>JAGQAX010000022.1:29676551-30274051 GCA_019142605.1 Cephalopholis sonnerati | reverse complement strand
GGTCGCAGAGGATCTTGAGAGCCATTAAGAAGTCCTGGGGTTGGAGGTGAGTCGGCAGAGAGTCTGCCACGACGAGTCCTCATGTGCGAACAAGCCTACGAGCAAGTCGCTCCCTCGTCTGCGACTGGGACTGGATATCTGGCATGCTAGAAAACTGGAGAAGTCTGACACGACTAACAAAGAGCATCAGCCAATGAGAGGCGGGATATGGCGATGTGATGTACGGCTCTACCAGCCCCAGCAAGAAATCAAAGTCCTCCACTGTCATCTGTAGCATTTACCAAAAACCCGTTCAATCATTCAGCTATGAAAGGTACAATAATCTGGGTCAGAATACATGCATAGATTATATAGACAGTACAATGCAAAATAATAGGCTAGCGGCACAGTGGCAACCGAGTTTCATTCATAGAACTCACCTCCAACTCTCTGCAGAATTGACAAGCCGTGCAATCCGTGTGCAGCAACCCATTCCTTCACCCAAATCCTTTTCCTTCCGTTACTGTTTCATCTCAGCGCAGAGCAGGGTGCAAACAACTTGCAGAGCGCCAAGCTGTTGGACATCCATGTTGACAATTAGCGCTGGGGATATTCATAATATCCTGTTTTGTTCACGTGTGACAAAACATAGTTTGGTGACGTCACTGTGTTATCTGGGGCTCTGTCAGCGAGGGCTCAGTGGAGAAATCTTGTGGTGTGCACACACAGGTTGTGACGCAGTTGGCGAGACTCCCAATGACAGAAACACACGTCGCCAGGTATGAACACTCAAAAGATTACGATAGTCTCCGCAACTCAAGACTGGTCGGCCAGTTGTGTAATCTGAACTCGCCTTAAGGTGACAGAGCTACATGGCCTTCTAAACAGAGGTTTTTCATAGGCCAGACCAAGAATTATGAAAAGTCCTTGGCAAGAAGTAGTGTTCATTTTTTATTTGAGGACTTGTTTGATCGACTGATAGTGTGAAACTTAAGTTGTGAACAAATCTCAAGCGTCCTGACAACTGCAAAAGAAAGCCTGTTGCCCATGCAGAAGGAATTATTGCAGAAGACGGCATATTCGACACGTCCGGCAAAACTGGTCACGTCTGCATACATAATCACCAGCATACCGATGACATATGAGGGTCTTGAAGGGCTGTCCCATTTCATAGGGGAAGTTATCAACCACTGACTCCTGTAACTCTGTTCTGAGGTACAAGATGGCACTTATCATGAAGGGTAGGCGTAAAAATATGAAATGGGATTTGGCCTAGGTTAGTCTCATTATACTCCTGAACCTATGAAGGACTGTATCAGTGTGGCTGCCTTCACTGAAATATTGGATACTTCAGCCAGATGATGGAGACAAGCATGCAGGAACAGGACCATTTAGTATCTAGGAGGTCAGACTGTCCCATCAGAAAGAAGAGGATGAAGTTTTAGCACAGTTAATATTAATATTTTCCCTGTATTATAAGAAGTGCTCCTATGAAATGAGATTATACTTCAGAACTTAAATCATGAGGAAAGAGAAAAAGCCTCAGGGACATGACATGTTTGATGTGGTGGCGTCTCTGGTGGCTGCAGGGCCCTCAGCCGATGCTCAGCTCACTTCAGCCTCAGGCTGGCTCTGGTCTGAAGGATGACTCTGCAGCAAGGACACACACACAGCTGTGGAGCGCCGAAGAGATACTGTGGCTTTAAGATAGCAGCTGATCAACAGCAGGACGGGATGTTTCTCACCCAAACACTCACTATGTCATTAATTCACAGGCCTCAGCAGTTCCTTCAAGACAAAACACTGAATTCTGATGGATCAGTTTACCAACTTAATAAAGGAATGAAGCACTCAATGATTGATTTCCTCCTTTCTTCAAACACACTTTAAGCTTTACTGTTTCCCGTCAGTCATTTATATATGCCAGCATAAAAGTGTTTCTCATATATGCCAAAAAGGTTGATTGATATGATGTTTAATATGCTGCAATTAATGTTATTTCAGTCTTGAATGAGAAAATGGCAGTCAGTCTTTATGTTCTCTCCAGGTTGTTTGGGCTCATGGTGAATCGTGGTTCCATACTGACACCTAGTGGGCGTCTTTTAGGCCTCTGTATTCTTTTCAGCAATCAGCCACCCTGGTTCTGATGCACTGTTGGTGCAAGATTTTAAAGTAGGCAGCAAATACAGTCAAACTGTTCATTTAAACCAGTATGAATATGTATGAAAATTAGGCTTCAGATAATATATCAATTATAAATCATTCGTTTGATCTAGCTCCGACAGACAGCACATCAGAGACAGAGTGAGTTACTGCACTTGAGGATTTCAGCATCCGACGTATGGACACAACACCACTTTATCCTGTTAAAACAATACTCACAACTTAGATTCATTTTTATGAAAAACCCTTTTGATTCTTTCGATCTGAGGACCCTTACAGACCAAAGGAATATAATTAAGTTACAGGGTAATCGAGGAATAGTCACCTACTTTGAGGTAGCCAACAACGTGCTTTTATATATTCGAAGAACTTCTATTATTTATTTTTTTAATTTAAAAATTAAAAAAAAAAAAAACTGCTTGGCAACCAGACCAGGCGTCTAATTGAGACAGGCCTTTATTTGTCGTGTAGCCACAGTGGGCTAATAAAAGGGACTGGGTGTTTAATTGGGACTAGGATTTTAATTGAAGTTTTACAGTAACCCATTACACTATAGTATTACTGTTAATAATTACTAGACAAATCCCACAAAAAGTTATCAGTAATAGTATAGGAACTATGTTTTTTGGAATGCACAATGCAAATTTACTATAGCAATTCTAGTAAGTTGGCTGTGGTAATTTTGTAATGAAATTATCATTACATAGTAGTGTTATGAGATGGCTGTGGTGTATTATCACCCACTCAAGCCTGGTTGAGGTAGGCTAAACATTTTAGTTTAAAGTATTGTGTTAGCACTGTAATATTATTTTAAATATTTTCAATAGACACACCAAAGGAAACACTATAGTAATACCACTACAAACAACATAGTAATACTATTACACACAATATTGTAATATTATCGAGGAAAATATTATTGCGGCTTCCAAATAAGTTTAAAAAATAGCCGCCCACAGACGCCATAACGGGAGATATGATGACCTCACTGTCTCTGGTTTAGTTTGACTCACTGTTTGATGATCCAGGTGCTTCCACTGTCGCGTTCAACAATTGAAAACAAAACTCCCCAAACAAACATTTCCAAAATAAAGAGGTCTTAACAAAACAAAGGTCAGATCAATGGGGTACAAAACGACTTCGTCAAAAATAAAAACTACTATTAACCAAAGCCACGGCGGTGAAAGACTGTAACCCGACGTGTCTCCCACGGTCCACACTCACTTCAGCACACCTGCCTTTAATCAAAGGTTCCAGGCCAGGTGGTGCATTAAAGTGACTCAAAAATAATAGGAAACTAGCACTTGCTAGTGATGGCTCTAACTAATATAGTAAAATTGTACATTTACTATCTCATTATCATAGTGATAATATACTACAGAAACACAAAAAACACTATAGTATTACAAACACTTATACTATACATCACCAGAACATCATCATAGTATTACTATAGTGTGTTCAAAAACAATGACAGAAACAATACATGATACACTATAGTAAAACTATTTAAAATAATAAAGGAATACTACAAAGATTTAGCTAGTATCGTTATTGAAATATCATAGGGCTACTATAGCTAATAAAATAGAACTACAGAAATATCATGATGACAAATAATATAGAACACTACCAGAGACTGTATATAAAGATGGACAATGCATCTCCACTTCCTCCCACTGTACAAAACTGAAGCTAAAATATAATATAGCCACTGCCATCTTGCCTGGGCAGTAGCACCAAAGTCCTTCTAAGGCAAGTCGTAACACCCCGACGCCATCTTTGAAACGCGCCAGGGCAGCTATTTGAACTTAACTCCCTTCGCCCATTCAAAATGAATGGGTGTGGGTCTAGTTCTCTACTTCCAGAGCTCGCTGGGACATAAAAATTATATGAATGGCATCAGCAAAAAAGACTGATCCAAATCGATGAGAAGACTTGCCAGTTATGTTCCTTAATAAGGTTTAAAACCGCTTTTTTCTTCCTCAGGTTATTCAACTGCGCATGCGCGAAGCTTCACGACACCGTTTCAAAATACGACTCCAACAAAGTAAGACGTCACCAGAGCGTGAGCTTTGTTTTGAGGGGTGGGGAACCCTGGAGTTCAGCGTATTTAATAATCATGAGGAAGCAAGCGAGCGCACACCCAGATACCTGTGGCTTCTACAGGTGGTGCAAAGGATCTTTGCAGCGGAGCGGTCAAGGTGACATGTAAACAGAGGGAAACAACTTTTATAAAACGGGTGCTTCCCATCCTTAAATGTGATTGGCTGAGCCGCGTTCCATGCCGTTGTAAAATCACTGTAACCCACGGCTTCTCGGGGCTTATTGCTTAAATATTTCCAACTGTGTCTGTTTGTAATTTCATCCCGACTATAACCAAGAACATTTGTTGTCTGGAATAAATAAAGTCGATGGATTAAGTCTGTTCTCTTATTGTCTCTGGTCGCAGACTGAGAGGCATGCAAATTCACAGGCAGAGCGAGGTGGCGAGGCGTAGCTTTCCAAACACACTTTCCTCGTGACCCTCCCTACTACTGTCAATGGTCCCTCCCTCCGGAGTCCTCTATGCAGCAACTTGACCAAACTGTCGTTAAGGTGGTTAGGCAGGTTTACGTCACTACAACATGATTGACAAACAAATCACCAAACAATTGGCTTTGTGAGTGGCGGAAGAGGCGGGACATGTGCGTACGACCGCCATACTGCCGTTGCAAACTCCTCCATTCATTTATATGGGAGTGTTCAGTCTCCTCATAAGAAAGTCTCTGGTAGCACTCTCCGTAGTGTCAAGTTCTAGCTGTCTGACCAATCACAAGCAGCACCATTTATCGCAAGCACACTGATTGGCTCACAAAATGATTGGCTCACACAGCGGTCAATCATGATGTCCAACCCCGTTTTTATAGCATCAAATAAATAATTACAACAGAACTGAACACTTCAAGATCTACCTAAATTGACAGAAATCATCTTTTGGAAAAATTTATTTGATGTATACTTTGATGTTTTAGTTTGGCCCATGTCCCATCTACTAACATAGAGGGGGCGGGGTTTATGAAATGTACCGCAGCCAGCCACCAGGGGGCGATCGAGATGTTTTGGCTTCACTTTTGGGGAGCTGTCATGCATCTTTATATACAGTCTATGAACACTATAACTAACTAAATGAGTTACTATGGGGCACTATGCAATTATTTTAGCATACTATAGTAATAAAACAGTTTATTCTATTTGTAAGGGAAACTATAATAATTAAAGTGTTATGAATTGCATTGCATATGTTTGGTTAAATTGTGGGGTCATTTAAAACTTGACTGACTGCCTGACTTCTTGTCTTCATTGTTCCCAGATCTCAGCAATTAAGATTGTGAGTGCTATGTTATTATTGTTGAAACAAAACCTGAGCAGGACAGTTTATCCTTGATATTCTCCATCCATCAATTTCCATAACCGCTCATCCTCTTGAGGGTCGCGGGGGGGCTGGAGCCTATCCCAGCTGACATTGGGCGAGAGGCAGGGTACACCCTGGACAGGTCGCCAGACTATCACAGGGCTGACATGTAGAGACAGACAACCATTCACACTCACATTCACACCTACGGGCAATTTAGAGTCACCAATTAACCTATCCCCAATCTGCATGTCTTTGGGCTGTGGGAGAAAGCCGGAGTACCCAGAGAAGACCCACGGTGACACCGGGAGAACATGCAAACTCTGCACAGAAGGGATCCCTCCTCCCTCCAGTGCCAACCACTACACCACCATGCCGCCCCTTGATCTTCTAAATAGACAAGATAATCTAACTCAGTGTCCACTTACCACACAAAATAAAAAATAAATAAATTAAAAAATCACCTTTCAGGACTTTAGGGGCTCCGTAGGATAGTGCCACAAATAGCAGTAGTTTTTCTTACCAAGATATTACTACGTTTCCTGCCAAGATTGTGCAACCAAAAGAGAGTACTTTAAGTCAAAACATAATCTTTTCCCAACCATAACCGAGTTGTTTTTCTGCCTAAACCTAACCACACATTAACCAAGGCGTTCTTGAAACATTAAGACACGTAAAGCTTCAACTTATTCTCTATATAATAATAATATACAAATGTAACGTATCTGTGGTTTGCAAAAACCTACAATATCAAAATATTACATTCTGGCTATCGTGTTAGTTTGCCCAGTTGTCATGGAGATTCAGCTTTAAGACTTGGTAGACCTTTTGTTAAAGGTCAAAAATCTAATTTAACCTTAATTAAGATAATTCTGTCTAAGACCCAAGTTGTAATAAATCAAAACTTGCAAATGCATTTGTGCATATCTTTGTGCATACCTGTGGCCCTTAGCTGCATGTCATCCCCTCTCTCTCCCTTTTACACTGTAGCTGTGCAATCTAATAAAAGACAAAAGAAAAATGTTTTTTTTAAAAGCATGGCTTTGCAAGCTCCCAATTACTTCACACTGGAAGAAGCTGAACTACAGCAAAGCTACCCCAGGGAGAAATCTAGTTTGGTTAACAAAAGCTACTGAAAAAAACAGTAGTTCAAACTACTTTGTAAAAAATGATCAAATAGACAGTCAACATGTGATAGGAAATTATAACAAAATATAATACAAAAAATTCACATGTCAGCATAAAATGCCAATAGTTGAATTTATTACAAAAAGTTCCCACTTGTTCACAGGTCATACATTAACCAAAGAAAAATACCTCACTATTCATGGGGAAATGCAGGAATGTCAGTTTTGGTTTACACACACGAAAAATGAAACTGCACACAATTCTGAAAAACTTGAAGCTCATGAATAAACAACGAGGCTCCAGACTGCTGAACTCAAAGCACAATTCCATTGTGTTCACTCAAACAGAGGCTCTATATCACATTTTTGCAAAACACAAACGCACAAACTGCATCATTTAGCACACGTTTGTTCTTCTGGAAAACACTGGCCTTCAAAATGACACACCCTAATCACCAATTTGTCTCACTCACATCTCACCTTTTCAAACTCAACTGACAAAACAGTCCAGTCGTGTGTCAGAGTATAAAAAGGCCTCAGGTGACCTCTACTGTGTTAGGGGAAAAATGGAACAAAATGGAAAAGAAGAAGAATACCTTGTTTTTATGCCTCAAGAGGCATGCAAAAGTTTCGGTACCCCTAGTCAAAATTTCGTTTACTCTGAATGGTTCAGTAAGTAACAGATGAACTGATCTCCAAAGGCATGAAATTAAAAATGAAACATGCTCTTCAACATTTTAAGCAAGATTAGTGTATTATTTTTGTTTTGTACAATTTTAAAGTGAAAAAAGAAAAGGAGTACCATGCAAAAGTTTGGGCACCCCAAGACATTTGAGCTCTCAGACAACTTTTACCAGGGTCTCAGACCATAATGAGCTCATTAGGGCTCTGGCTTGTTCACAGTCATTGTTAGGAAAGGCCAGGTGATGCAAATTTCAAAGCTTTATAACAACTCTCACTCCTGAAACCTTGTCCTGTCAATCAGCAGCCATGGGCTCCTCTAAACAGCTGCCTAGTACTCTCAAAACTAAAATAACGGATGCCCACAAAGCAGGAGAAGACTATTTAGAAGATAGCAAAGTGTTTTGAGGTAACTGTTTCCTCAGTTTGTAATGTAATTAAGAAATGGTGGTTAACAGGAACTGTCAAGGTCAAGTTGAGGTCTGAAAAACCAAGAAAACTTTATGAGAGAGCTGCTCGTAGGATTGTTAGAAAAACAAATCAGGTCCCCTGTTTGACTGCAAAAGACCTGCAGGAAGTTTTATCAGACTCTGGAGTGGTGGTGCACTGTTCTACTGTGCAGCGACACCTGTATAAATGTGACCTTCATGGAAGAGTCATCAGAAGAAAACCTTTCCTGTGTCCTCACCACAAAATTCTGCATCAGAATTTTGCAAAGGAACATCTGAACAAGCCTGATGCTTTTTGGAAACAAGTCCTGTGGACTGATGAAGTTAAAATGAAACTTTTTGGGCGCAATGAGTAAAGGTATGTTTAGAGAAAAAAAGCTGCAGAATTTCATTAAAAAAACTGTTAAACACAGGGGTGGATTCATCATGCTTTAGGCTTGTGTTGCAGCCAGTGGCACAGGGAATATTTCACAGGTAAAGGGAAGAATGGATACAGTTAAATTCCAAAAAATTCTGGGAGCAAACACCACACCTTTTGTAAAAAGCTGAAGATGAAGAGAGGATGGCTTCTACAACAGGACAATGATCCTAAACACATCTCGAAATCCACAATGAACTACCTCAAGAGGAGCAAACTGAAGACTTTGCCATGGCTCTCACAGTCCCCCGACCTTAACATCATTAGAAATCTGTGGATAGACCTCAAAAGAGCAGTGCATGCAAGAAGCCCCAGGAATCTCACAGAACTAGAAGCCTTTTGGAGGAAGGATGGGTGAAAATCCCCCAAACAAGAACTGAAAGACTCTTAGCTGGATACATAAAGTATTTAGAAGCTGTGATACTTGCCAAAGGGGGCGCTACTGAGTATTGACCATGCAGGGTGCCCAAACTTTTGCTTCAGGCCCTTTTCCTTTTTTGTTGTTTGAAACTGTAAAAGATTGGATTAAAAAAAGTAATCTTGTTTAAAATAATGAAGAAATGTGTTATCTTTAACGTCATTGCTTTCGGAAATTAGTTTATCTTCCACTCACCAAACTATTGACAGTAAACGAAATTTTGACAAGGGGTGCCCGAACTTTTGCCACTGTATGGCCCCACGGAGCCAAAAGATATATGAAAAGTTCGGTGATAGTAGTGTTTTATATTTCTTTTGCCAGTGTTTTATTGGCACTCTGTAAGAGATATTCATATGACAGCTGTGTGTATTGTTTTGGCATGAAGAATCAGTTTTGAGGAGAGAAAACATGGTTTTAGTGCAGTGTTTCATTTTGCAAGAGATTTGTGGAGTTTTGACGAAATGGTGAACTCTTTTCATTTTTGTGTTTAGAGTTTTAAGAAACTGATCTGTAGTTTTAGGAATGTGTTTCCTGAAACAATAGGTGGAGGTACTGCACCAAGCAGGACCACTCAGTTAGCTGAGTAACTTCTAAAATAGCATGCAACAACTTCTCTGAACATTTGTTAATAAATGGCCATAATCAATATTCATGATTAATTGTGGTCAAAAGGGGATCAATTACAGTGCATAAGCAATGAATCATTCCTTTCATGTTATGGCCAAATTTAAGTTCTTGACTCACTATGCAAATATAAATGTAGTTGAACTAGCAGCAGGCTACTGCAAAATGTTATTGAAATACTAGTCAGACTGAATGTAGTTTGATACTCCCCGACACTGAGGAAGAGGTAGGGAAACAAAATTTTTTTAACAGTTTCTAAAGAAGGGAAGTTTCCTCCAGAGGGACAAAGAACCACTAAAGGAGAGCAGAGAACTGGAGGATGAACAGCAGACAACCAGCAGCTGAGGGTTTAGCACCAGCAGGCGTCCCCGCTCCTCACTTGACGAGTGTTTACAGATGGCTGTGACAGAGGTAGGTAGGGGCAACGGCGGCGTGACGCTGGGCGCTGTCTCCCAGAGGGCTGAGCGCAGTCTCCTCACGTAGAACCATAATGGAGATTGTCTGGAGCGGGTCGATGGAGGCAATCAATCACAGTCTGCAGGCCTTCCCTCATGGACAGCACAGCCTGCAGCAGCATGCCCACAGTTCATTACCAAAGCCAAACTATTCCTGCTACATCACATCCCCTGGGAGTACAGGATCACCGTTTCCTCCTGATTCACTGATTTGTAATATCTGTAATAGCTGTGTGATTTTAATCCCATATGGGCTTTTACAATTGGTAAGATTAAAGCAAAGAAAATCAGCTGTCCACACATTCAGCTGGAGAAGGATTCTACAGACATTCATCACAACATGCTGTACCTGTATTCAGTGTTTGAGAAATTGCTTTGACATTTTTGAAATTGCTGTGGCATTTCATGAATAGCTTTCAGTGTGCCGAGGCTGCTGTTCTTTGTTACTGCTGTGATTTTGAGACCTGCTTCACAGTATGAGGGAAATTACTCAATTTCTGCCACTCACAGAGCACAGGAGCCAGTGATGAAAAATCTAAAATATCTGGACGTATGTCATTGCCAGGAAGCAACATCAGGTAAAACAGGGATGTTAAACTCATTCTAGCTCACGGGCCACATACAGCCTCAAATGGACCGCACCAGTAAAACCATTGCTTTATAACCTATAAATAACATGATCTGCAAAGCTATTTCTTTCTTTTACTTTAAAGTACACTCTGGAAATGTTCATCCATCACAAACAGATGATGAACAGCCTGAGAAATCTGAAGAAAACTAAGTGCAATTTCAACAATATGTCTTTTTTTTTCTACATTCAGTCAGTCTCATATTCACTGTCATCACAAGGTAGAAGTCTGATACAGATTCTTTTGTACTGAATCTGCTGATTGACATTTTCACACATTTTAATATTGTGTAATCTGCCAGATTTAAAATTCTTACACCAAAACTTTCAGAAGCATGTAAAAATCACTAGAAAATGTACAAAAATTGCACTTGTAGGACATCAAAAGCAAAAGCTCTAGATTTATAAAGACAGTGTCACTTCCTGTAACATTAAACATTTGCCTTCTGTATGTCAGACATAGCTGGAGATCACCAATCAGGGCTCCTTGAAGATAACAGGGATTATATGAACTGTTTTATATCAGTTTTTGAACCATGGTGAGGCAGTGCTGCCAGCACCACCACAGGAAATCCAAGGTGAAAAGAGGTTTGCTGCAACCAAAACTCAGCCTCAGACCCACTAAAAAAAAGAACAATGACTAACATGACACAAGATTGCTCTTTCAGAAGTAGCAATCATGCTAATGGTGTACAGCAAGTCCTTAATCATTTTGGATTATTTCATGTGACTGAATAAATTGATACTTCCTCATTGATTGGATGGATGATCTCACCCTCTTCTACGTGCATTTAACTGACACCACTTACTTATGAGAGGCCCCTTCAGACATAATTCATATTTGGTTTTACAAGTGACATCGTAATCTCACACAATCACCACTGTACCCTGTGACATACACAATCAAATACTCTCACACACCATCATAATGGTACTTGGTTTCACACATTACATCATAATCTCATACATACACCAGTCTACTCCTATGTACTACTATACTCTACATACACTACTATAGTTTCTCTTCATTTTGCAACTGTGACTTTTTTATGGCATGCTATACTATGATATTTTTTATGGCACACTATGACATTTTATATTGGCATTAGTGATGTCCATATGAAGCTTCATGAACCACTAGTTGTATTCGCTGAATACACTAGACGGCGCTCTTGGTGTAATGAAAAAGGTTTGGTTTCAACTAGCAATGGCCAAATAACGCTTCATGAACCATTTTCTTTATTTTCTGGGTCCACTCGGGCACTCTTTGTTCAACTAAGGGTTGAAACCAAACTGCATTGCCATCCATTGAGCGTTTTTGGTCGTTCATGACGCTTTATTTGGACATCACTAATTGGCATACTATACCGTAACTATTATTTAAAGGCATACTCTACTATGACATTTTATGGCATGCTATATTATGACATCTTTTATGGCATACTCTACCATTACTTTTTTTATTCCATACTATACTACGACTATGATAAATGGCATACTATACTGTGACACACTATACTATAACATTTTTTATGGCATACTACACTATTTTTTTTACTACACATACTCTACTATGACTCTTTTTGTGTCACACTATACTATGACTATACCCTGGACACTACACCATGGCTATTTTATTGGCATACCATAATATGGCATACTCTAATAAAACTATTTATGCAATACTATACTATGACTATTTTATTGGCATACTATGCTATGACTATATTCAATACCATGACATTTTTTATGGCACAACACATCGTTTTTTTATGGTATATTATACTATGACTACTTTTTTCTAAGGTATGCTATGATTTTTTTATTGCATACTCTACTATGATATTTTTATGGAAAACTATACTGTGACTATTTTTATAGCTTACTGTACTGTGACTATTTTTTATGGCATACTACACTATCTTTTTTATGGCATACTAAACCATGACATTAGGTGTTTTGGTGTCAGTGGGTTATTGACAGTGTATGATTGATTTAACTGTTCATCATTGATGGCCTTCAGCAGTACAGCAATCAAAAGAAATGAATTCTCTTGTATGTCTTCTAGATTTTTTTTCATATTGTCTGTTGTAAATTTTTTCTATATTATGTGTCTTGACTTTTGCACTGTGTTTATTGTATGAAGACAAATACCTTGTATGTGTAAACCAACATGGCAATAAAAATTGTTCCCTGTGTAAATGTATTAACTGCTGCTGAAAATATCAATAAATGAATGTGTTTTATTTGTCTTTTATTGTTTACATGTGAATTAAGTCCAAACCAGATTACAATTAAAGATGCACTTTTCTCTGGATAAGACTTTACTACTGATGTCCAAATGAAGCTTCATGAACCACCAGTTGTATTTGTTGAACCCACTAGATGGCGCTATTGGTGTTATGAAAAAGGCTCAAGGGATGGCAGTGCAGATTGGTTTTTCAACCCTCTGACCCCACTACTGTGAGACTGCTTGGTTTGTTCCAGGAACCAACAACAGGCAGGATTTGAACCCAGGCTTTGGGCAACTGGCATTTTAATGCCACAGACAATCCTGCCATGCCACCAAGCACCCTTTGCACTGTAACCTTTTCTCCGGATGAATTTAACCTTTTCATTTAGGTGCTGGACTTTAAAAATTACTTGCCCTTAATCAGCATTAAACATTCAACCTTAGGCTCTCCAAGCAGTGCTTCAACAGCCTGAGCCATTCCACCTCACACGTCATCTGCGTTGAACGGAGCCTTTCACTCTTTCCATTGGACAGGCACCTTTAAAATTCACTGAGCCTCAATAAGGCTTGATTGAAGTGGCGATTAACCAAACTGGAAGATTCTCGTTTAGTCTGGGAAGACAGTCTCAAAACGTATAGGAGGGCCCTCCACAATGCCAGAGCAAACTATTACTCATCATTAATAGAAGAAAACAAGAACAACCCCAGGTTTCTTTTCAGCACTGTAGCCAGGCTGACAGAGAGTCACAGCTCTATTGAGCCTTGTATTCCTTTAGCCCTTAGCAGTAATGATTTTATGAGCTTTTTTAATGACAAAATTCTAACTATTAGAGGCAAAATTCATGACCTCCTGCCGTCTAACAGTATTAATCTGCCTTCAAACACAGCTATAAGACCTGATACATATTTAGATTGCTTTTCCCAGATTTCTTCATCCAAGTCATCAACGTGTCTCTTGGACCCCATCCCAACTAGACTACTTAAGGAAGTCTTACCTTTAGTTAACACTTACATACTAGACATGATCAATATATCTTTATTACCAGGCTATGTACCACAGTCTTTTAAGGTAGCTGTAATTAAACCTCTGTTAAAAAAGCCCACATTGGATCCAGAGGTGTTAGCCAACTATAGACCAATATCAAATCTTCCCTTTCTCTCAAAGATCCTTGAGAAAGTAGTCGCAGACCAGCTGTGTGACTTTCTCCATGATAACAATTTATTTGAGGAATTTCAGTCAGGATTTAGAGTGCATCATAGCACCGAGACAGCACTAGTTAAAATTACAAATGATCTTCTGATTGCTTCAGACCAAGGACTCATCTCTGTACTTGTCTTACTAGATCTTAGTGCCGCATTTGACACAATTGACCATCAAATTCTGCTACAGAGACTGGAACATTCAATTGGCCTTAAAGGTTCTGCACTAAGCTGGTTTAAATCTTATTTATCCGATCGCTTTCAGTTTGTTCACGTTCATAATGAATCATCTTCACGTACTAAAGTTTGTTTTGGAGTACCTCAAGGTTCAGTGCTCGGACCAATTCTATTCACGCTATATATGCTTCCCTTAGGTAACATCATTAGAAATCACTCTATAAATTTCCATTGTTATGCGGATGATACACAGTTATATTTATTGATAAAGCCAGAAGAAACGGATCAATTAACTAAACTTCAGAAATGCCTTAAAGATATAAAAACCTGGATGAGCACCAATTTCCTGATGTTAAATTCAGACAAAACTGAAGTTATTGTTCTTGGCCCCAAACAGCTCAGAAACTCTTTATCTGATGATATAGTTTCTCTGGATGGCATTGCTCTGGCCTCTAGCACTACCGTAAGAAACCTCGGCATAATATTTGATCAAGATTTGTCTTTTAGTTCCCATTTGAAACAAACCTTTCGGACTGCATTTTTTCATCTGCATAATATTGTGAAAATTAGGCCTATCCTGTCACTAAAAGATGCTGAAAAATTGGTCCACACATTTGTTATCTCGAGGCTGGATTACTGTAATTCTCTATTATCAGGCAGCTCTAATAAGTGCCTGAAAACTCTCCAGCTAATCCAGAATGCGGCGGCACGTGTACTGACAGGAACTAAGAAACGAGATCATATTTCTCCTGTTTTAGCTTCTCTGCACTGGCTCCCTGTAAAATCCAGAATTGAATTTAAAATCCTTCTCCTAACCTACAAAGCTCTAAATGATCAGGCTCAATCATATCTTAGAGAGCTCATAGTGCCCTATTATCCCACCAGAACACTGCGCTCTGAGAATGCAGGGTTACTCGTGGTCCCTAAAGTCTCCAAAAGTAGAACAGGAGCCAGAGCCTTCAGCTATCAGGCTCCTCTTTTGTGGAATCACCTTAATCACCTGTAAAGCCCTCTGAGGCAAATCGTGATTTGTGATATTGGGCTTTATAAATAAAATTGATTGATTGATTGATATATCTGCTCAACAGCAAGTCCCTCAACAGGCACTGAGTCAATAAAGCATGACATAATATTGTTTTATTTCTACTTGTGTTCATGAGAAGCATCAGTTTATATTACTGAGCTACAGCTCAGCACTAATTATAGGTACTTCGAAATAAATTAGTTGTACATGTACAAAATGCTGATTTTTCAGGGTTTGGACTTGAATGTGGAATGAGCTACATTTCTGCTACACATGCTGTGACATCAAACGCATTACTTTATTAATGTTTTCAGCAGCACTTACAAAGTGGTACAATGGTGGGGTGGCAGTAGCTCAGTCAATAGGGACTTGGCTTGGGAACCGGAGGGTCACGGGCTCAAGTCCCCGACCAGACCAAAATATGGAGTGTGGACTGGTGGCTGGAGAGGTGCCAGCTCACCTCCTGGGCGCTGCCGGGCAACCGCCGGGGGTGCCCGTCCATGGGCAGCCCCCTCACCCTGACAGCTCTCCATTTGATGCATGTAAAGGCCCTGATTCTGCATGTTTGTATATATACGTGACAACAACATAATGAAAACTTGGAATTTCCCCTTGCGGGATTAATAAAGTACATAAAATTAAAAGTTATAGACTAATGCACTGTCATGGTCTGAGACGATAAAAAAAAAAAAGAAAAATTGAGGGTTAAAGCATCAAACATCAGAAATCCACAAACTATATCTACAGGGGATGTTTTTCAAGAGCACTGTAATGTGAATCTATGTCCACGAGTAACTCACAAATTATTTCAGTGTTTTTTAATGGTACTACTAAAATACAGTAGTATTCATTCAGTCTGTCCATCAACCATTCATCCTTTGAGTGTGGGGACTTAAGGCAATCCCAGCTGACACTGGGCAATAGGCAGGGTACACCCTGAATACCTGCCAGTCTATCACAGGGCTAAATACAGTGGTAACTGGGTTTTTTGTTTTTTTTTTATCACCACAGACATCTAGATGTAAACCTTATACTGCTGAGGTAGAGAATGGTCTTTGATGTGTTGATGGCTTTAGCCATCATATATTTGGAGTGCCCTCATAACAACAGGGTATCAAGTGTAATCAAACGGTTTTATACTAGCGTGCAGACCTTTGGCCTCCCCTTTAAGTCGGCATAAAATGAACAATGTCTTTTTAAACCTTTGATATCACATCCCCAGATGTTTTTTGCACCATTTTAACAGTTTATGCCAAAAGAAAAAGAAAAAAGAATCAATTTCTTCTTTTTCTTAGATCAAGATCCAATCATGTTTTCCTCCTGTAAAACTAAATATGGCATGTGCTTATGTAAGCTAGTACCAAGCAATAATATCACAATATCCAACCATCAATCAGTCTGCAACTTGTGGGGCCACAAAGAGCTAGTTAGCTAGCTAGTGAAAGCATGGCACTTCAGCATACTGCGGTTGGTGGGTGTAGTTCGGTCAAAAGAAAATAGTTTATACATGAAGCTGCTCACAACAAGGCCTGTGGTTTATGTTGAGTAACCAGGTCATGATTTCTGGAAAAAAAAAACATTGCATTCGAGTTTTTCTTTCTTTTTTTTTCCACTTTGAGCAACACAAGCCGAGTGCCATCTAGTTCCATTATATTACAGAGGAGGCAGACATCTCTACTTCCGCTTTCTCCAACACTCTAGCAGCTCACACCAAAACAATCTAGACTGATAAATAGCACTACAGGGAAGAGGAAAAATATGTGTTTTTGATTTGGGGGTGAACTGTCCCTTTAAGTTTTTGCTACAGCGCTGTCTGTCTCCTTCTAAGAAAGAACTGTGAACAAAGGAACTGCTATTCCTTGTCAGCATGAAACACCATGCTTGCCAAGTAACTGGGCTGGTCGACTGCCATGAAGAGAGAAGACCTGACCAGGTGCTCAGGACCAGTTCAAGCTGAGTAGGCCTGTGGAGGTAAGCCTGTTCCCTTTTCCTAAATCCAACAGCTAGTGCAAGTTTGTTATTTGAGGCCAGCTGCCTGAAAATCCACATGCCCATACAAGATTTATCTCGTCATAGAAAAAAAAAAAAAATTTATAATAGTTATAATTATTTCACAAAAATGTTGTCTCCCAAATGATGTTGTAAATGCTGTTTCAAGGATGTTAACATCTCAGGTTATTAGCTTCCTCAATGGAGAGAGTCACAACACTTGGGGTTAAGGCCCTGTCAACAATACCCCCTTACAACCACTCATATGAGTCAAGGTTCCTGATGCATTTGCGCCCTCTAGTGGTTAAAATATTAAACACAAAACCTGTTTAAGGCCTTCTCATTCAACCCCACAGAGCAGGGGGTGGTCAAGGGAAACATTCAAATAAAGTTACAGAGTTTCATTAATGCATTTTGCAGTTCAGGTTTTTTAGAATTTGAGGCTCAAAATCACTCATCTTCCTATTTTAACTTCTCTGACTCTTTGGCATCTTAAGACATGGTGAAATACCATAATATCATACCAGAGACAGAGATGGAGAAAGGCAAGCATCGGCAGACATACTACCTGACTGACAAATTTATTTACTGCTCTTAGAACAATCCAGGAAATCCAAGAAAAGTGGACCTGCAAACCTGCATTGTTGACTACTTGCAATTTGTTGGTCAAAAGGTGTATATTCACAGATCACACACAGTAAAAAAAACCACATACAAATGATCACTGTGATACATCAGATTTAGAGAAATAAAAGGCAAGTGAATAAGATAAAAGTTAAGTTAAAAACGCATTCATCTGACAACACACATGCAGCTTAAACACAAATACACAGCAATTCTGACCTCTGCTCTTCCACCACCCAATATACAGCAATAGCTGCAATTATCAGATCATGATCTTGCTATATGCAATATTATGATTTTGAAGAGCTCAGTCTTTAATGTGGAGCCACTCTTAGCCCAACATTTGCAGTTGTGGTCAAAATACCTCAGAATGTAATAGTGGATTGCCATGAACTTTGAATGAGCATTTAAATGCTTTCCTCTGATGCTACAGCCAAGAAGGATCTTTAGTGTGGCTATAGGCTTTAAACCTTGTTTTCATGAAGCTCAGGCCTAAGTTCTGAGAAATACAGTTTCCATAAGGTTTCTTCCTGAAGGACTGAGATTCTACCCAGAACCATTTGCTTCTGAAGAACCCTTTTTTTTGAAGAAATGACTCTTTAAGGAATCTTTGTAAGACTACGGGTTCCAGTACGAATCCTTTTTATCCAAAGATCCTTTTTTGTTAGAAATACATTTCCTGAAAATACAGTGTGAATGCAGACAACTGAAAAGCATTTCAGGGCATCGCTGAAAACGCAGAAATATGAAATGAATTGCGTAAAAAGATCCTGAAGCCCAAATACATCTCACAGCAGCAGTGTGAAGTTGAACCATTGACCTTGCATGGTATGTGGACGTGTTCTAACCAATGTGCGACTGCACAGCACAGTGTTATGACATAAATTCTCCATTCCGTTGTGCAGTAATAACTGCTGCTGCTGCTTTATCACTTTTGTGTTTCTTGGTATGAAACTCAGCTCTCATTGGAGAATCCAATCCCGGTCTTCCACATGACAAGCGGAGATAGCCTACTGTTAGCTCTGCTACTGAGCATTCTTGTAGAGTTGAAATCCACTGCACCAGTCAAATAGCAAAGGGGACAAGCCAAAGAACCATATGATCCTAGTTAGCACCTTTATTTCTAAGAGTGTAGATAAGTGCTGTCTCATCTCATCTTACACACTCACCAGCCACTTTATTAGGTGCAGCTTGCTAGTACAGGGTTGGACCCTTTTTGCCTTCAGGACTGCCTTAATTCTTGGTGGCATAGGTTCAACAAGGTGCTGGAAACATTCCTCAAAGATTTTGGTCCACATTGACATGATAGCATCAAGCAGTTGCTGCTGATTCGTCGGCTGCACATCCATAAGGCGAATCTCCTGTTTGACCACATCCCAAAGGTGCTCTATTGGATTGAGATCTGGTGACTGTGGAGGCCATTGGATTACATTGAACTCATTGTCATGTTCATAAACCAGTTTGAGATGATCTGAGCTTTGTGACAGTGGACATTATTCTGCAGGAAGTCGCCATCAGAAGATGGGTACACTGTGGTCATAAAGGGATGGACACGGTCACGGCAATACTCAGGTAGGCTGTGGCGTTTAAACAATGCTCAGTTGGCACTACTGTATGGGCCCAAAGTGTGGCAAGATAATCTCCCCCACACCATTACATCACCACCACCAGCCTGAACTGCTGATACAAGGCAGGATGGATCCATGCTTTCATGTTGTTTATGTCACATTCTGACCCTGCCATCTGAATGTCACCACAGAAATCATACCAGGCAATGTGTTTCCAATCTTCTATTGTTCAGTTTTGGTGAGCCCGTGTGAATTGTAGCCTCAGTTTCCTGTTGTTAGCTGACAGGAGTGGCACCTGGTGTGGTCTTCTGCTGCTGTAGCCCATCTGCTTCAAGGTTCGACGTGTTCATTCAGAGATGGTCTTCTGTATACCTTGATTGTAACGAGTGGTTATTAAAGTTACTGTTGCCTTTCTGTCATCTTGAACCAGTCTGGCCATTCTCCTCTGACCTCTGGCATCAAGAAGACATTTTCACCCAGAGCACTGCTGCTCACTGGATATTTTCTCTTTTTCAGACCATCCTCTGTAAACCCTAGAGATGGTTGTGTGTGACAATCCCAGTAGATCAGCAGTTTCTGAAATACTCAGACCAGCCCATCCAACAACCATGCCACGTTCAAAGTCACTTAAATCACCTTTTCTTCCCCATTCAGTTTGAACTTTAGCAGGTCGTCTTGACCATATTTACATACCCAAATGCATTGAGTTACTGCCATGTGATTAATTAATTGCGTTAATAAAGTGTACCTAATAAAGTGGCTGGTGAGTGTATGTGTGCCCTAGCGGTGGGTTTGAGGATTTCTGTTCCTTTACACAGATATTAAGACTCAAAGAGAATTATATTTTGGGAGTTTACTACATTGACAGTTGTTTCAGCTGTCTATTAGGCATTATGACTGCTGCCTGTTCACCCCACCTCAGCTCCACTCAGGCTTCCTCACCTTTACCAAAAATTGGATATTCTTCCTTTCAAATGAAAGCAAGCAAACCAAGCAGAGGTTTAATATTCATTCACAAACATATGGATGATATCACCAATGCCCATGTTCTACAGCCTTGGGATACAGAACACATAGAAAAGCAAACTGGAGTATGAGTAATTTATTTCTGATTTAAAAGGCAGGCTTTTAGGGGGAAATGTCTGAAACAAACAACAATATTGCTTATTAATGCTGATTAATCTCTTGGCCACAGGTCCATTTTTGTTTTAAGTAAACAACAGCAATATCCTGACAGTACAGCACAGTCCTGTGAAATCATGGAAATAAAAATGGATCATTTTTCACTCATTTGTGACTCAAGTGTTGCAGAAGCCAGGCTGTAAAACCCTCCATCTGTAACCTCAGAGACAGAGTGGTACTTAGACCTAATGCAGGCAAACCTACAGGATGTGACTCCTTTATATTTCAGTACAGCACAGAGTGGTAAAATCATGAAGTGAGTGAGCCCCCTCATTATCACCACTCATTGTCAGCTTTATGTCAGAGTCTGATCAGAAGTGAAAAACTCCACCCTGCATAAAAAGCCTGGAGGGTTTAGATATCTAAGAGCCTGAAGTCAAGTAAAGTTCAATGATGCAATCGCTAGTTGTTTTCAAATGATACACATTATTTCTCTGCCCAGACTTCAGCTCATATCCAGTCGGGACCTGCTGGCTTCAGCATTTGGCAGTTGAGTGAGCGCTGTCAGTGAATCAGCATTTGTGGATTGATAAAGTCATTGTGAAAGAGCACAGAGGAGGCTGATTGTGATCACTCTGTCAGAAGTTACATCCAAGCACTGTCAACTGCACAAAGAGAGCATGTTGAATACTGATGTACTGTCAGCTTTTTGCAGCTTTTGATATGATGCTAACAGTCACACACAACGAACAAAAGTTCTTGGAATGCATCACTTTAGTTTGTGCTTATCCTACAGGGTTTTTTCTTGACTTATTTTTTTTTTAATGAAGATGCAGACTTATGTGTAGGAATAATACATGTAAAAGGGGAAAAACATGAAAAAAAATGCAGTGTAGTGATTTACATAAGGGTTCAAAAGAAGCAGCAATTTCTGAAGCATGAAAAGCTCAAACCTCTACAGCTGCACATGCTTTATGAAATGCACACAAGGGTTAACATACTTGAATGATGCAATACTGTTTGTGATACACATAAATGTTTATGCTGACACACACACTAACCACTGTGGGTGACACAAAAAGAGGATTTGATTAATTTGATTTTGATTATTCAGAGCACTCAAACTGAATGAATGAATATGTGGATAAATAGGTAGTGCAGTTCTGGCAACGGCCGTGTCTGTAGATTCATGTGCCTCACGAGTCATGTCATCATTTCTGCTTGTACAAAGCAATGGAAGTGTGAGCCAGGCACTCCCTGTTGAGGCATTGTGGGACGGTTTTCAGGTGGGCAAGGACCTCTGGACAGAATGTTGGGCAAGTCTTGAGGGTCAACAGTGTCACAGGTCAGGGGTCAAGGGTTGTGTTCCACAGAGATGGAGGACACAGAGGCGACTGAAGAAGCCTGACACGAGGCACTCGTGGTGGGTGGACCGAAGGTCAGTGATCCAAGCGGGTTGACACACTGCTGCTGAGAACATGAGAGCAAGAGGCAGAGATCATGGATGACCTACACTGTGAAATATAGGCGTCAAGTGGTTTCACATAGACCATAATGCTGAGCAGCCTCCTGTCCACAAGCAGGATAGATACATGTGACATAGGAAAGCTATGTGTTTATGGTAATATAACGTAGTGTAAAAAATTCCAGGTAATCTTTAGAACACATATTTCTTGTATTTTGTGAATTTGTACAATTATCATGTGTAGGAAAATATGTTTCTTTTAGGTAATTACCTCATAGTAGGGGTGGGCAATATATTGATTATGCTTGATATATCGTGGTTTGTATAAAACGGTTTAACTTCCCACTAACTGCTATCATCTACCTCAGGGATCAGCAACTTTTGCTAGCAAAAGAGCCATTTTTGGCATAATTTTTTTGTTAATTTGTCTGGAGCAGCAATACATATTTGAGCTTTATAAAAAAGGTAACACAGCCTATTAGGTCTAAATTATTAATATTACTAATAGTTCTAAATGAGCATTTGTTTATATGTTTTAGCACAAGGTGGCCACTCTGCAGTGGGCTATTTGTCATTATTTTGTACTTACACAGTGCAGCGTTGGTGGTGAAAGCAAACAAATCTGTCCACTCACTATTAAGTTCACTGTTTTCTTCTGAGACTTTTCCTTTGTTGGTTTTGGAATTGATAGCTAGCCTTGTTGAGGAGACTTCACTGCTAACTAGTACCGCTATTTAGGTTCACCAAAATTTAGGAGAAGAAACAAGGTCATACACGTATAATGCATACTTCGACGAAATGTTAAAACTTTAAAACTGCATAGGTTACACATTTTTACAACTGGAAAATGTAAGAATCATTTAAGGCCTACAGCAATGAAAATTTGAAATTAAAATGTTAAAAAGTAATTTATTCACTTCCATAAATCTTTTTGTAAAAGCTACATAGAGTAACTAGAGAGGGGCTAAAGAGTCTACCTACCCCTGATCTAACTGTTGACTGGACGCTTCAAGTTCACAGTAAAAACATTAACAATTGGCCAGGTGCTTAGAAATAACCATGTTTAATTTAACTTATTATAAAAGCACTTTGTGTAACTTTACTGTAACAGCACTTCACTTAACTTTATTATGAGTTCTTTTGTAACTTTCATATAACAGTTCTTAATTTAAATTTTTTATAATAACTGTGTTTAATTTAAAATATTATAACAGCACTTTGACTATAATATAAAGTTACTTTATTTAACTTTATTCCAACAGTGATTTTTACTGTAATTAGAACAGTACTTTATTTAATTTTATCATACCAGTACTTTATTTGATTTTATTGGAACAGTACTTTGTAGCAGTACTTTAGTTAACATAATTAGAACAGTACTTAATTTAACTGTATTAAAACTGTGCTTTAACTTTACTGCAACAGTATTTAATTTTATATTTTAATATTTTTGTCATCTGCAGTCATTTTGAGGAGATTTCAGAATATCAAGATATATATTGTGTGTTGCGATATCGCCAAAAAATATTGTGATAATATTTATAGGTCATATTGCCTGGCCCTACCTTAAAGGCACCTGAAGGACTGCAACAGTCTCTTGAATAAACTTCAGAAAACTCATGGCTGGCATACTGTGACCAGGCAGTGTCCCTGTGTGAGCGCTTACGGAACAACAAAGCACTACTTGAAAAATGATAAGACTAGATCTGCTCAGGCTCAGAACCAGCATGTACGAGATCTATGAATTTAATTTTCCCCTGATGATGGTGCTGGATTAAATGTCAGAGGATTACCAAAGCTATCTGAATTCATCACCCGGAGAGACGATGGAATGTCTGAACCATATTTCAATCAAACCCACAAATGCAAACTTTATCATTGCGCTGGAGGCAAAGTCAGGGGATCACCAAAGTCAGTGGGACTCCTCCCACGGGGACCATGAATGTCTGTACAAATTTTCATCTTTCGATTTCCAATAGCTTAATACCATATTTCCCTGTCCCTGGAGTCTGCTGAGTGACTGTGGTGTTGCTTTACCTGTGAGAGGAGCTGAGGGGAACCCTCAGCTTTGAGGAGGGTATGAGGAGCGGCACTGTGGCAGAAGGCTACTGACGATCTGGAAGAGACTGACACTGTTAGACAGACACACAGCACAGACAGACACTGTCAATATTTCACATATAATCATGGAAGATAATAAAGGCTTGTCCAAAGAGAAAAACAAATCAAGGACTTCACACTTACCCACACATCAGTAAGGTTAAGGTCAGGTTGGGTTTAGCATTTTGATGGAAAGTCAGATTAAGTTATTTTTCTCTTTTGTGGAAGTCTGTTCTGTTGAAGGGCTATACTGGTATTGGTAAGTGTACTGTGTGAACTTATAACTACAAATCGATATTACAGAAATAAATATTCCAAGTATAAAATAATGGAGGAGAATGATGATCAATCACCCAATAACAAAATAAGACACACAAAGCATTGATATATAGATATTTACAGTATATATTAACATAACACTGTACAGTTAAAGCTTTAAAATACTTGGTATGTACACGTGCATATCAGAAAGCAAACAGGCATCGGACACATTTAGTGGTATGGCGTTTAACAGTCTGGATGTTTGAAGAGCAGGGTGTTAGCTCAGAGGTGCTGCTTACAGTACGCTAACTCTCAGCATGACCAAGGAAGGTTTGGGTACAATCAAGTAAAACTGAGAGACTGGAGACTGGAGTTTTAGCTAGACAGACATTTCTTGAAAATAATTTGATTTTAAATGTCAGGATAGAGCCACAAAGCCACTTTGTCTGGCTATAGCAGGATTAGACTTCAGCAGTTCAAGAAAGACACAAGGCAAAAGGAAGGAACCTACAGTCTATGCAATGTTAGCCACGCAGAGAAACCCAAATAGGTTTATTTTACTTTAGGTAGGTGGGGCTCCTCATCATTGGTCCATTAATGTCATCAGGATGTATTTAATAATTCCAGTCCGAGCATGGCGGCCACCTGATTTCAATAAAAACTACAGTGTGTATTTTATACCAGGTTTTTTCATGGGTTTTTCTGAAAGCACCAAACATGTTTCAAAGGTTAAGTATGCATGTTCTCCAATACATACAGCACTCTCCTGCTTTTAGAATTCAAACCCTTTATGGTTTTAATAAAGTTAACTGACAAGTAATCTGCTAGTATTCAAACAACTACAACTTCCAGTAAGTTTTTGCAACACAGCATGACTGCTGGTTTCTCCCTTACCCATGATATCCACCTGGACTCTCCGTATACTGTAAAACTCTCCCCTTTGAAGGATAATGCCTTTCCAACTTTAAGATTGAATCTCTGCTGCCCAAAAGATGTCTACACCATTCAAACCTCCCTTTCCTCCTGTTACTACAGCCATATGTGGAGTAGCCATAGCCAACTGACTGGTCTCAGATCAGCCTGCAAAGATTTGTGCTTGTGGAGAATGAATGAACAATGATTTTACATATGTATTTTAAAAAGGTATAATCTTTTTCTAGACTAGTGTGGACCCGATGGGACCCAACGGGACCGAGGGGTTGGGCCGGGCTCTGACAAATATGTACAAATTATGTTTGGGTTTGGCCTGAAAATGACCTACTGTCTTTGTTGGGTTACTTCTTGTTCAGTGCTGGTATATTTTATCCAAGTGACAACACCTGAACGCAACAAATAGGCTATTTCAGCTGAAACATATTAATGTAAGTCAATGTTAGCTAGCTAGCTAGCTAACAAAATTTGACAACACTACCCAAAGCTCGGTGTACTTGCTGGCTACTTGCAAGGTGACACTTGGGTAATCACGGTATACAGGCAAGCTTTACCCATGGTAACAACAACAACAACAGCTTCAGTAAAGTTACGTTGACTGCCCTGGCCTTGCGTCGAGTTTGGACATAAAAACCAGAATGCATGTCAGGTTCGAGTTGGGTTCAGTTAATACTGTCTCAGGCTCAGGGTCGAGTTTGGACAGAAATATCTTGTCTAGACACTGTTACATACATTCTGTACTGCTGAGCAAGGTTAGAGTATGTTATAGGGCTAGACTTTTAGTCATTTGTGTTATGTGTGACTATGACTGGAGTTTTCTTACATCTACAACAGAAGTCAGGAGGAACATTCTTGCTCTATACGAACCCTTACCCTTTGCATTTACTTACACTTGGATTTTGCATTTTAAGGAACTTCAGCTTTTTTATCTCCTTTATCATTTTATCTACAACGCTCATAGGCCACAAATCACATCGTTACAAATAAGATGTATTTTCACTCCACTGATGCCAAGTTTGGGAATATACGGTACTTTTTTAACATAACCACTTCAGTTTCTTCCACTGACGGACCAACCTTGAGAAGGACCACAGACACAAGGTATTGTGACCTCATTTGGTTCCCTGTGTGGCTAATGTAACCTTGATGTACAGACGTTTCTTGGTTATCTAGTTAGTGTAGCTGCCTTCTAAAAAATTATCCTAGAGCTCTTCCAAGATATTTAATTGTCACGGTCACAAACTAAGGTAGAGGGATATGCCATATGTTTTAGATAGACCCATACTTATATTTCTGACTATCACCTGTTAATCAAATCAAGCTAGCCATATAAAAAGGAGACTATAGCAGGACAGCTAATGTGAGTTGTTGTTCAAAGTTTGTGGCTCTTGTGTTGTAGCTTACATCAGGCCGCTGATATGTAGAGACAGCTGAATTTTTTACTTAACACCTGCTCCTGATGAGGTGTAAGATTTAGTTAATTATTAGGTTGGACTTAAAATACCAAGGTCACGACCAGCTTAGCTTAAGACCAGGAGTAAGCCCTGTTGGTGCAACCGGCACCTGCTTCTGGTTCAGCATCACTTAAGTTGAACCAAATTCAATTATACCAGCTCTGTTGCTTGATGAAATGTCTGTATGGAAAAAACTCCTGCTGCCATTTGACTGTTATAAAGTCAGTGTGTTCAAGAACACCCAAAAAGTGGGCTACTGGTTTCAAAGTAATATCGGAACATTTTTTTAAAACAATCAAAAAATCTGTGAACTTAATACTGTCACCAAAATAATATAAGGGAAAGTATCTCAATATCAGACAGAACAAATACCGTTAACATTGTGATATTTCTCTCCAACCATACCCAACATTTTTTAAACCTACCTTTATACAGCTGTATAATTCACTAAGAGATGGCTGCTAATGTTAGTACACCAATTAAACTGCAGTCAGGCTGGCAAAGCTATCAACTTTATCGTGTGTATGTTGCATGAAATCTCTTCATTTGGGTGCCATTTGAGAGAAAGCCCACAGAGATCACTCTGTAACAGTATATCAATGAAACTGCACAACTGGTATTCCAGTAGGTGTACCATGGGGCAGATAACGGCATTTGACAGACTTCAGTTTGTCTCTCAAAGATTAAATTTTCACTTGATCAAAATTTAGCACAACTTGGTATTCTGGTGGAGAGCAGGGAGATATGTGTGTCAGTGTTTTTGTATCTGTTTAGACAGAGCAAGGGTATCACAGAGAGGAGATCAAAATGGTTTCCTTCTTTTACCTCAACCAAAATACAGGTACCCACACAAGATGCGAACATGCCTTCAATTTGAGTCCACTTTTGAATCATTACTGCTGACAATTTTCAAAATTGCACTGCGGCGTTTTAAATTTCAGAATGTTTTATCTACTTCCCAAGCGGCCATTATTTTCATTTCACTACTGTGTTACAATCACACAGTAACAATGTAACTGTCAAAAACGAATGCAGACATGATGTTCTTCATTATTTTCTCCTTTATCATGGTCATTTCAGTCACTGAGCAGCTGAGCAGAATGTTAAAAATATGAACACCATAAAATCTGAGTTGATGTTAATTTAAAAAAAATCCAGGAAAACGATTGCCCTGATAAAGGTAAGGAAAGAGAACTATTAGTCTTAAGTTATGTTTACTTAATATCTAATTGCTTGTTTACTTAAAATTTAGTTGTATTTACTTACTTAAAAATGAAAAATGAAAGTAACTTGTTCTTTTTAAGTGTTAGCAGCTTAAGTAAATCAAGTTAGTTTAACTTAACTGAACAGTTTAATGTGTTTTGTGCCACGACAAAAATGATTTCACATTGGATGGAGTAAGGATATCTGCAAGTTCTGTTTTTGTGATTGATGGTTTGCAAACAGCAGAATACCAATATATAGCAGAATGTAAACATCTACGGTTTTATTGTTTATAACAGTTCAAAGCACATGTATAATATACATACTTTGATTATATTTCATTAGCTTGCAAGTTGGCTGGAGCTTGATTGAATATAGATATTTGTCACAGAGTAGGGCCAGACAGTCCTGTTGAAATCTTAAGTCAGAGAGAAAGATTTAGTCTAAATACCTCTAGATTTTTTTAAAAAAAGACTATTTTATAAGGCTTACAATTTGATTTGTTTTGATTGTATAATTTCATTTGTTTTGACAAACACTGGCCGAATCTTAACATGCTCAGAATGGCCTTTTGTTAAAATAAAAAATAATAAAAATAATCCTAGGAACCAATCATTCTGTGTTGTGCTTACTTTATTTATCTAACTCAATCAGTTTCCTTAACTCTACTGAGTTAAATCTACTGTTCAGTTAAGTCAGACTAACTTGGTTTATTTAAGTTGCTAATGCTTTAAAAGAACAAGTTAATTCCACTTGTAATTTTTTAATTTGCACAAACAACTTCACAAAATTAAGTAAATACAACTAAAATTTCAGTAAACTTAACAATTACATATACAGTACACATAACTTAAGACTAATAGTTACAGTTACTTAAGTTTCCCCGAATTTTTGTAAGTTAACTTGTCAGATTTTACAGTCAACTCACCACAATGCACTCGCATAACACTGAACAAACTACTTTATGTGAGTGCATTTACTACATTGAGAAAGGTCTCCTACGAATATGGTAGTATATAGTGTATACACTAAGACTCAGTTTTATTCAGTTTAACTGCTTCCGGCCACTAGTGGCAGCACTGAGCATGCAAACAAACAAACAAACAAATCAAAAATATCTGTGCTATGGTTTATATTAACTGTAAAAGGACAGTCCTTTTTTTGGTCATTTAAAACATGTTTTTGTTTTTGTTTTGTTTTTTGATGATGGCACCTGCCTGACAGTTTTTTTATCCAGCTGATAGATTACTAAGTCCAAGTAAATAAGACTATTTCTTAACACCAGATGGGTTTTAATTCTTTACCTTTTTTCCATAAAATAAAATGTATGAGCTACTCTGCAACTGAAATGCCCATTTTCCAAGGGACAGCATAACCATTACATTATGGTCGTTCTAGATCAGGAGATGCAAGTTTCAAGTAACTTATTAATTATTCAAATGAAAACTAATAAGATAAATTTTTAAAAATGATCAAGATATGCATATTAATTTTCACACCATGTGAAATAAATGGAAACCAGCAGCCGAGAGTAAAGAAAAATTGAAACCACACAGCATTCTTTAAAGAATGGTCAGCAGTAAACCATGTGATCTGTACTAAATTGTTTAAACATGTGAAACACCAGTGTGGTCCCCTAACGAACTAATGTCCATTTCCTACTGACTATCGGATTCAAATTACGCATCAAGGCTTTAAAAAACTGGATCAGCTTGAGAGCAGTAAAGATCAGGGAGGGATGTAAATGACCATCCAGTCCAACACTGTGAGTCTAAAACATGTTGTGGTCACACATAAAGAAATCATTGACCAAGCAGATAGTACACAGAAAGAGTAAAGAAGACTCCTCCTCAAATGCCATTTGCTCATTAAAAATCTGATTTCAGACATAGAGCTTTGTTGATTTGAGGTAGAAAAAAAGGCAAGATGTGGGCCTATTATGGCAAATATAACTTTCAAAGAAGCCAATCAGAAATCTGGAAAATAAAGGTGCCTGTCAAATGAGTTTTTGCCCCATGTTGCATATTAAAAAACATGTGTATTGTAGGCAAAAGGTGCATCCATTTACAGTGTTAAACAAGAGTGAATAGTCACCACACAACAGTGATAGTCTGAATTAATAGATAAGGAAAGAAAGAGGAAAATATATGATAAGAGGTTACAGTGATACAAAGGGAAAATGAAGGTACATTGGAAAGAAGTTGAAGGGGATGTGGGCAAGTCTTTGCTAAGTCTGTATTCTGGACAGCACCCAGACAAAAAAACATCTACTGACAATTACAAGTATTATCAGACTTTGCTGAGTCATTATCCAATCCCACTGAAAGCAATCCAAGCCAAAAACAAATACACACAAAACCAACATTTTAGCCTGGAGGTTTGGAAATGAAAAATAAAGGAAGCACATTGAAAAAAGGTTTGGTTTCCAGACAGGCATTTGTTATTAGGCTACGCTGTGTAGGTGCTGTATAATAGGTTTTGTAAGGCACACACAGACACAGGGAATACGGTATCATGTGTGCTGAACTCATATACCTCACATGTGATGTTAGCCCACAGTTAAAAGTAGATTAAAAAAACATGTTTGAGAAAAAATATTGTTTGTTATCAACTCAGGTCAAACAGGAAGATCAATTTAACTGTGATTCCAGTACAAAGGTGTGTTGGTGACTGGCTTGCTTGCTAACCACGTATGATGGGTAAACATAACAGCTCGTGGAAGTTGTGTTGTCAGTTGTAAGTACCTACTCCACATCTTACGGGCAGCAGAGTGGAAAAGACCATCACAACAGCCTTCTAGGTCTAATTCACAAAGTCAAAGATATCAGGAATTTCTGGCAGCTACAGTACTTGCCACTGAGAATAAAGTGTCAACAAACTGGTGGCAAAATGGCCGCAAGCCACCATCACTGGCAATTGCATCTAAATTAAATCCAATATTATATTATAATATTACTATGACTTAAATACCGCTTGGATTGGTTGTCGCTACACCACACTGTTTCCATGGAACACCATGGAACACAACCAAGTTGGAAAAAGAGGATACACAAAGTCCACAACTATCTCTGTACTGGAAACACTGATCAAATTGATATAGATCTTCAGATAACTCTATGGACTTGACTAGAAATTAATTCTAACCTTCTAGTTTGAGAGAATTGCTCTCTCAGTCAAAAAAATGATGATGTTAAAAGTAATTCTGGTTTGTTTGTTGACTCATTGCAGGCTGAATGAGGTGTGTCACGTTCCCTGAGTTTGGTGCAGTGCCGTGAACAAACCGTAACATAATCTGAATACATTCATTCTGTGTCACTGGACGAACCTCCGTAGATGGTCTCAGAGGCACAAGAGGGTGCTACATTAGAGACTGTCCTCCCCCCAAAAATTGACACCATAGGTCGTTTGTACAAGCAGATTATTACGACATATTTAAATTAAGTCTAGGTGGTGATCTCTAGTAGCCAAGTGATTATGACAGGAGCAAAGGAGGAAGTTAGGTGGGTGACGTAGTCTAAAGAGCAATTAAGTCCTTGTAGGGGTAGGTCCGGGTGGACCAGACCACAATTCATATCCTGGATGAAACCAAAGGTCATCGAGTGATCTTATGTACATACATAATGTCAAGTTAAGTACTTAACTTTTATCGTGACAATGTGACATTAAGTACGTAACGTGATAACGCTTCTCCTAAACCTAACCTAACTGTTCCGGTTAGGTTTTGGGTTCAGGGTCCCTTGGTCGGTTTAGTTACACAGGCCTACAGATATGGACTCTGAGTTCTCCTATGGAGTACTGGCTAATCAACAAAATCCAAACTAACCGTTAGGGTTGGTAAGTTAGAAAACAATGTTGTGGGTCATGTTAAATGGTATGAACAAACGACCTATGTGTCATATGGGTTGCAGGACTTGTTGTACATTGTGAGTTTACTAGTATAACTCTGAAGTTAGCTATGAGGGTGAGTCAGCATAGTCTTGAATCGCTTCCCCCTCCAGTGTGTGGATACAAAGACACTAAGTCATGCTGTCATGTGGCAGCTCTCTTTTTAATAATGTTTGTTGGTTAAATTCCCTAATTTCAGCAAATATTATTTGTTTTGAGAGAAATATACACAGTCTAATCCTTAAACTGATTTTCTCACCCCAATCTCTCAGTGTTTCTCTGTAGTGATCGTCTTTAGTAAGCTAAAAGTAACAGTGAGAGACAGCACTCTGGTTTAGGGTCTGAAAATGAGCAAAGAAAAAAAAAGGCAGATTTGAAAAAAGGTTCAGATCTTGTGTTGCGTTGAAATGGAGCTTCTTATCAACCTGGTCATGGTGGTACAGAACTAAATTAGAATCATTGCCTCGTGGTTATATGCCTCCTCTAACCAGTCAAGTTGCAGTTGCACCAGTCAGTTTATGTCTGTGTCTGACATTGTGCCAAATTTGAGAAAATTTCCTCAAGGCTTCTTTAGATATCCTGTTAAGAAAATGACATGAACACAAGGTCACAGTAACACTGACCTTTGACCACCAAATTCTAATCAGTTTATAGTTGTGTCCAATTGGATGCTTGTGCCAAATTCCAAGTACTCCCTTAAGGTTTTCTTGACATATTGCATTCACAAAAATACAATAGACAGGGTCACAGTGACCTTAGACCACCAAATTCTAATCAGTTCATCCTTAACTCAAACTGGATGTTTGTACCAAATGTGAAGAAATTCCCCTCAAGGTGTTCTTGAGATGTCGCGTTTGCAAGAATGAGACAAACAAGGTCACAGTGACCTTGACATCTGAGCTATGACCACCCGGTTCTAATCAGTTCATTGTTGGGTCCAAGTGGATGTTGCCAAATTAGAAAAAAATTCCACCAAGGTGGTCTTGGGACAACCTGAAAGCATAATGCCTCCAGTGATAGCTGGCACTGTTGCAGAGGCATAAAAAGGAAAAGTACACATTGTTATACCCTCCTTCAAAAAAATTCATATTTCATATCCTAACCGGTGTAGCTGATGGGCATTTGCAACTTGCTATAAGGCAAGTCAGCTGTAACTAATGGGTGCTGTGTAGGAGGAGTTTCCTTTGAATTGTCATGTTGTTTTGTAGTTTAATAGTTACTCAGCAGTGCTTTTTAATACTTGATATACTAAAGCAAGTAAAAAGCAAAGACTAATGTGACACATCCCAGAGCTAACTTCGAGTCATATTTGTTCCTCGTACAATGACTAGACTATGATATTCAGCTGATCCTACACTGGTCATATGCCATACTTGAGAGCTCTCCTTCCTCATTCTCATAAGTTATTCCCTGCCACAATCTTCCATTCAATCTGCACCTCGTTTACATCAATTATTCATATGGAAGGGGGAGGAAATGTACAGTATAAGAGCATCCAAACGTGAACATGCATAGCGGGGTACATGGCTATATAAGAACAAACCACTGGGTGGTGCTAGAGATGGACAATTGCTAAAGGTTGAGCCGATCATGGCAACAAACCTGGACAAGAAATAAAGAATACTCAATGACATGCACCCATGACAGAAAATATACCGTGTGTACCAATGACTCCTCCATCACGCCTCGTCCACAACTGTCTCATCATACAAGTGGGTGTGCAAGAAATATTACAAGGTGAGATCAAAGGTGAAACACTCAAGGACTCAGTATGCTTCAAACAAAGTTCTTGTTAAAAGACCAAACAGCCTCTCAAGCACCCTCCTCTCACAACCTTCCAACATTGGAATTCAAGGGGCTGTGTTTGAAAAATGTCCTTACTTTTTAAAACACAACAATCTAACAAGGATACTGACTTGGTCGCAGCATTTGGCCAGGTGTGCATAGGTGTGAAGGATGACAGGCTTTCTATTATTCTTGTGGTGTACAAATGCCTTTGAGGACAGATCATCATGTCCTCCCTCCCTAGCATAGTGATAGGCGAAAATAAATAAACAAATCTCTTTGAACGACTCTTTGGTGTCCAGTATGTACCAAGCGCTCATGAATCAGTAATGTGTCGTAAGGTAGTGCAAAAAAGGCACGGAATGAAAGAGCGAGGACTGATTGAATTGGACTCAAGTCGAGATTTGCACCAGTCAAGGCCAGTGGTGCATTCACATGCTCCTTGGATGGTTGTTCTTCTGACTTTGGTGTGTTCAATAGTTTTAAGTTGTAAGTGGAAACAACATAGATGCTACAAAGAAAATGCGTTGTATTTTATTGCTCAGAGCATTTAATGCATTGAAATAAAAATATTATTTTGATAAATGTAAACTTAAGCATGATGACTAATAATTAGGGATGCCAGTTTACTTTTGCTTTTGATAGCCCTCACCCATGAACCAGTAACTAAGCAGTACATTTTTAAGAAAAATAATGCAAGATGGTATGAAATATAAGGGACCCTCCTTTTGGTTTGGTGCTCCACTGACTCAGTGAGCTTTAGCACCGCATTTCAAAGTGCTATCCATTAGAGGTGGTGAAATTTAATGGTTTGTGATGTAAATGCCTTTTGCCTTTATTTTATTTTCTGTTGGCTTTGCTGAGAGACAGCCAGCTAACAGTGATAAAATGCAGAAACATAGTGCCCACTGCCCACCCCTCAGGCTCCACTGGTTAGCTAACGTTAGCCTTGGCTTCTCTGCACTGCACACCAACTGGGTGAGAGCTAGCGGCGCCACTCGTTCACAATTACCACTGGTACTGCTGTGCTAGTGGTGGGACAACACAGCTAACAGTAGTTAACAATGCTTAAGGGTATTTGTGGCCCAAAACTGAGTCGCTTACTCACTGGGGCAACCTGGGGGGAAAACAGAGGGTGGGCACAATGTTTCTACAGCAACGCTGTTGAGTCAGGATGGCCTTACTAATGGTAATCGCCAAATGAGCACTGCTACTTGCTAGCCCTTACCCTACCCAGCTAGTGCGCAGTGCAAAGCAACCATGGAGGGTGGGCAAGTTCCGTAAGTCAATGCGGCTAGCCGGCTTCCTGTCTCCCACCAGACCCAGGTGGTGCATAGTCCATTATACTGAAGAGTGATAAAATTAACCTATAGATCGGCATGTGAAAAAGGTCAAAAATATTCTTTGCAGTTAATCAATCAATGGTTAACCCTACTGGTATTGTATTCAAGAAAAGCTTTGTAGGGTGTGCAGCACTAGCTATCGAGATTGCATGTACTAATACAGAGTGACACACCATATTTTGCAAATTTTAAAAACTCAAAATGCTCGAAAGCTTCGATACATTTACATGTATCAACTTGAAAGAACAGATAATGTGAAAAGAATCAGTCCTCCCAGAACAACTCTAGGACAAGGGACATTTAAGTGTGGCCATTTGAAACAGGTATAAACACTTTCACCTTCAAACATATGCGGACGACACTAACAACCTTCTTTGTTTGAGTCATACTGAGACCTTCGACATCCAAGTACCTCATCAACAAAGGAGAACGCTTGCACTGAAAGACATGGTTTACAGTGTTTGTGTATTCAGTATATGAGACTACCACTTAAAACAGAGTGGATATTATATTGAATATAGAGGACAGTATTAAATGTGTCATGGCCCTCATTCAAACCTATGAAAGTGTCCGCCAAAAGTCCAGCCAATGTCCGAATGTCTCTGTGTTTTAATCACTTCATGCACGTGTGGTCTCAACCTGAAGAACCTAAATGCTAAAAACTCTCATTAAAAAGTCTCTATTAACGTCCTCCTGTGGACCAGTCAGCAGTCTCAGAATAAAAGGAAAGTTGGGCCGCTTGTGCTCCTTAAGTCAAATCCCTGAGCAAAGTCACTGAACATTCAGAACCCATTGGCCAAAGCTTAGGCACAAGAAAACAGGAACTGGGAAACAGGAAACCACTCTGTCTTCCTCTCTGTGAGCCCCCACTCTCTCAGGTGACCGAAAGAGAAGGATGATGGGAGTTGCAGTTTCAATGTCAATAAGGAGCTTGGTGGAAAAGCCTTCAAAAGGCTTTGAGTAAAGGATTTATAGTAAGGGGTCAGTGCCGGGGCCGGTAAGAACTGTAGTATCTGGGGTAAAGGGGCGTGTAGTTGGAGGAGTGGCTGTAGGAGGTGGAGGTACCAGAGGTGAGGTAGGAGCTAGACGGGTTAAAAGCATGAGAAGAGCTGTAGTAGGCAGAGGAATAGCTGTGGGAGAGAGAAGGGGAGTGGGAGGACGAGTAAGGGGAGGCTGAGGAAGGAGTGTAGAGGACAGAGGAGCGTGACAAGCTAGACAAGGGCCGAGTTCGGGGTGAGGGGCTCCATGTGGAGCGTCTGAGCCCCAAAATAGGAGACCGGTAAGGAGAGGAGGGGGCAGATCCTGGTTGGGTGGGCCTGGTGGTGGTGGTGGTGGTGGTGGTGGATGGGGGAGAGGTATGAGTGTCAGGGGTGCAGTGCCTGGAGAGGCCCGTGCTACGGGGAGGAGCAGGGGAGATGTTGACACTGAAACTGTGGGAGTCAACCACAAACGTCCGCACCCCCAGGGTCCACTGGGAGTGAGCCAGCTTCACAGGGGTTGAGGGTGCCGAGGGAGAGGAGGGGGCCTCCAGACATGGGGGGCTCTCTGGTGCCGGAGGGCCAGCCAATGAGGCTGGTGATGACGGACTGCGAGGGGGTATGTGTGACGTAGGTGAGGTGAGAGCCGAAGCTAGAGCTGCAGCAGCTGCACTAACCAAAGATGGGCTAAGGCTAAGGGGCACAGTGGGATCATCAGGAAGAACTGACGAAGGACTAGGAAGGCCAGAAAGAGGGAGGCTGACAGGGGCCAAAGCTGAAGTGGAGCCTTGGGCTAGGTTGGAGGCTGAAGCTGAGGCCGGCTGACTTACTTTGGGGGTGCTGGTCTTCGCACGGTTCAGCCTACCCCCGCGGGTGCGGTGGGTCTGCTCTTGATCGAAGGCCAGATCCTCCAGGCGCTGGGTGAGGGCCAGTTTCTGCTGGATGGCCATCCGCAGGAGGGAATTCAGAGTCTTCTTCTCATCTTCAGCCGCAGCCAGCTGCCTCTGCATCTCATCTAGCTGGGTCACGTACTCGTCACACCTGAAGAGAGCGAGGTTAAGCGAGGTTAAAATGGAAATGATGACAAGCAAGGTTAAAAAAAGTAAAATAAGGTGAAAAATACACTTAAGCCCCTTTTCCAGTGGACAAAAAACACTAACATCTGGCTTTTGTCTTTATTGGGAAAGGTTACAATCAGCATTCATTCCTGGGACAAATGACTCTGTAGTAGTCACAGGTATTTATGGGCTCCAGCTTGGAAGGGCTCCATTTGGCATTGAAATATGACGCCCATGTGGATGCACTCATATTTGCCCCTTTTGTGGAGAGGTGCAACAACGTGCCACCACAATTTCCATGCAACTCCATCTACGCAGTGCTTGAACATTGTTCAAAATTAGTTTGCACCTTGTTTAAAAAACAAACTGAATAAATAACAGATACAAACTAAAGTTACCACTTTGTAGTTGTATGCCTTCATGAACCACTCAAGTTGCACTTACACTTTACATCCATGTCTGTGAAAACATGGATGGTTCACACACATCTTCCCCCCAGCAGCACAGAAGATCTATACAATCAGCACAGCTTCAAGATGAACACCCAAGATTAGTGTCACCAATTCAGTATCTGACCAAATGCCTCCCCTTCTGTTCCTGAGTAATGACACTGAATATTAGTGTTTTGTAAGTGTTTTTGCAGAACATTATGATGTCACAGTGATGTTGACCTTTGACCTTTTGGATAATAAATGTCATCACCTCATCTTTATATCCTGTTAGACATTTGTGTGAAATTCTGTCATAATTAGCATATGAATTCTTGAGTGATAGCCAAAAACATGTTTTGTAATGTCACAGTGAGCTTTGACCACCAAATTCTAATCAGTTCATCATAAAGTCCAAGTCAATGTTTGTGCCAAATTTGAAGAAATTTCCCCAAAGCAGTCTTGAGGTATTGCGCTGACAAGAATGGGACAGACAGATCCCAGCCAGCATTGGTATGTGGGGCCCATGTGGGAGGTAGATGGGTTGCATAAATGGGCCCCATATGGGATTGTCCATGGGTCCCATATCGGCCCATTTGCCCGCATTTGTGGATTTACCCAAGATATTTTGGGCCCATATCCACTTGGTACCCAGGTAGCCCTAGCATAACCATGTGGGGCCCACTTGGGTAAAGCCATTGATGTGGGCAACTGGCATGGGGCCGATATGGAACCCATGGACAATCCCAAATGGGGCCCATTTATGCAACCCATCTACTTCCAACATGGGCCCCACATACAAATGTTGGCTGGGATGTATGTGCATACACATGGATGGAGAGACGGATGGAGACCACAGCAATCACCTGGCGTGGAGGTATAGACAGAACCACTGTAACATTTTCATTGGACTCCATGCTGCCTTCTACCCTTAATACCGATTTCTCGTTCTCGTAGCAATACATAGCAATTGGCACCGTTTTTAAATTAATAATATTCTTTTTTTATCATTTATTTTTGAACACAGGTATATTTCCATGGTGGCAATCTGAATCACTTGCAAAGGCCCACTCTCTTACGGGCCCCTCCACCCCAGGGGCCCCAGTGTAATTACACTGCTTGCACTGTCTATACTTACACCCCTGGCGACATACTGGTAGAAGAAAACAACAGAAAAGCATACTGGTCTATATCCTCATCTATCCATTGCCTGTAGACCAGAGCTCTGTACATGATTCTGGTCCACTGGCAGTTGGAAGGGAGTCCATTAACTATTTTTAGCAAGTTTTTCCATGTTTAAAAAACCCACATATAGGCGCGAATTTTGGTGGGGAAAAAGGGTATTATTTGCTGCTATTTACTAGTTGGATAAGAAGATTGATAACATTCTAAGAATAGTAAATAAAAGTGGTATCAATTCTCATCTGAAAAATCTTTTCTTAAAATGTTAACCTACTCCTTTAAAGGTCTAGTATGTACGATTTAGGGACATCTATTGGCAGAAATAGAATATTCATAACTATGTTTCTATGTCATTAGTGCATAATAACCTGAAACTAAGAATTGCTGTGTTTTCATTCACTTAGAATGAGCTGTTTACATACAGAGTCTGCCATATTGCTCTACATTAGCCCTGAGTAGACAAACCAAACACTGGCTCTAGATAGGGCCATTGGGTTTTTGCGTCAGGCCACCATAGTTCTCCTACACACTTGGCACACAGAAGAAATTTCAGGTGGTTGCAATGTTACAACCTCACCGCTAGATGCCACTATGTCCTACACACTGGAACTTAAACATAAAAGTTTGTAGATTGTTTGTTGATTGTTGAGAAAATGTAGCTTACGCATTTTGGTACACTGAGAAATGAAAGCTGATATGAGAAAAACAGCTGCTCTGTGTTTTCTTGAATATACCTGAAGAAGCCTTAATATTGCAATTGAGGTTGCATTAAATCATCTTTTGGCTGCTGAAACATAGAGCTAAGGGGAACTGCTCTGTGGCTTCATCACTGCAAGCAACTGAGTCAGTGATAATATAAATAAAATATGGAGTAGGTGGGCTTTAATTGTGTCTGTTTCATCTCTGACCTTGTGGCAAACATGGCCCGCAGAGAGGAGAAAGTGGCTGCATCTTCCTTCAGGGCCTTCAGCTCGTTCCTCAGCTTCATCATGGTGTCTGTTACCATGGCCTTTTCCGCCTCATATTTACTCTTCAGGTTGGCCAGAGCCCCCTCTGCCGTCTGGGTGAACACACAAAAACATACATACACAGATTATAAATTCAGTTTTCTGTGTTTTCAATTTTATTTTTCTAACCTCAGTGTCTACTTCCCACTATCACATTTATCTACATAAAGACTACACTGTGTAAACCCACTGCTATAAAAAACCAAGTCCTCAATTCTTGCTTGAATGTGCCACACCCAAATGACAATGCATAGTGCAGTAACTGCTCACCTACAACAGATCTTCAAGTGAGTCTTTAGTTCTCCGCACAGGAAGTGACTCATAAACATGTACAAGCTGAATCATTGTGGCTGTGTCATCTTCATTTTCTAGAGAACTGTTTGCACTCTCTTTAAACCCAATTGGGTACATGTAGAGTTTTTCCAATGGCAGACATAATGTTAGCCGTAGCCTCTGCATTGTATCGCTGATGCACACATTCCTCAGGGAGAAGTCATATAAAACAGGCAATTTAATATAACCTAACAGCCATGGGGGAAAGGTTTGGGACAGCAAAGTGAGTCCTTTAATCAACCGTATTGGTCGATGTGTTTCAGGGGAGGGTAGGCCTGTAAACAGACTATAAACTGCTGGACTCATTTCCTAAAGGCACCGTAAAACCCAGCACTCAGTGGCTATTTCGGTATTATAAGCATTTTGTTGATTTCTACTCTATCTGGAGGCAGAATATTAATGAGCTGGATATGGATGATATAGTTTTTCTTTTGAACTAATAAAGAATGTCTGGGATTTTTTTTTTTTTAAATAAAGTAAATGTCCAAATTCTTGCTATCAGTTGTTGATGCACAGGAAGAAGAACCCGTGACTTCACTGTAATGTTTTGGTCATACATCCTTCATTTAGTCAGAATTGGTTTAGGTAGGAATCTTGGTCCTATGACCAAAATATCATAATAAAGTCTGCTGCAAGTGAAGAGCATGTTTGTTCATTTTCTCGTGGGAAACGCAGACGAAATTCACTACCAATCAACCTTCGTCTCGTGTGTTCTTTTACAGCCTCTGAACCAAGTGAGGCTGAAAAATAAAGCCAACTTGAGGCTGGCTCCAAAATATCCAACTTTACAATGGCAATAAACATATTTACAGCCTGGTACTAAAAACACTTTTGGTCTCTAAAGCTAATATCTTCATTCATGACTGCTGCACAGGGGGTGATTTTTTTGTATAACCCACTTGTTTAAATGTTAGTGAGGCTTAAAGTTATGCATGATTAAGGGCAGGCTATTTTGATAAAGAACGGGTGCCATCCGTCACCAAGTCGCTGCCACAGCAACAATGTTTCACAGATTTCAAAACCCCAGATGAAAAGAGTATAGGCATAGCCATAGCTTTCGCTATTTTTTATCTGTTTTCGGTACATGAAAGTTAATTGTAATGTTTTGGACACCTAAAAAAGTCTTATTCAGTGTTCAGTTGTACTACAAGACCCTCTGAGGAGTCAGGTATTCAGTTTTTTTCACTAAGTACATTTTGAATTAATGGTTTTAGGCCTGTTTTTTGCTTGTGAAAATTAGAATTAGCATTATCAGAGTCAACCATAGGTGTAAATGCACAGTGCTAACCAAGGTAGCAGCTAACATTGGGGTTAGCTCCACCTTCTCATTCAAATATGGTCACTTTTGGCTCCATAAAACCAAGATTGTGATTTCCAAGGTGCCAAACTTGAGGCTTCAAAGTGGGAGTCCACAAACCAATGGGTGACATCACTGTGGCTCGTCCATTATTTTATACAGTCTATGCTATGAACAGACTTCACTGAATGATATCTGTTAACATCATTTGCTTACAGTTGGGTATAGTTAGGTTACAAAAGTGTTCACACCATGAGTAAAGCATTACAAAAGTAATGTGTTGCTCATAACATGGACACTTCACATGTCTCACCTGTTTATTAGCCTTGAGCACCAGTCTGAGGGTTGCTATCTGCTCTCTCTTGGTGCTGAGCAGAGACTTGAGCTTCAGGATCTCCTCCATGCAGCCCTCTTTGTCCTTGTCCAGCAGAGGGGCCAGTTCCCTGGCTGCAGCTCTCTGTCTGGACAGCTGCAGAGACCTGTCTACTGCCCGCTGGAGGTGCTTCACCTTGAGGGGGAGGCGAGAGAGGCAGAGGAGATAAAAGGTGAGGACAAAAGTAGCCAGGAGGATACATGGAAGAAAAAAGAAAGGAGACAAGGAATTCCACTGACACTAACAATAAAACACTTTCCTACCTGGTCTCTGATGATAGCGTTGAGGTTGTAGATATTCATGGGCTCCCTGCGCAGCTCACCAGCTGGCTCCAGGGCAGGCGATGATGATGAGGACGATGATGAAGAGGCACTGATGCTGGGTGAGCGGGTCGGAGGCGTGCAGGGCGGCAGGCTCTGGTCAGTGGGCACCTGGAGGCCTTCCTTGTCCCCATCCTTTTCCTCCCTTCTCTCCTCCCCAGATAGGGGCTCCTTGGATGGAGACTGTGATGGGCTCCGTGACTCCGCAGGAGTTAAGGTTGTCGAAGCGACAGCGGCCAGCCGCCTGGCGAGGCGTGGTGTGAGGAGAACTTTGCTGTTGTCCGAAGACATGGCTTTAAGACTGGCACTGAGGCCTCGGAGCCCTCTGCCTTGTCTGGAGGAAAGACAGCTTGGATTAGATTTTGTAACCTGTAGAACCTTTATTATGTTGGCAGATATCTGCAGCAGATATTTACCTACCCAGGAGTTTGAGCCTACCTCTTTCTGTTGAAATACACTCATTCCACAACAGTAGCAACTGGATGGAAATACACTAGCTTGGCGAACTAGGGGGGGCTAATTTACAGAAAATACAATGGAGATGAGGAAAAGTAAGACCAGAGATTTCTTTGCTTGGATTGACAAAGAGGTGGAGCTGTTGCTGAAAGTATCGCATGAGTATAAGGCAGTCAAGGTGGTGGAAAATCGATCGGGAGATGTTACAAAGTAAATATGGTGACATATCAGAACAGTATCGAGTGCATTCTCCATGGCCAGGGAAAGCCATGGCGATTAGAAAGTACCCAGTCAGGAAGCAAACTTGGGTGTCTGCGTCATCATCTCTGTTTTCGCCCTGTCTAGACTAAAGCGCAACCCCAGAGTTACAAACTAAAATGGGGTCAGCAGCATTTTCAAAGGTCTCGGTTCCAGATTCCAAAACACCAGAGTAGTGTAGACATTGTACTACTAACCCCCCGCCCCATGAATGATAATAATAATCAAGGCATACACTTGAGGCTGTGTGCAATGGAAAATAATAATTAGGATATGAGTACAAACAGAAATATAAAGATTTATAAAGGAAATGTAAAGGATTAAAAAAAAATTAAAGATTATTTCTCAAGTGGCCCTCCCTCTAATGTAGACTCCACAAACTTTGCCTTAATCTCTATAACTTTGAGAAACCTTGCTCCACCATTTGACGCTTCCTGTGTCCTACTAATAAAACAACAGTCAGACCTGTAGTAGTCCAGCATGACGCGGTTGGGCGTCTCATTGTTGCACAGGCAGACGTGGTGGTAGAGCTGGGCAAGCTCCTCGCTCAGCGTCACCAACTCATCCTGAGCTGCGGTCAACGCACTCTGGCTCTCATTTGCTGCTAACTGAGCAGCCTGCAACTCCAACTCCAGACTGGAAATCTGAGAGAAGAGGAGATGAAATCCTTTATCTCTGTAACTATCTCTCGTTCTATTCAAACAGACACAGTCAGTATGACACAGTTACCTTCTCCCGTCCCTCCCGGCAGTTCTTCTCCAGTGAGGCCACCTGTCTCTCCAATTTCTGGAGCTGACCACTTCGCCTTGGCCTCTCCTCCGCTGCTCCCTCTACACACTGAGCCAGTCTGTCACGGAGGACTTTCACCTCCGCCTTGAGCTCTACCACCTCTGTCACAGCCACACGGTACTTACATTGCAGGATCTCCAGACCTGGCGTCTGGTATGAAAATACCTGACTTTTGTTCATTGTCTCACTTTTATCCTCATCAGTTTCTCCTTCATCTTCAGCCTCATCGTCATCCTTGTCCAGCTCCATCAGAGCCTCAGCATTGAGCTGAGAAGTGGCACTGGCGTTGGCTTCCTGGTTGAGGTGGGCCCTTCGATGCAGGCGGCGGAGGGTGGTGACTCTCCGGCTAAGGCGGAGGACCTTTTCATGCTGCTCGTTCAATGCCCCTTGGGTGTGCTGGAGCTGCGTCTGGGACTCCTGCAGACTGGTCATCAGTGAGACCTTCTCACGTTCAACCTAAAGAGGGCAGCAGCAAGATTGGGGAGAAGCACAGTATTGATGGTATGAGCCAACAAATTTTCAAACCTTTTTTACATGCTCATATCATTTAACACGTGAAATTTAGAGTTAGTGTGAAACTGGCATCCACTAGGGTCCATATTGCATTCTGCAGCTTTATCTTCAATTATTGTACAGTAATTTGAATATTCTGAAAACTACTTTTGGCAAAGGCAGGGTTCAGATAACAGGAAGTTTGCACTGACTTCCCCACTAACTGTCCCCAATTCATTCATCACAAAAACTAAAGGGAGAAATCTGGTCTGTATCAAATCTCTGCTGAGGCAGCCCAGTTGCCAGAAGAAAATGTTGGTATTATACATTTCTACAAACCACAAATCCGTGGCATTTGTACATGTCATACATATCATATCAACATTTGATGTAGTATTTGAGCTGACTGTCATCGGGAGGTGAAGGGGATAGTGAAATGTAATAAAAACATGGTTGTGTATTATTCTACCTTGGGTAGGGGTATCTGAAAAACAAAAGCTCTTTTGAGGATTTGTACCTTTATTAACTATGAACTTTGTATCATTTTAAGGTGCGTCCTCACCATGTTTCTTTTCTTAAACCTAATTAAAGTAAATTTTAGACATCATATGAACTGAACTATGAGAATACGTTGATCACATTTGTCCCTTCATCCATCCATGACCCCAATTTCGTACCTCATCCCTTCATCCCTTCGCATTCATTGCTTCATTGCTGCCTTTCATCCCCTTTTCCCTTGACCCTCATCCTTTCCTCCCTTAGCCCTCATCTGTCAACCCCTCATCCCTCAACCCTTGTCTGTTCATCCCTCACCATTCCTCCCTTGTTCCTCAACCCCTCATTCTTCCCTCCATACCCTCAATCCACTATATGCAATAAACTATTCTAAGTCTTTATCTTTATTGGTGTGGTCTTTGTTGTGTTGTAAATTAGCAGTAGTAGTAGTTCAAGTATTTTTGCAGTTACTCTAAGTCCATAATTTGAGCACCTTCAGACAGTTACATACATACACAGACTTTAGAATTCAGAAACGCAGCTTCCTCATTCTATTCAAAGAGACCTCTGTGTTTGGTACAGCGCTCCAGCAGAGAGTTGACTGTAGCTCGATCACATCTCTCACTACCTGTACAAACAGAGCACCTCCATAACCACACCTAACGACCCAACTACCTAACATACACTAAACCATCAAAAACGGTCTCAGGTCTTTTAAACAAGGTTTTTTCCCTCATTAAAGTAGATACTTCAGGTTCCATCGGGTATAGTAAAACAACACTGTAGCACAAAAGTAGATTCATTAACATTTTAAAAGAGCGGCCTCGACAGCAGCAGGAGCAGAGATGAAACCCACCCCTCCACCGGAGAGTGGTCGATAGTGTAGTGTGTCAGCTGAGATATAAATAAACTCTTCCTGTAGCTCGACCTATCAGTGAAGCAGCAGGAGACAGGAATGGATGGGATTACACCGACAGGAACTGAAGCAGATGCACACACACATGGATGTGTGTATACACACATTATACAGCTTTGTGGTGATCTGATCATGATCTGATGCACTAAGTAACTGGTTCTAGGCTTTGAGGAATGCACTTGAGAGTTTGGGAACATATGAGAGAAAGGTTTTAGGAGAGAAAACAAGACTGAATGTGTGACTGTGTTTGTGTGAGGAGGAGACAAAGGGATAAAGGGAGAGACAGAGAGCTTTACGCCATGGGGATACTGTATGTCAGCAGGGTTTTACAGTAAATGATTCAGAAGCCCTGGATTTTTAAAGAGGAGCCTGCTGCAGGATTATGAATCCAACAGACATAGAAAATGAATAAAACTGTCAGATTTTTTTTACATCAAAACCAAAACTGTCACAAATTAACCACTGGTACAACTGAGGAAGAACAGAAGAAAATGTTGGTATTGTACATTTCTGCAAACTGCAGATACATTACATTCAAACATTTAATATGTATCAGATCAACGTTTCTAAAGTGACGTCGTATATGAGCTGACTTTGTCACCAGGAAGCAGAGGGGATCGTAGACTGTTTTAATGACTCATTACTGTTTTTCCAGTAGGATAGTGCGACAAAAAGCATTTGTTTTTTACCGAGATATCGCTGCATTTCCTGCCGGGATTGTGCCCCCAGAACAGGGTATTTTACGACAAAAAATAATGTCTTTCTAGTCATAACCAAGTGGGGTTTGTGCCTTAACCTAACCACATGTTAACCACAGTGTTAAAATTACCTATTAACATACAAATATAAGGTATCCATGGTGTGCAGAAATACATATTTTAATTTTCTTCTGGGTTGTGAACACTTCATGCCAGACATTTACAGGAATAATTTAACATTTTAGCAAATACGCTTATTTTCCATCTTTGAAATGAAAAAAAAAAAGAATATTAATCTCACGTCTGTGAGTTAAAACCTCTTAAGCATCCTGCAACATTTACCTAAATTCACCTAAAAAACACCTTTCCAAGGCATACCTAAGGTGAACTGAAGGCTGTTCTTGTTCCATTTTTAGTACATGTGCAGGCATGGTCTCATTTGAAAGTAAACATTCCAAATGTGAGAATCACTGTAAGTGCTTCTGTCATAGTTATACAAGTTTCAACACACTGAAATAAAAGTATTTTCAATCTTTACCTGAATATTTTCTGAATAAAGATGCTGCAGATGATTAGACAGGGAGATATTTGGTGAAATAACACGTTGGGGGCATATCATGAAGCCTCACATAAATTCAAAGTAGATAACAATATCACAGAAAATGGACCTTTTACATATGTTTCTCTAAGGTTTTGTCCAGGCACTTTTCAAAAAAGAGGGTGAAACAATGTACTGAATGTGTGAGTATGAGTAAAAAAACTAATCAGTACAGACAGAAATATCTATTTAGGAGCGTATTGAATATAAAAACCCTTCTGCAAAACCTAAATTAATAGGTAAGACTGTTTTTTTCCCATTACAGCAACAGAGATTTGTTTATCATTTTTGTACATTTAAAACAGTCTATGGTGCCTATAAAGAGTTCAAAACTCCTGTGGAGATCCATAGTATCATTGACTACAAGACCCATGAGCCATCAGGCCAATTACTGTCTACTGATTGGCTTTAACACCAGGAAGTGTGAGGGATGCACCTTCCTTCACCGCAGGCCCTTGCTGGCTATGGAGGCCATAGCAACAGCATTGGAAGCTTCAATTGGGTCAAGTGAGGTGTCAATGAAAAGGTCAAGAGTTTGTCTCTTTGTCTAATATCTGAGGAGTCGGCTGTTTACATGAAAACTGTAGAAATTATGGATAATATGTGGAAAAATATTAAAGTTTGAAACAATGCAACAGCAGTTCTTGGATATTTATGAATGTAATAAAGTGTTTGGACTAAATATTTTTGCTGGATTTAGATCATCTGAACCTTTGGAAGCGTATGAGAATTGCGTCCGCAGCATTTCTGTTAATCTCGTGGTTTTATGGATTTGTGGATTATGATAAGGAATAATAGGTGAGTAATAACTGTTTATTTGTTTGTTGTTTGTCTGACAGACGTGTTTATTGCACCCGCTGTGGTGGCTGTATCTTGGAATAGTCAGCATTGATCGAACTGCAAGGAGCATAGCTTTTGACTGATATGTCGTATGAGTAAACTACTTAAACAACAGCAAATACAGCAGTTGTTTCCATACCATAATCATCAAATAAAACCATATGAGGGCCCGGGCGTAGCCTGCCAGAATTCTATTAAAAGAGATACATGTTAATCAGTGAGCCTCACTGTTGGTAGACATATTTCTGTAGTGTGAACAGAGCTCCCTGCTTATAGTCATGTCACTCTGAAACCAAGCATTGCATGTCCCAGAACATTCATCAGCTAAATAAAAAAAAAAAAATCAGAGATAATTGTATTTGGTCTTCCACAGTCCACCCCCACTGTGGAGAAGTGTCTCAGGCCCCTTGTCAGCAAATATCAAACTGGCAGCTAGAAACCTGGGTGGAGTCCTTGACATTGACCTCTGATTTGACAAACAAGTCACAAGAATCATTTAATCATGTTTCCTCCATCTGAGGAGCATCTCTGCAATCAGCTCTTTCCTCTGTCATGCAAATCTTGAAAAGGCTATATATGATCTTATATCATCACGTCTTGACTATTCACTGATGACCAGTCACCACTTGACTTTTTTCAAGTGAGGCATCTGGGTCCTTTGATAAACATTACGTGACATCTTGCCTTTGTGTACTGAAAACTGTTCTCTTATATATATTGATGAGTCAGGCCTGCACAGAATCAATCAGCACTGACTGCCACACACTGCATGCTGGTTAGATTTGTGTCCAACTTGATCCAAACTTGATTTGATATAATGCATATGTGGGTAATGATAACCTCATGAGATCAAGGCGGATGCAGTTTTTACAGCCACGTGCTGCTTTTACTCTCCACTGACTGCAAGACCTCAGGGTATAATGGCGTTAAACCAGAAGTAGCCAGCTTGGCCAGCTGAAGTCTCTAGTGCGCCTGCTCTATGGGCATTGCAATGTGTAAGCTGTGCCGATCATCCGGGTAACTCTATATGTGGCAGTTGAACCTGGTTTCAAGCACCACTGAGATACTTTCATAGGAATGAACGGGGCCCTGCCTCAGTATCCAAGTCTCTTTATACATCTATAGTCCCACTTGAGGCTTATTCTGGTATTTTCCAATGATAACAGTGCCATGAACAGTACATGGGAAATGAAATGTGGAAAACACCACTTGTCACACCTCAGACAGAAAAATGTGACCTCTGCTATCTCTGACAGACATCTCAAAGTATTGGTCGTTTACCTTTTTAACCAAGGACAGTAGCAATTAGCTTTCCTTCTACACAAACTTGTGTTGAATTTAGTGGAGCCCGAGCTAGCTTACGGTAAACATCTACTCCTTCTAAAAGATGGTTTATGATTTCTTGCGACTCATAAACAGACACAAACACATTCGATAAACATTTAACATAATTCTGTATTCATTTTTGCTCCATGTAAAGTAAATAAACATTATGTTTACCAGCTATGCTATGTTTGTTTTCCTTAATGACACAGTTTACACATTTTTATAACTGCTGATTTTATAATCAGAATGCTACTGCGTGAAACATAACGCTGAATCTAGCAGTAGATCTTAGCAAGGCCAGTAATATAAAGCAGTAGTAAAATAAATAACTTTAGGAATTCATTTTTGTATTTTTTGTGTGAATGTGTTACCTTAGTAACATATTCTCAGCCTAGATGGCCAAACACATAATGTTAAAGTTAATTTAAGGTTATGTGGCTGAGTTTGCTTTATAACAGGCAATTTTTGAATGCAGGTTGTGAATGTAGTTGGATAGGGAAAAACGGGGATATCATGTACTGTTGTTGAGAACAGACTAGTGATTCTAGGTGTCATTCAGATTTAACACTTCTCCACCCTCAGAACTCTTTTAGTTTTATTATTTTTATGTCATTCCAAGCACGTGAAAACGTAGTGTATGCATTAGAGTAGGGTGTGCACAAAAATACAGGACAAATCACATCCTATATTGATTTGGTAAGGTAGAGTGCATTTTATTCTTCGCTACAAGACGATCTGGTATTAATGTTAATAGTACAGGTGGCAACCTATTCCTCTCTGTAGGTGGGCGATGGAAACTGTAGCTTTGTTGACAAGAACAATCCCTTTTTGTTCTGGGTATGTGTTCAGCACACTGTTGTTGAAGTCACATATTTAGCTTGGTCCAGTTGTCAGAAACATTACAGACGCAGACAGTGCAACAGGTACCAATACTTTGCAAGAACATTTTAGAAAATGCCAATTTTAATGATACTTAGTTAAATTGAAGGTGAATTTCTTTCTTATCAACCAACCGCCAAATACAGGTTGGTTGATAAGAAACAGCCTAAGAGCAACCATTTTGCACTTAATGGCTGAAACATGTAATCATGTTTTTAACTGCTACTATGACTAAATATTCATTCATTTTCCGTAACCGCTTATCCTGTTGAGGGTCGCGGAGGGGCTGGAGCCTATCCCAGCTGACTTTGGGCGAGAGGCGGGGTACACCCTGGACAGGTCACCAGACTATCAAAGGCTGACACATAGAGACAGAAAAACCATTCATGCACACATTCACACCTATGGCAAATTTGGAGTCACCAATTAACCTGACCTGCATGTCTTTGGATTGTGGGAGGAAGCAGGAGTACCTGGAGAAAACCAAAGATGACATGGGAGACACAGAAGGGCTCCCCCACCCTGGGTTTGAACCAGGAACCCTCTTGCTGAGAGGCCCTCTTGCTGTGAGGCGACAGTGCTAACCACTGCACCAACATGCCGCTTGAGTGCCTAAGAATTGTTGGAGCCCCAACTGCACCAAAGGGACACCTTTTTCACGCCCAAGCAGCACTCTATGCATACTGTTTTGTGACTTCATAGTTTTGTTGCTCCCTTATGAGCCACAGCGCAGCTTCTGATCTTTAGGAGGGCACAGCTCAAAACTAAAGGTGACTGGGCTTTTGCAGTCAGGCCTCTTGGCTCTGAAACTCCCTGTCTACAGACCTGAGACTTGTAGAATCAACTTTTGAATCACTTTTGAAAACTCAGTACTCAGTAATCAGTGCATCATCAGTATGTCGTTTGCTCCGTCTAACACTTTCATACTGTGCTAGTGCACCCAAGTCCCTAATGCTGGCTCTCTTCAAGAAAATCATTTGTACATGGGCGATAAGGCAGTAGACTCACCGTCAGCAGCTGCTGCTTGAGCTTCTGGATTTCTGTCATGTTCATCTCGTTGAAGAGGTCCGATGTTGCCTGCGCCTTCAGCTTTCCGACCTGGCCCTCGGCACTCTCCGTTAGCTCTGGGCACCGACCCTGCAGCTGTCCCTGTTCCACCCTGGAGGTGGCCGTTACACCTGACAGATAAGAGTAGATTACAGACTCACTTTGCTTCCTACATGGCAAGTATGGAAAATTAGAAAGGTTTACAGCCAGTGCAGTAGAGTATAAAGAGTACAAGACTGCAGGCCAACACGTAATCCAATGATATCGTTACCAAAGAATACATCCTTGTTAAAAAAATGATCGTTTCATAATGTCAACAAATGTGCAGGCTCAAACCAATAGTGAATGTATCCAATAACAAGTGTTCTGTGTATCAAAGCCTGATATATATCTTCTTCCTCTGTGCCATAGAGCTCCAATGTTGTCCAAAAACGAATAAAAAACACATCAGTGAGACACACTGTTGCACGATGTGACATGTTCCTTCACTACTATGAACACACACACCGTAGTTTATTTAATCTACTGCTACAAATACTCACAAATATTGTGGATTAATCCACTGCTGAAAATAGTCCCCCAGCAAATGACACAGTGGCCAGCTGTTTTTGGAAATTACTGAGCCTTTTTTTAAAATGAAACTGCATATTTGTGAGCTGTTTGTAAAGATCTACATCTTCAGTAGGAATCAGTGGACTTAGAGATGAGAGCCACAAATAGGTTTGTTGTTAGCAATGGCAAAAATACAGAATATTGCCAGCCTTGTCCTTTTAGGAGGAGATGAAATTAGATAGAATATTTGTGGCTAAGACCACATCATGACATTAAAGGCCTAAAATGTAAACCCAAAACCTTTTGGGTGCTTTTTATGCCAAACCATCCATCAGGTCATACATCCTATGACATTTTCGGGAAAAAAAGAGTATTATGTAAAGTATATATTATTATTGTGACTACAAACATGTAAACATTACATTTTATTTCCACATAAGTTTTGTGCCTGTGTAATACCCACCTCATTGGCTCTTCTGTCTGTGGAGAAAGCAGAGTTGTGGGGGTGGCGGTACCGCTGGGTGGGGCGGAGGTGAATGTGAGGTGGGCACTGCCGGTGTAGGCCACATCACACATGCTGAGGTGGTGGACCAGCTCCCTGCGCAGGTGGTTCTTCTGTTCACGCTCGCTCTTCAGGGACTCCAGCGCCTCCTCCAGCTGAGCATCTGAGATGTCCTTCAAACGCAGCGCGTCCTGTAACTGGCTGTTGAGGAGCTCTGTCTCCTCCTCCAGGACCTTAATCTCATGCTTCAGGCCTTCATACTCCACCTAAACCAAGAGTGGAGCAACAAACTGATTAATGGGAAGAAATCAAGAGATATGATGTAAATTCCTAATCTACATTTAAAGCTTGAAGTCACTATGTGGGAGATAAAGGTGCCCTGTTGAGCTTTCTTGTCAATAAACAAGTCGTGTTTACATCCTTGAGGCCTGACATGTGCGCTGAATGTATATCCTTTCTCATGAAACATTTGCCAAGCAGATTTTTTTAATACTTTTAATTGGGTGTAGTTTGAATCCATGTTTGTTAACTTGCAGTCCTCATTTTCTTTGCCCTTGATGGTGCATTACTGCAGTATGTTTCTTTGCAGATCACAGCTGCAAACTGTTGATCAGCCAGAATGGCTTGAAACCAACATAGGAATGTGCATCACTTCCTGCACAGTACAAACAGAATAGTGACCCATTCACAGAGACATTTCTCCATAGAGCAGAGACTGTTAACACTGTCAGCATTTATGGGAACACCCACAAAATGTCAGATCCTTTAACATTGAGGGGGAAAACAAAGCAATTGCTTCCGTACTGAAGAGTTGCTGTGTGGCTTTCTGTATATCAAACACGCTTAAAAATCCAGAGTTAAAGTATATTTTTTTACCTGGAACCTATTTTTCCATGCTTTGGTGTCTATGTGACTACAGGGAACAACATTTTTTTAAATCGGTCCAGTATTGAATGAGAGCAGCCAGGCTGCAATGTAAACACTCGGGGCATGTTTGCACGGTCAATTAACATCCAATAAAAGTACTTGTTTTGTCACTGACAGGTTCTGATTGTTAATATAAGTATCTGTCAAGATAATGGAAATTATCCTACAGAGGATAGACTACTTTTTTGTTAAAGAGTAAAATCCTTTTTGTTTTACTAGAAACAATGCCAAAATCACTATTTTCAAATCCACCAGACTCCATGTAAATAAACTGTAATTTTAACATCATAAAACACACTTCATTTTAAGTCAACAGAAACACAATAAAACTCAGACAAACGGTTTTGGTTTGTCTTTCCACTGTTCCAGCAAACACCAACTCTGGTTTGGCTGAAATAAACCCTTACCTCACCCAATTAAATGTGAAAAAGTGCTGTCTCTATTCATGCTAAAATTATTGTTAATTTAAATGGAGTCTGGTGTGTTTGGTGGCGGCAATTTCAGGGCTGTTTCTGGTTAAACAAAAAACATCTTACACTTTGTCAAAACAGTGTTGGACTGTTTATCAATTGGTAAAAAAGTTGTGAGCCTCCAAAGACCCATGTAGTTCTTGAGGGTGTAAATACCTACATGATGACATTATAGCACATCATCAGTACATAGGCTAATGACATGTAGCGATGTTAGTACTGCTGTACTGTCTTAAACCGTGAATGGAATTCACTAAAATGTCCATCTATTACATCATAGCATTACTGGCTGGTTACGGTAAGTCTAATAATTCATATCTGTAGTAATGCAATAGTGTCTCTTATGTGAATTAAAAAAACACACTGTTTTCCCTCTAACCAACTCTGCCCTCACCACCCACCAACTGCATCTATATTACCACTTAACAAATTCTGCATAAAAACTACATACATAGAGGCACATAGAGGCTTAAAACATGTCCCCAAATGCCCAGGTTAAAATGCAGATGAGAGAAGGATATTGTGGGGGAATGATAAAGTCCACGTTAAAAAAAACTTTGACTTTATTGAGTAACTTGTTTTTTCTGATTTAGTCTCTATTGCACAGCCATGATATCTGTGTGTGCGAATCATCTGTACCTGATTCTGTTTGAGTGTCGACACCAGTTTCTGCAGAGAGATGTTCTCCTCCTCCAACTCGGTGTAGTCCTGGAGCAGCCGCGTCTCTCGAAACTTGTACTCCCTGACCTCCTCTCGCATCCGGCTTCGCTGCAGCTCCAACATCTCGTTACTCTGCTGAGACAGTTCAAGGAAACAGTGCTGGAGCTGCATGCGGTTCATGACACGGATAACCCAAGAAAACTACTGGAATCAGTATGAAAGCAGCTGTGTTTTAGTTAACTTCTGTGACATAAGTGTTGCAGAGAGCAACAAAGGACGCACTTTCATAGAAAGCCATGTGGTCACCTAAAACCTGAGTACCTCTTTAACATTTCCTGTCGTTTCGTATAAAAAAAAAAAAAGCTCTTGTTATACAAGAATGTATGATATCCTAACCCAAAGCACTTTACTGTACCTCCCTCAGCTCCTGCAGCAGCGTGCTCAGGTGTTCACTGTCAGCCTGAGCGCTGGAGGCGGTGGCCCGGCTGTGCTTCAATGCCGACTGGAGCTCCAGCAGGCGGCCCATGTAGTAGGCCTCTTTGGAAGCAGACTCCTGCAGCAGCGTCTCCTCGTTGGTCTCCCCATCTTCTGCCACCTTACGCTGGATGGAGTAGGCCTGGCCAAATGCCTGGAAAATGGCGGGAGAGGAGAGGATATGTCATCTAGACATGAGATGGGATGTTTATCATTTCTATTATTACTAGCGATGCACGATATTATCGTCATGTCATCAGTGATAGCTGATATTGGCTTTAAAATAAAATATTGGAATTGGCCGACATGCCAATTTCCACCAATGTGATAAACCACTTTTTTTTTTTTAATTGACAAAGTCAACATGTACAAAGCATGAGATAAATGACAGAGCACAATTAACAGAACAACATATCTGAAAGATATACAAGTAGGCCTATGTATTGAAGAATATTATGACAATATTAGTGATTTTGTAAAAAAAAAAAAAATGCGAACATACGTGATGCTCACAGCTCGACAAAAAAAAAAAAATAGAAATGACAGAAATAAAAAGACAGATAAACAGACATAAAACAAATGTGTGTGACCCTTTCACAGTAGGGGTGTACCATATCATCTCGTTCACAATAGTACTGGTAAAATTTTTAATATGATATAAAAATTCATATCAAGATACTCGTAATACATCAACTTGTTGATATATCGACATCATATTGTTACCCACTGCAACAACAAGCATGGCTGAAAGTGAAATTATAATCGACTCTGTGGTGGTTCGAAAAAGAGGAGCAGCTTCAGTAGTGTGGAATAAAGTGTGGCATCATGAATGATTTATGAACAGCCCTGCACTTCTCAGACTGTTTTAGTGACTTAGCGCTCAGAGGGAATTCATTCAGCGGCTCCTCTGGCAGCAGCACAGTATCGCTCTCTCTCCTCTTTGTGCACACAGGAGTTAGCGTCGTCAAGTGATTTTGTCATAAAACTTGGTAATGTAAAGCTATGTGATGCTCACGGCTTGACACAAAAATATATTTATATGTGTATGTGTGATAGTTGTGGTATCATAGCAGCCTGTCACAGGTTACAGTGTGATGATTAGAGGAGAAATGGCAAAGCATAAAGGTCCAGGTGGAAAAAAAAACAACTCAATCGGTAAAGATTTTGCTTAAATGTGTAATTTGTGGTAGATTTTATTTTGTTGTACTATTAATATTGTATACAGAATCTGAAGTTACTGTTACTGATGATGTTCGCAAACTAATGAAATAAGAGGTAATTGATTTCTACTGAATATTTAGAAGGCAAACTGTTTGCTTAACATGTAAAACTATATCACTTATTTAGTTGCAATTCTATGTTCTTCATTAATAATATCTTTTTAAACTAATTTGTCATATTGTCAAAAATATTGTTATCGCAACAAGACCCTGAAATATCGTGATATTATTTTAGGGCCATATTGCCCACCCCTATTTCACCATCAGCTCGCACTGCGTTAATAACCACCAGAGCAACAAAGCAGAACAAAAAATAACTATGACATGCTTGTAAATGACAATAAAAGGGCCATTAACCAAAGATAACATGTCTTAAGTGCGTATGATTTGGTTACTAACTTTTTGATGCAAAGAGACAATACGAAATGCTGATAATCCTTGTATGAAGACAATATGCACAATAACCACAATGTAACCTGACACCCGAAAAAAGTTTGTAATTTCAGTGCATTAGCAAACTGTCATAAGTAAAACGTACTAAACAATAAAAAAGTTGTGCCCACTGATATAGCAAATAGGTTGGAGTTCAGAGAAGCTAATCCCTGCGTTCAGAGTTCAGTAACTTACACACTTATGCACCGTCCTGACCGTGGTAAATCTAGAGGCCGCAACCTAGGACGTCCTTCACAGAAAAAAAAGGTTTAAAGTCCAAAGGCCAATGCCAAAATGTCCAAGGATGAGTCCCGCGGTGCTGTGTTGCCCTTTTCTGATGTAGAGTTATCCATTCTGGATCCGCGGACCAACGGAGGCTAGGCTAATTTATACAACATGAAATGTCATATGCTTATGCTAATAACAATAGCATGTTGTAAATTTGGGGATAATGTCCCTAGTCTCAGACAACTATTTTGTCAGAGAGCCTTGTGAGTCATAATGGAGCCAAGTTTTGAATGTTACCTTTGTACAATGTTGCCATTGTTCCTCACTTTATAGAGGAAAACTCAGCTAGCTGCTAAACTAGTTTATGCAGTATAAACTGTCATAGCCTTATGCTAATATTGTTAGCATGTTGTATTACTGGGGAAAATGTGTCTAGCAAAAGACAAGCATTTTGCCTGTGAATCTTGTGAGTTACAGCAGAGCCAAATTTTGTACGTACTTGTCTTTAATATGGTCGCTATAAAGCCACATTTATGTGTTTTAGTTGTGTAAGTTGAATCAATAAAACTTAACTGCAACTTACAGAAACTCAACATAGTGGCGTAGAAACCCCACCGCCAAATAGTGTTTTGGAGGTGTAACTACAGAGTGACCCAAATGTATCACCACACAAGTATAAATGCTCACAACGGTGTAGCTACCTGTGTAGACAACGATGCAGGATCTGTGTAGAGCCTGTGAACAGCTATAAAACACCCTTTGCATGTCACCACCACACAATGTGGTGTTAAGAGTTTGTGGTCATTTCATGTATTTCAGAGACCACGTTATATTAGTGACAGCTGAAGATGCAGCTCTATAGGAGTGACAAGACAAAGCCAGTGAAGCTGAGGTCCAACATCTAAGGAGTGGTGAGTCAGCGCTAGTGGCTTCATGATCACCACGCTGCTACACACAAGCAGCTCATCCTCTGCTCCACTGAACACTGAGGGGAGAAATGTATTGAACTAAAAATCAATAAGCGGGCCCACGCTAGGCTGAACTTAAAGTGTAGAGAAAAGGAGGGAAAGAGTAGGTGGGAAAGTCTCTCTCTCCTCTTTAAACCCCTCGTCTTATGTATTGGCTCAGAGAGAAGTACAGTCAATGTGTGATTGTGCTTATAGGCGTGACTCCAGGAATCACTATGCATGGGCAAAAATGGACCTTGCATTTTCCCACAGGAGGAGAGTGTAAGTACAGTTTACCACAGTCAGCTGGGATCTGGACACCCAGGACTGTTCTCTGTCCCTGTGCTCACTGAGCCAGTGATACGTGCACACATGTTGGGCAGTGTTTACTTAAGAGATTAATGAGCCTCCACTGAAACCTTTTACGTCCACAAACCTAATGTAGTCTTCTACGAATTATGTTCATATGCAATTCAGTCTGTTTTAGGCCAAAGTTCAGGAAGAAGTCTGACAGGTTTGGAGGTGAATGGGTGTGTAACCATGTGCTGGTGACACTCACTGATAGTGTTTGTTTCTAACATCTCATTTTTAATAGTCATGACCTGACATCTTTCTCTGATGTTGCTATGCACAGATATTGTATGAAATGTTGACTGAAAAACACTGGCAGTGAACAGTCTGAAGGTATGTACAATATCAGCTGTGTGTTTGAAACATAATTCTTTACATTTTTCTAAATCCATTCATTCATTCTTTTACCTGAATCTTGCTAATGTAAAACAAACAGCTGCACAGGAATGTGGTTCATGGCCTAGCAAGCAAGCTCTGATTGGTTGAGACCAACATGTCACTTGGTTAAGTCAGGGCAAATATGTAAAACTTTATGATGGCCTAATCTGACAGAAAACATCACAAAGATTTTTTTTAAATCCCGTAGCCTGAGCCTGGAATTAGATTTCTCCTATAGAAACTGTGAACGGTTCTTAATTCTCTGCATGTTAATCCGATGAAGAGAAACAAACAAAAAAAAAAAGAGTAAAGGCTCTTAAATACTTAAACCTACACTAATCAAGGTTATTATTTATTATTTATAATAATGATAGATCAAATGGTAAGTATGTTGATGGGGTTGTTTGTACAGCAGAGCATGTTAATGTCTTTTAGCATACAGACATTAGCTGGTGAACATAGTGGAGCATTTAGCGACTTAAAAGTGTTGGTGGGGGAAATTTGCCAAGAGGGCTCTCTGCTAGAAAGTGATTCCTTAGTTAAAGTTAGGGAAAAAATCAATCATGGGGGTTGGTTAACATTAATAGGTCTCTGCCAGAGAGCAGAAAGCCCCTGTAGGCAAACTTCTCCCATGTGCCTTGTTCAGCGTTTGGTTGTAGGCTACTAAAAGACCCTATAAGGAGTCCGATGTTCAGTTTTTCTGGTCAGTACATTTTGTTTTGGTTTAAGTCCGTTCTTTGCTAGCAAAAATTAGCAATAGCATTATCACAGTTAACCACAGCCTTAAATGCACTGTGCTAACCAAATTAGCAGCTAGAATTAGGGTTAGCTCCAGCCTCTCATCCAAATATGGAAATTTCTGGCTCGTAAAATCCAAGATGGCGACGACCAAAATTTAAATCTAGAGGGTTCAAATCGGGAGTCCACAAACCAATGACATCATGGTGGCTGCGTTCGTGATTTTTGTACAGTCTATGGCGACAATATTTCACTGTTGTTTACAGCTTATTTGCTGCCCTTAAGTGGCCAAAAAAATGAATGCAGGATTAAAGCAACTATGTGGTTGGTGGATTTAAACAATTCAGACTTTGCTGGCCCAATTAGTAGAATTAAACAAGACACTTTGGCAGACAGCAGTTCACTACTACCACCTACAGATCTGATCCGTGGACACTAAGATAAATAAGCTGATCGTACTATATAGCCCATAACTTATTTTAACTGCCATTGTCTGAATGTGCTACTAACAAAACCATATGCCATAAGAATAACTGTGATGCTATTCTTATAGTGTTATCTATAGATGTTATAACGGCAATAAAACTATTCACATAGCGGCTTTAAGTATGTGAATATAAATACTCTTAGCTTCACAAAGCAGAGAGATTTTTGTGTTCAAAAATGTGTCACCTCAAAAGTGATGCAAAGATGAGCTGCAGTTTCAAACATTACAAGAAGCAGGATAATATTACATTGCCATTAAACATTTTTTATTTCTCTCAGCTATGATTGTAAAAAGATCCATGAAGGCGCCATCAGCATCCAACTGGAAACATTTTATTCCACAGCAGGCAATGAAGCAGTAGTGCAACATATCAGGGACAAATATTGATTTTGCCCATGAACTCCTTCTGTAACATCCCACAGCTAATAAACACTGGAGAGGAGTCGGTGGATATGTATGACCTGTGCAGTGCAGCCATCTGTTCATGGCCATGGCTCTGCCATACAAGCCATTACTTTGACACAGCACACAGAACAACAATACATATGGCACCATAACAACATCCATTCAATACACACAGAAATAACCTCAGGCTGCAACATGCCATCAGAGTGAAATACGACTGACACACATTCAACTGCAATACATCAGTGTGGAGGAGAGGACTCCACAGAACACCAGCTACAGAGATTGTAAATTAAACCCAGTTATCAAACAGGATTCTTGTTAGAGGGGAAGTACAGCAACAACAGATGCATGGTATAGATATGTAAGCTTAGTACAGGTCTTTAGCCTGTGTTTCATTTGATGTATTTGTAATGTTAAGTAATCCCGGAGGTCTGTCTGATATTCTCACAGATCGGCGATGCAGTGCAAACTTCGTAGTTTGGACTGTCAATCCTGGACTGCCTCAGATCAGATTTTTCCTTTCATCCATCCAGCCCGCCAATCCAGAGGCACTACTCAGGCACTGGTTGTGAACAAATAACTCTGGCAACTCAGATTTAGCCAGAGCAGGCTGCCATGCTGCCTCTGTTAACTCCTTATTGTATTACCTTTAGGTTAGCTTTCTAATGAGAGTACTGTTAACTAGTTGAGGCCTTTATTCAACATTAGAATTTGGGCAAGGTTTCAAGCTGAAAATACACCGGCGCCACGCATCACATAACATGCATCAAGTGCCGCCCCTAGCACCAATAGGATACACCGCGCGGCAGTATGTCAGCAGAAGACCACACACAGTTTTTACCGCTTTTACTAAAAGATCTGAACCTCTTCCACCTATTCATTAGCTTTCTGTATGTCAAACCGTTAAGGCAGAGGAGCACAATGTCCAATCACTGGTGTGCATTTAGTCCGAGATAATTCTGATGACTCACTGACGTCCAGTGATCCCCGGTTAATGCAACAGCATTTGCACTTTTAAGGAGTTTCAGTTTAGTTGCTTTCTCTGATTCATACAGGTCCTGTATGTGTAACACTATTGTTCCCTGCGGGGTAAAGGATATGACTGGGCACAACATGGCAACCTGAGGACGCTCCTTAAGGGGCGTCCTCAGGTCTAAGGGCTGTCCCTTAGACCTGAGTCTTCCACGATGTTGACTGGTCTGGAGTCAGTTGCCACCTGATTAAAAAAAGAAAACCTGTTATATTCGGACCTTAATTATGTTGCAATTAACGCATTAACCCTGACAGCTGTTTTGACACGTGCCATTTACCGCTGGTGTGTTTTGGCTTTTAGTTAAACCTCCAATCTTCAGAAAAATGTTAGCTTTGTATGTTTCTGTAAACCATGATATAGGTTACTTTGTATGTTATTATGTAGTTGATATGTTGAAACTTTGTACGTTTTGCTACGTGTCAACAATGCTGAGCTTAATGCGTGTTTCAATTGAGAAACATCACGTGTAATTCATGGTGGGATTAAAAAATTATCTGTCTCTCGCTATTCACTACCGTGCATATTTTTTCCAAAATAAGCTCCCATGGCGGACAGCGGAAGGGTGGGGGGGTTCACCTCTCTATTACATATGAAGACTGAAAGAACCATGACCGGTCAGCTTGTGGTGGAGACTGTCAAGACAATATTAAGGGGGTTGAAGAAAAGCTCAGTAATCAGCTGTTTTTACAATATTTCACTTAAAATTTTGTGTTCAAAATACCATAAACAGACACATACAACCTGGGGCACAGCTGTAGTTCAGTACAAGAGCACTTTTTTCCCCTGGACTTTCTGGTCCTGCATGTCAAAAGTGAAATTAACACATTTTTCTCAGCTGATAAAAAGTTGGAGGTGTGACCTGGCTATACAGAAGAGATATGTTAATCTGCCACCTCCTTCCACTGCAGCTCGGAGACCAGTGTCCTACTTAGCTGACACAGTGCCTTACTGCCAACTGTGACTTCATTCTGTCTCAGACTGAAAGACACAAGGACAGAGAGAGAGAGAGAGGACAGGGACAGAGAAGCGGAGCAGTGTCCTACTAGCCCACTGTAACAGGACACACTGGCCTCACAGGACAGAAATGAGCGATGAGAGTGATAAAAGGGATTAATCATATTCATTCACGTACATAAGAACACCCACCAAAACACTTTTCATTTTTCCATCTCCCGAACCTTTATTGCACTATATCACCTCCCTCTTTCACACCATCTATTGTTCTCATTTATCTCTGTCTGTCTCCCCCGTGTCTTCGGTCGGATGCTCCGCCAGCATACTAATGCAGCCGGACTGAAGATTTTCCCATAAAACCGTCTCTGGCTGAGTGATGCTGTGGGAGTGGCAGAGACGTCAGAGTGGGTATATGGTGCAGCAGCTAAGGCTAGCTGAAAGTGTGGGTTTTAAAACAGAATATTCACTGTGTGGGAAAAGTGATACCTGCTCTTGCAAACAGTTGATGCTGCAAAATCAGCTCAAGGATTTCTATTCCACAATGTCCTTTTTTCACAGACACCATCCAGGGATCATTCATTTATCTAAACGAGATAATAGCAAGCTCGAGAGACGGATTTTCAAGAAAAAGAACATTTGTTGGAGAAATGTTTTAGTTGTTTGGTTCACAAGATGTTCATTTGCTGAAATATCTGAGCCAGTGTGACACCAAGCAGCATCATGCAGCCGTTCATTTGATTTAATTTGAGTCAGCAGCACAGACACACAGACTGACCCAGAGTCAGACAATGGCAGCATAGTTAGTTGGTATTTCTAACCCCATCATCCTGATGATCTCATTCGCATTCTTGCTCTCTGACCATTTTCTTCAGCCCGTTTTCATTTCCAGGACGTCATGTACCGCTGCCTTGTCATGCCCCCTTGGCGTGTGATACAGACACCAAAAGCAGCCTTTGGCGTCTCTCTAAAGCCCCTTTCTCACTGGACAAAAAACTCAGTAACACCCTTTAAAATCTGGCTTTTGTCTTAAATGGAAAAGGTTACCATCAGCATTGACTCTGCAGTATTCACAGGTATTTATCAGCACCAGATCTGGTTGGCTCCGACTGGCAGGAATGGACACATGTCCCCGGGGTCGACATGCTAATATTTGCCCATTTTATGGAACAATGCAATGATGCACTTCCACCGATTCCATCAAAGCAGTGCTTCACGTGGTTCCAAATTAGTCTGCATCAGATTTGAAAGAAAGACTGAATAAGTAATAGATATAAAAATAAGTAATCATTGTAACAATTCACTGGGCTCCATGCTGCTTTCTACTGTTTACTAACCTGTTTTCCAGCATGATTGTGATGTGAATTGTGTGCACCAGTACAAAAAAACCCCCAGAAAGGTATACTCATCACCTACAGAGTCGTATATACAGTTTTGGTCTACTGGCAACGGGAAAAATGTCACGCTTGTTTTTAGCGGGTTTTCCTGCATTTAAAAATCCTGCATGTACGCATTAATTTTGGTGTAAAAAGGGTATATGAGATGCAACAGGCTTTAGACTAACTCCAATGTAAACCTGTTTGCGGCAATATTTGATGCCAAGAGCAACTGGCACAGTAGAAAAAGTGAGAAACTCCACATATAATATGTAGAACAGGAACCAGAGCCTTCAGCTATCAGGCTTCTCTTTTGTGGAATCACCTTCCTGTTTCAGTCCGGGAGGCAGACACCATCTCCACTTTTAAGACTAGACTTAAGACTTTCCTTTTTGATAAAGCTTATAGTTAGGGCTGGCTCAGGCTTGTCTTGGACCAGCCCCTAGTTAGGCTGACATAGGCCTAGTCTGCCAGGGGACCTCCTATAATACACCGAGCCAAGTCTCTCCTCCTCACTCTCTCTCCTTTGCTAACATTCATGTCCTGTTACTACATCTCACTAACTCGGCTCTACTGCATGTCACTAACTCTGCTCTACTGCATGTCACTAGCTCGGCTCTACTGCATGTCACTAACTCGGCTTGTTCTCCGGAGCCTTTGTGCTCCACTGTCTCGCAGGTTAACTCGTATTGCAGCTGTGCCTGGATGGTGTGTCGTGGTTGTGCTGCTGTCGTGGTCCTGCCTGATGCCTCCCACTGCTGCTGTTACTATTAGTCATACCTGGACTATTATACACATATCATTATTGTCACATACGTATAATATTATATATTAATATATGCCTACAAAATATTACACGACAATTACCATAATTACTGTAATATTGTTGCCTAAATTAATGTTGTTGTAAGCTATTATCATTGCTGTCTGCCCTGCATCTCTCTCTCTCTCTGTCTCTGTCTCTCTTTATGTCTCATTGTGTCATATGGATTACCATTAATTTACTATGCTGATCTGTTCTGTGCGACATCTATTGCTCGTCTGTCCGTCCTGGAAGAGGGATCCCTCCTCAGTTGCTCTTCCTGAGGTTTCTACCGTTTTTTTTTCCCCATTAAAGCGTTTTTTTGGGGGGAGTTTTTCCTTATCCGCTGTGAGGGTCCAAAGGACAGAGGGATGTTGTATGCTGTAAAGCCCTCTGAGGCAAATTGTGATTTGTGATATTGGGCTTTATAAATAAAATTGATTCATTGATTTTCACTCCGACCTTGTCACATATGGACGTTTGGTCATGGACTTTCCACGTTGAGATTTGACGTACAAGGTACCCTGGTTGTGTTGGCTGTTGACGTTCTGGGACGCCTTGTCAACTTTAGCCTGTGTGTTACATGCATTGTCTGTTTTCAAAATACACTTCCTTTTTCACAGGACATGTACACTTCGCATAAAGTCTCTTTCAAAATAAATTGATGTTTCTTTTCTTTAACAACAAACACACGTGGTTAAGTTTGCCAACACGCATGTGGTTGGGTTTAGGCAACAAAAGCACGTGGTTGGGTTTAGGACAAAAGAATTTGGTTTTACAATCTTAGAGGAAGCGAACACCTGCCTCACAGGTGAAAGTCGGTGGTTGTGGGACCCATCCACCACCCCTTCCCCCTGCCCTACTACTACTCAGTCTCGTGTGAAAGCAAAGTTATCATGTTTTTTTCATAACCTAACCAAGTAGTTTTGACATTGCCATATCAGTAAAAAGATGTACTTTGATACTTTTATAGGAACATAAAGTGAGTGAAATTCATATACATATACATGAGAGTACATTTATTATGTGATGATAGCAAATGAAAATAGCTAAGACACACTTAGCTGCAAGGTAAGGCTTTTTATATTTCAAGGGATGTTAAAACCTTGTGATAGTGTTACTATACTAACACAGGAGGCTGCAGATCAGCAAGCCTGAAACTGTCTAATTCCAGACTCTCATTATGTACCTGCTTTAAACCACAGACAACAGTAACAGAGCCTAAACCTTTACACTGATATGTTAGAGGAGTGAAGGTGTTTTGGCCCGTAGTCTGCTGTGTCATTTCTCTGTGAACCTCCCACCATGACGTCTGGTCAGATCGATATTCACCACATGCTAAATATCACTGCCAGTGTGTGTGTGTGTGTCCAACCCCTGCTGGGTGAGTAAACGCAGTTGAGCTGCCAGTAATATGAATCAAGGTCAGTTCACTGCCATTGCTAGTGCAATAGATGCAAAGAAACACACACACATTCACACATTATTATTTAAAGCCTTTCCCTCCTTGCAGGGAGTCTGATTTAAAAGGCAGGCAGATAGCAGGCGTTCCCTGACCTTTCTAACCTCTTCCTGGCATCTAAAGGTTCCTGCACACCAGAACCTCAATCACTGGCTTCAGATAAAAACAGGTTTAGACAAAGTTTACATCAGCTGTTTTCTAAAATCATGTGTTTGAAAAGTTCTACTTTGGTAACCTTAGGTTAAAACCTGAACATATTAAAATTATTAAAATTTAATCTTATTGCAGAATTGCATATGACATCTGTTGTAACTCAACTTTTCAGATAGTTGAGATACAACTCAACTCCTCTGCCAAACATTCAAATAAGTCTGAGTTATCTGACTCCAAGTGGAGACAGGACTTGGTCATCTGCCAAATCTATATTCTTAGAAAGGTGCTGACTAGAACCGTATGAGGTTCTTCGGCAAGTCCCCGCAGAAGAACCCTTTTTGGTTCCTAGTAAAACCTTTTATAAAGATTACACCTAGGACACTTTTGGAGGGTTCTACCTAGAACCCAACATGAAGCGTTATACCTAAAACCATCTGTAAAAGGTTCCACCCAAATTCCCATATGAGAGGCTCTATGGAGAACCATTCTATAGTATGAAAGTTTCACCCAGAACCCTATCTCAGGGTTCTATCCAGAACCTTTCCTCCTTCTAAGGGTGCTAACAAGAACTCATCCTGGAATTCTACCAAGAACTCTTTTATATACCAAGGGTTTCATCCAGAATCCATCAGGGGGCTCTGAAATAGTACCTGACTATATTACCCATAGATCTCTCTCCAACTAATCATAGTTATAGTTTAACAGGTTAGCCTGGAGCCAAGGGAACCTCATTCAGCAGCCCTTAGCCTCATGAGGCTCTTACCGAGCCAAGGCTGATGTGGTCCAGCACAACCAAAACAGTCATGGTTCACAATCACAGTTACTAGGGGATGAAGATTTCATCAAATCACCACTATTGCAGCCTTTATTTTTTCAATGGCACAGTAGGGTTGGGAACCAAAACTCAAAGTATCCGCTACTCATAAAAGAAAAGAGGAATTTTGGCCAACCACATGGCATTGTATGGCATGAAATGATAGTGAAGATATCAACTATGGCAGAACACAAGTGAAATGAGCTGATTAAGAGGATTCGAGATACATCTACATGTAATACCATTTGAAACATGTTGTGTCTACACATTTAAATAGTTGAGGGTGATGATCTTTTAATACCCATGCTTTCAACAATCATTATAAGACTCTCCTTCTCTACTCTATTCTTTGGATGAAAAGAGTTCTTAGTGGAACCCTTACTTTTTCAAAGAACTCTTGAAGAACCCTTTATTACCAAATAGGCTTTTTTAGGAAGCAAATGGTTTGGGGCAAAACCTCAGCCTTTCAGGAAGAGCCCTTATTTCTAAGAGGGTAGGTGCAGACAATCACATTTTGACAAATATACTTCTTGGTTACTTGAGTGTTATGAGAATTCAGAGGTAAAAATTTGTTGCTGTTCCCTTTAAAAATGATGAAACTAAAGCCTGTGTGGTGTGATTAGTGAGCTCCCTAAAGGAGATAATCAGAGTTATGGCCTTCATTTATAGGAGAGGATCTTTCCCTCCGTCCTTTCTCTCTCCACATTAGTTGTTATCTGTGTGAACAGCTCGAAGACGCATGGATCAATATAAACCCCGCAGCCATGAGAACAGTGTCCTCTTTAATCTGGTACTGAGAGACAAAGAAAGACAAAGACAGCAGCAGAGGAGGAGGGAAGGAGAGCCAAGGAGAGGAAGAAAGACATAGAGAGAAGGACATAATGTGAGATTCTAGCTACTAGACAGGTGCACCTGTAGCTAGAGTGTTATGGGCCCAGGAGGAGCTGATGTGTGTGATGTATTCTGTACTGTGACAATCATTTCCTTTAGATGGTCGGTAGCAGTTTCTGTAGGTAGGGCTATTTTCCTTGTCTGCTCATGAAAACTGCTCAGTTCTTCTTTTGGTTATTATTTCTGCTAGGTGTGAGCCTGGAGGGCATTATGCATCTGGTTGTGTTTGTATCTGTACATCTGTCTGTCTGTCCACAGGTAGTCTTGCATGCTACTGGACCAATCAGCCTATTATCATTATCATTTGTTACTGTTATACTTTGTGTCTACATTTATGTGCATCTACTGGACCAATCAGCCTATTATTATGGTATTTTGTTATTTTAATATTTTAGTGCACATTTATGTTCATCTACTGGACCAATCAGCCTATTATTATATTTTGTTAGTATAATATTTTTAAAGCACATTTATGCACATCCACTGGAACAATCAGCCTACTATTATTATATCTTATTATTATAATATTTTTTTGTGAACATTTATGCCCATCTACTGGACCAACCAGCCTATTATTATTATATTTTGTTATTATAATATTTTGTGTGCTCGTTGTTGCAGTGATTCACAATTGTGAAAAACCTATTTTCTTGACTGTTTTACACCATCAATGACTGCTGACTCCTCACCCCTCTTAACCAGCTAGTAGGGGCCACAGGTGATAAACGATATCACAAAGCAAAAGGCATTTCCAGCAATCGGCTAGGCTAAAACTCTGGACTATATAATAATAACAATAATAATAATGGACATATAGCCACTGTGACATCACCATTTGGTTCGTGGACTCCCATTTTGAAGCCTTGACATTTTTGCTATTGCCATCTTGGATTTTGTGACCAGAAGTGACCATATTTGGACAAGGAGTGGAGCTTAGGAGGAGCAAGGGATGTATTTGACTTATAGACTGTAGCGACTGTACCTGCCCATTATTATTTGTAACTTTAAACCTTAAAGAAACAGTTGTCATGACGGGGGTTAATTAGTCATACAGACCAAAAAATCTTTTGTACCAGGCCGTAAAAAACTCATATTTCTGCTGTAAAGTTGGACATTTTAACATGGGTGTCTATGGGGATTTCGTCTGAAAACTTAACCAGGTGCGGTTATTGTCTAGAGTGGCTGAAATCAGCTATGGTCGCAAATTTTTGTCATAGCCATATAAAATTTATTCCATTTGATCAATTTATTTAATACAGTGTGAGGGGTGGGGCGTCGGTGGCTTAGTGGATAGAGTAGGCGCCCCATGTACAAAGGCTGTTGCCACAGCAGCGGCTCCAGCCTGTGGCCCTTTTATTTGCTGCATGTCATTCCCTCTCTCTCCCCCTTTCACACTTTGCTGTCCTATCAATTAAGCGCAAAACGCCCAAAAATATATATATACCGTGTGAGGGGTGAGCTGGAAAACTAATGATGAAAATAGGAGAAAGCCTTTAGCCTACTTAAAATGTAACACATATATGTACCTCATTTGCACCTGCACTGCCTACCTGCACAAAATATATCTTATTATAGTGCACTTGCCAGCGCCTGGCTAATGTATTTTGTGTGAGTAGTTTCTCACCCTTTCCCTTTTTCTGCAACCATCTTTCAGCTCAGCCAAGGCTTATAGAAGTTCTATGCGAAATTCAGAGTGCCCCCTCCAGCACTTGATGCCTGCAAAGTGCAAAGTGTGCAAGGCACGTGTATGTAGCAGCAGTGTTAGGTTTGCTGTTATATTAATGCTCTGAATGTCGCATGCAGAACCTTTAATATTGTTTTATTGTTATTATTGCTGAACACAGTGCCAGCATAAAACTGTAGCAGATTTTTCCCAGTCCTCCTAATTACCACTGTGCCACTGCTTCTCTGCACCTGTTAACAATGGAGGTGGCTGAGGCAGCTAAAATCACTGATGAGAGGTGGTGTCCATGTATTTTTTTATATCTCACATAGTGTACCTGTATGTGTGAAAGCCAAAAGGCCATTGCTTCATCAGATAGATAGTTGTTCTAGCTGAAATGGACTTTTATGGAGAACAGAAAAAGATGTACTGATATAAAAAGTCACAAATCTTAGGTTCATATACAGAATCCTGGAAGCAGGCTGTACAATACATCTTTACTTAATGTGCTATATAGAGCATGATTTTCATAAATCAGATGTTCACTACAACAATACTTATACTTCAGTTTATAATGACCACCCTGACATATGTCCAGTGTCATGGTGTAGTGGAGAGGAAATGAAATACAATCCGGTACAGCAAATATTCCTCACCCGCTTCTGTCTGTTTACTCTCCACCTCTTTGTTCTCAAGTCATTGCAGCCGGTGTGTGTGTGTGTGTGTGTGTGTGTGTATGTGTGTGTGTGTGTGTGTGTGTTCATGAGAGAGCGAAACAGGGTGGGGAACAGCCGCATTCGTCTCATATCCAGTAAAGATTGTGTAACCCTAATGGGAAAAGTGGGACAAAAGAAATGGTAGACACACCGCTCCATCCATCTCTTCTCCTCTAACTCCATCATCCCTCCTTTATCAGCTTCCTGTGTTGTTTCCACAGCTGCCCGACAACCTCTCCTTTCCTCCCGTCACCTTCGGTTATATTCAGGGATTAGAAAGGTAGAAAGGAATGAGAGAGCATGCAGGGGAGAGCAGGAAGGATGGAGGGAGTAAACGGAGAGCGGGAGGGGTCCTTTGTTTTATTTTTTTATCCGACCTTTTTATCCCTCTATTGTTTAAAAAGCCACGCCCTTTCGATGACTCCACCTTTTCATCCACCAGAACAACACTGAAGACAAAACACCAACAGGGAAAAGCAACCAAGTGCTATGTGATTGAAAACAGCACGACCTCCAGCATCCAGATACCTCAGCTTTAAAGGAATACTTGAGCATTTTGGGCAATAACCTTATTCACTTTCCTCCCAAGAGTGAGATGAGAAGAGCAATATCAGTCTCACGTCATATCACAGTTACTAGTTTCCACTTTAATGTCAAAGTTATACAATTTTGATTTTCTGAAAGCTCTGATGGATGCAATTTGGCAAATGGAAATAATTAGTCTATTCATCATTTAGTCAATTTACAGAATATTAGTCAGCATCTATTCTGACAATCAATTAAAAGTAAAATGGGCATTTTTTCCCCTTATCATTCTAAAGTGTGTTGATTGCACAATGTAATGGCTATAGAATGACACCATCAGTGGTTAGATTGTTTCCACATAAGCCTCGCTCTTACTAGGAAATTCTTTCTGCCACTGCGTACGATCTGCAAAGTAAATGAGGGTTCAGTTTAGGGCACAAAGGAAGTCCATTAACCAACGCACAACCAAAATAGGATAGCGCTTTTGTTTTCTACAGTAGCTACCAGTGGCTATCCCTGCTTACCAAAGAGATTCAATGCAAGTTCTTTGCAGTTGCTATGCCCTGTAGAGGAAATGGTGAATCGTGGAAAAACCAAAGTAACTGTGGAAAACCAAAAAAGAGAGAGCCCTGTTGCTACGCTCTGAAGACAACAGAAAGTCAATTACAATAATACCACGTGCAAATGTTAATTGTACACAAATCCTCCAAAACAAAATACAGAGTTCGTAACTGCCCTCTAGGACAGTGGTTCCCAACTGGTGGGTTGTGGTCCAAATGTGGGTTGTTTGGAAAGAGGCACACTTCATTTTACAGTAAAGTGAATTTCTGGCATAGAGCTTTTATTTTTGATGTGCTGATTTCTGCTAAAGAATAGAATAGAATAGAATAGAATAGAAAACAATTCAGCTGTCCAGCAGATGACAAAGACAAAAAACAAATAAAATACATTATAATAAGTGAACAAATATAGAAAAAAAGTTAATTAGAATAAAATTGTCCATTTCACCGTCCAGCCAGTTGCAGCTAATGTGATGTGTGTGACTGGTTTTAAGATGTATTAAACACTCTCATCGCTGTGGGGATGAAGGATCTCCTGAAGCGCTCTGTTCTGCAACGCAGTGAGATGAGCTGACTGCTGCTGCTGCTCCTCTATCGCTCCAGGAGGCTGTGGAGAGGGTGAGTGACTCACAGACAGCTACTTGACAGTGACGGCAAACTAATTTGATGTCATGGCCAAATGCGAGTATGACGCTGAATTAATTTAACTGTGTGGACCAGAACTAATGATTAAATCTGGACCTGTGGCTGGACCAGTTGGGAACCACTGCCCTCTAGGACAACACATGACAAGTATCAGCAGGATGACATCATTTGTCTGGGCCCTCCAAAACTTAAAATCACAGTTGGAAAACGAACATGTCTTACGATGTGACAGCTCTGTAGGTTTAAGTTTGATTAGATTACACACACCAAAAAAAAAAAAAAAGAAAAAACCAACTTGGTTAGGTTAAGGGGAAGATCATGGTTTGGGTCAAAATGACTAGCCTACTTAAGCCATCAGACTTTGCTGTTGTGGTGTTGCTGCACTTCCATGCAAATGCACATCCAATGTCATCTCTGAAGGAGGCAGATTTGTCACCAACACATCATCCGATCACTGGTGGTCAACAAAATCTATAGGCTTGAAATTAAGATGCTGATTCTTTAGTCAGTTCTAGCTCATCTTGTATTTAATGGTTCTTTTATCTTCTTTAAAAGCCTAAATTCACAAACAGGAAACATTGAAACATGGGAATTTGTGGTCAGGAATTAGGGATGTCAATGGTCAGGCTGTTCTCAATCACCATTGTTTTCCTACAAAAAGTAATGCACCAAAATCTGGTGAGCCTTTAATTCATGTATAACTCACATGTTCTGAAAGACTGCAATCACATGACCAATGCACTTATGAAATAAAGAAGGAGGCGGTCCAGAGCGATTCAGTTAGGGGGCAGGTTGGGGTCGTGGTTGGGTCACAAAATAAAGGACTCTCCCCTGGAGACTTGTGTTTAGTACCGCGTGAACTCTGAGTCATTTTAATGTATGTCCTCACTATGTTTCTTTTCCTCAATCTACCCACAGTAACTCTACTTGCCTAAACCCGATCTCCATAACTTCGTAACTTTGGTGAGACAGACTTACACACACAGCTCAGCAATGTGATTTAATATAACATTACATTAACATCACATTTATTTTTCTTGCCTGACAAGACAGCTGCATGAGGCATTCCACTTGCTCGAGCACAGACTTTACCTATCCTGGGCCAATGTTACTGTCAGGCCCTGGCGCCTCTGGTGTTCCACTTTATTATACCTTTTTTTTGTTTTGTTTTTTTTTTCTTCAAAATTAAGCAGTTTGTGATGCAAAAATAGGTATCAGGCTGTTGAAAGTAAAATTAATCGAAACTGACATCGCTATCAGGAATCATTATGAAATCACTGTGACATCATACTAAATGAATAATTCACCAAGCCCTCTCTGCCCTGTTTAAGTGTGTGTGTGTGTGTGTGTGTAAGAGAGAGAGAGAGAGAAGGAGAAAGAAACACACTTTTTCAGACATGCATCTTTCAGACAGCCAGTCTGGCCTTAAGTGCTTCAGAGCATGAGGCTGTGTCACATTCATAACTAAAAGAGCAGAGGTGAGAGCAGACACCACAGATCCAGGGACTGTCTGAGGCGCACAGACTAAAGGAAGAACATCTGTTATATCTTATACAACACAGCCCAATACAACATAACTACAAACTACAGTTGAATCAACCGTCTGTGACAGTATCAATAATCTTTTTCAAGATAATTTCACCTGACTCAGAATGACTTTCCAATGACTTGTTTTTGCTGCCCTCTGCATTTTTTCTTCCCCAGTATCTACAGAGGAGCAATATCCATGAACACACTGCATCCACGGCGACAACAGCACGAGAAGGGAGGAGTCCCTCTAGCTGTGTGACATCACAGAGGAGTAACTGAGCGTCTCTGGGGGTCACCCGGTCCCGTTCTGTTTTTAGCCTCGACGGATGCACTGATGCACTCGCTGCATTTTTCATCACCGCTCCACTCGTCACACCCACAAATGCATCCCTTTGCAACGCTGCTTCAGTGTGGAGCCACACACTACCTTTCTGTGGAGTTTTTAGCCATAAACCTTCACTGTGACCATTACATCAGGAAAACAGCACTGATTCATTTCAATGATGACTTTTATTGAAGACTAGCCCTAACCAAACCTGCTGCTCTATGGATTCCTGTGTCTGCTATACATATTGTAGCGATGTCTGTATATTAAGGCTTGGCTTGTCAAAGTCACTGTGCTTGGGATGCTACAGGAAATATCCACACCTACATTTTTAATCATGCTTTGCACCATCATTTGTACATTTCACGTCCCTTTATTTTTATCTACATTTATCTTTACGTTGTCTTATTTTATTTGAACATGTCAGTCTGTTAGCTGGGGTAAACTCTAGCCCTCCTGCCACCCTGAAAAAGGATAAGCAGTTATGCATAATGGATGTATAAATGAATGGATGGATGAATGAATGTCGGTCTGTTTTATTTTATATTCATACTATGTATATATTTATTTAACCAAGTAAGCGGCAATCTCTGGGGCTGAAAAATGAAGCCAACATGGAAGTGCCAAAAACTGTAGTTCCTCTAATGGCCACTTGAGGCTGGCTGCAAGAGCAAGTCAATCCCCATAGACCACCATGAAATTTTATTATGGCTTAAATTTAAGCATAATTAAGGGTGGGCTGCCTTGAGAGACAGGTGGGTGCTGTTCGTTGGCAAGATGCTACGATAGCAACAAGTTTGCGCTATTTAAAAACCATTACATAACCCCATATTCAGAGGATAGGCATAACTGTAGCTGCCACTTTTTCAGTGTGTTTCCAGTTACTTGTAACATGTTGGTCACCTAAAAATGTTTTGTTAAGCATTTGGTTGTACTAAAAGACCCTCTAAGGAGTCAGATGTTCACTTTTTTGGTACAAACATTTTGTTTAAATGGTCTTAAACCTGTTGTTTTGTTTTTGTTTGTTTATTTGCAAAAATTAGCATCAGCATTTTCACAACCACAGACTGTAAATGCGCCATGTTAACCAAGCTAACAGCTAGCATTAGGGTCAGCTACACCCTCTCATCCAAATATGGTCACTTATCACTTATAGCTCCACAGATCAACGGGTGACATCATGGTAGCTATGTCCATTATTTTTATACAGTCAAAAATACCAAGCATCGTGTGTATGTCTTTAGGGGTGAATAAATTTTAATCTAATTTAATTCTGTTGTTAAACTGTTTAGCTGAAGAGGACACTTGTTCAGATTTACTAATTAAAACTGAGCTGGGAGAGAATTATAGAAATATCATGTGAACTCTTTTTTAGGGTGAACTATGCAACTTCATTTGTTAAGTGCATGAAACAGACTATTATTCCTGATAGGAGAAGGAGAATGCTCTCTGCACATGAAGCTCAAAGTTCAATCAGGAAGACTTTCTCTATGCTTTATTCATTCACAATTCTCTTTCTATCCCACCCCAACTGCTTCCTCTAATCATCTGATTATGGGTGTTCACTCTTCTAGTCAACCAATCAAACTCTGCCAAGATCTCTTTCAGCCATTTATGTTACTACTGCCAAACTTTAAATCTGTTCTCCTCTCTGTTCCCGACAGCTGTCATTTTAGGCAGAATCACCTCCAGTCACCTATTCCAGAGCCCAGGATGAGTTTATCAAGAGCCTACTCCTCTTCACATCCAGATCCTCAGCCCCCTCTTCATCTAATCTCATCACCACCATTACCACCACCTGCGCCTAGACCCCATATGGAGGTTCCCTAATCTACTTTGTCTTTACCACCATCCTCAAATATATGACCTCATAATGGGGTCTAATCACCAATGACTTTTCACATTTTTCATGTGTACATGTAAATAAATATTATTTTCTCCCAAAATGAGTCTGTCCTGAGTAAAAGACTTCTATCTATCTATCTTCTATCAACGACTGAGTTTAAAAGCCAGGAACTGTATTTGCTGTTTTATTTTGTACTTCCTGTTTACTGTAATTTTCACAATAATACAAGTGTTACCAGCTCATTTTTCTGATAGAACTAAAAGACAATGAGTTGCCCTTCACAAAACAAAGAGATAAAAATCCTCTCATGAATACTGTGTTTTAATTGCAGTACCAAAAGAACTTTGAGTAAATTAATTAAACGAGTATTATTGACATGTTTGTGTTGGATGTTATTATGGGTGTCAGCTGCAATAAAACTTTTGAAAATCATTTCATTAAAATTTGGTCTTCATAAGTATATGAACAGAATAAGACAATGACTGGGCTGATCTCTCTGTCTCTGTGTCTGTCTGGATGTGTGGTGACACAGCAGATATCAAGTGGTGCTACAACAACAGGATGGCATCCGTATAAGGAAAGACAAAAACCTGCACTTGCTTAATATCAACTGTTAGGGCACACTATGGAGGAATCTAAAAGAATAGAATAAAGTCCATGTGGGATTTATTTGTGTGGAAAAAAAAGATGCTTTTACCAATTTCACCCTAAATCATGATTGTAGCTCTTCTCTGTGGGACACCTGAGCTGGCACCGAGCCTGATTAAAACCAGCACACAATGGAGATGAGGCTCACTGTACAAATCAATGTGATGGACTCCTGTAGAGCTAATTAGTAGTGAGCTGTGGCTCGCTCTTTACAGCCCGCTGATGGAGCCATCTGAGGCCTCCTCCTGCTGCGAAGCCCACGATTATTACATCAAACCAGCCAGTCCATGTCACCCAATTACCTAATGCACATGACAACAACTAAGGGACATGAAGGCTAAGAGGAAATACCTACGATGTTCTTTGCTGCTTTGCAAGAAAGCATACTTTTGAGCTGACATAATTGGCCTTATAAATCTTGCTAATAAGGTGAGACAACTGCCTGTCTGTTTCACGGATTTTTCTGGAAATAAAAGCAGAATGCACCCAAACGCTCCACTGGCATTAAGGAAATAGCTCTTACTTTAAGAACACAGTGTCATGTCCTCAATGAAGACTACAGGGAAAAATAAAGGTTGACAACCTTTTATCAACAACCAAAACAAGAGAGTACAATGCCATTATTCCAACGGCTCATTATTTCAAAACCCCAATAGTCTAAAAAATGTCCCATCAGACCAAAATCCTATTTGTTTGACAGGGATATTTGTTATCCCGAAACAAATTCCCATTGCTCCGAAGGCCAATTGCTCCAAAATGCACACCCTCTCGGTAGGTAGAAAGATTCAAGGCCTGTAATAAGTCAACCCTGCTGCAATATTTTTTTTACTTCTATGGCGATGGCATGACCCGCCCTACTGTGATATTCTTACCCTATCCCTAACCAGTCTCAATCCTCATGCCTAAATCAACCAACCCAACCAATGAAGGCAACAAGTACTGGCCAGTCACAGGCAGAGTATGGCAGGTCATGCCTTCACCATAGTAGGAGGAAAAAAACTGGCACCCAAAAAGGTGCAATGATCTGTTTGGGAGGGTGTGTATTTTTTGAGCAATAGACCTTCAGAGCAATTGGCATTGGTATTCAGGATGACAGGCTGTTGGACAAATGGGCTTTCAGGCCAGTGGGACATTTTTCTGACTATTAGGGTTTTGGAATAATGAGCCATTGGAACAATGGCAAAGTCTTCAACAAGACTAATGAACTAATTGACATTAATTTAGCTGCTAGGCCAATTGAGCTAATAAGCAGCAATGATAGCTAGCATTGCTAGTTCATGGAAGGAAAACACATTTACAGACTAAGGCCTTGTCCACATGTATGTGGGTGTATTTGAAAACATAGCTTTTTCTATGCGTTTTGGCCTTTTGTCCATACACAAACTGCGTTTAGGTAATTGAAAATGGATTGTTCATAAAACTCCAACCAGAGTGAAGATATTCAGGAACTCCATTTACAGTGTTGATGTTAAGACAGGGAAAACTACGTTTTTGGCTTGAGACATCAAAATTATCTCCTTTGTTAGACGTCATAAATGAGTTGACATTTTGTGCACACCAATGTGACCAAACTAGTGTTTGCTCTAACCTTGCTAACAGGACTTTTTATATGTTTGCACATTGATGTGCAGTTAGTCTATCATTATATTGAGTTACAGACGTGTCACAGCCATGAATGTATAATGAGACCTGGATACAGCGTTGGAGGCTATTAAAGTTGCTCAGTGGCGCATGTAGCCAACATGGTTCAACTGCTGCCTATAAATTACCTAGACGATTGGTGCTGCTTCTGTATCATTGAGCCCATAAAACAGGCACACTAAAGACTTCTGTCGACCATGCAGGGTACATGCAGTTTAGCGCTGTGCTAGCTTGGGAATAAAGTGATTCATCTTGCTGCTCCTCTAGACTCCTCTAGAGTCATTTCATGGGGCTGTGACGCTCAAAAAAATGTATACACTTCTTTACAGGCATCTCTTTCACAATGTAAGTCTATGGGAAAGTCTTTCTGGGCCCAATGGCATCACATGACAGGCTCTGAAATTATAATTCTACTGTTGACCATTACCAAAATTGGCTTCAAAGCCTGGTGCACTTTCTGGGGGTCTGGTCAGAACACACTACGGAGGTCACTGCTCCAGATAGTCTTTTGGAAATAGCTTTTATTCATGCCTCTGATTGGCCAACATGCTTGTGTCTTTCTTTGTGTGGCTTTTGGGTTATGGTTAAATTGCCATCTATTTTTGTGGCATGCTCTTGAGAGCTTCAATTGTGTTTTTTGTTATCATTTGGAGAGAGATTTTTTTTTGTGATAGTCCTTATGTGGACTTTTTTTTTTTCTTTGAAAGTTTTAAAAATACCCCTGTCCATGTGAACTACGCCTTAATTCATCTAAAATCCACTGAAAATTAAACAAAAAATCCTCCTGTAGGACCCACATCCTATTTTGTATCTAACTGTTCTCCAAGTCTTCATCACTCTGAAACCACAACACAACAAATGTTGAGGATAACTAATTTTCACTCTGACCACCTAAAAAGAGGCAAAACTGTTTGATGTTTGTACTTTGAAGTTACATAACAAGCAGAATAGCAATCTGGTGTAAACAGCATTACTAATCTTGAAACCTATTTTTGTAAAACGATGCTCAAGTAGTGTTCACAGAATTCATGTTTATCTGACAAATCTGCTACATCTGAATCCATGCCACAATAATCTGGACTGGTCGAATTACATATCAAGAATCTCATACAATGCAAAGTAGATGTGGTCTTCAACACTGAATGGAATATTAGGCAAACAAAATAACAATTAGATTTTTTTTAGGGAATCATGGTAGGATAAACAACAAAGGTGTATATTACCATCTAAATGACACAAAGTTGAGAGTATTCTAAAAAAAGAAATGAAAGATTTGGGGCTTTTGAGAATACATTTGGAGCTGGGGCCCCAGAGGCCATGCCTGCTCTGCCTTTGTTGGGCTGCTTGTGTTTTCCTTCAAGTTTCTGTTGCTGAGTTTGGTTTTTTTAAAGGCTGAGCTATCTTCTCTCTCTTAGTAACACACATCTAACAGAGACATTTCTACTGCAAACCCTCTGTTAGCTGCTCTATAACAGTGAATATAAGACTGTAAACAATGACTGCACAGAGTCTTATGAGACTATTGTTCTTTTCACAAGGTGAACGACACAAGAGACACAAAGACAGTAAATTATACTGTGAGTAGTGCTTGAGCTACTTGCATGGCTATGGAATAGTAATGTTTCAGTCAAGCACACACTTCGGAGATGAAGTGAATCATTTATAGAAGAAACTATTTATATAACTTGAGGTTTGCACTCCATGGCCTTACATTCAGCTGCGCTTACAGTCAGGCTCAGACAGAGGAAGCTGATGTGTCTGCTTCATGAAATAAAAGCTGCTGGTAACTACTCTGTCTGAACCAGCAGCTGCAGCAGACTGCTGCTTTTATGTTAGATAACATAACCTGGTGTGACTGCTGTACATCCTGTGAGGAAGCTGCTTCTGTAGAAAACACACAAATGTTCATGAGGAGCTTATTTCTTTCACAGTTGGAACTTAACTGTATAATATATGGTTAAAGGAAGCAAACTTTATACCGTATGTCAACCCAATTACCAAAATAAATATTGTCATTGTACATGTATGTTTTTGTAAACCATGGATATGTTACATTTGTACATTATTATGTTGCAGATACATTAAAACTTTCAGTTGCACTGTGGTTAATATATGGTTAGGTTTAGGCACAAAACCACATGGTTATCATTTGGAAAATATCATATTTTGGCTTCATAGCACTATCCCCGACAGGACACCCAGAGATGTTTTGGTAAAAAAGCAACTGCTTTTCATGGCACTACCCCAGCAGGAAATGCAGCAATGTCTCAAAAATCAACCACTTTTTATACACTATCCCGAGTAGAAACACAGCAATGGGTCACTAACAAAAACCCTCATTTGTTGGCTAAAAAGCTGCTAAAAATGCAGTGGTGACATGCTAAAAAACAATAAGTTTTGTTATTTGTTGGTTTCAAACAGTCATCTGCAATGGTCTGCAGCTTGACACTTTGATGTCATAAATGTAAAGAGTCCGTGGTTTACCAACATTTTCTTCTGGCGACTGGGCTGCCAGTGTACACAGATGTATTTTTAGCCATTATAGCGGCATGGCTCTGGAGGTGGCAGTGTTGGTCAGCCCACGTCTTTATTCCTGATTAAAATTAAACATTAATGACAAATGACAGAAGCATTTCCATGCACTTTGGTAGAAACTCTCAAGGTTACTTGTAATGATGTTGGTGATCCCTCTACTTTTCCTCTAGCTAGCGCAATGTTGAGGCTTACAGTTTTGGTTTTGAGTGAAATATCTGAACAGCTATTGGATGGATTGTAATCAAATTTGGAACAGACATTCATGGTTCCTACTGGATGAATCTGGTGATATTTCTGCCCCCTTTGACCTTCCATTTAGTTTTTAATGATCAAGTTTATTATCTAAACATCTACTAGATGGGTTGTCAAAGACAATGGTGCACACATTCATTGTTCCTTGAGGATGAACCTCAATGATTTTGAGACCCCAGAGTAGAATGTCTCAACAGCTACTGCCATGAAATTTGGTTGAGATACTCAGGATGAACTGCTTCTGTGACCTTCCAACTTTTGATCTAGTGCTATCAGTATGTCAAAATTTTACTGTGTCTGATACTTGAGTGTATGACCAAATATCTGCCAAACTAATGTCATTCCCATCAGCCTCAGCTGTTCTTTGTATTTAGTGAAAAATAGCGATTTGTAATGTTTTCATTTGGTATTCTGAATTAATTTCAACAAGGACATTTTTCTGTTTTTTATACTTGGCTTGTAAAGTTTTAGTCAAACATGTAGTGGTATTCAGTACATAGTAGATGAAGTAGGCATATGGGGCAAAAAAATTAAAGTACTTGTAGTGGTTACAGTGTTAATTTCTCCATTGAATAAATGAATAAGGGCTTGGTTTTAACAGTTCTAGCAGTTTCTATTGCATGTAATGTCTATCCATCACAGACAAGTAAGAGAAAAGACTCTGGTTGGTGAGTCAGGCCAGCATCATTAATAGAAAAAAAAAATCAAAAGTGCAATACTGACAATTTCAGTTTTGAGGAGGCTGCAGTTTGAGTACTCAGGGGGAAGGTGTCCTCTACACAAGGTAGTATGCAAATGACCTTGCACACTGTAGTAACACCTATAGTGTATTTAAGTTGCAATAAGGATGGCAATGTGGAAACGCAGGACTCTCATTTAACAACTATTTTATATTTTTTATAATTTACCATTTTTCAATACATTTTCAAAGCATAATGACATGGCAGGTGGGGGATCAGTAGAATCTGTTTTTAGACACAGTGGCAGATAAGAACACCAACTAAGAATCCTTTGATGGATAAATCACAGTGGCATTGTACTTTCAAAGAAACTAATAATGAGGAAAAACTAATAATAGTGCTGTATTTGACCTGTTACATCAGCATTACCATTTTCCCCAAGCAGTGTGCCTCGTGACAGAGAGGATAATATCAGTCCAGTGAGCTGAAATGAGCTGGAATTACATGAAAGGAGAGACTCTGAGTTGGTGGGGTTGGAGTGTAGTATAGATGAAGATGATGTGTATCCAGATAGATGTAGCCCATGGGAGAGAGTTTATAGAAAGTGAAAATGGTCAAGGATGGAGCGGGGATCTCACTTGGGAGGGACTTTGTGAGGAATAAACAGCACCAAGCCCCAACATGTTGATGATGTTAGAGAACCAGGGTGGTGGCTAAAACTAGAGGTCACTGGACACAATGTAGCTGAGGCGATGACCAGGCAGCATCGAAAATGGACTTACAGGCTAGAAACACTTGTCAGTCAAACAATGTCGACCCCAAATCCAAGTCTTACCTAGTAATCGAATAATAATATAATTTCCAAAATGGAACCAAGAAACATATTAGAGAACACAACATTTACTAATAACATCATAACGTCCTGTAGAAAATAATTATCTATTAATTTATTTATTTCTAGAGAGAAGTTGGAAGTTTTCCCATTGATTTCAAAACAGTTGAAGTTTATTTTAGCTAAATAAATTGTGGCCATTAGAAAAACTGCATAGTACTGCCAGATAAGTTTAAATAAATGGATTGACTGTGACAATCTGCACGTGAATTAAAATATACTCTCACCTCCCTTAAAATGTATTTCTGGTTGGTTACAAATGCTAGTCCAAGATGCAAAGACAACTACTTGTCAAAAACACCTGAATAGTTTCAAACAAGGCCAGAGATTGTATTTACGACTCACCCACTGTATGTTACGTTGACCATGGATAATAAAAAAATAAATAAATCTGTGTTTCTATCTCCTCCGTGACAATTTGCATTTTGACAATTTAATCACAGCGCACTGAATATCTTTGGATTTTTGGACTGTCATTAAAACAAAATAAGCAATTCACCCAGCTGGCCACCAATGTCATCAGTTGTTGATATTTGGTTGAATTTAGGTTGTGACATAAATAACTCAATGTCAGGACAACATCTAATGCCAACATCACATTGACGTAGAATGCTGACAACAGATGACGGTGATATTTTGTTGGTTTTAGGTTGTGTTGTTAAGCAACCAAAAGCCAATGTCTTACCAACGTCTTATGCCAACGTCATCTTGACGTAGAATAATGACATTTAGTCATACGGTATGAAGAACAAAACCCAACCCCTGCAAACTGTCATAATGTTACCATCCACACAGCATGAAATTTGAACATCCTTTTTAAACAACATTTAAAATATCATCAACCTGATTTTCATTTCAACCAAAATTTTACATCTGTCGTGTGTAAGACCCCAGCGTCTTTCTGACAACATACTTAACTCTGGTGCCAGACCTTAGCTCTTCGAAATTGCAAAATGCATTTTTCACTTTTTTTGATGTTTCACGGGCTAAACTATTATGAAATAATCTAAAAAACAATCTACAGATGACAGCTTGGCCAGGTTGTTTCAATCACTTTGTTTGGAGGTAAGAATAGACTAGCATACAAAAGTACTTTTCTATTCTTTAGGCCCACTGCCTCTTTAGACTGTTGTAGTAATGTTGCTGTGCTCCAAGAGAACAACGCTGTTATTAGCGAATTGATGGCCATAACTACAAATGTTGTAAATAAAACCATACATACTAGCAAACAAAAACAAACAATGGAACAGTATGGCAGTGCATCAATCACTGAACCTTTAGCATCTCCATCTGAACTGCCAACTTGCTCTCACTCCCAACTCCAACTGCCATAGTCTAAAGAGCGAGACATTCTGCATAGGATTGGTGGGTCAAACAAACTCTGGACTTTCACCCAGGAGACTGTTGTTTGTGTCCTGTGTGAAACCAAAAGCCAACTAAGTTATTTCAATAACAACGTAGTGTGGTATGCTGGTATGTCTAGCATACAGCTGCCTAAAAACAAAGTAAGCCTCATTGGAGTTTATTTTGAAAAGAAACTGTATGCATTTAAGAACAGAAACTGTACATTTTCTGTAGTATTTTAAAAAGAGTGTTACTTGACATGGTGTCCCTGTGTGTCCAAAACTGACTCTAGAGGGGTACCTAGAGCACCATAGTTTGATGTGTAGGCCACTGACCAAGTGTCAGTGTGTGACGAGTTGGGAGTGAGAATTTGTGGAGCTGCCAGTGGTCAACAGTGCAGCGCTATGATTGCAGTAGGAAGCTTCCAACAATGAGTGTGTTCAAGCTTCACTCCCCTGCTGCTGTTTACTCCCTCAGTCCACTGCTGTCAATAACAACGTGTCCACGGGTGACTTGGCTGTTTCAATAACAGATAGAACTAACATACATCATATGTATGAACTGGCACTGCTGCCTGCTTCCTCTAAGCCAATTACACACACACACACACACACACACACACACACACACACACACACACACACCAGTGACCTTCAGGATGTAACTGTACAGTCAGCGCCCAAGTCCAACCTTGGTCTGTATTATATCTAACAAACTGGTGAATTAGTGTCTCCATACATGCAAACATGCTGCAAGATGCTGTTCTCTGATGCATATCGATCCAAAATATTAGGTGATCACAAGTGAGGCTGGCGCAGCTAATTAGCTGAGATTGATTATCAGACTAAGTAGGTATAAATCACCTCCTGAGGCCAGAGGTGTGACAGAATACTAAACAGAATTTCTGGAACAACGTCATCAGATATTGTGCTACGTGTTTATGCTGCATATGAATAAATGATCCCATGGTGGAGTATTGGTTATTAACACAGCCTCGCAGTCAGGAATCAAGAGTTTCCCAACCTCCAAAGCTTTAACACATACCAGCCTGTGTCATAATACAACAAATACTGTCCAACAAGCAGCTGGTTGCAAAATGCCCTAATGGGCCTTTCTCCCATTCAAACAGTGTGTGTTGCAGTTTGATGTGCCTCTGTAAGAATGGTTGATGTTTAAACATGCACTAATCAATATTTGTATATGGACAATGGATCACATGACTATGTGTAATATATAATGTAAAAAGACTTCTTCAAAATGATCAACTCACAGAAAATCATCACCAACTCTGTAGTTCCCATCATGAGCTTTTTAACGTCTTTCAGCACATAGTTTTGGTGTCCTGGATCTTTGACGCCACTCTCATCAACCCTGTTTCCTGCAGCAGCAGTTTTCAGAGGGAAAGCTCATATAAACCCACAGTAAACTATCTGATCAGCACCAAACAGCAGACAGACGCAGTTACAGACTAGCTGGTGAACATGGTGGAGCACTTGGCAGCTTAAGAGACAGATATATTTAACGAGTGTAGATTCATCTGGTCGACACAAATGAATGCTTATGTTGCTCTGTGCCTGGGGAATGTATAAATAGACAATTGATTGCCAACATGTTTGCCATGACTAGTTTACAAGGTAGCAGTATGTCAGTGTTGTGTCATGCTCAGCTTGTTGTGCTGCCTGCCTTCAAGAGGCCAGAAAAATCAGTTAAGCTCCTTTAAACAAGCTTGATGATGAACAGGCCCTAAGGTGAGCTTCAAGTCCTTACCAACCCAAGACTAACGGATGCAACTCGTTCTCATCCCCAGGTCGTCAAATGCCAACATTTGTCATGCCTCTCTGTGTCTCTGACAGTCTGTTTATGCCTGGTATTAATATCAGGTGATCAGATCACAAGTGGACAGCTCTATGTCTGTCTGTTCATACCTGGCATTACAATGCGTCTCTGACTTCCTTGCTAGATATGCAAATAACATGTGAATCATTTCCGTTTGCAAAGATGAAATGTGTTGTGTTTTTAACCAGCTGGAGGTTTGCAGTGCTATATGCCCACTCAAAGCCTTTATTATTAAAAATTACTAAAATTTCATTCACTTGTAGAGCTGCATGCAATGTGGCCTTGGCGACTCTGGTGTTCACACTACCAAAAGAATGTGGCCATATGTGGCCCAGACCACCTCTGTGGTTTGAGTGATCGGATCACAATGTGTCTTGGTGGTCGTTTACACTTGTATGTAGAACTGTCCACTTGTGATCGGATCATCTGAAATGCAAGATAATACCAGGTATAAACAGGTTTTATATAAACAGGAATTATAATGACCCTGTTGTGTCTCTAGATTCATAGTGATTCAAAGGACACCTTTTAGCGTCTCTAGGTTCATAGTGATTCAAAGGACACCCTTTAGCGTCACTAGATTCATAGTGATTCAAAGAACACCTTTTAGCGTCTCTAGGTTCATAGTGATTCAAAGGACACCCTTTAGTGTCTCTAGATTCATAGTGATTCAAAGAACACCTTTTAGCGTCTCTAGGTTCATAGTGCTTCAAAGGACACCCTTTAGCGTCTCTAGGTTCATAGTGATTCAAAGGACACCTTTTAGCATCTCTAGGTTCATAGTGCTTCAAAGGACATCCTTTAGCGTCTCTAGGTTCATAGTTATTCAAAGGACACCCTTTAGTGTCTCTAAATTCATAGTGCTTCAAAGGACACCTTTTATTAGCGTCTCTAGGTTCATAGTGATTCAAAGGACACCCTTTAGCGTCACTAGATTCATAGTGATTCAAAGAACACCTTTTAGTGTCTCTAGGTTCATAGTGATTCAAAGGACACCCTTTAGCGTCACTAGATTCATAGTGATTCAAAGAACACCTTTTAGCATCTCTAGGTTCATAGTGCTTCAAAGGACACCTTTTAGCATCTCTAGGTTCATAGTGCTTAAAAGGACACCCTTTAGCATCTCTAGGTTCATAGTGATTCAAAGGACACCCTTTAGCGTCTCTAGGTTCATAGTGATTCAAAGGACACCTTTTAGCATCTCTAGGTTCATAGTGCTTAAAAGGACACCCTTTAGCATCTCTAGGTTCATAGTGATTCAAAGGACACCCTTTAGCGTCTCTAGATTCATAGTGATTCAAAGGACACCCTTTAGCGTCTCTATGTGACGCACAGCTGAAATATACTGTGACATGTGGTTAATGTTGTGAAATGGCCACAGTTAGATTTTAGCAACAAAACTACTTGGTTAGGTTTAGCAAAAAAGATGTTTGGGGTTAAAATAAGTGCATTTGTTACATAACAATAACACGACATGACATAATTAGGCGGTACATTAATTAAATAATGTTACATTAAAATAACATTTCAGATTTGGTTTCACACAGGACACAAACTGTCTTGTTCAGTTTGACCCACCCACCCTACACAGACTGTCTTGCTTTTTGTACTATGTCAGTTACTCTGAGTGTCAAGTATTGCTGCAGATGAGTTCACATTGAAGTTAGTCTTAGTTAGTGGTTCCCAACTGGTGTGTTGCGGTCCAAAAGCGGGTTGCAGGCACTTTCTGAATGGACCACAAGTGACTTGCAAAGGCGTCAAGTTTGTAAAGAAAAAAACACACTTTATTTTTAAGTACAGTAAATTTCTGGCACACAGCTTTTATTTTGAACTACCGTTTCCTTCAGTAGAGTGAGTGACTAACCGACAGCTACTTGACAGAGACAGCAAACCAGCTTGATGACATGGCCAAATGCAAGAATGATGCTGAAGATATTAAACCGTGGGACCTCGAGCTAATGACAAAGGAGAAATCTGGACCCCGTCGCTAGACCAACTGGGAACCAATGGTCTTAAGCCTGGTGCGTCTCATGCTAAAGGGTGTTGGTTGGCTTCCATATTGCATGCTGAGGGGGCATGACAAAGCATCAGTCTTTCACGTCCTGTTAATGAGAACAGGCTGACTACCCATGCTAGTATATTTTGCTTATAGTCCCCCAAACCAGTTACCCCTGTACTGAAATGCAACCAAGCCATTGCCCCCAGGTTTGCTATGTATCAGTTAGTTTGTGACACTTCTACTAAACTAATGCATTTCAGAATATGTACCATACAGGTGCAACATGAAGTCAAACAATTAAGATTATAAAGCTAGATTTAACACATAGCCCCTCTACACAACATGGCCAAGAGTCAGTTTCTGAACTTTCATGTTCCTGTCAAAGTGATAGTTGCTGACATAGCCTACTATATTAATAAAACTTCATATTTTTATTTATTCATTTATTTTTTACTTAACAAGTCACTTAACAAATTACTCAACTAATCATTTCAGCAATAAAACACAACAATCTGCAACTTTGCCCTAATCATGCTGAGGTGACCTCCTGTTTAGGCAATGTTATTAGAGTATGGAGAAACTAATGTGCGTCTGTCTGAGGATCTGAGTTACTTTTAAAAACCCCATTTATAAACTTACTTTTTCAGGGTAAAGAATCCAAGACTTGTAAAATTAGGAAAGCCATTTGCCTTTCAGTTGTCCCATGACAAGACAGAAACACGACAAAGGCTTTTTCTAGTTGAATAAGGCCCACTGTGAATTCACTGTGTGAAAGAAAAATGCATGAACTTCATAAAGGGCTACATTTCAAGCCCAAAACTATCAACTATATCAAACTATAACTATCAAAACTATTTAACTTTTTTTTTTTTACTTTCAAATTGTTACCGACAAATTCAAAACATAATGGTAACCACATTGAGCTGATATTGGCCAGTGACATGAAGACACAGCAGAAAGCCCAATCCCTTATCTCACTGCGGCTCAGATCGTGAATGACAATGAGTGTCGTGCGCAATAATCCATTGTTTTATCTTGACAACCAACGCCACATCTGGGATGCCTCATTACGTCCCAACACAAAGTCTCGCATGTTTGATTTTCTTTTTGTCATTCAAGACTTCTCCCATCACAGCCAACACTTTGACCAATTGGAACACAGAGCCATGGACAACTGTATGGCAACAACAACCCAGCCTTTTTGATATTTCCCCTAGGGACGTTACCACAACAGAGTAAAAAAGGAAAAATGATGGTGTGAAACAGCAGAGGCACTTCAGCAACCCAGTGAGTACTGCCATTAGCATCAGGCTTGTAAAGAATGTTATTTCTTCATAATGGAGACAAATATAAAGTCATAAAATTAAGTATTGGCAGCTTTTACTTACCACAACTGCAGAGGCTATCAGTTTCATTTGAAACAGACTACATTAGAAATGGGCCTTTATTTCTCATTCCCTCTGTATTTTTCTATATTTAATTTTAATCCTCTCCTGTTTACCCTGTTAATGTTAATGCATCATGTCATCATTTCAAACTCAACACTTCCTGTATCTGTTTAACATTAAAAGCCCATAATAATTTCAGTTGAGAGAATCCCTTAAAGGAGAAGTTCGGTATTTTGCACTTTGAGCCCCATTCCTGTGTTGTTTATGATGAAATAGAGTGGTTAAGACCAAAATCTTGACGATTGCTCCTTCTCTGACAGTTTGAGAGAATTTGGCTTTCTCCTGCCTGGCTTAACAAGGCTGTCTATGGCCATGTGTAAATCTGTCCTAAAACCACCTTAAACATTCGTTTTCAAAGCCATGAAACTCACCGAGTGGTCAGTGGTGTTCGTTGATGTTCCAACATAAAAATCGTAGCAAACTGTGGTTTCCGTGATGATTTATTTGACATTTCGTCCGTGCATTGATTTCCTATAGGAAGCTTCATTGTCCGTTGGTAGTAATCTGCCACCGGAAACGGAAAGGGGGTTGTTTATGACAAGGTTGTAGTCATTGTAGTCTTTTAGCTCAGCGAAAGTGCCAGCTCGACAGTGCTGTGTGCGCTCCTCCTCTTCGGAGGAATTCTCCTGCAGTCGCTGACTACACAAAACTTACCCATTATTACTCGCATGTAAACAACCTTCGCAGTACGATGCCTTTAAAGACAACGCTAACCTTCTTCTTCTGCTTCTTTCTGTGTCCCATTACATTGCAATGGTTTCCTGTCGGTTGGCGACACTCACGTAAAGGAGCATTATCACCATCAAGTGGGCTGGAGTGTATAACAAACGAGGGTCAAACAAGCGATCAAGCGGAAGTTTACACACGGGTGTGAGGCAGCTGAAAAAATTGTTCCACAATCGAGATGAATAGCGAAAACACGGATGGAAACTACAGTGCCCATTATTTCTCGCATGTAAACAACCTTCGCAGTACGATGCCTTTAAAGACAACGCTAACCTTCTTCTTCTGCTTCTTTCTGTGTCCCATTACATTGCAATGGTTTCCTGTCGGTTGGCGACACTCACGTAAAGGAGCATTATCACCATCAAGTGGGCTGGAGTGTATAACAAACGAGGGTCAAACAAGCGATCAAGCGGAAGTTTACACACGGGTGTGAGGCAGCTGAAAAAATTGTTCCACAATCGAGATGAATAGCGAAAACACGGATGGAAACTACAGTGCCCATTATTTCTCGCTTGTAAACAACCTTCGCAGTACGATGCCTTTGAACACAACGCCAGCTTTCTTCTTCTGCTTCTTTCTGTGTCCCATTACATTTCAATGGTTTCCTGCCGGTTGGCGACACTCACGTAAAGGAGCATTATCGCCATCAAGTGGACTGGAGTGTATAACGCTTCAGGGTCAAATGAACGATCAAGCGGAAGTTTACATACGGGTGTGAGGCAGCTGAAAAAATAGTTCCACAATCGAGATGAATAGCGAAAACACGGATGAAAGCCACAGTTTGCTACGATTTTTATGTCGGAACATCAAGGAACACCACTGACCACTCAGTGAGTTTTATGGCTTTGAAAACGAATGTTTAAGGTGGTTTTAGGACAGATTTACACATGGCCATAGACAGCCTTGATAAGCCAGGCAGGGGAAAGCCAAATTCTCTCAAATTGTCAGAGAAGGATCAATCATCAAGATTTTGGTCTTAACCTCTCTATTTCATCATAAACAACCCAGGAATGGTGCTCAAAGTGCAAAATACCGAACTTATCCTTTAATTTTCTAAACAGGTCTTTATTGTGAAACATTTGCAGGAACTTCAAATGTACCTCTTCCCATCTGTTGGTGCTTTTTACATTACTACTATAACATTTCTGCTGGGACATGAACAGCCATAGTAACTGAAATGATAGTAATAATAATAAAAAATAGTGCAAGAATAACCCAATGACATCACGCACATTGTGAAAGACAACCAGGTATGATTGTGTAGTCTGCCACAATTGTATCACTCCAAAACTGCCTAGTCTGACACATTGACTGTTGGAACAGACAAAAAATTTGTGTTGTCTGAACCTGGCATAAGTAGTACTGGAGGGTTCTTTTGTGTTGAAAGTGTTCCAACTGACCCCGCTCTCCCCTATAGGTTAATTTGAGACTAAGTAGGCTAGTAAAACGTGAAAAAAAATAACAGAATAACGAAAACAATGTGACTTTCTGTAGGCTAGTTATTTTCCTCACGGGAATGGACCTTCCACAGAAGCAGCCTATTGTTTTTGAAAAGTCATGTTGTGAGCTGGGCCTGCCTGTGTATTGTTCAGCAGGTGTAACTACAGGTACAGCGCACTGAGTGAAATAAGGCCTGCAGCACACACAGCCGTGGGTCAGCAATACCAACTGATGCACATGTATTAATTTCAGCACATCACAAATGATTGCCCGTTAACTTACTTGTGAAGTGACAACATGTCCTGCCCTGGAACAGTGCAAATGTAGTACTTCTAGGTCCTAACTAACAATGCTTTACTCATCCGAGTAACGAGCCATACCGCTGCCGTGCCCACCTCCTGCAGCTGCTCCAGCTCCAGCCTCAGCGTCTCCTGCTCGGCCTCCAGGTCGGCGTACTGCTGCTTCAGGCTCTGGTTCTCCTCCAGAACCACCAGCCCGCACTCCGCCGCCCGGATCTTCTCGCGGTTGGCCTCCGCCAGCTCCCGGGTCAGTCGCTCCACCTCGGCCCGGCACTGCTCCACCGTGTCCCCGCATCCTGCTCCACCGGCAGCCATCGCTCCCCTCTCCCTCCCTCTGCCCTCTCCTCCCTGCGTCGGATGAGCAGAGAGCCCCGCCGGAGGGAGAAACAGCTGAGGTAGACAACAAACCCCCACCGCCTCCCCTCAGAGGAAATCACAACGCTGCTTCAAATCTCATCCAAGAAATAAATAAATATTAGCACTAAATAAACATCCGTAAATGTCCTAAAAGCGTTGACATCATCACCAGAGAAAGTCATCTTCTGCCATGCGATGCTCTAAATGATGCAGCTTTTCATCTCCAGCTGGCCGCATCCTTCTCCCCTCCCTCTGCTCTGTTTTTCTGCTTATTCACCGGCATCAGGACGCCATCTCTGCCCGCAGCCGTGAGGCAAGGCACACTCCCCGCTCTCCGTCATCCTGCTGCAGGCTCACAGGGTTTGGATCCTCAGTGAGAGGATATGGCTCTGCCTCACATAATGAAACACACAGTGTTGGGAGGTGTATGCGCCCTCTGGAGATCAGACTGATCACTATGGACAAATGTTGTCTTTAATTTTACGCAACATTTTCTTTTTGTGTCACTATTATGATAAAATATGTCAACATTTGTAATTTTTATATGTTTCAAAGTTTGACTTTATTCATATCAAACTTGAAAAGGGAGCAATGTGCAAAAAATCAAGTCCTTTTAGGTGCTGTAAACAAAATGTTGGTCCCAGGTTGTAAATAACGCCACCATTTCCTCCCCTTTTTGCAGCATTGTGAAAATGATAATCACTTTTGTTAACAAAATCAGTGACATAAGAGCATCTATGCTATCCCCCTGCCCCTATACTTAGCTGTCTCATGCCTGTCTCCTTCTACTTGACCAGTTTTCTCCCATCTCTCTCAGGGATTCAACACCCACACACTCTTCCAAGTGCCCCCTTGACATTGTCCCTCCCAGATTACTTAAAGAAGCCATTAGCGTTATTGGAACATCCTTGCTTGTTATAATGGACCATCACTCTCATCATGCCATGTTCCTGATTCCTTTAAAATGGCCGCAGTTCAACCCCTTCTAAAGAAACCACACCTAAATGCTAGCACACCAACCAACTATAGACATGTTTATACGCTTATGGGGGCGAACAAGGGGCAGAGGTGCAAGACACACCTCACAAGCAAGGGCGACAGACACTCACGACAGCCAACTGTTGGCTTGGAGTGTCAGGGCCTTTATATTTGTCTGCAGCCTTTGACAGAATTGATAAAGCTAGTCTGATTGATCAGGAAAATGGGCTAGGATGTCTGGTGTAGCACTTAAGTGGGCAAGGTACCTACCTGTACTCCTTTAACCTGTGGGGTGCCACAGGGGTCAATTCTAAGACCCATTTTCATTTTCATTATATATGCTGCCCTTGGGGCACTTAATTCGTCAGTTTGGTTGTGTGTTTTATCATTGACACTTGACCAGTTATCGCCCTTCTTCTTCAGGGATTTGACTGATAACATTTGCTACACTCGCTCTTCCAAGTGCCCCCTTGACATTGTCCCTTCCAGATTACTTAAAGAAGCTATTAGTGTTACTGGACCATCTTTGCTTGCTGTAATGAACCCATCCCTCTTGTTGGGCCATGTTCCTGATTCCTTTAAAACAGCTGCAATGCAACCCCCTCTAAAGAAACCACACCTAGATCCTGGCACAAGAAACAAACTATTCTCATGCAGCCAGACTACATTGAAATTGACATCATAGTTCTCTTAGATTTCTCTGCAACATTTGACAGAATTGATCATGCCATTCTGATTGAATTGGAAAATGGGTAGGGGTATCTGATGTAGCACTTAACTGGTTTTCCTCTTATCTATCCAATGCTCCTGGTGTACACTGATGATAAGGTATCCACCTGTGCTCCTTTAATCTGTGGGGTGCCTCAGGGGTCAATACTTGGACCCATTTAATTTTCATTATACATACTCCCCTTAGGGCTCATTTATGCTCAACGTTAGTTACTTATACAGACAGAGATGGAGCCTTCTGTCCGTACTCAGCCGTCATTTCATCTGTATTAGTGCCTGTCTTCTGAAAGCTTATGGATATGGATGAAATACAGCAGTACAACTAGAGATTGAGGGGGCAGTGTAGTGTAGTTCAAGTGAAATAAGACTGTAAGAGAGGACAAAAATCTAAAAATGGCTCTGATGTTGCTTCACTGGCTTCTGATCAAATCCACAAGGATTTAAATAATCGTGCTCCAGAGTATATTGGTAAACCACTAATGACATACACCCGTTCTAGACCCTTCAGGTACAACATATATATATTTATATATACATATATATAAACATATATATATATATATATGTATGTATTAGCACAAAAAGAAACAAATAATTCTGATGGCTGACAAATAATTCTGATGGCTGACAAAGGATGTTTATTCTTAATAATAAAACATTTAAATATTATTCCTGGGACATTGAGGCTATTTGCGCATGCAAGTAGCCTATATGTGTATAAGTATAACTCACTGTACTCAATAACATGTCGCCTTTGTGTTATGTTATCACAATAATATAGTACTTTCTAGTTACATTCATATTTACTATGAAATGTACATTATACTTAAAAATTATATCAGCACTTTATACTTTTGGCAAAATGTACTGTATCCTGAAAAATTATCTAGGTAAATAGAAAATGAAGAAGAATATTCCATATGCTCCTTGCATTCAAACAGAGAAAAAGAGAGGTTTGCCCCTTATTAATATAATATTTCTGCATCAGTCCTAGGACACTGGGATTAATGGGTGTGTGTTTGTTACCAATGTTTAGTCATTACCTTTTTGTAATTAATGATATCTTAATCTCCTATCACATACAGTAGTAGATTATATTTATGCACTGTAACATTTTATTGTATCCTTCAAAACATTATTTTACAACAACATTACTGCGTAATCATATCCTGACAAAAATATGAACATTTATCGTGTGTGATTGACCACAATGTGACGAACAATTACTCATTTCCTGCAGGGGGCAGCAGTACGCCGGAGATGCGTGACTGCTCTCATGCATCACACGAAGAAGATGTTGTCGCGCCTTCAAAGTAAAAGTCAGAAAAGTTTTTTTTTTTTAAGGTCGATTGATATCGTATTACATTTTCACCATTAAATCTCATATCATAAGGATAAATTACATCACTGTGTAAAAGACATAGGGCACTTGGCAAGAAAATAACTACAGAAGAACATAACAAGAATTATGAAAATACCATACACTATTCACTATATATCCAATTGACACGATGCAAAGTGCTTAGAAGTGTTTGATAATATATATTAGATGATAAAAAAGATAACGACAACAGACAACATATAGGCTATATAAATATATGAGATAGCTGCGATTCATACCAAACAACAGCCAAAGGCATGTTTGACTTATTTGATAGATAAAGTCAGTAGTTTAAAGTTATAAAACAGTCACAGCGTTTTTAAAAAAAAGAGACTGAAAATTTTATATTTTGAAATAAAAAAAAGATGGAACTGGAGAAAAAGACGGACAATAAACGTACTGTGGAATCGGTAAGCTTAAATAACATTTTATTATGAAGACTGAATAATTAAAAAAAATATGGTAATATGTTTTTCCCTAGTTATTTATGCGGTTATTTATGTCATAATGTCTGGTTGATTGATTGATTGATTGATTGATTCATTCATTCATTCATGATTTAAGTGATTTTCCAGTCCAACAGTAGTCACTTTGACTGGGAGACACTTTTATTGTGAAAATGTCACACCGGAAGTGTTATCTTTGTTGTGGCTGACGGAATACCGGCTATATCATCTCGGCGGTAGTTGCGCCGCGTTGCACGTTGCTAGTTAGTTGCAATGTTGTAGCTATTAGCACGACAGCCATTCCTTCGCTGGGAGGGAGACCCCACGTTTATTTCGACCAACCTTCGGATTCACTCTCATTCTCAACCAACCAGCGGCCAACTGCTGGCCAACGGAAATTACTCAACAGAATACTAGCTAGCTAACTTGTTTTGTCATTCTCCTAGCCCGCTAGCCAACTCCACTAGCTAGCTAGCTTCCCGCTAGCGTTGTAGCGTCTCCTCCCTCAGTGCGAACAGTCTCCTGCCCGGCTGGAGGACCATGGCGATGAGACAGACTCCGCTCACCTGCTCCGGTCACACCCGGCCTGTGGTGGACCTGGCCTTCAGTGGAATCACTCCCTATGGCTACTTTCTCATCAGCGCCTGCAAGGGTGAGGCTAACAGACAGTCAGCAGATACGTTTTAATGAAGTAGTCGACAAAGGTCCTGACGTTAAACGTTAGACACTGGACGTGGTTCCAAGATGTAGTTAAATACAATGAAATGGCAACTTCACACGGCATCATGGGGCATTCAGTCAGAAATCACTCACTGTCAGACGTCACGCCTTCGTAGGGCTGGGTGACGTGGAAACAAAACGTCACGATTTATCGTAATGACAAGACAAAATTTATGATATTACGATATGCAGAATCTAAAACATTATTTAGTATCTCCTGGGGTAGCAATGGTATGAGATTTTCACGGTATAATATTTGTCTCGGATAACATCGCCATGGCAACGTATCCCGGTATTACAAAATTATTAATATCAGTCATCACTCTCAAAGGAATGAATACGACAGGGTTATTTTTGGTTGGACAACGACTTTTTACTATAATTGAAACCACTGTACAGTAAGTGTGTTTAAAGTCTCCCATTTGAAAATAACTAATACAGAGGTGAGGATCTCTGTCCAGTTGCCGTTATATTCAGTATCATGGATAAGTAAATGTTCACAGTATGTCATCTGTCAACTTTCATATCATGGTATACCTTGAGACCTGTATACTGCTGCAACCCTACTAGTCTCATTTGACGTTATCGATATAATGTTGAGGTATTGCCCAGTCTTAATGAAGAAAATCAAATACCACTATATTTTTCACCAGTTCTCTTGATCGATATTGTAGGATTGACTATTGGTGCTTTCACAAAATATTTACACAATGAGATTTTGACAAATAACCATCAATAATGGGGATTCAGTGATTAAGTGAGTAAAGACAAATAATAGAACAGCTAGAACAGTCTGGTAAGTAAAGAAAATTATGTCTTTTTATTGTAATGTAGCCTTTAAAACCAGGAAAAGAAAACACTTTTAGTAAAAGTACGCCCATACTTTTTTGATATCCAAGATTTTATCTAGTGGCTTATCAGGATGTCGACATAATATTAATATACTGCCGAGCCCCAGTGTTAACCTGTATGAGAGAGTGAATGTCATTCAGGAGACAGTTGACCCATAATGAATGACCACTCCTCCCAAAGACACAGGTATCATCCTCAAAAATATACATATCAGCACAGTTCCCCAGTCCTCAGAAAGTTAACAAACAAGGTCATCCACAATTTCTTATCCTGAAATCTTAATCTGCAAAAGACAGAAACTTTTCAAGTTTTTTTTCTTTGTATTTTAAAACATAATAGGGTAGACACTTCTTTACATCTGAAGTTTTCATGTTGTGCCCACTATTAATTGACTTACGTTTTCCCATTTGTTTATTGTCACATGACTGAAAAACAAAGCATTTTAATGAACTAATATAATCAGGAAGCCCAAGTTAGAAAAAAATGTGTAATCCAAAGTCATGTAAAGGTGTGAAGATCTTTGCTTTTTGTTTTGAAGCCACTGGTCAGGGTCCAATGATGCCATATCTCAGAACCCATCCGCTATCAGTCTAACATTGTGTGAATTTCTTGTTTCCTAGATAAAGCTCGACCTACCTGACTCCCCCTCTGATGAGCTTACCCTGATGTTCTTACCCTAACGTCTAACCAGTCTTACTTCTCATGCCCAAACCAGACCAACCCAGACAGTTTATTTCTGGAAAGAGACATTGTTGTTGAGTTTTTCAAATGCATTTTTTTGGTGCTGTGAGCACCACAAGCTGAGTGCCTTCTAGTTCCATTATACTAGAGAGAAGGCAGACATCTGTACGGCGGATATCTCCAATACTCAACACTCGCACCAAAACAGTCTAGACTGATAAATAGCTACAGGCGAGATTAAAAATGTGTTGATTTTGGGGTGAACTGTCCCTTTAGGGATTCATATGTGAGACTGACCCACCCACTATATCTTCACAGGTCTGTTCAGTTCTTCCTCTAACCCTTAAATTGCAGTCAGCCCTGTTGATTGCAGTACCTACAGGTTTTGTCACAGCTGTCATGCGCTGGTACATCGTCCTAAGATGCATAGTTAATCTTTGTATCCTCTCTGCTTTCCTTTTGTCAGATGGCAAGCCCATGTTGCGCCAGGGAGACACAGGGGACTGGATAGGAACGTTTCTGGGTCACAAAGGCGCTGTCTGGGGAGCCACTCTGAACACAGACGCCACCAAGGCAGCCACCGCCGCAGCTGACTTCACAGCGTGAGTAGCGAGTCCTGTTTGGTATGGGGCCTACAGACACCTGCCTAGCTGTGTGTCTGGGAACATGATGTCTAAAATAATCCTGTCATTTAGGAAACATCTCTCTCACAACTTATCCATTCATGTAAAGAGAGATTTTTTTTTGTTGTAAGGATAAGAGTTACTCTAAAACCTTGGTTTAAATTTGAGATTGTCAGCAATTTGTCTACCTAAACCCCTCCAAAAACTGTATTTTAAAGGATATTTTATGATGCTGTGGTCCTTCTAGTTATGTAGATTATACACACATTTATTTAATAAATTAATGTTAAAACAAACAAACTGTAAAGTGGTACTGATCGTTGTTGGAGGAGAATGCAGCAAAGCAATAAATCTGAGTTTTACACAAGGGAGTATGTGTCCTGAGTCTCCAGGGGTCTGTATCACAGGGCTAGATAAGTAGGTAAGCCAGCTGTTCTTGGGTTTGACTTTTTAGCATCACAGTTGGTTCATGTTTAACTGGGGTGTATCACCATGGTAACCTGTGCTGCACAGATGCTCTGGAGGAGATTAACTTCAGAGCATCAAAACACGGTCCTTGTAGTGACAAATCAGCTCCTTAGGAAAGTGGAGTGAGTATTGATAAAGTACTGAGGTTACAATAAAATGACAAGTAATAAAGAGAAATAGTCATTTTTACAGATCAGTAGAATCAATTTGCCTACCATGATACTTATGTCAGAAAGGGAAGAAATGTTTTTTCCACTGTGAGTTCAAAACAGGACCTCCAACAAACAGCTGTATGCACACAGGCAGTGTGTGCATACAGCTGAGTGTCAGTTATAAGTAATACAACCATCTTCCTTTCGGTAGAATTAATCATAAGGGGACTAAATTCATGCAATCAAACACGATTATAAGAATGAATAAATAAAGCGGCCTAGACAGCACCGTTTGAAGCACAATAACCTACAAATGCTAAACCAAAAAACCCAGCTCTTCTTGTAGAATCAACGGCAGATTAGGACATCACCATGGGGTCTAGAGAAATGTACCACAAAGCAAGTTCGCGACAGGCTTTCTTTGCCTAAATTGGTTCGACATACCCTAAAGCCTCACTCAGAGATAACAGGTGCCACAAAGGTGGTTATCAACTTGCTCTGTTAACACAGGCTCTCTTCTTCAGGCTCTGAGCACGTTCCCATAAAATAAGTGAAACGATCACATGCAGTCTACTTCTGCCTTTCAAGAATGGCTTATAAAAATTATCATGGTAAAAAGCAACACTGTTGCCTCTATTAAGGCGAGAGATTAATGCTGACAGAAAATTACAAATTGTGTGAAGTCACAAGTTAATACATTTAATTTACCTTTCCGTTTATTTCCAACATGACAGCTGCACAGTCTACAGCTCTAAGACTTTAAACGTGATGCAGCAGATTTAAACATCAGACCCAAGGACTGCATTTACGTGTACTGACACTGTCTTATAATGAAGGGTGCATGGAAATAACTTTAAATACAGATAGAGTAATACATTTTCTAATCTGTGTTCTATCAGCCTTAATATACCAGCAGTGTAAAACGGGCTTCAGTAAATCAGGACCAAGCATAAAAACATAATCCAACGAGGGAACATTATGGTATGGTCTGATACCTCCTTCCATATGCAAGCGAACGTCATCCTGATTAATAATATAATGAGCTATTTATGTATGCTAGGCCTAGCTGTGGTTTTATAGAAGGCAAACAGACCAGAGAAACACATTCGGTAGTTCAGTGAGAGCAACAACCTTGAAAATAAAATGAAAAAACAGATTTTCTGCGTTACTGATACAGAATATGTTACTGTGGCAAGAAAAAGCGCAACTACATAATTAAAGTTAGTGCTGCTGTCATTGCACAGCTTCATTTGGTGGCATTATGTAATGTTACGGCTCAACAAGTTGGATAAAGTGCATTATTCCCTCAACTGAGAATCTGTATCGCTCATACATTGACATTAACTACAAAGTGAGGCCACTCTAAGGAGCTGTGAAAGGTGCATTTTTTAGCTCATTTCAAGCCAAAACTTGCAACATAACCTGGTTGCGATTAGGTTAGGTCTGCAGCATAAGCTTCCATGGCAATCTCATCAGGTTAAAAGAGAGCCACCTTCGTAGGTCGAAAAACTCTTGCTTTAAACTCAACATACCTCACCAACACATTTATCTTGCTTCGCGCTACACCCCTCAGGTGCAGCTGCACCCCTTTGTAAAAAAACAAACAAAAAAAAGGTGAAAGATGTGTACCATTGCAGCGGAGGACATGGTCCTTTATTGTGATCAGCAGATGAGATGCAGCTTAAAGGGCCTTTTTTTGTCATCATGCAACAGGAGAGCAACAGTAAGAAGAAAATAAAAACATGAGGGGAGAAGAGTGTTGCCATTTCTGTCACAGGCTGCATCACCGATGGATGTATAACCCTACTGCAACTTGGCTTAATTAATGCGAATCATTGAGGCCATGTCCACACGGAGACGCGTCTTTTTGAAACCGCCAAAGAAAATGATCGGATTGCAATAGTGTTCCGTAAACACGGAGCCGGCTTCGAAAATGCAGGCGTAAAGACGAAGCCGGTTCAAGTCACTGAAACCGCATAAAAAGGCTGCAGTATATATGCCATCCAGGAGATGGCGCGCCATTAAAAACCGCAGCATACAGCTCTGAACCAGAGAAGAAGACACGGAGCATGCAAAGAAGCCTGCGCGGTGTATACAAACAGAAGAAGAAGAAGCACAAGCACAACAAGAAGATGGCCAAAACAAATTCCAACACACGAGGGAAAACAGAGACTTTGTTTTGGACTGAAGACGAAGTCGAGCTGCTGCTCCGAGTCACGCTGGATTACAAAGCCAGTAAACTGTAACAACACGTTGATTGGGAGCCGTGTCAGTCGAAGTAGGCCGATATAATGGACTCGTTTCAGGCACAGTATGCAAAACCGACAGAGAAAGATTTCCCACATGACGTTACCGGCATATCAAAATCTCAGATCACCGCCAAATTAAAAATAATATCCGCACGAAGTACAGACAAGCAGTGGACACTGGGCGCCGGAGTGGCCAGGGACGAGTGGTCACTTATCTGTCCTAACGACAGTCATTGTGATTTGTTTGCACATTTCCAGTAATTATAATAATAATAATAATAAAATACTGTTTGAGAAGTTGTTGTCGTTGTCATGTTTATTATCACTAGACACACCATTCACACACTTTCAAACCAGCAGTATTCTGTACAGGTCACATCTGGAGAATGCACAAAGCTTTAAGACCAGCTGGTGTTTTGGTCAGTCATGTTGGCCAGTCTTTAGTTAAGGTTAAGATACTCTGTAAGCACTCTCCTCACTGGCTACATCAGAAAATAAACTCAGCAACACACTGTGAAATATGTATTAAGTCATTAGGGCTGAGAATGTGTTACTGATTAATCATACTTTATATCATGTAAACGCGTGAATGCCAAAAGTACTTCTTTTCCTCCTACTTTATATTACTATGACTGAAGTCTGCTGCTAAATTCAGCTTCATGTTTCACTCAACAGTTTTTAATAAATCACAAGTTATAAAAACGTGTAAACTGCGTGGTTAACAGACGAGCGGAGGATTAGCTGGGAAACATACGAGGCTGAAGTTGGCATCCGATTCACAGCTTCTGATTGGAATTTTCCGGTCCACCTTAAAAGTGTCATAACGCCTGTAGATGGCGGTATTCAGTCGTTTTCCTAATTCATGAACTGAGAGCATGAAACATTAGAGAACGATGAAAGGAGAATCAGCCCTAGATTGCAACGGTATTTAATTCATCTAAAACACAGGATTTTATTTATTTTAATTGTAGATCTACTCTCTAATATGTGTAACTCACAGTGAAATGTACACAATGTATTTCTATGTCTTTTTCTGATCTACATCACATTAGACCTGTTCCTGATATAAAACCGCTACACATAGACTCCTCAAATCTGGACTGAATTATTCTACAGGGTCTATACATTCATAAAAACACAGTCTCTGATTTGTGAAACCTTTATTCTATTTGTGAAAATGCAAAAAAGGTGTATTTCACTGCTTTTTCCTCATCTAGACCACGTTAGACCAGGTCCAGGTCTAGAACCGCTACACTTAGACTCCTCAAATCTGGACTGAATTATTCTACAGGGTCTATACATTCATAAAAACACAGTCTCTGATTTGTGAAACCTTTATTCTATTTGTGAAAATGCAAAAAAGGCACATTTCACTGCTTTTTCCTCATCTAGACCACATTAGACCAGGTCCAGGTCTAGATCCGCTACACTTAGACTCCTTAAATCTGGACTGAATTATTCTACAGGGTCTATACATTCATAAAAACACAGTCTCTGATTTGTGAAACCTTTATTCTATTTGTGAAAATGCAAAAAAAGCACATTTCACTGCTTTTTCCTCATCTAGACCACATTAGACCAGGTCCAGGTCTAGATCCGCTACACATAGACTCCCTCAAATCTGGACTGAATTATTCTACAGGGTCTATACATTCATAAAAACACAGTCTCTGATTTGTGAAACCTTTATTCTATTTGTGAAAATGCAAAAAGGTGTATTTCACTGCTTTTTTCTCATCTAGACCACGTTAGACCAGGTCCAGGTGTAAAACCGCTACACATAGACCCCTCAAATCTGGACTGAATTATTCTACAGGGTCTATACATTCATAAAAACACAGTCTCTGATTTGTGAAACCTTTATTCTATTTGTGAAAATGCAAAAAAGGTGTATTTCACTACCTCTGCTTCTCACTAAGTAACATATTATATATATCTGGGCGCTATTGTGTGTTTTCTTCCAAATATACCCTCCTGTATTGTCTTTATTTGTGTTTTTAAATCACTTAACAAGCCCTGCTTTCAAAAACATTATCTGCAATAGTATTACTGAAGCTCCATGAACTGTTATCAATGAAAAGATGTCCTCTGTGCTTTTCAGAAAGGTGTGGGATGCAGTGAGTGGAGACGAAGTCCTTACGCTGGCACACAAACACATCGTCAAGACTGTCACCTTTACTCAGGTCAGTGTAGCATCACACAATCAAAATAATGTTCAGATAATATGTTAATGAATCTGGTCATTTTTGAACATATCCTGTATGATTATGATCTATCACCTCTTATAATGCTCTGCCTCTCCTCTCAGGACAGCAACTGCCTGCTGACTGGAGGAAACGACAAGCTGCTACGCATCTATGATCTCAGCAACCCTGAAGCAGGTAAGCACTTGCGTCAAAGAGGAAACTGATTCAGAGATACATGTGGGTACATGTAGGATTAGATTTATTTGGTGGGGTTTAAAACATGCCTCGCTTTTGGGGGTCTTCATCATTTGCTATAAATTTTGCTCTGGTCAGTGCAACACTGCTCTGTAATATTTTCTGTAGGGTTATTACACTGAGAGTGTCTCGTGCCATTTGAACCCTGCCCCCGTACAGGAGACAGATCTTATTTAAAATCAGAGGCATGTGAAAGTCCTAGCAGCTTTGTGAATGATGAAAAAAGAGAACGGAGGCAAAGTTATCCCAGTCAAATACGGACATTTGTGTTTAATTTTCTGTCTTCTAATGTAGCTGATTATTGCATCTCTGTGTCTTCTAGCCCCTCAGGAGATTGCAGGTCACACCTCAGCCATAAAAAAAGCCTTGTGGTGTAACAACGACAAGCTGATCCTCTCTGCTGCCGAGGACAAAACCATACGGTCAGTGAAGTGGCTTCTCATTAGAACTCAATGATTCATCAAATTCAAACCCATTTATGCCGATGTAATAGAAATGTTCAAATTGCGAAAGCTGGGATTTTTTTTTACATGGTGTGTGAAGGTCCTTAAAATGTCTTGGATTGAGGTTTATTAATATTAGGCCTTAAAAGTCAATTTGTAGTCTTAAATTTGAATTTCTGAGGTATTAATGCCCCAAATATTTTTCCTGTCTTTATGTAATTTTCTTTTTGTCAAAATAAGCCAAGCTCATATGCATGAAAGTTGTCATTTCTGAGGTTCCAAATCTTAAAATCTACCACTGAATCTAATACTGTCTTTTACTTTAAACTTAATACCTGTTGGCAAAATGTAGATCAAAGTAGCTCACTCTAATAACCATATTCCTGCATGGTACTTCATATATACCACATACTTAACACTAACCTAAAGTGCTTGAATTAAAAAAAACAAAACAAAACAAAAACAATGATTTGTTCAAAAATCTGTCTTAATTTTGGAAAAAAATGATCTCAAAAAGGCCTTGAAAAGCATTGCATTTAAGTGTCTGATACCTGTAGACACCCTGTTTCAACACTACACAATCTAACAGGCCAGAGGGTTGGAAACACGTGGCCCTGTGGACTTCACACGTTGCCCTACGCCCCATGTGACATATGTAAATGAGAGTAGATGAAGAAAACAACTTGAAAAATGCCACACACAAGCTTGGATGCTCATAGTACTGCTGTGTGAAAGGGACTAATGGCTCGGTTGAAGTGCAAACCATGGTTACAAATGAAGTTGTTGTAAGAGTGGCGTAATGTGTGTGTGTGTGTAGTGAGTGTGTGGTCGAGCGTGAAAGTGGATGTGCTCAGAGCAGACAGGTGTTGGTGATCTGAGCAGAGAACAAATTGGCTGTAAAGTGGTTAAGTGTTATTAGATGTACAGTGCAGGTTTCTGCTTGTGAAAAAATTAATGCTGCAGCTCCTCAAGATTAAGTCAAGTTCCTGTGTCTTGCCTCTCAACTGATGCTGGGTTAAGTAAAGTGGGTTAACCCCAAAGTGAGTATCAACATCTCGACCAGGATCTAGAAGCTGGAGCAGGAACTGTTAACATGTTTACAACAAAGTTTTTAGTTGTCTAAATATATAATAGTGGTAGAACTATAGTCAGTGTACACTAGTTTGTGCAATCTGTGGTGCAGTGGTTAGCATTGTCGCCTCAGAGCAATAGGGCTCCTGGTTCAAACCCGGGGTGGGGTGTTCAAACCCTGAAGTGGGGGAGCCCTTCAGTGTGGAGTCTGCATGTTCTCCTTGTGTCAACATGGGTTTTCTCTGGGTGCTCCGGCTTCTTCCCACAGTCCAAAGACATGCAGGCTAGGTTAATTGGTGACTTTAAATTGGCTATAGGTGTTGTCTGTCTCTACATGTCAGCCCCATGATAGTCTGGCGACCTGTCCAGGGTTTACCGCGATTTTCACCCAGTATCAGCTGGGATAGGCTCCAACCTTTGTTTGGGCGTCAGTGCCCACATCTTCAAACTTCAACTCATCATCATGACTGTGACTCTACTCCGTTGCCACAGAAACTAATGTCTGACAGGTCACTTCTCTGCCAGCAAACTTACGACAGACCTTTTTAATGTTAAAGCCTATTTGTGTGTGTGTGTCCAGGCTGTGGGACAGGAGCTCCATGGAGGAGGTGAAGACGCTGACATTCGACACGTCAGTGAGCAGCATGGAGTACGTGGCTGATGGAGAGATTCTTGTGATCACATATGGAAAGACAATTGCCTTTTACAACGCTCTAAGGTACGCTCTCCTCTCACCATACACATCTCTGAAACTAACAACATGTCCACACTGATGGGAATAGAATTAAAATGTGACATGTCTGTGCATAATATATTTCTGAGAAAGCAAGTGTTTGGAGACATTTTGGATTTCAGAATGTAATAATTTGCTTTGCAAGACGGGTTGAAGTATTAAGTGAATACCAGCCAACCACCACACAAACCCTGCTCTCATATGGCATTTTGGATAATGATGGGTTTCAGTCATACTCACACTGTAGCAGAGAGGCTGCTCTCCCCTGCTGGAGACAGAGTGTTTACTAACACAGCAGAGAGTTCTGCTTTTCTTTTTTTCCCCCCCTTATTCCAGAACACGTAGGCCAACGTCTGTTTTTGCCAAGATATTAACCAGTAATGTTGGTCAGTAAAGCCCCTTTCTCACTGCACAAGGAAACCCGCTAACACTCACTAACATCTGGCTTTTGAAGATGGAAAAGCTTAGAGTAAGCATTCACACCCGCGTCAAATGACTCTGCAGAAGTCATTGGTATTTATCTGCTCTGATCTGCATTATGGAAACAAAACGCCTGGGTGAATGCACTAATTTAAGTAGGAGTAAATTTAAGGGGTATAAATGACACTTTCATTTCATTATTCTCAAACAGGCAAGACAATAATATGCTTCCAAATTCATTTCAATTCTTTAGGCAAAGAAAAGCTGCTCCCTCGCATTTTTCTTAACTTGTCTAACTTAGGTAAGTTATTAAGACCAAGGGCCTCATTACAGAAAATATCCTAACTGCTTGTCCCATCTTAACTTAGGTTTCAAAGATAGAAAATAGCCTGTCTTACTATTACAGAAACCTTTCCTAAACTCCTGGCTGTGTCCTATCATGTCTCAGACCTCCTGGACTTGAGAAATCCTAATTATACCTGTAAATGTAATTTCTCAGTCAGAACTCAACCTGTGCCTGTATCTTTGATTAGAATGTACTAGTAGGGTAGTCAAGATGGACAAGTCATAATATCAATAGTCCTCACTTGTTGTTAGCTAGTTTAGTTTACTATCATGGGGAAAAAAAGACAAATGGGGCGGCTATGGCACAGAGGTAAAGCTGGTCATCCACTAATTGGAAGATTGACGGTTTGATCCCCAGCTCCTCCAGTTTGCATGTCGAAGTATCCTTGGGCAAGATACAGAACCTCAAATTGCTCCCGATGGCTGTTCCATCGGTGTGTGTGTGTGGGTCTGATTGGTTACTGAGTAGCAGGTGGCACCATGTATGGTAGCCTCGGCCACCAGTGTGTGAATGTGACATGTAGTGTAAAAGCACCATGAGTGGTCAGAATGCTAGAAAAACACTACAGAAGTGCAGTTTATTTACCATTTACAAACATTTATTTTTTAATTTTGAGGAGTCAGAGAGACTAATCGTGTTTTTGGAGGAGCAGAAACCCCACCTTTTCTGGAAGTTCTCTTCTCATTTATTTGAATAAATTCAGATTAATTTATTCATTTAGAATTATTTACTGAACTTTAAAGCATCATTATACAGTCTGAGCAGCCTTTCAGTCATTATATTTCTGTCTTCATATTGTTCCCTATCTGCAGTGTCAATGCCATACAGACACATGCTTGGTAGTTCATTTGACTTAAGAACAGGGTCTGTGCCATCCTAACTGAAAGTTTCTAACTCAAGATATCAGTAAGGTAGGACTAGGGTCGCACAGTATACCAGTTTGAAGGTAAGCGATGATAAAAGTTGACGGTTATCATACGGTGTACATTTGCTTATCAGCAATATTGGGAAAAAAAATGCAACTGGACATTGAATCTCCCTTTTGTTTTAGTTATTTTGTAAGGGGAGAATTTTTACACATACTTTATCAACAAGTTTCAATTATAGTAATAAAACATTTGTTCAATCAACAACAATCCTTCCATTTTACCACTTTCCTTTCATTCCTTTAAGGGTCATTCACACTGATAATAATATAAATTCTGGAATACTGTGACACCGTGAAAGTGCAATATGTTAAGGTTATCGTACCATGAAAATCTCATACTGTTGCAACTCTAGGAACAGTTTTGTAATAGCTAAATTACTATCCTGTGATAAAAATACATTTGTTTTCTCAAATTCAGATTAGTGTTTCTGAAAGAATAAAAATCCTGAATGTCATCCTAAACTGAGTAAGATATTATTTCAGACTTTCTGTTTCTGTAATGAGGCTTTGCATAACTGCCAGTTTTGTTTTATATAACAGTCTATTTGACGAAGGACATTAGTCAATGGCGCAGCACACAGTGGGCCGTAATTAAAGCCTAAAATAGCCTATTTATACAGTGGAGAATCATTTTTTAATCACATGAATCAAATTGTCAGATTCCCAAACATGTGCACCCCTAAAGGAAAAAAATCAGCCAAGGCTTTTATGATTGACAGTCTTATAGTAAAACCGCTTTCCCCATTTGCATTATAACATCAGACGGGTGCTTTAAAATGCATCCATTCTGGAAGGGATTTTCGAAAAAACATGCTTGTGTTGCTTTATTGTATGTAAAATGCTACATTTGTAAGTATGGAAGTACATGTAAATGTCTTCATAATTGAGTGGTTTTGACCTCCATAAGTGTTTCGGAACAGGTGACACCTTCTCAAAGGGTTGACAGATATGTTGATGTTGTAGATTTGTAACTTCTCCACAGTGACACCAAGTCATAACATTAGAATTATTTTTTATATTTATTCCAGCCTGGACCTGATTAAGACCGTGGAAGCCCCAGCTCCCATCAACTCAGCCTCCCTCCACCCAGAGAAGGACTTCTTTGTTGCTGGTGGAGAGGACTTCAAGCTCTACAAGTTTGACTACAGCACCAAGGAAGAGCTGGGTGAGCAGCAGAGATCAGATTTTCTCTGAGTTGTTTCAGAGGCATATTACTTCTGTTAGACTATAAGCTGAGGTGCTGACCCCTGTGTGTAAGGTTGAATGTAGTTTACTGTCATTTATTTTAAGATCAGACTTATTCAATACACAATTACCAAAAAAACACGTGAAAAATCCCACATATTACATTTGTGACTGAGCATGCAAAAACAGTCACATGTTTACCACTTCCATCTAATGCTGTTTCTGTCCCTCCTGTCTGCAGAGTCCTATAAGGGTCACTTCGGTCCAGTGCACTGTGTTCGCTTCAGTCCGGATGGTGAGCTGTACGCTAGCGGCTCTGAGGACGGCACGCTGCGACTGTGGCAGACAGCTGTGGGGAAAACCTACGGCCTGTGGAAGTGTGTCCTTCCTGGTAACTCTCCATCTTTGAGCACTTTACACAGTCTGATCTAGAACAAGCTGTATGACACTGAGCACAACATCTTACCTTTTTTAGCAAACAGCGTCCTCCAATGCTAAATGCTGAAGCCAGGGTGAAAGTGTCTGTAAATGTAGGTCCTGTAATTGCCACAAAATGGTGGCTTCACAACAGAGCAGTTGTATGGAACATGACCTATGACATCCTTTGCTCTGGAAATACAAAGTCAGATGTTTCCCATAAGATGTTATGATCTCAGTCTGTCATGGTTACAAGGAGATACTACAGTTGCACTCAAAAGAATTAGTATTTTGCTTCCATAAAGTTAGGAGACTTAAGCTGAAAACACACGTGTCCCCCCGGCACACGCTGGATGTGTCGCGCTGCAACTCGACAACAGTTGCAAAGTTATTACTACTTTTACTGAAAGATCTGCACCTCCTCCTCCACCGCTGTATTAGCTGAAAGTCATGTGTGGGGAGCTCCTAATTAAAGTTAATTTCTCACCTGAAGAGCTGATCTCCAGAGCTGTGACCTGACAGACAATATCTTTTTGGCCATTGTCTTTATAATGACGGGATTATGGGTCATTAAGCTCAGTGAGACTCAATGAGTCTTTCCCCATCCATTTTTTGTCACACATGAGACAGCAACAGCTACAGAGTTCCAGGAGTGCTGACGGATGGCATTCACCACGGGTGTATTTTTGCCTTTATCATAGACAGATTTTAAAAAGAGAAGCCCAAATTGAACTTGCTGAGATACTTTGAGCTGCTCCATCCTATTTTTTCATTATTTCCAATAATAGCATTTATGCCTACCATACACTAGAAGACTTTGAAAATACTTTTAAAAACTAAAGTCTGACACCCTCTGACATCTAAGGACAATCTGAGTGTTTAGTCACACACTGTAAGATTTTGCAAAGACTGGGGATCTTGCAGGGTCACCATTTGCAAGACTACAAGATTCCTTTTGACATTATTTCCCATTCTGCTCCTGGTGGAAAATATTACACCAGACTCCCTTCAAGTAATATGACATATAAAGAATTCCTTACATTTCCACAAAAACACATAACTCTAGAAACATAAGCTAAAGGGCCTCATATGTCATCAGTATTTTTGCTAATGTAGCATTAATGTAATTTATGAAGACAAGCTATATTTATGTGCAAACTTGACATTTTGGCCCCTGTTGGTTAGCAGTGCTATTTTAGTGGGAGGAGACTTTGGGAACTGTTTGAAAAATTAAGTGCTGGTTGGTAGATTAGATACATGCCCAATTAAACAAGGACTCTTTTTCACTTCACAGCTCCACCAGTCTCCTTTTCCACACAGTATGAGAGAACTGAGACTTGTCTATGTTCTTGTGCCTCCCTGGTGTCCCCTTCATGTTTACCAGTCAATCCAGGATCTCGCGGCAAAAAAACCCTTGAATTTGCAGCCAATTTTGTCAAAAATTGCAGTTAAAAATGTGGCATTTTTATGTGAATTTTTGCAGAAAATTGCGGCAAATTACAAAAATTGCGGCTAATGACCAAAATTGCAAGTCAGGAGAAAAAAAAAAAGCGCTTTTTTTTTTTTTTTAATTACTGCCTCCAAAAAATAAGTCATGTAGTCACTTGCTATAATAATCATACTGAATGTTACAAAAACAGCTGCAAATGTTTCAGTTCTCTTCTTTAGTTTTATTTCATTAGTTTCAAAACATGGACTCCAATAATGTTGCAAAAAAATCCTGAGTGAATATTGTAGCTCTCAAACCAGACGATGTGACTAAAGCAACATGTAAGCTACATCTTCTGTAAACGTAACATTTGAATCAATTCAACACATATTGTATGCATTTAAACAAAGTGACAATTCTTGTGTCAATACAGAGCGTTTCTCCATACTGCAATGTCATTAGTGCGATTGAATGATGCATCTGATGCGGTTTCATATGACATCGCATTTGTGACGACTTCCAGTCAGCTGGAAAATGCGGAATAATCGTGGGACTTTTGGAAAAATTGCAAGCCCCTGCAAATATTGAGGACTTTCGTTTAATTTGCGTTAATTATTGCGATCGCAAGATCACGATTTTCTGGAGGGACTGGTTTATGTTTTACCTGGTTGCCACTTCCTGTTTGTTGCTGAAGAGAGCACTCCTATTGGTTGTTGACAACATTCACATCATTGAACTTTTCATTTCCATGAGCCAAGACTAAAACATACAATAATTTTTAAGCATCTTTGAGAGCTTGTACTGAGTTTTATGACCACCTTAAGGTTCAAGGTTCAAGGTAACTTTATTGATACCCGTAGGTAGATTTGTTTTGCAGTCTGGAGAGGGCATCTCAAACATTATGCACAAACATTAAAACACAGGACACATACACAAAACAGATTAAAAATAGCACAGACCAAAGACATTGACAGATACTCCCAGCGGCTAACTGATCATGGTTAAAAAGACTAAAATAAATAAATAAAATAAATAAAAGTCATTAGATATCACTAAAATGCCAATATGAAACCTGTTAAGAGCATGCTAAAAACATAAGAGCATGATACAAGGGACAATAAAATAATAATAAATAAATAAGTAATTAAGTAAGTTAAGATACGTTAAAATAAGACAGACCACACAAAAGGAAGTAAAGTGCGTCAAGACTTATTTTAAAGAGAAATAGCAGCAGGAACAAAGCTGTTCCTGTAGCGAGTGGTCTTAACTCTCGGGACTCCGTCCGGATGGAAGCGGCTGGAACTCACTCGCCAGGGGATGGGAGTCATCAGCAGAAACGGAGCTGGCCAGTCGCTGTACCTGCCTAGTGTACAGCGACTGTAGGCACAGCTGTGACTCCCCAATGAGCTGACCAGACCATTTAATGATCTGGTTCAGTGAGTTCCTTTCTTTTAGGGGCAGGTTTCCAAACCATGACACAAGTGAAAAAGTTAAAACCGACTCAGTAAAAGCACGATAAAAAAAGTGTCATCATGGTCCTGTCAATGTGGAAACGGGACAACTTCCGCAGACAGAATAAACGCTGGTGTCCCTTCCTGCTCACAGCTTCACAGTTTAATTTAAAATTCAAAGTGGAGTCAATGATAGTCCCAAGATATTTATAAGATTTAACTTGTTCAATAGATTGTCCCTTGATTGTGATGAGTTCAGGTGTATTGGCATTTTTCCTAAAATCAATGGCCATGTCTTTTGTCTTAGATTCATTGAGCTGTAGGTGTGAGTCCTCACACCACTTGACAAAGTCGTCAATGACAGGGCCGTGACTGTTTTCTGTTCCTTGAAGCAGGCTAACAATAACAGAATCATCGGCATATTTTAAAATGAATCGGTTCTTAAAAGCACTCTGACACATACTAGTGTACACAATAAATAACAAGGGTGAGAGCACGCACCCTTGTGGTGAGCCAGTGGAGTGGGTGTCCGGTTTGTTAAAAAATCTAAAATCCAGCCCACAAGATCATTACTCAAGTTAAAATGCTCTAAAAGTCTCTGGGTTAAAATGTGCGGTTGACTTGTGTTAAAAGCAGAGGAGAAGTCGATGAATAAAAGCCGTGCGTGACACCCACTCCCTTCAAGATGTTTAAAAAGCAAGTTCAGGAGAGTGAATGTGGCATCCTCCACTCCCCTTTTCGGCCTGTAGGCGAACTGCAATTGATCGATTGCATTCTCTGTATTTTTCAGAATTTCCAAACGAACCAGTTTCAACCAGTTTCAAAGATTTTCATAATTATTGAAGTCAGAGCCACTGGTCTAAAATCATTCAGTGTCATGGGGCAACTGGATTTGGGGACCGGAACAACGACAGCATCCTCCCAAATCCTGGGGACATGCTGCTTTTCCAAGGATCTGTTAAAAATTCTGTGGAAAACAGGACTTAGTTCTTTTGCACAGGTTTTAAGTAACCGACCACAGATGTTATCTGGTCTATGACTTTTGTTAATCTTTGTGCCATAAAAAGGCTCTTTCAGCATCCTCCTGTGTTACAGAGAAATGCTGGTTGTCACACAATTCAAGGCTTAGTGTCTGTATTTCTTTGCCAAAATCAAACATGTTAAAACGGTTATAAAAGCCATTAAGAGCATTGGCAAAATCGGTATCTGAGCTGAAGCCATTTAAAGTGACACTAGTGCTGCTAGTTCTGGTATTCTGGAGGCCAGTGATCATTTTCATACTGGACCAGGCTGAGCCGAGGTTATTTGAAGCCATTTTGTTCTCCAGCATGGCTTTATAGCTTTGTTTGGCCTTTAAGATCTCTACTTTAAGCTCTTTAGTGGCTGTGTGTAGATCCGATGATCCTCCTTGTTGAAATGCTTGTTTCTTTTTCTTTATGTAAGACTTAACAGATTTGTTGACCCATGGCTTATTGTTAGGGTATATTTTCACCCTCTGACTGGGTATGAGCATATCTCTGCAGAAAGCTGAATATGAGTAAACAACATCAGTCAGTTCATCCAAGTCCTTACATGATTCCTCAAACATTCCCCAGTCTGTACAATCAAAGCACCCCTACAGGGAACACACAGCATCATTTGTCCATACTTTCACATCCTTGGTTTGGACTTTCTCCCTCTTTAGAACAGTCTTATACGTGGGGAGAAGATGCACGCAGTTGTGATCTGCAGAGGGGGGAGAGGGAATGATTTAAAAGTATCCTTAATAGACCCATAACACAGATCCAGTGTCTTGCCACGTCTGGTTGGACAGGAGACACATTGATAAAAGTTTGTTAGGGTCTTTTCCAGAGAGACATGATTAAAATCACCCAGTATAAAGTTTGGGGCCTCCGGTGATATAGTCTGCAGTTTCTGTATGACCTCATATATGGTGGGGGAGGCAGAGGCGGTGTTTGCCTTGGGGTGAATATATACAGTTGTTATGAATATCTGAGGAAACTCATGGGGCAAATAAAACAGGCGCAGCAACCTTACACTAATTGAGTAAGACCACAGGAGCGCACACCAACTGAGGTAAAACTTTCCTGAATTTATTACAACATTGTAATATTGTAACATAGCATTATCTGGGACAGTAGCCTTTTTTACACAGAGATCAGGCGATAAGGCAGCAATAAAGACCCTTCATTGTGCCGACTTTGCTATTTTATACGAAACTAAACAATGCCGGCATAATTCTGGATGTAAATGAGGCATGATGTGTAACACAACAGCATTAGCCTCTGATGCAACGTATAGCCGTGGCATCTAGCAGCGCTTTCTAAACAGTAGCAGTGGCATACCATGGCAAAACAATCATTTACCCTTTCTGTTATGTGGCGGCTGATCTTGTGCTTTGCTCAGTGGGTAAGGAGCTCCTGGACCTCATTGACTCCCCAAGTTGCAGACATTTTCAGCCGCTGTTCTTCTCATTTTAGTCAGCTAATAGCTGCTTTTTAAGTCTCCTGCAGTGGCTTACACACAAGATGTCATCAAAATGTCACAACCATTCCATCCATGCTGCCATCCTGCTGGCTGTCCCTATTACACAGATGTCAATTTGGTGCTGTTACTACTTCTGCTGCTGGCTTGAAGGCGAGCCAACTCTCCCTCCGCCAATTTTATGATAGAACTAGTTTTATAAAGAATGGCAAAGCGGAGTAATGGCAGGATATTCCCGCCTTTAACAGTCAGTGTAAAAGGAGGTAGTGAAATGCTAGAAAAGTTGTTTGTTGTACAGACGGCATTAGTTGGAACCTCCCAGATTGCTTAACACCCGTGCCTTTCAGACTCCACACCTTCAGGCTTTCTGTTATAAATTTGTAGAGTAGAACTCCTCATGATGAATAAACTCATGTAAGGTCAGTGGAGTGCCTCTTATTTAAAGCCAGTTTTATCCTGTGTGCCCACAAGAGGGCCCACATGATGTAAATTTTTCCAGCTGCTCATGTCTGACGTCTGAATGGACCACCATGCTCTTACATGCACTGAGTACATGAGTGGAACATGTACACAGAAACCCATGTAGTACTGTATACAATCTGCTTAAATGGCATCTCTCAAGCTATTTCATTTAACCTTGTTTGTTGCCACATGATTAAGCTACCATGGCTTCACTTCCCCTGGATTTTCTGGTTCCAAAAAACTGAAGAAATTGTGAGCAGTAAGGCTTTAAAAGGTCTACTCAGAAACCTCTGGCTGAAACATGTCATGGAAACTGTGATGGAATCCTTTCATCAGCAGCTATTTCAGGCTGCTTTGCTTGTTTCCTACATCAGCAGTCAAGTCAATTTTATTTATATAGCCCATTATCACAAGTCACAAATTTGCCTCAGGGCTTTGCAGCATACGACACTTTCTGTTGTTGCCACCCTTTGCTTCAGAAAAGCAAAAACTCCCCAGTTTTATAAGCCAGCAATATTGTGACATATCCAAGTATCACTATGATTCTTCTAAGTCTCCCTATTTTTCTGTCTTTGATTACTCTTCAGAGGACCTGGGGGCAGAGAACTCTGAGCAGCTGTACACTGCGCCCCCTGAGATCAAAGCCTGAGGAGAGAGCAGTGCCATTTGGAAATAAGATAAGAGAGAAGGAAACAAGCGGAGGGGTGTTCCAGCGTTCTATCTGGCCCCAGCAAGGAGCAGAGTCCAGAGCATCTCCATCCATCAGGGGACTGATGTGGATATTATGACTGCCCTGTCTGTCATAGACTAACCCAGTGCACACTTACACAGACACACACACAGACACAGACACACACACACTAATTTCATGCAGTCATAAGGGCAGTATGGGCTGCAGATTAAAGCAGTAGAGCTGTGAGTGTCAGTTCATCGCTGCCTGCTTTCTCTCTGATCAGCCCACATCTGTCTGCTTAAGTTATTTTAACTTCCCCCCCTAAAATCACATGATGCTAAGATCAGTTTTGGTTTCAAAGTTAAGATCATCAATGAGCTGGACCAATGCTTTTGTTTTCAGTTCATCGTTACAGGAAAACTATCGCTAGTTGCACAGTTTGTGCTAAAGTTAATGCGTTTTCATTTCTCCTGCTGTTGTACTGGTTAAGTATATAAAGTTTAGTGTCCAAAAAAAAGAAAATATTGTTTTGTGACAAGGCGGAAAGGGAAGAAATGTCACTGGTCTTTTTTTTTTTTTCATTTTGGTTTGTGTCTTCATTTGTGTCCAGTGATGAAATAAATGCATTGCTGTTTTATTTGTAAGTAATGCACAAAGAGCAAACTGTGTTTAGTGTTTCATTCTTTGGGTTCATCTGTGCCAAGTGAAGATTAATAAGGTCACGAGGTTGTCTTATATTGCAAATAAATGCAAACAAAGCTTCCACTCATGTCCATAATATGCAAAATGACCTAAAGGAAAAAAACAAATTTAGAGAGATAATGCCATACTGTCTTTTGGTGTTAAATTTAATGTCATTTATCATGATCCCCAGTAACTGTAGCCGAAGCTGCAGCTATTCTTCCTAACACAATATTCTATACAGGATAGTATGTACTCACCAAAAAAATAATCTCATCACCATAACATACAAAACACAATACAACAACACACAGGACCTAGCTCTAGTTAGTGAAACAGAAAACAGAAGTCTTCTATAGAGATTTAAAGATATCTCATTATTGAGTTGTATTTATTGCTTACTATAGATCAAAATCAAACCAGCTGCTAGAAATACTATCATATTTCTAAATAGTATCATGGTACTTCCATTATCCTACAGCATCATCATTATTAGTATACTAACATACCATTAATTACTAATAAAACATGTAGTTTAACTATTAATACCCACTGAAGTGTATACCACATAAAAATCCTGCTTTTAATTCCCACCATGTGACGTGTGGTCCATTTTCAATAGTTGCACGTTTGTCCCACCAATGAGGAAGGTCTTTCTAGCAGCATCTGACCAATAGGAGCCGGTTTCTACCGGCAGTCACTTCCGGTCCGGGTCGTTCCCCCCCCCCCCCCCCCAAGAGCAGAAGCAGCCCGGTGCAGAGTTCACTCAAAGCAGGCACAGCCAGTGGACAGTAGCCGCTTTCATTTCTCCATTTTCCTGTGGAGGAGGAAGCGAGAGCAACGACAATAAGTCATATTTTCTTTTTACGTTCCTTCTTGTTCATTTGACGCACGCCACTCGGCTCCTCAGCTGATATTTGCTTTGCGAATTAACTCCAGTAAGAGGCGCTGGTTAGCCGCTCCGCTCAGTCCAAACCTTCTCTCCGTTTTTCCCACTTTCCCCCGCGGTGTTAGCTAGCTAACTGACCCAGGCGACGGTAACTCTGTCCCGCCATCCGCACGCCGACATGCCGGAGTACCTGGACGACCCGTCTGTGCTCACCAAGGACAAGCTGAAGAGCGAGCTGCTGGCCCACAACGTGGAGCTCCCGAGCGGTAACCCGACCAAGGACGTCTATGTGCAGCTTTATCTCAAGAACCTGACCGCTCACAACAAAAAACATGTCACGGCCACGACCCTGGACGCGTTTTCCAGCGACGAGGAGCTGCCGCCGCCCGTCGTCTCCAGCAGAAGTCGCTCCTCCGGCAGGGTGAGTTTATTATTCGCCTCTGAATTAACGGTAATAAGAATTTGCAGAAGCTGAAGTTACATAGCAGCAGAAAGTAGGGGGGTGCAAGTTTCATTGACTAATTCAAAATCAGTTTTCGTTTATAATTTCCATATTCAGGTATCCGAATATAAAAATACACCATATAACAGCTACAACTACCCATTTATCAACTTTTTTGTCTCTGCTGTAGTCTATATACATGTCCAAAAGATAACAAATGCCCATCGGAAGTTGGCACATGCTTTTAACTTCTTTACCATCGTGCAATAAATCCTAACTAATCAATGAATGAACCAGCTGCTCTTATCAGTACACACATACATCTGCTCTGAACACAGACTCCCTTCATCCATATGATTTTTTGTGGCTAGGGTCCCCACCCTAAAAAAGTCCTAGTGTTGCTTTTTATACCGCAGCCAAGGACAGAAACATGTGCTTTCACTTTCCATTAATTTTATCCTCAAAGACATTATTTTGAAATTGGACTGTCAGTTATTTTCTGAGGGGGAGCCATGCTATTATCATTAAAGGGACAGTTCACCCCCAAATCAACAATACATATTTTTCCTCTTACCTGTAGTGCTGTTTATCAGTCTAGATTGTTTGGTGTGAGTTGTCGAGTGTTGGAGGTATCGACTGTAGAGATGTCTGCCCTCTCTCCAATATAATGGAACTAGATGGCACTCAGCTTGTGGTGCTCAAAGCGGCAAAAAAAATACGTTTTAAAAACTCACCAGCAATGTCTGTCTCCAGAATCATAACCTGGTTACTCAAAATAATCAACAGACTTTGCTGTGAGCAGTTTAATGTGGGAACTAGTTTCTTTCTGCCGAACTACACCCACCAAACTTATCAACATAGTGGACTGTCCCTTTAAGATTCCTGGTGGTCACTGGATCCCAGTTTGGAAATTAATAGATTTAAAGGTGAAGTTTATAAGATTTAGGGAGATTTGGTGGCATCTAGAATGAATCTGCAACCTGCTGAAGCTTCTCCCAGCTAGAATTTGTCCAGTGTTTGCTGCTCAGTGGGGAGTTTGTCTTAACCAGGATTTTCCACAGCAGTCACCCTTTTCTTCGATAAGAGAAGATCTGGATGCTCAGGGGGTTGTAACCGTGAGCCAAATCACCCACAAAGGTTTCTTCCTCTCCGTAATAAACAGACTGGTAATTTAAACTGCTAGAAACACTGAATAAAACAGTTTCAAGTTACAAACCTGTTTAACTCCGGCAGAGCTCAATGCAGTTGGGCTTCTTATTACAGCCAACACAAAAATGCAAATAACACTATTTGGAGCCAGTGTTTGGTTTGTCTGTTCTGAGCTACTGTAGAAACATGGTGATGCAATATGGTGTTCTCCATAAACGAAAACCCGCTCCTTATGTAGATAAAAACAGCTCATTCTAAGGGTAAGAAGAACATAACAATTTATATTTGTAGGTCATTATACAATAAAGAAAACATACTCATTATGTTTTATTATATTTCTGCCAGTATATTTTCCTAAATCTTACACACTGGACCTTTAAATAAAAGTCCCATTAATGAATCTGTGGCCAAACCCTGATCACTTCAGCCTCACAAACCAGATTCACACGTTTCAGCTTTCACTAGCGGGTGAGTGGGGGTGTGTGTTTTTCCATCACTGTTAGCACCAACAAACTGCAGACACCTTACATTTCTGCACTGATTGGTTGTTAGCATTTGCTGTGTGTGAAGTGCAGACCTGGTGCCGGGAGGGGTTTGTCTTCTTCAGCCTCTTGATCATTGGCTCTTTAACATGCTAATTTCATCAGTGTGTGTTCTGAGAGCATTTTGAGTGGACACATAGCTCTGTCTGTTGTTACATGAAATGAAATCACACCCAGAAACTGTGACAGCACAGATAAGGAAGCTAATAGGTGTTTGTTGTGTTTGAATGAATTACGTCTCATTTGTAGAAGTGCTTTGGTCTCAACTTCCAAGTTTTTGCATTGGGGGTGTATGGTCTCAATTTCTCAGCATTCCTCTGTTGTTTTAATAATGATAATCTCCCTCCAAGCCACTGGCTGCATATTTCAGAGCCTTCAAACAGGAGATTTCCTCTGAAGCATGAGCCCTAATGTCTGCTGACTTTCCAAAGAAGACGATTATACTGTGGAGGAACATTAGGAGGTAGTTGGTAACATTTTTTTTGTTTATTTGACTTTCTTTTTGCTTCTTTTATAACATTCAAGAAATGACAGTGGATCGTCACTGTGATAAGATATTGAGTATATTGGCTATTTAGTTAAAGAAATCATACCCAGCCCAGTACAGAAATTATTTTCTGACATCATTTGTTATTAAATATTTTGCCCTGTAGACTATAAACCCTTTTATACGTTATGGTAATGGTCATAAAAGCCTATTAAACTGCCTTATTTGCTCAGTTCATGTTACTGATTTTTAGACCCAAACAGAATCTGCAGATTATTTTGCACAGTTTTCAATGGTAATTCTGAGGAGAAAAAAATTGCGTAGGGGTGAAAATATCTACTTCTTCCTCTTACCATCTTGATATGTAATCAGAATCCACTGGGCCTGCTCAGCATTATTATACATGCCACAGAGCATTATTATTATTATTATTTAGCCTAATATAATAATATTTATAATATATATATATATTTTTTTTCAATAATATGGCATTATTGCCTAATGGTACCATGCAGTGCACCTGTGTGGAAGCATCTGCATTTGCTATTTTTCTCCACTCATGTAATCAGGTTTTTCCTTAAATTTGTCGCCCGTCTGTAGAAACTTATTTTTACATAAGTTGAGTAGAGGTAGAATGAAAGAAAGAAAATCTGCAGAGATTTGGGTGGAATTCTGCAGGCGTAGCCATCATGTGGGCCTGAGTTAGTTTGGCTTACAGCCAAAAACAGATGAAAAAAGCCCTCATAATTTTACATATGAAATATACAGGAAATTATATTGTTGCTTGCTGACTTACTTCTGTCTACTTTAAATGACTCAAATAATTGTTAACACTGTCATTGATTATTTTACAGTTGAGAACAGAGGGAGACAGCTTTGGTGTTTCATTTTTTGTTATTTACGCCTCCATACCAATAATGGCATGACTGGACACATTGTGTTTTTTGGTTCTTTGTCCATCTTTACATCCACCTATTCTGTTCTCATGAGTGCAATATCTCAAGAAGGTCTTGGGGGAATTTCCTCAAATTAGGCACAAAAACCCACCTGTACATAAGAAATTAGTGGTCACTGTGACCTCACAAAACTGTCTTTTGGCCATAACTTAATAATTTATGTGCTAAATCTGACAAAATTTCACACAAATGTCGAATAGGATAAAATGGTAGAGTAATGATTATTCATATCCAGAATGTCAAAGGTCAGCTTCACTGTGACATAATAATGTTCTGCATGAAATACTTGTCACACCATTATTTGACGTCATTACTCGAAACAGAAGGGGAGCCATTTGATTAGATACTGAATTGGTGACACTAATCTTGGGTGTTCATCTTGAAACTGTGCTGATTGTATAGATCTTCTGTGCTGACAGGTTGAAGATGTGTGTGAAGCATCCATGTTTTAGAAATTGTAGTTTCTTTGCAGCAACATCCATATTTGAAGCATTGATTACTGTCATGGCTGCATGTAAGTCTGGACAGACATAGATGTAAACTGTAACTTGACTGGTTGGCGGAGGCAGACAGCTGTGAGGTGGTAATTCTTGTTTCTTTTAGATACATACTTTTTTTTTAAATTTTCTATTTTTCTTTCTCTTATTCCAATCATTTATTTATTTGTGTTTATTTACTGCGTTTTATATTTTTCGTTTAGATTCATTTGACTTATTTTTGTATTCTTTCATGGATCGGTTATTGTGACTTTTGATGCACTGAGCTTCTCGGCTGCACTGTGAATTCCTGTTCGACGTCACGCTGTAGTAATTGTGTAAAATGTGTATAACTTGTTTTGTATGTGTGAGAAACTTCCAGTGTTGATTTGGATTGTGACTCTAACAGGTGTGGAGCAGCGTGTGTTTGGTCTGAACTTGTCTCGGGGGCAGTCACAACTGAATGAAAGGTTTGAGCAAAACAAAGGTGACAGAGAAACGACATGTGGGAGGTGACGGTCTGCATGTTTGTCTCATTTCATTGAAGAGAAAAAAAACAACTGTGTGCAGGTGTTGCATTTTTTCTTCACCTGAGCAGATTTGCATTGCTGTCTCCTCTAAACTCACATCAGTTGTGAATGTCTTCTGAGCCCTCGCAGTCAGGTAAAGGTCACCTGACTGTTTGTTTAGAGGGCAGCTGCAGCTCTTTGTGTGCTGTGAGGTGTGGACAGTGAAGATAATCAATCTTTCATGAGTTTTCTCATGAATGTATGCTGATGGAGAAAGGGGCCAGATGAGTCTCACCAGTTGATCAGGCAGTGATATATGTATGTGGTTTTTATAGGAGAGGGTTAAATCTCTGTATTGTAAAGTATGTAATATGACAGGGGGTAGTTGAAAGGTGTAGAAGAGGAATGCGGGGAGTTGGTGCACTGACCCTGAAGGTGATTAAACAGAAGCTCCACCCAGGTTTACTGTTGGTTTCTATCAACACGGTGTGATCAGAGGCCCTTTCTACAAAGCCAGTGTAACATACCCAGGATATCTCTTGGTTATCTGGCTTCACTAACCCTAACATTGGCCGTCTGGATAACAGGTATCTGGAAGCTGATTATCATCTAGTTCAGTCAACTCTGGCTTTTCCCATACAGCCAGGAGCTTATTCATGTCAACAAGGCAGAGCTGTTAATTAGAAGTGACATAATCAGAGCCATGAATAAAATACTTTATATTATATGAGATGAAACGATGATAGTAATTAACCACAAGAATGTTCTCATAATGGGACATCAAAAAGTCATATTCATCAGAGTGAAATGATAATTATAGCCTGTTATCTAACAACAAAGAAGATTTAAAGTAATTTCCAAACATTAGGATTAAGCCAAGGCTTAAAATACATGTAGGTAGCATTAAACACGTGTTAAGCATAGGGTGAATATTTTTTTATATAGTCAGATGACAAAGAAACCTCTCTGGATGTGTCACATAAAACACTATAAAGTGATACCAGTCTGTTTCTGTAAAGGGTGGAAAAGAGGCCTAGATTGTCAATATGTTTACATGCAGCTTGAGAAAATTGAATTATTGGCTTAGTCTGACTGAAACTGGACTTTTAAATGCATGTAAACAGCTTAGTCGGACTGAAATTGGACAATCCGTAGCTCGACTAACACACCTAGATAATTCGATTGAAAATCAAACTTTTGCTGCATGTAAATCCGACTGGTTCGCCTACCGTAAATCATTTCAACTGCCTTAAATGTATTACAATAAATGTATTCATTTCTTTAATTTTAGACCATTTTCAGGTTGTTTACAAAATGCTAGAGATTAGGGATGCACCAATTGTGAAATCCTGGGCTGATACTGATTTTAAAACAATAATCTGGCCAATATCCTTTTTTATTTTGTTTTTGTCATTTATTTCCCTGTTGTGCCAGAGAAGCAAAGAAATCTACACTATAAAAAAATTACTAAACTGTTTTTAAGTCATTCAGCCTTCATTACACTACCCTTGGATGAGCACAAACTCAATCACAAATTTATGAAACAACTTTGAATATAATCTTTTACATTAAAAACATGTTTAAAAATTGAACTGCTTCATAAGTCTTTTTTTGTTTTTACTACACATAAAGTATCATATCTCCCTCTCTCATATCTGTTTAATATTGCTGTCAAAACATCAACAAGTTTCTCCTTTTAAACAGCTGTTTTATTCAAGTTTCTCACCAAAAACTACATTTTATTAGGTTACACTGAACACATCATGATACTGTTATAAATTACCCTTGCCCGTTTTTACTGAATAGAGCTTGAATGTATCATAATGTAGCCCAATGCGACCTTCATGAGCAGTAAGTTGTGGCCACCAGCTGCTAACAGATAACACTAACTAGGTCTCCTGCTGATTTCAACATGGCTTTGTTGTTCACAATGTAGCATCATCAGGGAAACAATAGCGTGCATCTTGTGATAAGCTGATATTGAGTTTACTTTGTTCTTTCATCCCAAATGTAGTCCAGGGAAGATCTCTGTCCCAGACATGTTTTCCATTATCCTCATGATGACAGGACGACATCAGTCTGGTGTGACACAACAGCAAAACATTGCCCATTGCCATCTGTGAATATCATCTTATTTAGTGATTAGGGTTGCAATCGTATGAGATTTTCACTGTATATGTCTCAGAAGAGTCAAAATGAAACGATGATGGTGTAACACTTCTTTTTGAAAATACCTAAAATAAAGTTGAGATTTTCCATCTAGTTACGTTTTTTTCAATATCATAAGCCTCTTTTACATAGGAATTGTGCAAATTTGCAGGAAAGCCCAATCAGTCTTCTTTCCGCATTGGCAGTATAAAAACAAAATTGGGGAGGGCTGCCTTCTTTTGTTTATACAGAATGCGCCTTTTTTGGTGCAATGGGGGGCGTGAGCTAGTAACAGAACATGCAGCTCAGCATGTGACGTAAACGGTGACGTTCCGAGGAAAGCCGCGGCTGGTCAGTCCTTCGACAATTCTCTCATACATCGGCCCGTCCTTCACCTTCTCGTCATCCGACGGTTAATAGCCGCCTCGTTAGCTTGGGCAAGGAGGACGTGCAATTCTTTATCTCCCCAGTTGCTCATCTTCTGGTTTGCGTCTCCTTAGTGCTGCTAGATTCTCATTCCTGCTATCAGCTGTTTCCTGGTTTGAAGTCCACGCCAGTGGGTCGAACGTGCGGCGTCATCAACAGCCATTATATTGGTGCATCCCCATTAAAGATTCACAGCTGTAACAATGACACAGTTTTATAGCGAAAAGAAGTATCAAGGTGTACTCAAAAAGTTTCCTGACCACTCCTGCACTGTAATCCACCTTTTCTCTTTCTATTCATATGCTCAATGCAGTGTTCCCCAGGAAACTGTTAAGCAGGGCTGGTAAGTTACCAGATCCTGATGCACCATGTTTCATGATCAGTTTACAGTAGTAGATGACAGCCTGAGTAACAGTCCTACTCATTGAAGATCTGATATTTGCTGTGTGAAATAACACTTATTGATAAGAACTATCTTCAAGTTCTGATTTTCAACTTGTGTGTGTGGAACTCTTTCTGCTGGTTCTCACGTTGAAATGATACAGGTAAACAAACAGTGTCTGACGTTAGAGTGATGAGATTCTTCTCATATTCAGCTCAAGATTATGATACTGATAGAGGAGTGCGCTTTTGTACAAAATGTACCCGGTGTAGCTTTAATGTTTGGAGCAGCTGGTACTGTTATCTTATTGGGCTGGGCCTCTTCATTGAGGAAATACTTTACTGTGGAAGAGGAATTTGTGCTCAGACTGTCACCATGTGTGTGTGTGTGTGTGTGTGTGTGTGTGTGTGTGTGTGTGTGTGTAGTAAAAAGTCAAGGGCTGTTGAAAGACATGGCATGTGTGTAATTAGCTTGTCCTTTGTTTCCTGAGGTAGTGCGGTGTTGTAGTGTTGATGTTTATCTTTTGGAGCCCAGTGCTCACGTGCCTGAGTGATTATAGGCTGCAGGTGGAGGCGACCATGCAGGTGAAAAAATTCATTCCTGACATTTTTGAAATGATTAAGTGAAGTCAGAGAGGCTTTGTGTCTTCATGCTTGAAGTCTCTCCCCTTGTACCACTCTCTGTGTTTGAGATTTTGAAGAATGAGCTGTAAGGTATGAAGAATGTTTGACACCAATAACGCAAACAGTTGTTGTTAATCTCAGCAGAGTAAATTCTGGCTAACCACACATACTCCATTGTAACTCAGCCAAGCAGCAGGTTACATCACACAGCCACAGGTCCTGGCACGTCTCGCCCTCTAACTACTCCATCCAGTCTTTGTGAGGAGTTGTAAAGGAAAGTCTGACGGTGTTTGTAGTGAGTTTACCCCACAGCGCTGAGCTCAGGCCGAGTGGAGCTGTGAGCTCAGAGTTTAGTTATGCCTTTAAAGGCCAGGGTGTGGTCTGAAGAGGAGGGAGCACGGGCGCCTTGTTCCCTCCTCCTCTGCTCCCGCTCTCTTCAGCTCGGCCTGCTGCTATTATGAAACAGCCTGGCTCACATCCAGGCCAAACCCTGCTGAGGGCCCACTGAGAGCCAGACGCAGAGTAATGTCAAACTCTGTCTGTGTCTCTCACATTTTTTGCATGCTGTGAACCTCACAGCAGCACCTCACCGCTGGAGTTGAACATATCGTTTTTGCATTCCTCACATTTTCCGTCGATTTGTGTCCAGCTGAATGAGCTGCAGAGACTTGCTTTAGGCCCAGATGTTGATTTAAAGCTCACAGTCACTTTGAGAGTGGATCTTTTGTGGTCAGACAAAGAATTAAAATGAGTTGTTTTGGTTTGGTGTTTCAGCTTTAAGGGTGCTGATCTACCTCCACCCACTCTGATCAGCTGAGCTCAGTCAAACAGCAGAGGGTCTTTGCATGCATTCCACAGACTGAAGCCCTTTTTACACTGAGATCACGCTATAGGGCCCCTATGAAGTCCTTCTTCATGCGATCTTTGCATTTTTACACAGAACCAAACAACAACGACATCATTCTGCTCCTGTGTGTGATTTTTAGACAGAATTGCGGAAGCAAAAGAGGCGTGACGGCCGTGATATGTGAGACAACTATGTTAGCCTCCAGTGTGACATATAACATGTGTTATCAGCGCTTTATAAACAATAACAATGTCATAAGATGGCAAAAACAATTGTTTATAATCCCTGTTACATAGCGGCTGATCTCGTCCTCTGTTCGGAGGGTAAGTAGCGCCCAGACCAAATTGTTTTCCCAATTAGCAGATTTTTTCAGCAGCTGTTCTGCTTCTTTGAGTTAGCTACTAACAGCTATCAGCTAAACTCCCACAGTGGGTCACACACGTAATGTGTCATCAAAACATCACATCCGTGCCTCCTGTGACCCTGTCCTGCTGGCTGTCCTGTTCATACAGACATCGTTTCACCGCTGTTACTACCTCTGTCCACACTGTCCAACTCTGTCCCCTTAATCAGTCATCATACCTTTTATACTGAATGGCAAGGCAGCATAATGGCATGATATTCCAGTCTTGAACAGGCAGTGTAAAAGGGGCTGGTGTCAGTCTTGCAAAACTAGTTTATAATGGGAAGTAGCCAAAGACACTAAACTTTTACTATTAGGTGTATTTTTTAAGGAAAAGTTGAGGCCTGTCCAATAACTATTTGTTGCTCAGTGTTGTTGCTAGGTACGTGTCCTGCATCCCTGACATATTAAAATATCAAAGAACACAGTGAACTCATTATTGATGCGTCCAAGAGACGTACCCTATTTTCCTCTAAAGTGCTACATTGTGAACAAATCTGTGTTGAAATAATAGAAATTGTGGCGTTGCATGATTTGACTTATTTTGAAATTATTTCTCATGTCACAGAAGCCAGTGAGAGTGAAACTTGTGTTTTGGATATTATTATCATACTGTCCATGATGTGTCAGTGTTTTTGTTGTGGTGCTCTGCACTGATCTGACACCTGTCCGCCCACCTGTTCTCATTCCTGGCTCTCTGAAGCTTGGTGCACAGAGGCGGCAGTGTCAGTGGCACATCACAGTGGACCCTGAGGACTCCCAGTAGATAATAACTTCATTTTTAGGTTCATAAAACATACCAGAATTCACCAGTGTGTAGGATATTGCAACAGACATAACTATTATCTTACATTGTAATGTCTGGTGTGACAGCAGATTAAGTATTCACTTGTGTTTATGATGACTTGACGATGTTCTACTGTTCAGAGGAAGTGCTGTGAAAAATCTTTTCACCAGTGACCTTTATTTTCTTACCATATATATTATATATCTTGCACAAGATGAGATCCTGTTTTGTTCATAGTCTCAGATCAAAATCCAGTGTGTTGAATTAAGTACCATCTAATGGTGAGGTTGCAGATTGCAAACAATTGAAACTTCTCGCATGTGCTAAGTGTGGAGGAGAACTGTGGTGGCCATCATAAACGGCCCTGTCTAAAGCCATTCTGGGCTACTGTCGAAACATCGTGGTGCAACATGGCAGGCTCCATGAAAGAGGACCCACTCTGTATGTGGATATAAACATCTCATTCTAAGGTTAGGAAAACACAACAATGCTTAGTTTCAGGTGATTATACCCTAATGAAAACATAGCAGTGAATTTTATATTCCATTCCTGCCAATATGTCCCCTTTAAACCTGCACACTGGACCTAATCTAATCTCTGGCTGTTAAAGAAACACAGATACAGTAAAGATTTCAACTATATCTGTGAATCATTTTTAATAACTGCATGTGTAGATCAGATGATTTTTTTTCTGTCTTTTGCACCTTTCGTGAGAAAATAATTTTGCAACCTCAGGTAACTTACTGCTGCAGTCAGCAACAGCACAAGCGGTACAATGATAGTCTGAATGTAATGTCCACATAGAGCTGGTACAGGGAGAAGTCACTGCGAGGCCACATTCTGCAGGAAATGAAGTGAAAACATCACATTCTTCAGTCTGACCACAAAGTGGAAAACCACACTGGTGAATGATTTTGGCATCCTGCCATCTTAAGCTTGTGGGTTAAAATGTTTCAGCACCGTAAGTAAAAGATGGAAGTATTCTACTGGTGCAAGCTGAGCACTTCCTGTGGCTGTTTCAAAGTAAAAGCTTTCTAGCAGTGAGACTGGATTATGGCTTTTACTGTGGCATAGGTTTTTTCTGAAGTGAGACATGTTGCAGTGTGTTTTCATGATATGAAAAGGCAGATTGAAGCTTTCAGGCATGTTTACTTGAGCACACATACTCGGCTCTTAATGGGTTATTTCCTTAAGTTGCCACTATGTTACTGCTGCATGACAAAGTGGTTTATATCCTGACCAAGTTTCCATGTAATGTTATTAATATCCAAGTGTTGGCAGCTCTGGGGATTCAAGTGAGCCTTCTTTGTTACTGCTCATGCTTGGCAGATGACCTTTTTTATAAAGGTGAACCTTTTTCAACTTTATTTTGTACAAGGTGTTGTTTTGGGGCAGCTGTGAACAGCACCAGGATGTTTAATTATTTTTAGACTTCTCTCAAGCACAGTTCAGTTGTTTATAAAATATAATGGTTCAAAACATGGCAGGATTCGACATTAACCATGGCTGCAAAAAAAGGTTACTCTGTGGCTATCAAGTTCATTAAAAGAACTAGATGTTGCAATCCCTAAAGTCTGCACCACGTCTTATTGGGAGGTTTTGAAAGGTGGTTGCTGAAAGGCTTTACCGCCGGGACACCTCGTCAGTTGTGTACCTCAGCGTCACAGGGCGTTTCGGCCATTTATCACAATACGCCCTCACAAATAACAAATATCCTCTGTTGATGCTGTTTTTTGCTGAGCCGATTTCTGGTCAACTTGCGGCCCCTACGAGCTGTTTCAGAGTGAAGAGTCAGCAGTTAATGATGGTATTTAACAATTATGAATCACCACAACCAAGAGAAATCCTTGAGCGTACAGTCTTACATGTGCACATAAAATGTTAGGCTGATTGTCCTACTAGTTTGTAGGGCTGTACCCAACTCAGAATTATGTTGGTCAAATCAGATTTGGACGTTTAATATGAATATATAATTTTATTTTCTATATAGCGCCAGATCACAACAGAAGTAAGGTTACCTTTCCTATAGAACAGGTCTATACCTTGTCCTTTTATTAAACTAACTAAATAGCCTTATGCTATTTATCTTATTTACATCATGGTATGTCATTTCTGGTGGTATGTCACACGGCGGAGTTCCACCCCCCAGACACACAGGCAAGCACACCAGAGTGCGGCTCGGGCCGCATTTTCCTGACCGAACCCGACCCGAGTCCGAAACAGTTATGAGCGAGCCCGACCCAAACCCAACGCAGTTTGTTACCTGACATAGTTATTGTTATGTCAGTGTGTAAAAGATCATCAAAAGGCTGCTGTTACACACAGTCAAACACGCCGCTCGCACAGCAGCACAGCCCGGCACTCTACACACACTCAGTTGGATTGGAGCCCGTGTTGCGTTCAGGCGTTAAATAACAACTTTCAGCACTTAAATAAGTCATAGCACAACACAGCAGCATGTCAAGTGGGCCAAACCCGAGCAAATTTTTTTATTTATTTTACAGTTCCACAAACATTGCAATTCATTCATGCCTTTTAGTTCAAGATTTTGTTAAAACAATTTAACAATAGGACTACTCATTGCTGGCTACCTACTGATATATTGGGACTACTGAAATATGGGGATACTAAGGTTACTTGACACCTAACCTGTTTGGTTTAGTTACAAAGATCTCAGGTCCGTTTATGCGGTTAGTATGGTTCATTTGGGCTGGTGTGAAAGCTGTCCGTCGAACCCTGGTGCAGACCAAACAACTGACCTGAGATGGCTTGAAAATGTGGGTCTCGCTTTGCTTCCAGATGTGGTGTGAAACAAAACAAACCAACCACAGGATTTTATGATAACAGATATGTGATTTTAGTAACAGCTAAACCAATAATAAATCCATCTGCTGATCATGAAATCTGTCTGCGATCTCATAACTGATCCTAATAAAGGCCACATATATCCCAGAACCTGTTTATGCTAATGTATACATGTAACCATGCTAACAAGTATGAATGTCAGCGAGGGTATTTTGCCTGATTAAAAAGCTGTTCAATCTGCCATCATTGTATCTGACTTTGGCTGTACATTGTCTGTTTATTAAGTCCATTAAAAACTGTGTGACAGTGATCCCACAGTAATAAGCTCTGAATCATTACTGTACAGGATGCCCTCTCTTCATCCTGTCTCTGTGTTAGTCATTATTCATAACATGCCACTGATTTGCAGTCTAATAATAACCTACTAATAATGCTTACAACCGCTGTTGGAAATTTCCCCGCTGTGGGAGTAATAAAGGATATCTTATCTTATCTTATTTCTTCATGAGCTCCTTGTGATACCAAACAACATAAATATAAAACACTTCAGAAGCATGAAACTACTCCTTTTGTCAGTCACCAGAATTTGATTTTTCCATGTGGGTCCTGATGATGCAGGATGGCAAACACCAAAATTGTCCAATCAACGAGTTCCCTGTCAGTCAGTAGAACTTAATGTTAATCCCTTTTGGTTTGTTTGCAAAAAGTCAGTGTGAACAGGAACCAAACCAAAACAAAAATGCAACATAGAAGCATTTTTTGCCTCTGCTGCGGACCAAATGAACCCAGCTACAGGTGTGAAAGCACCCTAAGCCTACTTAAACTACTAATGCTATCCTTAATGAAGAATCAGAAACACAAAAGATGGACTATTAAGAAAATGAAATGAAGCAAACATGTAGGCGTGAATGGAGACAGGAGTTTAAGTGGAAAGAATACAACACATCTAAGCACGTAATGTACTGCAGTGTGTGCTGCTGTTTTTCTAGTGCATTTTGTAGTGTTTTTATTTCAGACATAAGTGACTCAGGAGGCAACAATCTAGACTGATAAATAGCACAACAGGTAAGAGGCTAAATATGAATTTTTGATTTTAGGACGAACTGTTCCTCTTAGAAATATAAGCATCTAACCCTGTATGACAGCATGTGTAACGGGTATGCTCACATTGTGTTGGTACAAAAACATTTATGCATGCCTACTTTATTTACTTCGAGGCAGAACCTCGTTCGGCTGCGAGCCGGGGAGACACAGGGCTTCATTTCAGAGGCAGCTGGCTTCAGAGTAATTTCCTGTAGGCTGGAGTGTGAGGGGCGGCTTTAACCCAGTGCGTTGTTTACTATCATGAAACGCCTGCAGCGTTGGCTGAAAGTGCCGCTTTTTTTCCCTCCTTTTTTTCTCTCTGGCTTCACTTCATCTGAGGAAATTGAAGGAAACTCCTCAAGTTAAAGCTTTTCCTCCACATCATATGTTTGTGTGCATGAACATGTTTAGAGATCATCATCATTAAAGCCATCAGTTGTGGATTAAAAAAAAAGCTGAATCCATTCAAATTCATTTCCTGCGTGTTTTTGAACCGGCACCACTTTATGATTACTGATAGCGGTGTGGTGTATAATTAGAAACCTGGTGAACAGGTTTCTGTAACTGTCTGATAGCTTCACAAACACAGCTTTGCTCTAAGTGAATGAAGTCAGCCAAAAAGGCACAAGTTGACAGGAGGATGTTGGGAGGGGAGGTGGGGAACAAGTGCACAGGGTGGGACACTGTCCATCTGTACTTTGGGGTGTTAACTGTCACAATAGTGTCCGTATTCTCCATATGTGAAAATATCATCCCGTCATTCCCGTCAAGAGGGCAAAATGCTGTAGAGATGGGCAGAATCTTTCATTGGACTTCTTTAGGATAGAGAAAGTTATTTTTGTGAAAGTTTGTGCTTTAAAAAATGTGAACATTGTGTTATTTTGGCAGGCAGTGTGAGACCCAGAAACACAACATTCTGGCATCTGACTGTTGTCATTACTCTGCGATTACATTGCCTCAGGACACAAATAAATCCATGACCGTCCCAGACCTGACCCTGATGAGTTTTTTAAGAGTACAGTTACCAACCAGGCTGCCTGTTCTCCTCCCACAGAAAGCCACCAGGAAAACAGACAAGGTTCTGCCAGATGAGCTGGATGTGACCCTGCTGAGCGACGAGGGCCTGAAGGACGAGCTGCTCAAGCACGGAGTGGACGTGGGGCCCATTGTGGGTGAGTGCTCACATTAGCAGAACCGGCAGCAAGGTCATACGAGGTGAATCACTGAGGTGACATCTGCCCTCAGGACACAGACACATGACTGCACTTCACACACACACAGGGATTTGGTGTGTTGGTGGTACACACTGATGGAATTCACAAGTGGTTTTGACATTTTAGATAATGGCATTTTTTTGCCCTCTGTAAGCGATCACTCTGGAATGTGATGGTCAATTAGACAAGGCAGAGGCAGTTTGAAAAACAGGCAGGTATTGTAAAGAGGTATTTGGTTGTCAGTTTGTGGCGTGCATGCTCCAACAGAAGTTCCAGAGATCTGTTGCTGTTGATAATTTTTGGTTGGAGTTCATAACATCAAAACATACAAAACAATCTATAAAAATGTAACGATGGACACTGCAGAAAATGATGTCTCATTCTTTTATGCCTCCACACTGGCAATACCTGTGGCTTGACACATTAAGTTTTCGGGTAATCCACCCATCCCATTCTTATGAACGCAATATCTCAAGAAAGCACTCAGGATTTTTTCTTTAAATTGGGCACAAACGTCGACTTGGACTCAACAATAATCTGATTAGATTTTGGTGGTCAAAGGTCAAGGCAACTGTGACCTCATTCATCTTATTTGTGTGAACACAATATCTTAAGAACACCCTGAAGGAATTTCGTCAAATTTTGGACTCAGCAATGTACGGATTAGATTTTGGTGTCAAAGATCAAAGTTGCTGTAACCTTGCGTCCATTTCATTCTCATGTACACAAAGTCTCATGAACAACACAATGGAATTTCCTCAAATTCAGCACAAATATCCACTTTGGACTTTACAATGAACTGATTAGAATTTGGTGGTCTAAGGTCAAGGACACTGTGACCTTGCATCTGTTTCATTCTTGTGAATGTGATATTGCAAGAAGGCTGTGAGGAAGTTTCCTCAAATTTGGCACAAACACCCACTTGTACTTAAAAATGAACTGATTACATTTTGGCGGTCAAAAGTCAAGGTCATTGTGACCTCTTTAGTCCTATTCTTTTGAATGCAGTATCTCATCAACACCTTTAGGGAATTTCTTCGAATTTACCACAAACATCCACTTGGACTTATTGATGAAATAATTACTTTTATGTGGTCAAAGGTTAAGGTCAATGTGACCTTGCATCTGTCTCAAGAACACCTTTAGAGAATTTCTTCAAATTTGGCAGACATGTCGACTTGGACTCAACAATGAACTGATAAGATTTTGGTGGTCAAAGGTCAAGGTTGCTGTTACCTTGCTGTTCACACCTGATATGTACCATGACTGAGTGCACATTAACTGTACTCAAGACCACCTTTTCAAGTGGACCCGGGCACGCATCAACATGTGTTCACACTAATCAAACAAACTGGACTGTGGAGTTTAGTGTGCTCAGATCTGGGCCCAGTTTCCTGATTGAAGTCCTCTGCAGAATGATGTGCTAAATTGATGATGTGCAAATCAGTAATTTATTAGTGTAGCTTGATCATGAAACAAACGACTGCTTTCAATGTTGGTTGATAATCTGCAATATGTAATTAAACTCAAAATACATTTTTAAATCAGGCATTCCTTATTGTTTGGGATATGTTCTGCTTTTGATTTCAAGTTTAATGACAGTGTAGGATCATGCAAGAAAACACCAAGTTCTGTAAATGGCGTCTCTTCACCCGGCAGGATTCAGCTGCACTTTCAACCACCTGTCTGACGCAACACACACACATCCATTTTAAATAATACAGCTGTCCACGCCGGCCCTGTAACAGCCTGTGTGTAGTCTTGAGTATGTGCGTGATTATGCATTGGGCTTGGAAACAAAGCAGAAGTGTGGCTGCAGCTGTTGTGCGGATCATGTGTTGCTTCTTGTTTTTTTTTCAAGGCCAGTTTAAGACACGGATACACTAATTAGATAATATAAACAAAGCATAAAAATCATGGTGATGGTAATAATTTTACTGAAAAAACTCAAGTGAAAAAACAAGCAATAAGCTCATTTTCTGTCCAGTGGAGGCTCAGCTCACCAACATTACACCTGTGGCCTCTTTATGGACTTCAGTCTTCATAGGAATCATCACAAAATTCTCTCTGCACTGTACGGATACTGTGTAATGACTCAGAGACATTAACAGGTCAGGTCATATTGAGCAGGTTTAACTGAACATCTCCCCTCTCCTCATCCTCGCAGCATCCACCCGGAAGGTGTATGAGAAGAAACTGCAGAGGCTGCTGGATGACGGTCCTGCACAGGTGCCTCAGCCGGAGCTGGTTATCACAGAGATACAAGTCAACCACAACCACAACGGCAACTCTGAATCAGACCTGTACAGTGACAAGGAGGACGGTAAGAACAGCGTTACACCCTTCATTCTAATTCTGTATGCTAGACACACATACTAGGAATGTGATTATCTTACATGTGTGCAGTAGGTATTTCCATTCCAGGGACCTTTATTTTGAAGTGCTTTATTATAATACATGTAATGTATAACCACAATGATATATTGAATGTGGAATGTTATTTAGGAAGCATAGCTGTGTCTTTAGTCTAAATGTTGTTAACATTAATATTTACACAGACAGTCACTTTCCAAAGCATATGGTATATTTTCAGATTCATGTCCCAACTTTAAGTTAAATAGGGCCAGATAGGTAACTCACAACACTACACTACACTAACACTAGGCAAACACGGAGGTCTTTAAAGTACTTTGTGCATTAAATAGAAATGCAGTGGCAAGGCAGTGTGTGAGTCCCCTTTACAGTGAAATAAGATGGATCTTTAGTTTCAAAGTTTCAAGTGGTATATTTCCACTGTACTGAAATGTATGGAAACTAATGGCCTTTTCAGAGGGAGGAGCTGAAAATAAAAACCTTAACTATATAAAGTAAGAATTTGTTGTTCATAAACTAAACCCACTTGCATGTCCCTCAAGTAACAGTGTGTGACTCTGCTGTGTTTTGTCAGAGGTGGCAGCCCCACCAGAAGAACCAGAACCTGTGGCAGAACCTGAACCAGCTCCAATAGTGGAGAGACCGGTGAGGAGCAGAGGGAAAACGCCCATCACCACCCGCACCCGCAGCAGCCAGCACCACACGGTGAGAAACAGCTTTCCAACAAGCCAGCGTCAGTCAGTCACAGTGAAAACTAGTCCGCATATTAATCTTTACATGGACTGTCCTTGCACCATCTGTGTACCTTTTAATGGAGGCCACTCGATAGAAACACTCCTGGTTTCTCCAATTTTTGTCTGTTGTCATAGTGATCATAACGTTAGTCTGTTTTTGCCAACTGTAACTTCTCTGCTGCTGATGTGATGTAAATGTGTTGATCAGATGTGTCTGCGTGGTGGCTGCCGTGCTGTCTGATAGCAGTAGTTTGGGTGTTGACAGTGTGTCATTCCAGCACTTGGCTAACAATAAATCACAATGATAGAGGAGCTGTATATTTCCTGGTGAAATTACAGGTTTGGAAACCCATGTTCGAAAGCCAAGTTGTAATGTTTCCATTTGGAGCTACTTGTAATTTGCCACATTCTGACAGTTTTCTGTAATACAGTAATCAGTGCTGAGATCACTGGTGGATCAGGTATGCCAATATCTGTGAAGGGTCAGCATTAGTGTGTTTCACAATCAGAGATAAAATTAAATGTCCTTACCCATGTTTACGTAAAGTTACTCACAAGGAGCTGCTAGAGTAAGGGTGCTCCTCACACCTAACATGTTTTGGTTCAAGTGAACTCTGATGTGTTTCCCTGTTTGGTTTGGTTAATTTAGGCTGTTAAGCTGTTAATCTAACGCCAGTTTTACAGTGGACGCAGAAGCACCACAAAGCTTTGTGGACTGCTAACGATCTGCCACGATAGTTTTGGCTTCTGGCTTCTGGTGTATTTTCTATTTTCTTCTCTTCTTCAGCAGTTTGTAGAGTTCTGAGTCACGCGGTGAATAACTGATTAGTTAATCCGAGCAAATCAGATCGATGGATGAGAGGAGCAGCTGTTTGTGAATCAAAGTAAACTTTAGACATTTAATTATTTATTGAAGATTGTATTGTTGTTCACTTTGTTTTGCTGTTATTTATTCCCCCTTCTGTGCCAGGGAAACAAAGAAATTTACATGATTAAAAAATAACGGAACTGTTTTAAAGTCATTAGGTCTTTATTACACGACCTTTAAATAAGCACAAATTCGACATTACAAGTTTATGAAACAACTTTTAACATAACCATTCACATGAAAAACATCTTTTTTAAAAAACAGCTGCTTCAAGAGCTTTTTTACTATATATCATAATTCCCCTTTTACTTTCTATTCTATATTGCTGTGAAAACATCAACAAGTCTCACCTTCAAGCAGCTGTATTTATTTAAGTTTCTCCCCAAAAACTACATTTTACAAGATAACATTTGAACACATCACGAGAACATCATAATTTACCTTTGCCCAATACTCACTTTTACTGAAGAGAGCTTGAATGCATCATAATGTCACTCAGTGCAGTCTCTGCTTTTAGTTGTTAGTTGCAGCCACTGGCTGCTAACATTAACTAGCTCTTCTCCTGCTGATTTTAGCACAGATTTGTTGTTCACAATGAAGCATTATCAGGGAAACAATAGAGTGTGTCCTCTGACATGAGGTTAGTGCATCTTTTCACCAGGAAGGCATCCTGGAGAAGATCTCTGTTCGTCCCATATACTTTTTCTGTCGTCCCTGCGATGATGGGAGGCTGGCTGCTACTAGCCATCTCTGCACATAACAGTGAAATCACAAAGCCACATTTGCCAAGCAGTCATTGTATTCTTCTTGTACCTGCTCATTAATTTAAGTTTATGGTTGTTAGTCTCAAGCCCTGCTTTTCAGACTGCACAACCTTTATGTGATGTGACAGAAAAACATCGGCCACTGCCATTGGTAAATGTCATCTTATTTACCAATAGGCAGTCAACAGGGAGTCAACAAGGTGAATATCGGTCAATACTGATGTTTAGCTGATAAGTCTGTGCATCACCAACCCTAACTTAGGATTCCCCAACTTGGGAAATCCCTAAGTACTGTTCTGTAAAAGCCAACTTCCTATTCTAAGCTAAGATCGAAACATGTTACCGCAATACCAAAAATCATGAATGTCATCTGAAACTTAAATAAGACAGGATTTCAGACTTGGAAAGTTTCTGTAATGAGGCCCCAGGTTGAAAAATAGCAATGTTTCCCTTTAAGCAGGTAGGATGGGACACCCACCAGCTGGGGTTGATTATACAGTTTCCTCTAACCTTGGCAACGGAAGCGGTTTTTCATTTTATTGGAGCACAGTCACACCCAGCTCAGTGTGAGTGTGTAGTTTCAGTGTATCACTGCTGCTCGCTGCATGTCAGACTCAAAGCACATGATGTGGATTAGCTGCTGCCATGCACACGCAGGATGCTTCAGACCTCTTCGCACTCTGACTTTTCTCTCCATCTGTTTTCTGTGACTTTGCTTCTGCTGTTGGACGTCCAGGTTTCTATACAGTCACTTTAATCATAAAACCTTCGGCCTCTCCCAACTTTGCTTCAGTCTGTAGATATTCACAATAGTCCAAAGTGTTATCAGATCCTGTGTTTGAATAGCCCCTTTTAGGAAATAGCAATGTGAACTCATCTCCCATGTGTGTAATAGAGCAGTGTTACTGTGAATGTGATTGTGAGCAGCTCCTCCTGCTGTTCTCACTGTGAACGTGCACCTGTTGAGCTCAGGCCTCAGGGAACGCTGCCAACAGTAAACTGATATGAGCTGTGGAGGAGGAGCTGTGTGTGTGTGTGTGTGTGTGTGTGTGTGTGTGTTCAGGTGTTTTCCCCCTTTTACTTGTTGTAAGGTTTCCAATAAAAGCAGTGGTGGTGTTCTGTATTTTATGGGTAGATAATCACATTAGGTTGAAGTAATGAGTTGAGATACATATGTTATTTGCTGTGGTAAGCACTTGGAGTTCCCTCTTCTGCTGTAATAGTAGTGTTGTGTGCATTTTAATTTTATTCCATTTCCTTTGCTGAAATGAATGATACATGCTGCAATCATCCTAGTTGTCTGGTTGTGTTTGGTGTGTGCACACTGCAAATTTGGACTGGTTAGAAACACCTGGGAAGGCAAACTGGTTGGATACTTAATCGGGACTAGTTTTTCTCACTTCAGAAGATTTTGGCACATCTTTGGTTGTAGATATCCTATACAGCATTTATGTTATACACAAGTCATCTGTTGTACATTACTTTTTTGATGCTGCTTCTTTTATCTTTTAATTTTTGGTTGTATATTGAAGTTGTTTTTTTCTAGTGTGGCTATAGCACATTGCTGTTATTGGCTGTATACTGTATTTCTGTTTCTCTAAATTCTTACCTTCCTCCTGGTACTACTGTCTAATTCACATTCAACTACTGGATGTCTGACAGTCCTGGAAAAGGGATTCCTCCTCTGTTGCTTCTGCTTTTCTTGACCTAAATCAACACTCTTAGGATAGGGATTGGTATATGTTGTACAGATAATAAAGCCCATTGAGGCAAGTTTTTCAGCTGTAGAAATAGACTAGACTTGCCCTTTATGGTATACACAATACCCCTCTGATTAGTTGTATTTTGGTAAAAAAAAAAAAAAAATTGATATTTTTAAATGTTTAGCATTAGCTTGGTTTGACCAAAGCAATTGTTGTTTGGACAACAACTTTCACCCTAATTTAATCTGTGTATTATTTTTTTCAATAATTAATCAATCACCCGGTAATGAGTAGTCAGAAAGAAATGACAAGGCCCCATCACAATTTTCCAGAGCTGAAGAGGGAATCTTTACATTGCTTGTTTAGTCCAAGCAACAGTCCAAAGTAGTGGTCGCTGATAATGCAGCGGCGATAGGACGTTGTACAAACTATCATTATCAGGGGAGTTTGCCTCTTATAGTGGCCAATGGCTGTGCAGCTTCTCCAGTTACATGGGGACATATATAAACGAGTGAGGCTGAAGTGGGGTGGGTTGTAGTAAAACGAGCAAAAAGGAGCTAATCAGCGGGTACAACTCCAGAGAGGCAAGTGCCCTCTGCTGTGTTACTGTGTCTCAATGTATGTTCTTCATTTTAAAAGGTATTCACATAAAGTTTTTGGAAGAGACAGCCATATACACACAAAAACTTGTGACTGAGTGAAAGTCACCACTGTCTGTTTCATATGAAAAGCCCTTTAGTGTAAAGACGGTCCAGCCATATCCTAGGTTTTGACCCAGCCTTGTTTTTTATGTTTTATAAATCAGAGCGAGAGTATTTTGAGTATTTGAAAACAAAAATTACTCCACTGTAAAACACCTTGTTACAAATTACACTTGAATTTTTCAGCTCTGTGAAATTGATCAAAATCAGTTGATTGGCTAATTAATTGGCCACCAGCTTTTTCATGCTCCACCTTATTGTTATTATATTAGCCTTTAAAAAAATCCACCATTGGCCGACTTGTGGTCCAAAGCCCAAAACTGTTCAATTATTTACAAACATAGAAACCAGAGAAAAGTGGCAAAATCTCACATTTAGAACACTGCAAATGTTTGCCATTTTTGCTTCCAGGCTTGATGTTGGTTTTCCTGTTGATCGGCTTATCGGTTAATTAACTGTTTCAGCACTGTCTGTGGTATTTTTCAGAGCCCCAGGTAAGCTGTTTTCATGTCGGCGCAGTTTACTTCAGGCTCTGTGAATTTGTGTGGGAGTTGGGAATTAGCCCATCACAGTGCAAAAACACAGTTAGTGGACTAAATGTATCTTGTAGTGTCATGTAATCCACTGCGACAACACCATCTAGAACCTCACACCTTACCAGGGTTAAAGCTGCACCTCCATGTCTCTATTAAAACTGCCTGTCACAAGTCTCACATGGCAGCATGTGTTGCCGAGCCATCAGATTGGATTGCATTCAGATGTTTGGCTGCCCCTGTTATTTTTTCCACCCTATGAAGAGTGTTGGAGACTCATTAATCGCTGACTTCCTGGTGTTTCCAACCATAATGATTAAATATAACATTTTGGACCACTGAAACTGAGCAGGGTGAGCCATCACAGTGATTATTTATGTCAGCACTTTGTTAATATTACACGCAATGTAGACTTTAATGAACGTGAACTTAACTAAGCAACAAAACCATGATGTTCATAGCATCAGATGCAGTACATATGGGTATGCACTGAAGAGTATCTGAAGGAAAAGCAGCCATGAACTATGATAAATGGGCTATAAGTCAAAGAGTGGTATTCTTATTGTCTGCTGGAATGTGCATACCATGTGTGCAGAGAGACCAGTTGATGGATGATGAAGATGATGATGAAGAGCCTGTCCTGCAAGTAAAGCGCAGATCCAGGAGGTTGTCTCATAGAATGGTGAATACTGTACCTCCCCTACTCCACCCCTTTCACACTGTAACTGATAAAACCCACTGGTGTACAGTTCCACACCCACTTCACACTGTCCTGTGGTCAGGAATCTTTGTCCACCTGTGCACCTTCACACCTGGCTTCATTTTAGCTCTTCTAGCCTTACAGGTGTCGAGTCAAAGTACAAAACTGCCATGGTTATCTGATAACTGCTGCCTAGATGTGATAACGGTATTCATTATGGCACTGTAAAAGACAGGGACTCATTTCAACATGTAGGGCAAATCTGTTTCAAACTGACTTATTCACTTTACTTACAAAACAACAAACTCACTTATTCATCTTTCTTTGCTTTGCACCTCCTCTCTGTTTCACTTGTCCTCTCTTGCTACAATTATCACTTCCTGTCCACTTCTCTTCCCATACTCTGTCCATAGTTCTGGTTTTCTGCCCCAGCAGATAGTGCCTGAGGATCTCAGGCCTGTATTGACAGATCAGATCCCGTCGGAGTCCAAAGGTAGGGCTCATCACAGACTGGACAGTCCAGCTCGGGCTGCACCTCCCTCTGCCTCATCCAGACCTGCTCAGGTAGCTCTGGGCCTTTGCCACTGTGGCTTCTTGTTCACTCACTGATAACTGCACAGACTCATGGTTCTGTTCCAATATGTGCTGATCTGTTGAAGAGATAAGTGCTTTCCTTAAACCTCTTGTCTCAAACTGCACCTAGGGGTGGCCATGTGTTGACGAATATGTATGTTATCAACTGGGCTGTTGGTCACAAATGGGTTACGTTTCACTGGCTTCTTTGTCACGGTGAGGGACTAGCACAGCCATCAGGAACTATAGAGGCTGTTAGATGCTTTGTCAATTTATTTTCCTGTATCAATCCTTGGTGATATTCATTGCAAGTTCTCAGGTTTGTTTTATTTGCTGATAAGACTGCCTCAGGCTACATCCACACTAATATGTTTTCAATTTAAAACGCATAGCTGTTGCTTCGTTTATGCCTAGCGTCCACACTACTCCAGTCACTTGGAACTCCTAGAACAGCCGCTGTAAAACACCATTGCCCCGTTGTAGTTTGAAAACGTCTAGGTTGCTTTTTAATCTGGACGGATAAGAAAATGCGTGTTTCCATTTTCAGAATCTCCTTTGCTACAGGAAACAACAACAACCTCCAAACTGACAACTTACACATTGAAAACAGCAAATTTTGACAAAGATTTAGATCGTACAATGAGCCATGCCAGCTTCTTTCGGTGAATTGTTGTTTAGATCTATAACAACTAAAACAACTTGTCAGCGCACCGCAGACTCCATCTGGGCTTTTCTGAGGTGCATTGACAACATTGGCTCTTATGCCCAATGTTTGATTTGATGTCTGACACATTTCCAGTCGAACAATACCTGAATACGATCCTTTTTGCACCAGAGGTCTAATCTCACACTGTCTCAGTTCCCTCCCAGGTCAGCAAACTTTCTGTTGCTGCTCTCTCCAGAGCCGCTCTCCTCCCATAGAGTCTGCCTGGTTAGCATGAGTTAACACGGCAGCAGCACTAACACTCAGCACTGAGCTGGTATCACATTGATACAAGAATGCCTTGATTCTGTTGTTAAACCCACTAATAACTGTTAGCTAGTGTTAGCCGTGTGATGCTAACATTTAACCCTGTGACAGTGTGACTTTTTTACAAGAGCACTATCACTGCATCCTGGACTTAGTGCTGCCAGGATGATTGTGATTGGTTTAGAGAAACAAAAACAAGCCAAAGTGTTTTTTTCCATATGGTGATTCTAGACCTTTCTCAAGCACTGACACAGTGCTGTGTTAATTGGTCTGGCTACATGACACTAAAGCTAGGTCTACATATCTTAGGTGATTGCATCCTTCCTGTGTTCCTGTATCCATCCTCTGGTGAAAGATAATGCTGCTGGCAGGCACCCCTCAGATATGTCACTATATTTGCTTTGCAACAACTTTCACTCTGTTTTCCGCCACCTTGATCGGCCTATACTCATGTTACTTTCAGTAACGGTTCCAGCATATCATCAGTCCGAACAAAGAAAACCCTGGTCTTACTTTTTCCACCATATCCATAGTATTTCCTTGACTAAGCAACCGACCACAGAGAAGACAACCTGCCTCCTGTTTACACCGGCACGCACATGCCCAGTGTACGTGAATGGTCATGTGATATGCGTTTTCAGGCCTGTTAGTGTGGATGGAGATTATTTCTGCGACGGTGCTGAAATGCTTGTGTGTACGGAGATCGAAGCCGGAAAGCCAGTTGGTAGAATCCTTGAAGAAATTGTCTGCTTGCTCACCTTCTGTCTGAACCCTGTAGCTCCGAGAGGAAAAACCACAGCTGAGTCTTCCTAAACTCAGCAAGGATTCATCTCATAAGCCAGTCGCTCTGCTCAACACTGCTCTGTTAGAGGTTAGCACCTGTCTGTTTACACAAAATGACATTTGACATGTCCACAACGTCATATCGGCACACTTGAGTAACAGTTAATCAGTCAGCACACTGGTGATGAATTTCTGGGAATGGCACAGAGTGGGGTGGTGAACATGGCTGTGTGTGTGTGTGTGTGTGTGTGTGTGTGTGTGTGTGTGCGTGTGCGTGCGTGCGTGCGTGTGCGCGCGCGCGGCTGGTGTAGACAGGGTGTAAGGCTTCAGCCTGAATTCTGATTCATTCTCTCTGATCTTGTGTATTTGTGTTGGTGTCTCAGGAACGTGAGCCAAGTATCAAACCTTTACGTCCAGCAGCTGCGGTGCGTAGAGTTTGTATTACACTAGAATTAATCACTGAAATCATTTATATCTAGTGTCTTTAGCATCATGGTGAGTTCTTCCTTCTTTCCCTCATTTGTGTACATTTCTGAACACGTATGTGTAATAATCTAGTCTGTGTTCACCAGGCAGCCTCTTTGATTTGTACTAAACAGAGTCCAAGGCCAGCTGCCAAGCCATCCTGCCCTTCCTCCCCTTTGGTTCAACTCGCCAAAATCGACCCAGTCACCTTTAGCCCCATGTGTAACATCTCACCTATTAAGAGACAAGAGAGCCACTGGTCTCTGTCAGACCAGATAGGATCCAAGCCCAGTCTAGTCTCTGCAGCACTGGTACAGCTTTACTCATACATTTGTGGTGGCTGCTTTTCCTACTTTTCCTTTTTTTTCTATCCGTCACTCGTGCTTCTCTCTGACACTTGGCTCTGAATGGTGCATTGTCTGTGGTTAAACATGAGGAGTTGAAACTCTCACAGTCTGTACTCGTATGGGGTTGTTAATGATCGATCCGTCAGTTGTGTGTGCAGCTGTTGAGGGTCTTTGCAGTAACAGTTGTGTGACAGCTGAACTGTTAGCTGGTTAAACAACCTTGACACACAGTCACACACATTGTTTGTGAGCAGGAGGAGTGTGCCCCACCAGATGTCCTGCTGCATGAGAGGAGGCAGCCGAAAATCACCAGCTTCCTGTCCACATGCAGCCCTGTAAAGACACTCAACTGCATGTCCACGCTGTCCAAGGATGTGTCAGTGAGACAGGTAGACTGTTACACTGCAGGGACTGTGGTCTGTGTCACATTCACAAGGTGGTTCAGTAGTCAACATGGTGGTTGGCTCAGCCTTTTGTTTGAAGTGGTCACATGGTGAGAGGTGTCTAATATCAAGCATGGCGCCCTCTGCTGGTCCAAATATGCACCTACAGGTGGTTGCAGTGTGAAGTAATGGTGGCGGGGGACTTTCCCTTTGCATCTGTGTTTGCTCTTTAAATCATGCTCTCTGTGCTTATTTTGTCTTTCAGGTGGAGAAAATTGCAGCCAGCGAGCAAGCCCCGAAAGTGGAGGAGACTGACATTCTAAAGGAGCTGTTCCCCAATGACATCAACAGTCCAACAGGAATCACGTAAGTAACTGATAGTTATTAATGCTTTTTTCCTGTCTTAAAAAAAAATAGTCATCTCTGAACTACACTTCCCTTGAAGCAACCAGAAGTGTGTTTTCAGTAGCCCCTGGCTCACAGTATTATTGATAGAAATTTGCTATTGCTAAAACTGTAAATAAAAAAAAACATTTGGAGTCCCCTCATGGCCAGTGAAGGAAAGGCTTCCTTTGTGTAAATTGTTGGTTTTATTATGCATGTATACAGTCCAATTTGTCCCATCGCTAATCAGCGTATTCCACTAGCACTATGTGCATACTGTGCCACTAATGTCACCAGTAGCAGCAGTTTGGTTGTGATGTCAAAGCACAGCAGAATTACTACAGGATTGTGATAGTATATAGGTGATTTGCATGAGGTCAAAGCTAAACACCATCTAATGATAGTGAGCTGTCAAAGTGACCTCCTAAGGGATCTGTATAAGCAGTGTATGTGTTTAGATCATTGCATAAATGCTTATCATGGTAGCACATATCCACATCAGTACATATGTTCAAACTCTAGGTTTGAGTGGTTCACTGTTAATCTGTCAAACACAGAGAATATTTTTGACCAGCTACACGTTTGTCTATAGCTTAATTTTGCTGCTCTTCAGTTTTGTAGTAATACTAGCTCTATGCTTTACCACAACAAACCTATATATTTATCCATGCTACACTGTGTAGCTAGCCCCCACCACTCTGTATTGCCCCCCAGGTCAGGTGGGAGCTAGCTAGTGTTATTGATGGTAATGCCATCCTGACCAATGGTGGCGTTGCTGCAGAAACATTGTGTCCATACTCAGGCCTTCCCTTAGATCAGCCTGATGAGTAAGCAGCTTAATTCTAGCCACAAAACCCCTTTAGCATTGTTAACCACTATTAGGTCTGTTAGCACCGTTAGCAGCGTCAACTTAAAGAAGAAGAAGATATACTGTGTTAATCCCTGAGGGGAAATTCAATATTTTCACTCTGTTATCATATACACACACACACTCCCTAAATACACACACATGCACAAAGACCTGCACATGCATTAAATGGAGAGATGTCAGAGCAAGGGGGCTGCCTTGGACTGGTGCCCCGAGCAGATGGGCGTTCGGTACCTTGCGCAAGGGCATCTCGGCAGTGCCCAGGAGGCAAACTGGCACACCTCCAGCTACCAATCCATGCTCCATATTTGTACGGAGCGTTGAACCAGCAACCCTCCAGTTGTCAAGCTACATCCCGATGGACTGAGCTACTGCCGCCCCATGGCTAGTGGTGCTAACGTAGTTAACAGTGCTAAAGTGGTTTTGCGGCTCAAAATTGAGCCGTTTCGTCACCAGGGTGAACTGTAGGCACTCATTTTCTGAAGCAGCCAGCATTACCAGTGGTACTTGCTAAATAAGCAGTGCCACTAGTTAGCACCTGCCTGGCTGGTGAGCAGTTTGGAGCAGCTACCTAACCAGTGGAGACTGGAGGGTATGACGTGGGCACTATGTTTCTGCATGTAAACACAGCCAGTCAGCTGTCTGTCAGCAAAATCAACAGAAAAAAATGAATGAAATAAAAGGCAAGATATTTACATCACAAAACATTAAATTCCACCACTTCTAAATGGATAGGCCTTGAAATGTGACACTGAAGCTCATTGAGTCAACAGAGCGCAGACTAAACAGAAAGCACCTCTTTTGCTTCAGGTCATTTTGCCTTTTTTTCTTTGAAGTTAACAAGTTAATCGCAAAGTTAGAAATTAGCACCAGCCAAATGCCTGTAAAATATGCAAATGGCTGCTAGATGTGCTTCACTCTCCAGCCAAATAGATAATTGTAATCTATTGAGTGGCTGGTAGGTTTTGGAATCCACAGCCACAGTGACAGGTGGACAGAAAAGTTCATTTCCAAACCAGTTTCATTACTGATTAATGGATGCTGCAATATTGAAAGCAAAACTAACCCAAACTGCCATCCCTAGTTCAAACAGAGATCTCCTGTGTATTTTATTAATTGCATCAGATCCTCATTAAAAAAGAATAAAATGTAGAAGCCACACAGTAACTATCTACCCTTTCCATTGTGGTATTCCCTTTTCATCCCGTCTGTATCTGTCCATCATGACAGATGAGGTTGACTTGCAGTCTCTGCTAATAACAGTATGTGTGACACCAGAGATGATACATGAACACATCAGGCTCAGTAAAGAGCTGTATGACCTGCTGCCAGTGGCCAGAATGTGATTTTCGTCTGTGGGTCCCTGTAGGGTTGATGACGTAGTGTGACATCATCAAACCTGAGCAAACCTGTCAGTCCATATGGCTTCATGTCTACAGCTCTTGTGTAATAAGTCAGTGTGAGCAAAAACGCACCACAACTAGAAAGCAATGATGGATCTGTAATGTATCTTTAAGATTGTTTGCTGTGCTTTTAGAGACTAAAAGAGATCATCTCACCCTCAGAAACCAAGTCAGTAAAATGCTTGTCTTTTGCAGCGCCACCTGTCGACGACCCATTAAAGGAGCTGCCCGACGTCCAATAAAGTCCAGTGACCTGTGGAATGACGAAAACTTCCTCTTCTCTCCAAAAACCACCAAGACGACCAGCTCCTCCTCCTCCTACACAGAGAGCTGCATTGTCAACAGAGTCAGCAGCCTGCCCCCCTCCGTCTCTTCTACCTCCACCTCCTCTTTCACTACCACCTCCTCCTCCCCCTCCTCCTCCTCCTCCAGGCTTCTGTCTGCAGCTCCCCCTGCAGGTCAGACCAAAGCAGCGCCCCGCGGCGTGTCGCTGTGGATAAAGCTGTTCCTGCTGGCCATCGTGGCTGCGTTCCTGTTCCTGGTATACCAAGCCATGGAGACCAACACCATCAACCCTTTTGGAGCCTCAGACACAGAAGTGGCCAGCAGTGGCAGCACAGCATAGGGAGCACAAGAAGAGTCTGAGGGAGAAACAGAAGCCTGCCTGCTTCTACCGTTTTCTTTTTTTTTTTCCAAGTGTGAATCTGCATTGTAGCCATTTTGTTCCTGGGCGCTGTGAAATCACCTGACATCTTTGCCCTTTTTTCCTCAAGATTTTGTCTTTTTCTTTTAAGTTCTAAACCGGTTCTCAGTGAATATCGTAAGAGAAACGACATAGCCGTTTCATTGACACTTCAGCGATCTTCATGACATGTTGTGAAAGGACAGTACCTCCCATGCCGTCAGTCTGTGAGGTTATGACAAAGCCAGCCACACACAGTAGCTTTCATAGAAATATGTGAACTCACTTTTTATTGCCATGTTTTTTTTATGTCATGTTTGCATGGTGCGTGTGTGTGTGTATGTTTGTATTGAATGCGTGTGGTTGTGATTTTTTTTTTCACACTTTGCCTTAGTGTCTGTCTCTGTTAGTCATTAACAGCCTTGAAGATGGAGTTTGAACCTGTATTTTTGTTTTATACCTTACTTGACCATCTTTGTTAATGAGACAGGGAGGCTTGTTATTATAATCCAAATATTTCTGAATATTCTTAAACCCAAAACCAATATTTTCTTAATGTTCTCTTCTAATAAACTGAATGTCCCTATGTATTCTACTTTATTATGTATTCACTGTCACAAATACTGAATATCCACTCAATAAAATATTATGTTGTTACTGTGCCTGTAAGAGCATTTCATTCATGAGAATGTAGTGTGTGCACTGTATAAAACAAAATTACAAAAATGTAAACATTTCAAAGCAACAAATACATTTTTAGTGAGACATTTTAACTGAACTCTCCAAGAATCACCACTCTAGCCTTGGTGGAGGGGTTTGTGTGACCCTGGAAGGTGTAGGTCAGGGCAGAGGCAATAGCTCCAGGCAGGGACTCTCAAGGCAAAGAGGTGCCAGGGGTGGGTCCAGACTAAGAGCCATACACTGACCCTATATGAATCAGCCAGAAAACATACATGGAGACAAAAGTGGGTTATAGGCGTGCCGACCCCTGGCATCGCAGACTGACCTTAGGATCATCATCTTTCTGGAATGGGACTGGAGAATGTGCAGGAGGTGGATTGGTACCAGCTAGATATTAGGCTGCATCGAGATATTACAGTACACCAGGCTATATAGAAATCCCAACGGTATGATTTTCAATACTGTCAAATATACAGACACTCATCTTTCTATTAAACTGATAGAGACGCAATATTGTAGTACACAGCACGTGCCACCAGGGGTCAGTGTCTACTAGTGGAACAGGCAGCTGAGCTGAGAAAGATGGCGACTGTGAGTGGTGGGGATGATGAGAAATGCCTCCTGTTCAGGGCATTGCCAAATGGAACTTGATCTCAATATGACATTTTCCACCTACAAAAGCAGTTTATTAGCCACATGAGTTTATTCAACTGCTAGTCTGCCACCACCACTTAGCACACTGGTATCTGCTGTGGTAACAAGTGTCATCAGGTCCTCTGGCAAGAATCTATGGAAGAAGGGCTCCTGTTTCCCATATATTCATTATTCTATTGGTCATAAACACAGCAAGGCCTGTCTAAGATGGCCAATTGCATATTAGACACAACATTGTAGGCTAGACAATGTCACACATGTTGCAATGACTTCACCAGAAGCTCAGACTTATACATTTTATTTTTTACACAAATACTGTTATATAAAGTATACTCCAGTAAATGTATGTTGAACTAATGTTCCAGCAAGCAAATACTGTACATAGTGTACAGACGGGGAGGAATGTGGTATAAATAGGGGCCCAGCAGCTCATTCCAGCCTCGGGGGCCCTACACAGACTTTAATTTGTTGCTTAGGAGAAAAGAAAGAGATCAATACGCCCCTTACATCCCACAACTTCTCTCCGTGTTAGATGTCCAGTAGTTTTTCCTGACAACAATGCAAAATAGATTTAAATGTGTCATCATAAAGAACAGTGTTTATTATTTAATGTCAGCGTTAACTATTATTGAAAGACTGCCGTTTGCACACAGCCACGATAGAGGTGTGTGTCCCAGTCCAAGAGGTGTCCATCTATGGAGAGTTTAGTCTGAATCTCCAGATAGGCTTTGTCAGGCCCACATGGCACTAAAAGACGGGGATGTGGACTCAAGTCATACTCGAGTCACAAATTTGATTACTTCAGACTCGACAAAATCGAAAAATACTTGCAACTTGACTTGGACTTAACCACCAATGACTCGTGACTTCATCTGGTTTTGAACCGATTGACTTGAAAATAGTTGATACCTTCCTCCAAGGCCAAAGATTAAAAAGTATGATATTTAAAATGTTCCACTAATTAATTAATTTTCCTATTTTCCTGAATCATCTAATGTTAACGTTTACAATTTACAGGAGACAACCATGAAGAACTAATACAACCTCAACACCAGCTGGAAAAGTGATAGACCTGCCAAAAAGAATTTTGATTGCATATAAAAACTACACAGTGATCAACAAAAAATGAATGGCAGTATGCAAAAAGACGCAATAACTTTCAACTTCGTACAACATTTGAAGTTGCACAAAGAACGGTAAGCCAGTGTTAATATAAACATAGTTAGCAAGCTAATGCTTAGCTTAACAGCTAAGTACCTTTTTAACAATTTTGTTAACAAAAAAGTTCAAATTTTATTTTTTATTCAATATTGTAAATTAATTTTTGTAAATTCAATTATTGCACATGATGTGGTTAAGAGCACATGATTTGTTCAGCAATCGAAGGTACAGGACTTAGGAATTGTCAGATTTGACTTGGTACTCAATTTGGGACTTGAGTGCAAAGACTTGTGACCTACTTGTAACTTGCAAAACAATGACTTGGTCCCACCACTGTTATAAGAAAAAGTGAAACTTTGCCATTTTCCAGACGTTGTCTTTGTCTACAGTCAGCAATTTTATTGTTTCTGAATGTCAAACAACATAATGACATTTCCATCTAAGAAGTGAGGGTGCTCCACTCCACTTCATGTTACATGTGACACCAAATTTACCCATCCAACCTCATAGGCTACTAACCACACCTCACGTGTAACCAGGTGTGCGGTGACGTCACTAAGTGATCACCTCTCGAGGGGGCTTCACTCTCAGCCGCATTACTGAGGACAAGAATAGAGACAGCTGCCAACAGGTAATCCAATTTGTGTTCCTCTCACGGTTTGTCATCTGGCAGTCATTCTTCGTCACACACACATCTCTCCTCCATTTTTTTGACTGTCACACGTGCACAGGTTTTCATGTACCTGAGGGGGGAAACTTTATGATTTGTTGAAAGAATTCCCTTGCAAGTTACTACAAGCACCGCCTTAATTTGTCATAGATCGAATGTGTGATTGGACAAAAGATGTTGATTGGCAGCTCTGTGGCGTTTTCTTACGGGACAGAGAAGCTGAAGGACCCGCCCAGGCTTCTCAATGACGTCACGAAAGGACAAATCGGTTTACCGCGAGGTCATTCGGCCTCTCCGAGCAGCCGGTTGCAGCTAAGCGGAGTCGCCATCTTAAGACACTGAGAGAGTGAGTGCAATTATTCATTAAAACAGTACATATGAGATATTACTCAACCACGTTTTTATGGAGGAAATGTTTTGCTGAACCGTGGCTTCTGTTAGCTGTTTTGTTTATGCGACTTTTACCTCTTCTGTTAAGAGGAGACCTTGATTCTTGTGGAGCGGTCAAGTTAGCTTAGCACGTATTGTAGCATAGCATTTTAGCATCCGCTATGCTAGAAAGGGACAAGGGAAATGCGGTTACATGAATGTGTAGACATACAGTGTTCCAGGTGGGTGTTACAACGGCCCAGTAGCTTACATGGACGTTATGTCCTTATAAGTGTAGCTTAGTGTCAGCTGTGTTTTCATTCAGTAAGCTAGCTAAGTGTTTCCTGTCGGCGGTCATTCAGACGTTAAGCTAACAGGCACGTGACATGGCATCCCTTGGTTCAGGTGTCAGTGTATGTGAGTCACATCGGCAGCTTAGCTCGAGCTAACCCACAGCTAACTTGTTGCTCATTGCAGCGCAGCTCCGCCAGAAGGCAGGACACCACCATGTACCCGACCTCTTTGACGCAGCTGGCCCGGGCCAACCCGTTTAGCGCTCCCCTGTTCACCCTCCAGAAAGTGGAAGAACCCCAACAGAGCCTTCATGGACAGAGGACCCGCAGACTGGCAGCAGCCGCCACTGCAGAAGGTAACCCCGGCGCAGACCCGTAGGCTAGCTAAGGGGCTAGCGTTAGCTGCATTAGCTTAGCCGACCAGATTCGCCGGGTTGCGGCCAACTTCATTGCGTAATTCAATGAAAATACGTGTATTTTTATGAGCATTAGTCAGTGTGCGAGTTGTGTGTTATCCTTAAAGCTTTTTAATAGCTCCAAATGATTAAGGATATGATTGCAGAGGCAGTTTGCCGCTAGGCCGTTGCTGCATGCAAGCTGCCTGTGGAGGACAAGGAAGGACAAAGTGGTATCTTGCCTTTGCACTGCAGCAAACTGTACTTGACATGTCGCACTTTCTTGCTATCAGTGGATATTAGATGAGTGAAACTGTTAGTTAACTACTGCCAGGAAAAAAATATACATAATTACAAACTAGTGGAGAAATAGTGATGACCCCTGATTGTTGGCTGCTTAGGGGTTGACCAGAACAAAATGTCCTATCTTGAAATATTTATCACAGGTTGTTTAAATGCTGTCTCAGCTCTACTGGAATACATCATAGAGCATTTATGCTGGTATGTGTCAAGTGTCAAAAAGCCAAACTTTGCTCTTTAGGCCCACTAGTTTCCAATGCTCAACAGGCTTCAGCCACAAGTCTACAACTTCTTGACCTCCTCTTATAAAGGTAGTCCATGCCCAACCATTTCTTAAAGAGATATTATGTTGCTGTGCTCCAGAATACAGGGGGTTGGCTCTGCGTCAAGCATTTATCGTGTGAAAACACCATGTTGTGGAGCAAAGTCAGTGTACTTTTTCCATAACACATTCCCTGTCTTTAGTGTTTGTTCCATGCATTTATAAGTTTGGTTTTATTGTAACAACACAGCTTATTACAGCAGCAATTCATCTTAATTGTGTTTGCATCTTGGGAGTGGATAAAATTTGTTAAGACACGAGAGCATATTATAGAGCTTACTTGGCTTTGTTTTCAAACTAAACAGTCTCTGTTAGGCAGGTTTAAACCTGTCACACAAGGGCAAGTCAAATAAAATAGGTAACCTCCCTAGTACAGCCTTTAGCTCGTCAGACATCTAGCTGGTTTGAAGGCACAGATAACACGTTTCTGACTCTAACCAGTTAGACTTCCCAAGACTTAAAGAAAGTGTCATCCTTTCCAAACTCAGAGATGCCCTGTTCTTAAAGTGTCACCTGTGTTTCTTCAAAAGGAGACAGTTGTGAGTTCGGCTCTCAGAAGTATTTCGTCCTGTGTGGATTTGGTGGGATTCTGAGCTGTGGCACCACACACACAGCTGTCGTTCCCCTCGATCTGGTCAAATGCAGAATGCAGGTCTGTCCTTCGTGGCTCAGCGCCTTGTTTTTTTTAAACGTCGTGACCCATTCACCCATGAATGTATTTTTTTTTGTGTGTGTCTTATTTGAAAACGCACCAATTTGCATGGGAGAAATACCGTCAGCCCAGCTGTAGGTTGTTTCTTTTGTCATTGTGTATTGATTCCCATGATTCTAATGTGTGGGAGTGATCCTAACATGGTTGCATGATTTTGCACCAGTGTTCCTATGTGTTAAATGATTTCCACCCACCTCGCCGCCCCCAGCCCCCACTCACTCCACAGTAGAGGACTTTTGTAGGTGAAGGTCAGGAATGTCAGACCTGAGGGAGAATATGTACTGTATGTCGACAGTGCTACTTGACAGCATCAAGGTGTCTGTCTGGATTGTCTGAATGTATAAATGACCTATGAGATATGACGCAAATTAATGTGGATGTTATCAGTCAGTCATTGATTGTTCATTAACACACTGACTGATTAACCTTGTACTATCATGGAAGATTGTCTAGTAAAAAAGTTTAAAGTGCATTTGATACAACACAGGTATTCTAGTGATGATAAAGCAAATAATTTTGGTGTAGAAAAAATTAAAATATGCATTCATTGCTGGTAATCATTTACCTCAGCCTTAGGTTTATTTCTTGATAAATTGTTTGATCACAAATGTAGGACCATAGTGGTGATTTGCATTTTTTAGCCCAATCCCTTGAACTTGTGCTGATTTCTTCCATCCAGGCAGCCATTGTTGTCTTAACCATGTGATTAAATAAACACAGGTTAGGTATTTGTATCACGTTTTAAATAAATAAACTTGCACAGTTTACTGAGGTGAACTGAAATATGTGGCTGCATTTAAGGCAGGAAATAAATCAAGGAATGTGTGGTATGCTTTTCTAGTAAACAGCCAAACTTGCAAAACACCACAATGGTCCATGAAATTTTCATACTGAAATCACTTTCCAATATGATTTTATCAACCGTTGGTGTGTGATCCTTATAAATGGTGGCATGTTAGTGGCAGAGCCATCTGTAATGGGAGAGTCCTGGCACTGAATTCAAACTGTCCACTGTTGGGACATGAGGAAACTGGTCTTAAAAAAAAAAGTTTGGCAGTTTTCTTTCAGTGGTGACAGCTCTCCCATTTGTGACTCTGGTTTGGTGTTGATTTTTGTCCTGTGTTGCATGTGACCCTGCATGTTGCATGTATGTTGTGTGTCCCCTCCCTTCTACCACAGAAGATGTCAGCTGTGAGTTTGGCTCCCAAAAGTACTATGCCCTGTGTGGCTTTGGGGGTATCCTGAGCTGCGGCCTCACACACACAGCAGTGGTGCCCCTCGACCTTGTCAAGTGCCGCATGCAGGTTTGTATGGAAGCTGAACCACACAGTAGCAACGTGTAGCCAGCAGCTCTTCCAACCTCTCAGCCCCATGGATTGATGTACGATCATCAGTATAATGGTAGATGTGCACAACCTTGAAATGACTCAGATAATTAACAGTGACCTTGCTATTTGTTGTGCAGGAGAAACCCTATTCACTATTTTGGTGTTGCTAGGGTCAATTCATGCTTTAATTTTTTTCAACTTAAAAGCTTGTCTACATTTCTATCTTAAGTCACAAAGTAGCCTAGCTGTTTAGAAGGTAGATCCTATTTAACAATTAAATGGTTTGAATTGGAAACTTTTGGAGTTGTGCGAACCTTTTGTCCCGGTGATAAATAAATAAATAGTACACAGAAAAGAAGAAAAAGTTACACAAAAAAATTCACTGTAATACCACACTTTTGTAAGCGTGGCACCCATTGTGATGATGGAATTTCGATTACCAGTAACCCTGACTTTTATAAATATGTTCAGCTAATATAGTTTTAAATGTCTAAATTGCAGTTTAGAAAGAAGTGCCTGCAGGGCAAATGTATTTTACAGTTGGGAAAGTGCATCCTTGGCACTTCAAGACATACAAGGAAAACACATTTTTAAGTATTGGCACATATTAATGACTAGCCATCTTATAAATCTATACATATCTGTCCTAAACACCAGATCCCAGAGTTGCCACTCATTTAATGACATTCTTCATCAGCTTTAATTCTCCTCCTCAGGTGAACCCAGATAAATACAAGAGCATCGGCAACGGCTTTGCAGTGACAGTTAGGGAAGATGGTGTCAGAGGCCTGGCAAAGGGCTGGGCTCCCACCTTCATCGGCTACTCCATGCAGGGACTGTGCAAGTTTGGCTTCTACGAAGTGTTCAAGGTCCTCTACAGTGATTTGCTGGGAGAGGTGAGTCCTGATACCACAGTCAAAACAAGAGTTGGGTTGATTTGCGGTTTTGCTAGTCTGGTTCGGTGTATGAGCTGAAACCATTTGAAATGCTGACAGAATGGCTGAACCAGAATTTGTCACTATGACACATTCTGGCAAATTTAAAAGTAACCTATTAAAAAAAACCTGTGCTGGCGGTGTCACAGCGCTAAATCCAACTTGAATAGCATTAGTAATAAGCAATATGACAGTGGGATCAATATTATATTATGGTTGTTTATTAATGGACTAATGGAGCCGCTAGTGTTTCACAGGTTGTGTGCAATTTAATGTTGACTCGAGGCCCTACCATGAAAGAGGTCAAATTTCAGTACAGGTGGGAGGGAGAACGAGTAGCACAAGTTGTTAGTTATCCTAACTAACTGTGAGTGGTACAGTACACTGCTTTGAGCTGAAATTTTGTCAGACACTCTGATTATATTTGTTCCTGTCACTCTGAAAGTGCCGCCATAGATGAGGAGCGGTTGATTTATTAAGTTGAAATGAAGAGTTACCTGTCCGATACTTGCTTATTTCACTACAAAAACCTAAATAAAGTGGCAGCTGACTGTTGTGAGATCAGCAGAGAGCTGAAAGTTGTTTTTGTTTTTTTTTGTTTTTAAATGACCATAGCTGATAACATCCTACTTGCTGTTTGCTATATTGGATGTCATTTCCAGTAAATATCCCAATATTTTTAAATAAAAAAAATACAACCATGGGAAGACAGCTAGATAGCTACTCACCCATCTTTTATGTGGTCATGTCTCCAGTCTGATTTTGAGCATGCAGCTGATGGGTATATGGTTTGTTTACATGATGTAATTGAAGTGACACTTGGATACTCGACGTAGGATACATTGTCATTATGTTCCACTCGGGAGCTGCTGTAGAGTCAATTGCAACATCTAGCAGTAAAATTCTGTGGTCCGGTGTTTGGAGTACTATCAAACCAGTCTGAATTGTGAGCCAAGCTGTCACTAACATTAACTGGGCTCATTTAGGATCCAAACATCCGATGACTAAAATCCTTCATCTAGGTAAAAGAGAGGTAAAAACTACAAAGTTCTAAGTTGTGATCGCGACGTGACTTGAAACCGTGAGAATCAAGAGCCATTCTGCTGACAGCTGGCACTGTTGGAAAACTAACTGCAATTAACTGTTTCTACTTGGTTTTTTTTTTGGTGAGTAAAGTAGCTTTTTTTTTTTTCATTTCTGCCTTACTGCCGTAAACTGAAATAAGATACAACTACTTATATTGATAAGAAATATAGGAGCTCTAGGCTGCAACTGTTAGGAGACAGTGTGGCAAATGTATAACTAGTTGTCCCTTGCGCCTGTGCCTTCTTGTGTAAGTGCACATGTTTATGATGTGCCCTTGGGTGGCTGTCTAGTTTCCCCATGCTCTTGACATGCTGAAAAAACATTTAAGGGTTTAGAGTTGCTTCATTCTCTCTGCCAAAAGACCACCAGGCTTCCACTTCTATCTGGAGTTACTAATATTACAGTTTAACATGCTATCTGATCAAAAGTGTTGCCCTGAGTTCAAGTTGACTCGTTAACTATTCTGGGCATGAGTTACAAGCTGACCTACTAAGGCCAGTGTCTTAAAAAAGTCATCATAGTAAATCAGGGAGGTTGTTGGCCTTCACATCATGTGAAGTGTTAGTATGACCATAACCTGCATGGAGTCAGGAGGCTGTTTGCAGGTTATGGTTATAACACTGTCTGGAAGCTGTATTATGCCAAAAGTATTGCTTTTTTTAGTGGCAGTTACTTAAACTGTTTGTAACTGTTTTAAGCTGCTGCTGAGTGACAAAGTGGAGAACCTGAGTGATGTATGTCTGTCACCTAAACTGTCTGAACATTTGTTGTGTGGTTTCACCCAACAGGAGAACGCCTACCTGTGGAGGACATCGCTGTACCTGGCTGCCTCAGCCAGCGCAGAGTTCTTCGCAGACATTGCCCTGGCTCCCATGGAGGCTGTCAAAGTTCGTATTCAGACCCAGCCAGGCTACGCCAACACCCTCAGACAGTGTGTCCCCAAAATGTTTGCAGAGGAGGGACTCTGGGCGTAAGTCTAAAATCTTTGCTATCTTTGCTTTGCTATCAGTCACTCAGTTATCTTGAATGGCTGCCAGGTTATTCAGATACAGGAATGGTTGCATTAGTAGTTGAAAAATTGCAGAATAGAAAATGGATTTCTGATGACAACACGCTCCTTAGATCCACCTCTGGAGGGTGCTGTGCTCTGAGCAGAGCTCCTCAGCAGCTTTCTGGCTGTACAGTTGGAGGTGCTTGAGTCATTGGCGTGTGAGAACAGTCTACCTGTCCCCCAGCCCAACTGCAACACTGGCAACCCTGTCATCTACAGACAGGGAGCTCCCACTGCTGCAAGCCTGGGGGACGGACACAATTTATAGTTAATAACAAGGCTGGAAAGCATTGAAGAGTGTGGGTGGGTGGTATTTTCAGGTTATCAAAGTTTCAAGTTTGTTAAAAAAAAAACCCACTTTATTTTTAAGTACAGTGAATTTCTGGCACAAAGTTTTTACTTTGAAGTGCCGTTTCCTGCTGTAGAATGACTAACAATGGACATCTACTTGACAGTGACCTTTAACTAACTCAACGATATGGCCTAACAGTAGTCTGTGACACTGAATGTATAAACTGTGTGGACCTTAAACTAATGACTTAGGAGAAATCTAGTCCCCGTGGCTGGACCAGTGGGGAACCACTCTCTTAAAGGAAGGCAGTTTTGGAAAAAAAGGGGGAAAGACTCTGGTCCATAGAGGTGGCTACAAGGAAGACAATAATTTCATGCTCATATAAAGACTCCTGGTGAACCTCTTTGGTTTCCCTATTATTTACATGCATCTCTGACATCAGTACGAGAATGGAAATAAATGAATATGTAGATACCCGACACTCGATGCTCCTTGTGAGCTCACATCTCCTCTTTCCTTTTACTCCAGTTTCTATAAGGGTGTGGTGCCCCTGTGGATGAGGCAGATCCCCTACACCATGATGAAGTTTGCCTGCTTTGAGCGCACTGTGGAGTTGCTCTACAAGTACATTGTTCCCAAGCCCCGCAGTGAGTGCAGCAAACCTGAGCAGCTGGTGGTCACCTTCGTGGCTGGTTACATCGGTGAGTAACACATCTGAAGAGGTCACTACAAAACATGATGCTCATTAAAGCTAGGAAACATATCACTTAAAGACACTGTAATGATGAGGATGTGATGAAGTTGTCAAGATTTTGATCATTTCCAGCAATATTCAAATATTTCTAACTAATTAAAGTACATATTAGCAGTAATACGAGTTTAAATTCCTTTAAACCTGTGTTAAATATGTCATTGTAGACAGGGGAGTCACACAGCTGCAGACTCCAGTTCTCTGATGTGTTTTTTGTTTGCTCTTTGTGCAGCTGGTGTGTTCTGTGCCATTGTGTCGCACCCTGCTGACTCCGTGGTGTCTGTGCTGAACAAGGAGAGTGGCAGCACTGCTGTCCAGGTCCTCAAGAGGCTGGGACCCAAAGGTCTGTAACACCAGTTTACTGTAATTTAAGCAGCTCCATAGTGCAACATGAGGCTTTGATCAACACGCTCCTTAGATCCACCTCTGGAGGGTGCTGTGCTCTGAGCAGAGCTCCTCAGCAGCTTTCTGGCTGTACAGTTGGAGGTGCTTGAGTCATTGGCGTGTGAGAACAGTCTACCTGTCCCCCAGCCCAACCGCAACACTGGCAACCCTGTCATCTACAGACAGGGAGCTCCCACTGCTGCAAGCCTGGGGGACGGACATGCTGCTGATCCAAGAGCAGCTGACTGATAAAACAATGCTGTGTTGATGTCACCAATGGAAACACTGTAGCATGTTGTAGCCTTAACAGGATCAGCCGCAATACAACAAAAAAACTGAACTAAGGATGAACTAAGTGAAATAATGGATATTGTTGTCATTGGTTATTTGAGTCTATAGTTAGAGAACTTGTGTTGGTATATGTTAGAAGGTGGGTCTGGGCAGCGTGATGTAGAGGGTGTCACAGAGGTGGATTCTCATTAGGGGTAGTGCGTGTGAAACCAATTCAGCATAGTATTGGGATATTTTGCATGTCAGTATTGTATTGCTACACAGATGTCAAGTATTGATAGTCCTTTATTAGATAAAAAAATGTGTTGAAAAATACAAATTTAACTTTGGTAGCCTATTAGAATAATTAAATCAATTCAATTTTATTTATAAAGCCCAATATCACAAATCACCTCACAGCGGGTAAGGGAAAAACTCCCCCCAAAAAACCCTTTAATGGGTAAAAAAAATATTAGAAACTCAGGAAGAGCAACTGAGGAGGGATCCCTCTTACAGGATGGACAGAGCCTTTGCAGTAGCGATGTCCAAATGAGGCTTCATGAACCACCAGTTGTATTTGCTGAATCCACTAGATGGCGCTCTTGGTGTAATGAAAAAGGCTCAAGGGATGGCAATGCTGTTCAACTCTTAGCTGAACAAAGAGTGCCAGAAAAAGAAAATGATTCATGAAGTGTTATTTTGCCATTGCTAGTTGAATCCAAATAGCACTGCCATCCCTTGAGCTTTAGTCATTACACCAAGAGCGCCATCTAGTGGGTTCAGCAAATACAACTGGTGGTTCATGAAGCTTCATTTGGACATCACTACTTTTCAGTCCATTAGATACATTTTGCTGCAATAAATGACTGAAGTGACATGAAAGCACCAAAAACTTATGAGATATAACACATTTTACCAAAGTTTTCCTCTGAGGACATAATTTACAGTTGATAAAAGGTAATAAATTGCAATATATCAAAATGTATGTTATCACAATACTCAGCATATTGCAAAATATTTACAATCGCAATAATATTGTATCGTGAAACAAATATAAAAGTTGTGGTGATTCCCATCCCTAATTTTCACTTCTGTCCCATCCCACTCCGAAGAAAAAAATCCTGTCCCAGTCCCAGGAGAATATCCCCCATCTCAGCCAGTTCACATGTTGTGATTTTTAATAACAAAGAAAATAGTGTTTATTCATATTAGAACTGCTTGTGCATAAATGAAAGTCTGGCATATTCTATTAACTACACAGTATAGTATAATGTTTAAGTAACTATTAGCCTAACAGCTGAAACCACTTTATTGTACATAAATGTTACAATATTCTTAAAGTATCTTTTTATATCGTAACGTAATTTTGTTAATGTTATATTTATGTTCTTGACTCCTCACATATTTATTGTATGCTTATTGCACACAATAAACATACAAACATTCCTTGGAAGTGAAGCCCTGCTTGGTAATAAACCTTATTCTGATTCTAACTGCTAATACCATGTAGCAAATAAATAGCTCTTAGCTTATTCACTCAATGCTGACACATAATGGGAATTACCACAAATGAACATAAGCATCTTGCCCGTGATATTATGTAATTAAAACATGTGCTCTCACTTGCAGACATATATTTCCTATGCTCTGTGGAAACCAACTAAAAACTGCTGACTTTTCATTGCTAGCTCAGTGTTATTCTGATTCCCATCTTGCCTGCTCCCATTGACTATTTCCTGTCCCGCCATGTGATCAATAGTAAAATTGAATGCCATCCTTTGGAAATTCCATGACCCACAGGATTCCTGAAAGTCAGCCTCTAGCTTTATGTATAGATTTGCAAATTGTCAGATTATACTGTACAGTTTGTACTGGAGCAGCGCTGCCTTCCTGCCATGTGCACAGGACTACTGTGTGATGTTGGATTTACAATGTTTGCAGAGAGGAGAGATCTGGGGCTTGAGTAATAGGTTTGTTTTTACCTCCAACTCTAAAAATGTTGCCACAAGTCAGACAATTGACACTCAGTCACGCTGCTCACTCCTGGGTCAGGGGTCCTACACTAATATGTTGAATGACATGCAGAGTCTTTAATTTCCGATGTTTTACGTCTGACGTCATACCATTATCCATAAAAGGTCAAGTGCTCCCAGTGCTGTGTAGTTTACTGCAAGATCAGCAGTGAGTCTGAACCTGATGTGTTTGTTTCCTGTGCAGGTGTGTGGAAGGGTCTGGTCGCCCGTATCATCATGATCGGTACTCTGACCGCCCTGCAGTGGTTCATCTACGACTCCGTCAAGGTCTACTTCCGCCTGCCCCGCCCCCCTCCCCCTGAGATGCCAGAGTCCCTGAAGAAGAAGCTCGGCCTCACAGAGTAACCTCCCCCCTCCCTCCCATCACCCCACTGAGCCGCAGCCTCCAGTCGACACATCTGAACCCCAAACTTCTACAGCGCACACAGCAGTTTTCTATATTTATGTCCTCAGCTCCTGCTGCTCTGCACAGAGGGCAGGGCTGCTGCTACTCATGTATATTTAAAAACAGAAAAAACAAGCAAGAAGAGAAGATGGATGTGATGCTCTGGGCTTTCTGTGAGTCAGACAGAAAATATTCCTCTGTAGAAACACCCTTCTGGTTTTATCGATTCCTGTCATTAGAAAATGGTTAACATTCTAATAAAAGAATTAAATTCCCTGGAAAACACTGGCAGTCTGCCTTTCTTTTCTTCAACATATCTGGTTTATTGCATTTGATCAGTTCAATAGATTACAAGCCTTGGATGTACCTAACAACATTCCGCTATTACTCTGAACGTGGCAGTATTCTGAATATGAATATTCCAAATGTACCATGCTGATATTATTCAGGGGTTGATAGAATTCTTTGGGCATGTATACAACACATTCAAAATATGCTTCTCAATTAGGGTTTTTACTGCGGTTATTGACACAAGCCCTCTTTTCTGTTAAGGGTCAGCTGTGTGCATGTTACACAAACCATCTAGCCGACAGTGTGCAGTGCAGGGGTAGAGACGCGTGTCAAAAGAAAAGCAGACATTACTGATGACAAGAAGAAAGTACTTTTAAACATAATGAAAGATCTTGATATTAACAGGTTTTAGGCTCTGCACTAATGTCATAGTAATTACTTTAAGAAGGTTGCTGAAGGAATGAAAGAGGAAAGCTGTGCTTGCACGGTCCAACAAGTCCACCACTGATGGAAAACTGAGCAAAATGGCACAAGCAATAGCAGTCCCAGTTTTTCATATTTTGATGAGATAATTAGCATGTTAGGGCAGCTTAATCAGAGTATGCACAGCTGAATATAAACTGAAATATAAGTGGGATATTACATTTCATTAGCCATGTAAATAGCTTAGTAAGAATATTGACTTTTTCGTAATAAGAACAAAAACAATATTTTGCCAGTGTAAACACAGTCATTGATTTCTGTATCTTTGGCAGCCATAGTTGGTTCTTTACCTTACAGAGAGAAAGCCAGTGTGATTTGATGGAGCTGTATGATACATCAGAATGAAGAGTAAGTCTGTCCTGTGGAGTTTTCCTTTTAAACAAGTTATGTTTACATTCAGTATTACTCACTAAAACTGTGTGTCCTTAACAAACATGTTGAGTGCATTTTCCTCCTTTATAAAACATTTGCAAAGCAGAAACAAGTACCAGTATTGAAACTCTGTTTTTTGGCTAGCTTGCAGTCTCCATTCTCCCTATCTCTGCTGGCACATTGTAGCTTATCTTGGTTTGAAACTGTTGGCAGGAGTGAGCACACACAAATGAAAGCGGCACCTACTCACAAAAATAACAGCATGCTGTTACAAGAGGTTAAAAGTTCCATACATGCTGTGAGGTGATGCAGTGCAGATTTTTCAAATCAGGCTGTAATTAAACAGCATCACTAAGGGACTGTTCTTTACTTATTAAAGGAGATGGGTCTTTTTTTTTTCACTCTTGTTGTGAAGCTGGTTAGTTAGTGCCAGCTTTTTTTTTTGGGCCAGATTTTAAGCTCAGATCTGGTGAAGTTTTTTCTCCGACAGAACTTTTTGTCGCAAGCACTGTCAAGAAATTTGTAAATCCATTAATAATTTCTGTTTATACAGTTTCTGGCTTTGATAAATGGTGTCATTTTGGCAAAAAAAATTTAAAGGCATGTTTTCTTAAAAATCTGTGGCAAAATAAATACAAATTACAACCATTTGAATTTGTATGCCCCTCCCCTCAATGAAAATAAAAAACATAATCCCCTCCCCAGCACTTAAAAAAATATTTCTCCCCGGGCAGCACGGTGATGTGGTGGTTAGCACTGTCGCCTCACAGCAAGAGGGTTCCTGGTTCTATTCCACATGTGGGAGCCCTTCTGTGCGGAGTTTGCATGTTCTCCCCGTGTCAGTGTGGGTTTTCTCCGGGTACTCCGGCTTCCTCCCACAGTCCAAAGACATGCAGGCTGGGGATAGGTTAATTGGTGACTCTAAATTGTCCGTAGGTGTGAATGGTTGTCTGTCTCTATGTGTCAGCCCTGTGATAGTCTGGCGACCTGTCCAGGGTGTACCCTGCCTCTCGCACAATGTCAGCTGGGATAGGCTCCAGCCCCCCCGCGACCCTCAAGAGGATAAGCGGTTAGAAAATGGATGGATGTCTCCCCCTTTTTGCACCACCCTTTGTCCCTCATAAATAACCAACAGTCCCTAATCAACTACAGTGTAAGTGCCAAAATTAATGCAGACATTGTGTCACTGAGTAGGACAAATTATCTCTTTAGAAATATTTTCTTCTTATTATTATCAGACCATTAGTTGATGGGTTCCAGGAATGATGACAACCAGTTCAAGCAGGTTTCAGGAGTGATGAGGACTGTGTGTCAGCAACGGTGGTAAAATACATCTAAAATCTAATTGGCAAAAATGTCTTTAAGTATCAGTATTTTGTGGTTAAGGGTGAAAACGTTTACAACAGTGTAGGGTGTGCTTCTGTAAGTGGGAATATTTCAAATGGATTTTTTCAGGTGAAGCACCACTGCCTCAAAATAATTTAATACAGAACACACTAAACTGGTTTCCATCCTAATGTGGCTCCTGTCCTCACAGGTTGTTCTCATTTTCCACCACTAGAGTGTGTGCTTACTTTACTGTTGACTGCTCTGTGGACATGCATCTCCACCATTCAGCTGCCTTCAGCAGAGATGCAAGAAAGATTCAGATCCTTTCTCTCAGTGGCAAAAATGTAAAAATACTCTGTCAAGTCCTGCATTCAGTATCTTGCTATAAATGTATTTTAACAAAGATCCATCAGAACAATAAGAATATTTGTTATACAACCCCCATTCATAAAAGTTGGGACGCTGTTTTTGATTGGATTAAAAAGCTTTATTAATACCCAATGAAGAAACTTGTTTGCCACCAGAATCAACTCCTACAGACAACAAACAATGTACACAGTACATTCACAGTACACAACAAATACAAATGCACAATACAAGAAATAGATAACACCATAAAAAGACATTTGAGACTCATGGTAGAGTCTTAACTTGCATTTCCAAAGTGTTCCTGAGCCCATGTATTAATATCTTTTATAAAATAATAAATAGATAGTAGATTTAAGTGCAGTGTAGCCTGAGGGGTCAAAGGTCACAGCCATTCAGTGTTGGTTTTCAGCCTTGCCCCCTAACAGCAGAGATTTCTCTGAATTCTCTGAATCTTTTAATAATATTATACATTGTAGGTAATGAATAAATAAATAAATTATTTGCAACTGTTTTTTGAGATATGTTGTTTAAACTGTTGGACTATTTGCCCACGCATTTTTTTCTCAATGTGGTTAGCCTAGCTAAGGATGTGAAGATGTCCCTTTCGTACCCAATCATAATACTTTAATCTGTTACCAATGAACCTGTTTACCTGTGGAATGTTTCAAAATGGGGCTTTTTCAGCATTCCACAACATTCTCAGTCTTTTGCTGCCCCTGTCCCTATTTCTTTGCAGGCACATGTTGCAGGCATCAAATTCAGAATAAATTTATATTGACAAAAAAACAAGACATTTATCAGTTTGAACATTAAATATTTTTATTTGAATACAAGATATATAATTGAATATAGGGTAAAAAGGATTTGCAAATCATTGTGTTCTGTTTTTATTTGCATTTTACACAGCGTCCCAACTTTTTTTTGGAGTTGGGGTTTATAGAATATTCAAAAGATGATCATGAAAACAGAGAGAATAAGGCACCAAAATGATGAAAACAAACCCTTATTTAAGGGTGTGTTTAGGTTTCTGTAGCTTTGGCTGAATTCTAGTCAGTATTTTTGATTTGCATGCATCCACTGTACCTGCCAGTGTGTGTTGTGTTATACGACCACATCCACATGGTGCTGGTGCTAACAGAGGTCTTGGTCAAAGTTAGGGGAGGAGAGGGGCACCATGAAAATCACACACCACATTTCAAACTGGGCTAGAAGCAGCTAATGTGCGTGTGAATGACACATGTGGAAAGGGGAAAGTGAGCAGGTTTACCTGCTACTGCACACTGAGATCTGCATCAGCCTATGTGCTCTAGCCTGGTCTGGGTCACAGCAAACACACACACACACACTCACACACAGTCTGTAGATGTACCGCTGCTGTCATTAGAATCCATTTGTTTGGTTATAAAATGAGCAGTTTGCACACTGGCAACAACAGTGCTGTCTTCTGTTGGAAAGAGGGTGCATCTCAGCGTGTGTTTGCACCTAACAGGGCTTGCTGACAGGGCAAGGTTGCAAGGGGTTATGGGAAATGGATTCCATTTATGTTTTGCCTATTTGAGAGATCATAATGTCATTTCTGTCTCATTGAATAAAACATCAGCACTGTGAGGGATAAAAAGGTTTCCCAGAGCTGTGGTTTGCACAGCTCCTGTTTTTGGGTCTCATCACAGCAGTAATTTCCACATTTAGTGATAACCTGTAAATACGTTGCAGTCCAGTTATTTGTTATATGCGATCCATTCTTGCAGCTGACTTCCACACAGCTTCCTCTCTGTGCTCTATTTTAGGGCTCCATCTCCAGCATGTTTGACTGACTGCTGATGGAAACAGCTGTGGGCTCCATCAGGGACAGTTAGGCTTCAGCCTTTATTACCAGGTCCAATACAAACTATGTTTCCATCACACTGTGCCAAGGCAGAGTGAGATATGACACCACCACGACCCCCATGAACCTTCAGCTTTAATGCTTTTTCAACAGGATTTTTGCTCGCTTCCAAGGCTAAATAATTTATTTCTAAAACAACAGTCTCTATTACCCCCCACCCCCCCCCCACCCCCCCAAAAAAGTCCTTAGTGCTATTGCTACTTTTTATGGACATCTGAAAAATACATGTACATGACAATCATATTTATACAAGTCAAATTTTGCCACTTTCCCATTTAGAAGAAAGAGCTGCTCAAAAGTTATTTGCACCATAATATTTTGACTCTACCAATGGATTTAAATCATAAAAATATAGATGAATTAGATCAGATGATTTTGCAGTCTAATATGTAGCCGATGAGATCTGGTGTCTGACTTTTCCATCATAATCAAACCACTTACATGATGCGTATGACGCAGAGCCGAGCATGTGGGAGACGACAGCTGTTCCAAAAAACGCAGTGCTGAATGTCAAAACACACGTTAATGGCCATTGGTAAATTTGAGATTATTGTTGTAGCCCAATTTTTCAGTCAAGAAAAAAAAAGACATTTGTTTTTTTCTGGGGTTTTTTGGGGGGGGTTGGTTACAGCGGTGACTCACTGAATGCAGTGCGTCACAATCACAAAGTGTCCCATTTTCTGTGGGATGTGAGCTGTCGTATGTATACCTCTGCCTCTGTGGTGTGTCTGATGTGTGCTGCAGGTGCTGATGAATGGTCAGTGGAGCCAGCTGTCTGCATGAGTAGCAGAGAGAAGGTGAGAGTTGGTCAAGGAAGAAAGAAATGCCCAGGAATAGGCTCATAATGGCAGCGACAACAAGCACCTGAGATCCTCGTACAAGTCAAAAGCCAACAAAGAGAAACTAAAGATTCTTATTTTATTGTTGATTTGTTTTTAATTTGATTTTATTTTAGCATTGTATGTTTCTGCAAAGCACCGATACGTTGCATTTGTACAGTTCATAGTATCATATTAGTGTTCCTAAAGTGAGGTGGTATATGAGCATCGTTGCTTTCCCAGCAGATGTTGTGCTGCTGCACGTGGGTGTTTTTTAGCCACCTGTCACCACTTTTCCAGCAGTTTTGTGCTGTTATACATAGGTTTTTTTGGTGACCCCTTTCTGCTTTTCCAGCAGCTTTTGTGCTGTCAAACGTGGGTGTGTATTAGCCGCCCACCGTCACTTTTCCAGCGGATTTTGTGCTGTTACACGTGGATGTTTTTTAGTTACCCCTGGACACCACTTTTCCAGCGGATTTTGTGCTGTTTAACATGGGTGTTTTTTAGTTTTTGATGCTTTTGCAGATGCTTTTGTGTCGTTAAAACTTTTAAACTAAGATGTTTTTTAGTGACCCCTGGTCACCACTTTCTCATCAGCTTTTGTGCTGTTAAATGTGGGTGTTTTCTGGCGACCCATTTCTGTTTTTCCACGGGCTTTTGTGCTGGTAAATATGGGTGTTTATTAGCGACCCATCACCACTTTTCCAGCAAAATTTTAGCTGTTAAATGTGGGTGTTTTTAGCCACCTGTCACCACTTTTCCACCAGATTTTCTGATGTTTAACATGAGTGTTTTTTAGCGACCCATTGCTGCTTTTGCAGCTGCTTTTGTGTCATTAAAACTATGGTGTTTTTTAGTGTCCCCTGGACACGACTTTTCAACATGATTTTTTTCTCTTAACTATACCAAGTGGGTTATTCTTCGCTAAACGTAACCACACATTAACATGTCTACTACATAACCTACAAATGTAATGTATCTGTGGTTTGCAGAAACACACAATGCCAACATTTTAGTTGTTTAGTTTAATTTAGCTAGTTTTGGTTGACTTTGGTCTGCAGCCCCGACTTCAGTGTTATAAATTAATCAAATTACCAAACCCAGTTGGTGTGCAGTGAACAATAATCCAGCCTTGTCAAAAGAGCAAAGAGGTCTTAATGTTTGTAGTTTATACTTTTATTAAGTTCACTATCTTAACTTGACTGTCTTCCTGGAATTGTTAGACCTCAATTCATTTTTCGTTCCTTGGAAATGTTTGCACAGACCTTAATGCCTCAGAGAGAGTAGGAGCTCAGCCTGTTGCTTTTGGCTCTTTCAGTAAGGAGGGGAGGAGTCAACAGAGACTGCACCGCTCCACGGAGAAAAGGACCAGGGGCTGAGGAGACAGCACTGGCGCATGTGCAAACGTAATCATCCGTGCATTCGTGCATCTAGCCATTGTCCTTCCAGCCCTGTGCAGGGTTTTGGAGGTCACTCTGAAATAGCAGCCGGTGTTTCTGGTCACATGAACATGGGGGCCTGGCTTGGCTCGCTGTGAGGAATTTGCAGTGGGCGGAATCCACTCCACAGCAGAACTGGGAAGTCTCTCAGAGCAGGGAGAAAGCTCACCGGAAAACTTTGCCGGACTACAGACTGAGCAAGGTCATGAGAAGGACAAGCTTGTACATCCATGTTACAACATCTGTCACTGCATGCAGCTGGGCCTCTGCTTTCTCACAGCCAAGATATGTAAAGCTTTTGTAACCAGTGTGTCCATTTGTATAAAACTCTGAATCACATTCACAGTATCCCAGGACTTCAGTGTGGCCTCATTATGTGACAAAAGCTGATGACCTGACCTTTGACCCACAGTGACAGCAACACTCAGCAAACATTATAAAGTAAGAGTAAAAATGGATGAAATATAAGGCTTCTGTTACACAGTTACACTCCTGAGTTAATTCATTTTGAGAGGTACTGTCAGCTGTACTGCTGCAACAGCTGTCAAAAGGAGGAGCAACGATGCATTTTTTTTCACATGGTAATAAATTTAGTAAATCCTGTCATCAGTCACATCATTGTCAAATAATGATTTTTTTTTCTTGGGTTACAAACAGTTTATGTCTGTTAGCTGATTGGTAGTTTTTAACTTTATTGTTTTCACCAAGGTAACCCATTTAGCACTAATACTGCTTTTCAGTGAGTCCTGGGTAAAGACATTAAACAGTAGCAGTGGTCAGGTACTGTGTGGAGGTCATGTAACCTGATACCATCTGTGACATGACTAGAATTAGTTACATAACTGCAGCTGGCAGCAGAGGGCACAGGGATAGCTTTGAGCCATGCAGAGATAGTTGGTATAGTGGCAGGTCTTGTGATGCCCGCTGGAAATGGCTGTTAAATAATAAATACAACGTTCTAACTGTCACAAACATTTGAAAACTAGAGACCATGTTGCAATAGGATCAGCTGTGCTACAGTGATACACGACTTAAAATCAGCAAAACCTCCAAAATGTGGGGCCAGGGGCATAAAGTGGAGGGGCCAATGCCCCCTCCCCTACGTCCTTCCCCTCCACTAGTTTGGACCACATCCATCTTCAGACTTCATTTTGATCTCAACTACACACCTGTACAATTTTGATACTGCATCTTGCACGGTTGTGACACTATCCAGGGTGTCAATCTGTCAACACACAGACAGACAGACATAAAAACACATGGCAGAATAGTTCCCACTACAATAGGTGTCACAAGGGCCACATTTTGCCACGATGATACACACATGCACAGACTCACAAGGTGAAAACAAGCCCCGCTGTCTCAACTGATAATTACTCTTTGAATTATTACAATTTGAGTCATTTATGCGTGTGTTGTTAAGCGGCGATTCCTCTAATTGCTGCTAGACACTGGTTTCAGAAAATCATACTGATATCTATTAAAGCTATATTCATTGTATTTTGGACACTTGGCAGCAGAGGAACTTTATGCTCATAGTGTTTTTATACATCACCTTATAAAGTGTTAGCAAACCTTTGCTTATGTACACATCTAATAGAGACAGAACAACATTATTCATTTAGAGTCCACCTAATGAATGTAAGTCCAAAATTCTCTCTCTTTTAGCTCTGTTTTTGGTCTCCACCAACTCCTGAGAGAAATGTCTGTCTCTCCAGTTGTTAAATGCTCCACTATGTTCACCAGCTACTCTCCGACTGTGTCTGTCTGCTGTTTGCTGCTGAGCACGTAGTGTACAACGTGCTTAGGGAAGGTCCTGTCTCCTTTTCTGTTCGCCCTTTACACCTCGGACTTCGTATACAACTCCAAGTCCCGCCACCTGCAGAAGTTCTTGGACAACTCTGCAAGTGTTGGCTGCATCAGCGAGGGGAAGGATGCTGTGCAAAGGGGCGCAATGGAGTCCTTTGTTGAGTGGTGTGAGCTGAACCACCTGCAGCTTAAGGGTATGGTAACATACCACCCATTTATGTGAGTGACTATCTCCTTTGAAGGCGATGTTCATGCTTAATGTGGGCAATGCCTTATGTGACGCAAAGGGAAAGCTAGCTTGCCAGCTAATATTAGCTATCATGCTAATAAATACCAAAAAACATTATGTTATTGGTACAGTTTCAATTTTCTTAAGGTTCCATACAATAGTTAGACACGGCAACAAGCAGCGTCTCCTTCACACATACTTCTCTGCTATTGGTTCAAGTTGCGATTTTGGCGGACAGAGTTCACCAAAGTTGAACTCAACGTGATGCAAAAATGCAAATTTGCTTTGCAGCTGTAAGTAAACAATTAATTGTTAATATAAATAATATGGATTAGTGATGTTATAAAGAAAAGCAACTTCTTTTTACAAATTAAAGAGAGACTTTTCTACAAAATTGTACAGTTATAATTTCACTTCTTGATATGCTATGGTGGTGACTGTGATATGCATGACTGGATTTAGGAGATAGTAAGTTTGTTTACGTTTCTTTGATTGACAGGTGTATCACTGATATGGAAGACTTTAACTTCTGGTTAATCTTCACTTTGATAAATAACAGAACAAACTCAATGAATCAGTTATCTGTACTTGAATAAATATTATAATATATATGCATGTATGCAGGGACACAGTCGTACCAAAAACATAAGGTAACACTACGTATGCTCAGTGCATTGGCAGTTTGAAACCTTATTCACTTGTGATCATGTTACACTGACACAGCATAACCTCATACAACAGTATGTATGATATCCAACAAATTGGTGTCCTTACCAGCTAGGTTAGGTTGAGGAAAAGAATCATGTTTAGGCATCGTCACGTTGCATACTTAATGTTAAGTTACATACTTAAGATAACGTGACGCCATACCTTAAAGTGACTAAATTCACATGGTTATATGCATGTTACTGGTTCATGATTACATGGGTTATAGACAAGATTCTGTTGCATTACTTTAATAGGTATATTTATGAACAGTGCATTAGAATAACTTGACAGATGCTAAAAACTTGCCTAAGAAGTCTTTTTTGTTTACTCTGTGTTAAAGTGTTTAAAAACTGCATCACAGCAAATGTTTTTACAAACAGTCGTGGTATTCAGCCTTCGGCTTCTTAGCAAATGTTGTCAGAAGCAAAATTGTGGAATTCAGCCTCCAACTCAGACGGATGCAGAAAGAGCCTCTCGGCAAAACAATGATTGTAACCAAAACCATTTATTATGGGAGTCGGAACACTCACAAGGTCTTAAGTTTATCTTGTACCTCCGGACACCCACATGCTCCTCACAGAAAACATGCCAAGGGTGAAGGACTCAAATGATCAAACTGTGACAACGCACCTCCATGTCTAATAGTTTTTTATTTTTTTATTTTTTTTACCACACTCGTCCTGTCAATCTCAGCTACTTCTTTCTCATCTTTCCTCCATTCCATCAACAAGGCTGAAATATGTACTGGACAAAGCCAGGAATCCTAACTCAGGATCAATGATTTGGTTAATAAAGGTTTGTTCTTATTTAAAAACAAATAGGTACAACTCTCTAATAAGGTGTCATTTATAGTCGTTGTTTATTATTAGTTACCAAATAATTAACTTCCTAATGTTTTATAGGTCAGTAATACACCCTTAATAAGAAGAACTTTTGGGTTGCCAGGTTGTGGAAAACCTTCACCTTATTGCATCATATAACCACTTATTGTCTGAAAAAGGACTGCAGATGATCTGGACCAAAATCCATGTATTACCTTTTAAAGCATTTAAAAATGAATTAATAACATGTATACCTGCATTATTATGTAAGACAAAGAACAAACACCAGTGATTTTTTCCCTCACAACCTGGCAACCAAAAGTTCTTATTAATGGCTTATTACCGATAATTTATTGACCATTAATAAAGCCATTCATCCGACGTCTTTGCACCCAGGTCAAATTGTGGCTGTTCAGCTATTTACATCCATTCCTACAACACATCATTATGGATCCTACTGTGTGCTGTGATTGGCTAGTACTCGGCCCGTTGATGCATCGAGGTTGGAAGCAGTTAGGGCAGGGGCAAATAGGTCATGGTTAAGGCTAGCCCTAGCCAATCTTGCATATTCTTTTTTAGATTAAAGAGAGAGATAAAAATGGTAAATTTACCAGAAAAAAACTCACAAATGTACTGCCAGAAAACACAGTCCAAGACATCATATGGTTGATGAATGACTTTCAAACAGCAGACTGGTGTTCCACTGCTGTGTGAGTCAATGTTGACTAGAATGTACACAGGGTAGGCCTACATAAACTTAAGCAGAATAGCTGAATAGACCCGTTAGGGTTAATGTCATATTTCAACGTTGCTAAGACACGCAGGAATATACACCTCAGGTGCAAATAACACTGTTGGCCATGGAAACTTGGATGCTAATAGCATCTGCCTTCATAAATCCTTTGGTTGTTTTGTCTTAGTAAGTAGTACCAAACATATGTTGCAGGAATATGCACCTGTAAAGCACAAAGTCAAATTAAGAGCCTTACCACTTAATATTGGGGTCATGTCTTGCTGAGCATCCCTGTTTCAAAATCTAATTTTAAGACCTTTATCATGTGAGTATTGTGCTCATGTGTGGCATACTCAGTGTTTTTCATGAAACAGCATAGCTCTGGGGCCAAGTGGTATACCAGAAACACTATTCACACTGCACAGAGAGTGTGAGGAATGAGGGGTTAACAGGGGCCGTTCATTTTTGCCCTGTGCCCCCCCAACAGGTTCATCCAGCCATGCACATCATTGTTTGTCCTTTTTGCCCAAATAAGGATTTTTCAACTCGACACTCCAGATTTCAAAATAAATGTCCCTTCAGATGTGCTTGGCTGATGTGACAGATGCTACATTCAGGTTTCTTTACAGCTTGTAGTGGAAATTAAAACAAGAAAACACAAGTGCTAATACAAAATATTTTTGGACTGCTGATGAACTCGAATGGCATTTTGAGCTTGACTTAAGTGAGCACTGCAGTCACAGGTAAATTCACAGTCTAAGCTCCAGCTGTGGAAGGTCACTTTGTTTAAATAGCGATGGAATTGTTCCACCTGGCCCCTCGGCCTGCCAAACTTTATCCCTGACTGACAAAAACACAATTGGTGCTTTTGTCTGCACGCTGCTTTAGGATTGGTTGCTGCTGCTTCCTCTCTTTGGGAACTGCGTGCACCCTGATTGGCCAGAGGCCCATTCAGGTCAGCAGGCTGACCTTGCACAGTGTCTGTAAAGTGTAAACATTGGCACACACAGTCCATTTCACTTCCATATTTACAGTAATAACTGCACTGAGTGCAGCTTGTTGTAATCAACAACTCAGCACACATACAGCAGCTCGCCTCTCACTGTGTAATCCTGACCTGTATGTGATTTTGTTTTTGATACCCAGCAGTCACACTTTGTACATTCACATTGCTGGTGACCTTGCTCTACACCATCACCAACTCTGCCCTCATCCTCTGTCAACGACCTTGTAAATAGTTTCAGTTCCAATGTTATAACTGTTATGGATGCCATTGCCCTGATTGAGACCAAAGTTAACTCTGGAAGGAAAAAGTCATCATGGAGGAACACCACACTGGTCAAATCTCAAAAAAGAGAGTGTAGGCAGGCTGAACGCAGATGGCGAAAAACCAAACTTCAGGTTCATTATGACATCTATAAAGAGAATCTTCACATCTATAACCAAGAATTAAAAAGGGCAAGGCAGTCCTTTTTCTCTGAGATTATCAATAAAAACACCAACAATGCCCGCACCTTATTCACTGTCGTCGACAGACTGACAAACCCCTCACCATCTGTCCCACCTGAACTGCTGTCCAACAAGTCATGCAATGACTTTGCAGCTTTTTTCACTGATACAATTCAGAGGTCAAGACAAACAGTAAGTGGCTCTACCTCAGGAAACATGGTTATGTCACCTGTTCCTCCTTACTGTCAAATAAATCTAGAATATTTTCAACTCTTAGATCATGCATCTCTGACAGAAACTGTTCAGCACTTAAAGTCCACGACCTGCTGCCTTGACATGCTGCCTACAAGCTTTTTAAAAAATGTTTTTAATTGTGTTGCACCAGAAGTATTGCAGATAGTAAATACCTCTCTTCGATCAGGGCATTTTCCCGAAGCCTTGAAAACTGCAGTAATTAAACCTCTTTTAAAAAAAACCTAATCTGGATGCCTCAGTAATAAATAACTACAGGCCCATATCAAACCTAACATTTTTGGCAAAGATCATTGAAAGGGTTGTTTATCAACAAATTCACACCTTCTTGATCCAAAACAATCTCTTCAATGTCTTCCAGTCGGGATTTTGACCACACCACAGCACTGAGACTGCACTTATTAAAGTTTTAAATGACATACATCTTAACAGTGATGCATCGGAAACCTCAGTTTTGGTATTACTGGATCTCAGTGCTGCATTTGACACGGTTGATCACAACATACTGCTTGACAGATTGGAGAAGTGGGTCGGACTTTCTGGTACTGTGCTAAATTGGTTCAAATCTTACCTAAAAGATCGGGACTACTTTGTCTCATTAGGTAATTATGAATCTGAGCGAACAAAGATCACGTGGGGTTCCTCAAGGCTCCATTCTTTGGCCACTTTTGTTCAATATCTATATGCTCCCCCTTAATCAGATTATGGAGTTCCATAACGTCTCCTACCACACTTATGCTGATGACACACAACTCTACATTACAGTGTCACCACATGACTACAGTCCCTTACAGTCGCTGAGTGAGTGTATCCAACAAATCGATCAGTGGATGAGCCAGAATTTCCTTCAGCTCAATACAGAAAAGACAGAAGTCATTGTGTTTGGTCCAAAAAATGCAAGGCTTGAGGTCAATGATCAACTTGCCTCAATGACACTAAAAACTACAGAGCAAGCCAGAAATCTCGGTGTAGTTATGGACTCAGACCTGAATGAACAGCCACATAAAGACTATTGCTAAATCAGCCTATTACCATCTTAAAAACATAGCAAGAATGAAGGGATTTCTGTCTAAACAAACACTGAAAAACTTGTTCATGCATTTATTTTCAGTAGGTTAGATTATTGTAATGGTGTCTTTACAGGTCTCAGTAAAAAATCAATTAGGCAGCTGCAGCTCATCCAGAATGCTGCTCCCAGAGTCCTGACCAGGAAAATGGACCATATCTCACCTGTCCTTAAATCACTGCACTGGCTCCCTGTGTGTAAAAGGATAGATTTTAAAATCCTGTTACTGGTCTACAAGTCACTGAATGGTCTTGGGCCTAAATACATCTCAGAGCTTCTTGTTGGGTATGAAGCTTCCAGACCCCTCAGGTCATCAGGGACAGGTTTACTCAGTGTTCCCAGGGTCAGAACCAAGCAGGGTGAAGCAGCATTTAGCTTCTATGCTCCTCACCTGTGGAACAAACTCCCTGAACACCTGAGGTGTGCACAAACTGTCAGCACATTTAAATCAGGGCTGAAAACATTATTGTTTACTGCAGCTTTCCCGTAATTTAATCACTGTAACTTTTAGCTATTTTAGCTGCTTGTTTTATTGTTTTTAAATTAGACTTTTACTGTTTCTTTTCTATTCTAATTCCAGTGTTTTTAATGTAATGTTTAAATTTTAATGTTTTTGTTTGTAATGTATTTCTCTGCTTCTGTAAAGCACTCTGAATTGCCTTGTTTACGAATGGTGCTATACAAATAAACTTGCCTTGCCTTGCCTTGCTGGTAAAGTGCACAGAGGAGGTCACGGGGTGGTTGCTACATATTTTTTAATAACATCATTACTAATAAACCCAAATCAGAGAGCTTTTAAAGGTCACTTCCACTCTGACGTGAAATTAATATCTAAATTATACATAATATACTGCATCCTGTAAACTGAATACTACCAATACAATGCATTACCAGTAAATACTCACAAACCATACTCGGCAACTGACTACGGTGCTAAGGATACTGTACAGTGCTGGGTGGAAGAACAAACTGATGTTTGTCAAGAAATAGTTCCTTGCAACCATAAATTTTGGTTTTTATGTTTCAGATGATTCAAATTCAATTCCATATTAAATAACAGTGTATTTGGTTGTTTTCTGTATTTGCAGTGCGTTTCTGAATTTGGTTGTGTTTTCTCTATTTGCAGTGTCTTTCTGTATTTGGTTGTGTGTTCTCTATTTGCAGTACATTTCTGTATTCAATTGTTTTCTGTATTTTCAGTGCGTTTCTGCAATTGGTTGTGTTTTCTCGATATTGTATTTGCAGTATGTTTCTGTATTTGGTTGTTTTCTGTATTTGCAGTATGTTTCTGTATTTGCAGTATGTTTCTGCAGTTGGTTGTTTTCTGTATTTGCAGTATGTTTCTGTATTTGCAGTATGTTTCTGAATTTGGTTGTTTTCTGTATTTGCAGTATGTTTCTGCAGTTGGTTGTTTTCTGTATTTGCAGTATGTTTCTGTATTTGCAGTATGTTTCTGAATTTGGTTGTTTTCTGTATTTGCAGTGCGTTTCTGTATTTGCAGTATGTTTCTGAATTTGGTTGTTTTCTGTATTTGCAGTATGTTTCTGTATTTGGTTGTTTTCTGTATTTAGCTGTGTATTTCCTGCGCGTTTCTGAATTTGCTTGTGTTTTCTCTGCAGCGCACTTCTGCCATTGGTTTCTGTAATTGGCATGCTTCTGTATTCACTTGTGTTTTTTGTGTTTGCAGTGTTTTATTCTGAATGCTGTGCATGTGTCAAATCAGTGAAGATGCTTGTGTTTTGTTTTCTTAATCTGCAGTGTGTGCCCTCAGAGTCATTGTAAGAGACACAACCTACAGTACAGCTGCAAGGCCATGACGAGCAGCTGTGCAGTAGCAACCTTTATTTATATAACAGTCATTATACAACAAGGTGGACAGAGCCAGGTATAAGGGCAGGCAGAAGGCGATGAAATAATACAGCTGAAAACTGCTCAAATTTTAGATCAAATAATAAGAACAAAGGATCAAATTAAATATCAAACACCAGAGGCATCATGATGTCATGTTTTCACTGAGCCTTTTCTGTGTCACTGTGTATCAAACAGTGTGATGCTCATCTGCATGGACATTTTAAGACATGAAGAGGAGTTCTTAAGATGCTGTTAAATAGACTGTACTGTTGTATTTTTATTTTTAATGTAATGTATTTAAATGTTGGATGTTGTATTTTTATTTTTAATTTAATGTAATTTTAGTGTGTGACTTCATGTTTTCTTTGTTTCTTCTTTTTGATAAAATCCCTGTCCACCTTTTGGTACTCGTCTCCCTTCTGTGTTGATCTTTTCTTTGTTAAAATGCCAGTGTGCTTGTACTCTTTACCTGTGCAAATGGAAGATAAAGTCACTTGAAATTAACTTTGACTTAATAGTGTGAACTTGGACTTAAAAATAATATTAGCATCTACTTTTAGCCTCAACCTTTTTTGTCTGCTTTGGTATCTCTCTCAAATCTAACTCAGCAGCATCAAGCCTGTTTGCTCATCACTGAGACAAACAACATGAGGAGTGTTTATGCAGAATATTGTGAGAAATATGTGAAACCGTTAAGTGTGTTTGCATGTCAGAGATTAGGAAAGGGTGAGGCACACTGATAAAGACAGAGAGAATGAGGCAGCTTTGGTTATGTAACAGCCTGTTAGCCCCGCCTTCCTCTACTGGCCAATCTAATCCCACCGTCACTCTCCTCACTCTTCACACGCAACGGCCTCACCAGCCCTTTCACTCACACACACACACACACACACACACCCCCCACACACACACAATGGCCCTGACGCAGCTGGGTGGGCGCCTTAAAGGGATCGGCATCCTCGACCCCGTTGGAGGAGAGAGATGCATGACCGCAGCGTCCTATTGGGTGCCAGCCTGTATCACCACCACCATCATCATCATGTGTGACATGTGCAGCAACAGCAGGGGGATGCAGAGAACAGCATGTTCACATGGATATATGGGCAACCATTGGCTACTGTTGGAGCAAAGTGCAACGTGTTCACATTGCAAAATGGAATATATGTCTAATAATTAGCTTTTAATGTGTGAAAGTTAAACATTTAAAGGGACAGTTCACCCAGAAATTAAAAATATATATTGTTTCTCTTACCTGTAATGATATTTATCAGTCTAGATTGTTCCGGTGAGAATTGTTGAGTGTTGGAGATACTGGCCATAGAGATGTCTGCCTTCTCTCCAATATAATGGAACTAGATGGCACTCTGCTTGTTGTGCTCAAAGCACCAAAAAATATATTTGAAAAACTCGACAGTAATGTCTCTTTCTAGAAATCATGAATCAAATTACTCAAGATAATCAAGATAATCCACAGACTTTGTTGTGAGCAGTTTCATTTTTGGAACTATTTCCTTCTTACTTAACTACACCCACCAAACGTTATCCTCAGCTGAGCTGTAGCATTAGCTATCTCAGCTTCTGTATGATGATTCGGTTGGTGGGTGTATTTTGGTGAGAGAGAAGGCAGACATCTCTACAGCCGATATCTCCAACATTCAGCAACTCACACTAAAACAATCTAGACTGATAAAAAGCACTACAGGTAAGAGGAAAAATATATATTTTTGATTTAGGGGTGAACTGTCCCATTAACACTTTGCTCCAAGACATATGAAGTCTGGATGTCTGGCCTCCTATTTGCGAATAAATGATGGTAAATGTAGCAAATCACAAAAAAAAGACAGAAAAATGTCAACCAGAGTTATTCTGTCACAGAGAGGAAGTGAATAAGATAAGAAGAGGCTCTGTGGAGTTAAAGATTGTATCTCTGTTCACAGACTTTCTCTTTTTCTCTGTGACCCAGTGACCGCTGAACACGTAAAACACTTGAGATGAATCTCGCCGACCTCCAGACCTCGTTAGCAGGCACAAAGCCCAAAGGTGACTGATGGATATTTTGTTATGCAATATCACAGGTAATTATGACTGAGTAGAGAACGCTGCAGACATTACTGCAGATGGTGTTGAAGAAGTATCACAAGTTGTAAAACAATCTTGATGTTGTCACACAATAAAAAGTCAGTCACATTATATTGACAGTTTTAAGCACATGTTCTGCCAGCTGGACAAAGTAAACCACTGAGTTGAGTTAAATATTTTATTTGCTATAATAAGACTCACCCTGATGTTGTATGAATGCTTTATTTACAGGTCAAGGTCCACCTGTGTCCGGGTCCACCCAGATAAGGTAAATACACCTGTGGAGTATACAGTGACCGTTTGGCTAGACACCTTCTCAGTTCAGATAACTAAGATTGTGTCTTACAGCTGATGAAGCTGTGTCTGGTCACCAGTGGTGGAAATAACCAAATCCTTTACTTCAGTGAAAGCAGAAATAGTATAGGTGTGCATTCATGTTTCTAGTATAGTACTGAATAATGCCTGTCAAGTATCAAAATTTAAAGTAGCAATTATGCAGGCAAAATAGCTTGCTGGTGTTATATTATTATATATTATGATGTTCTTTTCATTGTAATGATTAATGTTGTAGCAGGTTGGATTAAACTAATTTGAACCATTTTAGATACTGCTGAGTATTTTCATATGTAACAGAGAACACTTACTTTAAAATCTGACAAGTTGATTTTAACTTTTGAAACTTTAAAAATGTTTTTGCCTTGAAAAGGGTAAAAAATGTCATTATTAGTGTTAAGTTATGTTTAATTTCATTCTAATCATAAGTTAACTTAAAATTTATAGATAGAGAGATATCTGAACTCCACCACATGCAAAATCTTCTTTGTCACGATATTATTAAATCAGACTAACTTGGTTTAATTTAGTTGATATGACAAAATAAAATATCTAAGAAACCAGCTGCTATGATAATGGTAAGTGAATATAACTTTTGTAATTCGTTTGAAGTTATGTTTACTTTACATCTAATGTTAATTTCATTGACAATTTAATTGTATCTACTTAACTTTGTGAGGTTGTTGCAACTTAAAAATGACAAGTTGTTATTTTTAAGTGTTGACAACTTAATTAAACCAAGTTAGTCTGATTTAATTTGATCATGATGAGAGGATTTTGCATGTGTTGGAGTTAGGATATCTGTAGTTCTAAACTTAATTTAAGTAAACTTAATAGTTCCGACCAGATGTAAATTAAACGTAACTGAAGACTAATAGTTATATTTACTGGTTTCCTAGATCCTACAATTGTTTAGTAAGTTCAACGTGTCAGCTTTTACAGAATCATTTAAAAGTTTAGGTCATATATATAAATCTTTCAAGTAACTTTAGCTGATGTAGTGACGTAAAAAAAATATGTTTTCTCTGAAATACACAAAAGTACAAAGAAGTACAGTAGCCAAACATCTAATACTCAAGTAGTCTCTCAAAACTGTAATTGGGTTACATTTCACCACTGTTGGTCTGACAACAACACACACAACTATATATATATAAAAAAAACTATAGCCTATGTTCATAGGTTAGTATATGCACATATTTTATTTATACGATTTTAGTCTTTTTGAAAACTCTGCTGCAGCAGCAGCTGTGAGACTGAACGTGTGGGTCAAATCCGAAATCCCCAGGAGAGATTATTATTGGATCTGTCCTTAATTTAACAGTCCTATACTGCAGAGCACCTTTAATCACATTTTGCATCCTCTCCTATCACATTTATGAAGAGATATTTTCATAATTTTTGGCTGCAACTTTTTAAAATAACCTATTTTTCTGGGTCTCTGCTGTGTTACAGTTAAAGGAAATAAAATGCAATGTGCAACCCACTTCAGAGAATGAAAGGAAAGTGTGAGTGAGACACCCTGTTGGTTGAACTCACTGACTTTAGTCAGAGGGGGAAAATCTACATGAGCAGGGAGTGTGGTTACATTAACCTACATCATTCAGGTTTGGTGTCCATGCTTCTGCCTGACTGAGGAGTGGAAACTGAAAAAAAAAAAAAAGTATCTTAAAGAGACAGGGAGGGATCAGGAATTACAGCTGTGCATGTTATCTTCACCATATATCCCGATGCAAACATGCAAATGTCACGCAGACAGCCTGGCATCATGCTCTGCACCCCTCCTCACATGTAAACCCATCCTGGTCACATTGGCAATCCATCCTCCTCCTCCTCCACCACCTCCTCCTCCTCCTGCAACCCGTTCAGCTCCACATTCTCCCCATCTCTGTGCCAGCCGCCGGACTCCACCGTCGCCTCCACCGGACCAGATAACGGACATCAGCTTGTAAAATCGTCTGTAAAAACGTGAGTATCCTGCTTATTATATTTCATATTTCTCTGTGTCGGGGTCGGGGCTGCGCACAGAGATGCGTGCTGAACGCAGCAGCAGCAATGGATGCTCTCAGTTGAAATGCGCGCTGCAGGAATCCATTTTCAATTTATGCGAAGTTACACTAAATCCCATTAAAATGTTTGAAACTATATTAAAGGAAAGTGTCATGAATGTTTTGCGTCAGTTTGGATGAGCAAAGGCCACCAGACAGCTAATAATATGATTTACTATTTTTAATGACGTGCGAATTTAATTTTAGCCTTATAGGAGTGAATAAGCGCTGAAAGTGCAGCTACTGTAGCTCCTTAATGTGGGTCTGCGATGTCCTAAAAATATTGTCGGGCTATTATTTTACATTCTATCACATTAATATTGACATATTCATATTTACGGTCATGTTTGACTTTATTCCCGGCGGTGCACTTGACTGTGAGGGCGCATACATATCTGTATTGAAATGCTGTATTGTCGCACAGACAGGAAACCACATGCCCATGAGCTCGCAGTGAACTTGAACTCCTCTCAGAGTTCGGATGCCATTAAGCGCTGTATTTATATTAACTGCATATCTAAATCTTTCTTCCTTCAAATTGTACAGTCTCTCTTCATGGTCACCAAAATCGAGGTCGACGGCAGGCAGGGCCGAGGCCGGGCTGTTACATAACCCCAATTCCACTGAAATCACTTAAAAAAAAAAAGAGGAACAAAAACAGCCTGTCACCTCATTAAAAGAAATCTCTATCAGGCTGTGTTAGTAGGACACCTGCCCTGTAAGCCATGAGGCTACTGAACCCATTGTGGAGTTGATTTTTGGAGGCTAAAATGAGGCATTGTGTGCTTCAGTAGCTCTATTGTCTCCTGAATAAGTGGCAGATAGCTGGACAGCCCCACACACAGCCACGAGGTGCGTCCCTTTCTGGGCACAAACCACCTCCCCTACCGCCTATTTCAAGTACCCATATGACCTTGGTATGAGCTGATATCATAACTTGTTGGCAGCGTGTGCCAGCAGGCTAAATATTACAGGACAGCACGAGCTCAGGGCATTGTTCTTGATGCATACTGATAGATAAGGTCAGTGGTGCCCAAAGTGAGGCCCTAGGACCTGCAGGGGTGTCTGCTGGGATCACTGGGTGTCCTAAACATGGGGTTTGATTCTTTGTCATAATGTATCACTTTAACTACGGCTGCTATTTTTCCATCTAAAGTTAATTTTATAGTGATGTGTTATATTTAGTGACCAGTGTGATTTTTCTCTCAGCACAATTTTATTACATAAGACTTCACAGTCTGTTATGTTTCTAGAGGTGACTGAAAGGTGGGGAAGTCCTGGTTTCAGTCAGTACATTTACGTGACATTATTGTGTTAGTCTGACTAAAACCAGACTTTTAAAATACATATAAACATATTAGTCTGACTGACACTGTGCTGAACTGAATTTCTCAAAGTTGGACTAACACACTCAGATTATCCAACTGGCAGTCAAATTACTCCTGCATGTATACAGTCAGTTGGACCCAAACTGGCCTAGGGTAACGGTAACAACAGGGCAAAATGTACAGAGCTATTAAGTTGTCCACCATGGTACCAGTTTGCAGCTAGCTAACTTTTTTGTCGATTTTTTTGGTCTGTGACGTAACAGGTCAACTGGAAAAAGGTCATGTCGCCCGCATTTTTTTTGGAAGGCTTTTCCTTTTTTCCAAAAATGTTCTATAAAAATAAAAAGGTATGGAAGTTGGAATGTGTTTGTTAGAAAGTCAAGACATTACATACATAGGCAATACTGTATCATCACACAGTGCCAAGCATTGATGTTATTATTATAGAAATTAATTACTATGACAAATAAAAATTAAACTTTAGGTAGCCTATGAGAATAATATAATCAATCAAAAATAATATATTCAATTACTTTTACAGTCCACTAGATACATTTTGCTGCAAAAAAAAATGGCTGAAGTGAGATGAACAGACTGAAAACTTGATATTATTAGTTTCAATTCAATTCACTTTCAATGCACAGTTGATTTACAGTTGAAAAAGAGGTGTTAAATCGCAATATATCACACTGTATTTTATCGCAATACTCAGCATATTGCAACATATTTAAAATCGCAATAATATTGTATCTTGGATCCACTGATGATTCCCACCCCTACATTGTAGCAAATTACACAGAGAATGAATGGAGAGTATGGAAATGAGAATAACTTAAAAATGATTAAAAAACTAAAACAAATTTCATAAATCTTTATAAAATCTTTAAAGTAATTACAGTATCTGTTATAGTGAAGCTTTATGTGTCTATCTTAAACGTTGCTAGAGGAGATACGTTTTTAAATCTTGAGCTCCAAAGGGTTTAATGCGGTTAATATTTTACTTTTGATATATCTCCCAAAGTATAACAGAAATAGTTTATTGTTGCATACTTTGTGAAATATAAAGTGAAAAAATAAATTTCACTCCTCACTTGACACATTTTGTTTTATTGCACAATCATTGTTGTTGTGTAAACTGTGCCAACATGCCATCATATGTGACCTGAAGTCAAAGTAAGTTTCCTTTAAAAAGGTGTCTGTGTGAAATTTGGGACAGCTTTGTATTTAAGCAGATAGCTTAAAGTTTGTTTTATAACAAATTTGAACCAAACAGGTAAAAAATGACACAAGATAGATACTCCCATCATCATCAGAGTGGTTTTATTTTTCACCTGTGGGCTGAGTCAATGTATTGACTAATTTCATCACTTTTTGCTGTATAAATTTCCGTTCTTATGACCATCTATTTTTAATGAAAGGGACATAATTCGACCACTGGTGGCAGTTGTACACTGTGTCCCATATTTGGTGAACAGCACCTACTTTCCTCCCACCATTTTAAGTCCTAATTTGACCTTGATATATGATATGTTAATATATATATGAACAGTGCTGTGTTTTAATTAGGCACAATTAAATCAGCTCAGTTGATAATTCAGTTCATTTGTTTTAGTGCTTTTGCTTGACTCATTTTCAGTCTCTGCGCTTCCTATAATTAGTAAATTAAATGTCTATTTGACTCTTACTACAGAAGGTCATTTCCCTGTTGATACTGAAACTTGTCAACACAAAGCACATGAGCAGTGCTGTCTGGGAGGAAGTACAACACTGAAGGACAAAATGAACTTGTGACTCAAGTTGAAAATGTTTCGGTGCGGGAGCATGCAGACATAAACCCGGTGTTCTGTTGTTAAGTGTGAATACACTAAATTCATTTATATTCTGTAACCCAGATATGATTCATTGTCCTGAGTGTCATTGTACGGTTGGTGAATAGAGGACCGAGAGACCTCTGTGGTGTTTTGTTAATTTGGGGGGCCCTGAAGTGGATTGTTGGCCTTCAGAGAACCCCAGTGTGTATTTTTTTGTTAGGACAGTCATGTTTGACTCAAGTGTTCTTTAGTTGAAATGATTACAGCACATGTGTCAACATAGTCCTTATGGAAAAGTTCTTGAAATCCTGTGATCGGGACTTTGAATAATTCATTTTTAACTGAGAAAGTAATACAAATAATACTTAAAACAAATATCAACATTAGGTGAAGCTTCAGTGACATCCAGCTTCAGTGAAATTAAAGAGAGACAAGTTAGGAAAAGACACCACATGTGCTTTTGCAATAACGGCATGAAGCCATGAAAATATGGAAACACCATTTTTTTCCGGACCGTCATTAATCAGCTGTTACAGCTGCAGCCAGCTGTACACATTTAAGGACATGCTGATAATCATGGCATGTATCAAGACAATTTCTTGTATTATTTTGCAATATATTTAAAAATATCATTAAGTAATAATCATGCTGTATAATATGTAATAAGTACAGGTTAAAAGAGAGAAAGAGAAAAGCAGTCTATTTGGTTATCTTGAGTGCAGGTTTCACGACCTTCTTAGAAGCTGCTAGCTTGTGCAGTTAGCTAACACATCCTTCTTGCTGCACGTCTCAGTGCTGTTCCTCGTGCCCTTGTTACAGTCCAGTACTGCACCCAGTCCTCACACAGCAACTAGTCATTAGCATGACTCACTTTTCTCTTTTTTATCTCTTGGCATTGTGTCTTTGTGACAACTTGCATACCCAGTATATCCAAATGCAGTGAGAACTGAGAGGACCATGAACATAACCCAGTCGCCCCTGCAAACCACAAATACATTACATATGTACATTATTATGTTGCAAATATGTTGAAACGTAATGTTTTAACAACACTGTGGTCTGCACGTGGTTATGTTAAAGCACAAAAACCACTTGGTTATGGTTAGGAAAAGATCATGTTTTGGCTTAAAATACCTGGTTTTGGGGGCACAGTCATGGCTGGAAATGCAGCGATGTCTCGGTAAAAAAACAACCACTTCTTTTTGCCCCAATCGTGCTAGAAAAACAGAGATGGTCACTACAAAACACCCATGTTTGGTGTTTAAAAAGCCGCTGGAATCACAGTGATGACTCACTAAAACACAACTGCTTTTGCTGTTTGTTGGTGTTATGACCCAGCTCAAATGGCCACAACAAAAGAGACACACACCAAGGCAAAGTTTGACAAAAGATGTTTATTTAATCAAACCAAACCTGACCAAGATTAACTTAATATTTACAGTGTGGAGTGTGGAAGTCAGTGGTGTCACTGCCAATGTTTTCCTATGGCGCCTGGGCTGGTGGCAGAAACGTGAAATTGACTTGACAGACCTTGAAGCCTTGAGGGGCTCCAAAGTCACAATTCTTGGTGTCAAATACGCTCCTGCTTTTTCAGGTAGATTTAGTAGATTTCCCCACAATAACAAACAAGAGGAAACGTGACTCATCACTACAAGATATTGACATTCTAAAATGATAAAAAATAAAAAACAGTAGTAGTATTTTTCAGTTTCCAGTTGAAGCACTCTTGGAACATCAGGCATCCATGAAGAACATCATCTGCCTGTGATAAGTTTCAGGCTCTGAGTCAACCGTTGTGTATCAGAGGATGATAGCATCAGAAATAATAACTGCTGTCAGTGTCCCACATACAGACGCTGGTGCAGGATGGATATGATAACAGCCACAGTAACAAACACATCATGTATGTTCAGATTAGCATTTTGCTCGAACAACTTTGTGTTCACGTCGGGACAGTGATGATGCTGTTAGTGAAAGTGAAGAAAATGATGACAGTGACAGTCCTGATAAGACTTCACTATTTAAAATGGACACTGGCCTTTAGTCAGTTGTTGATTTCTGGGTTTGGTGCCTGCACTCGCCACGATGTCTCGCTTTCTGATGCCCATCCGCAAATCCTCCTGTAAGTGTTGCCATACCCTTTACGTGGGTTTTACGTGTTGTATCTGCTTGTGTTTTGTTATTTTGCAGCGTACAAACCAGGTTTAGTTGTGTTGTGGACTTAAATTATTGACTCTGAGACTGATTACCTAATTTGTCGAGCCGCTTTGCTTTTAAAATCTGCTATTCACCAGCTTTGGAACTATTAATCAATGACATTTTGATAATCAATTAATACTTAAGTCATTCATTGAACAGAACTACCACACATGGTGGTGACATCTACTAATCTGAGTATTTGCTTTCCTTCATTATATACTGTTGTAAATCAAATACATTAAGGGAAAAATGAACAGTAGATTAATGGGTAATGAATATAATCACTGAAGCTACTGCTCATTCATTTTGATTCATGTTTGTATATGCAGTCAATTATTTGTTGGAGATTGTGAAACTGAGCACTAAAGTGATTCATCAATTCATCGATTAGTTGACAGGAAATTAATCAAAGCAAAACTGATAAATTATTTCAGTCATTTAACAAGCAGGCATTGTTTGGTTTCAGCATTTCCAATGGGATGATTTGATGAGGCTTTTCTCTGTTTGATATCACTTAAACTGAATATCTTTAGGTTTTAAAGTGTAGGTTGGACAAAACAATACATTTGAAGAACTAACACTGAGCACTAAAAACTTATGATGGAGATTTTTTTTTTAGTTTTTAGACATTTTATAGACCATTCAGTTAACTCATTGTAAGACACACTTCATTCAAATGTGACAAAACAAAATAAAACCTCGCCAAAATTGTTTTGGTTAGTCTTTCCACTGTTCTAACAATCAACAGCTCTGGTTTGGTTGAAATAAACTGTAAACTCACAGCATTAGATGTGAAAATATATTGTTTTTTCCCACAGTCTCTCTCTGCTGTTGGTAGCCATTTGTTTGCAGTCCTGTAACGTTATCCCCACCACTCGCAGACGCCATCTTTCTCAGCTCAACTGCCTGTGCCACCAGTAGAGACTGATCTCTGGTGGCATGTGCAGTTCACTACAATATGTCATCTAAACCCAGCATCTCCATATCAGTTTAACAGAAAGACAAGTATTTTGCCGGTATTACAAATTATACCATCAGGATTTATAAATACCCTGGTAAACCTTCACACTGCTCAAGCCTACTGTTTACCGTATATCAAATCAGAATTTTGACTTACCCAGTTCTTCCTTATTTATTGCAAACCTCTGAGAGACAAGTCTGTGACCTCTGACTTGTGTGTTGATACTCTAAACCATTTAGACAAACTGCTGTTGTACAGACTGCAGGCTGCTTGTTGGATCGGAGGCTGCATATGACAAGTCAAAGACTAGTTGAGACAGACTGAAGCCCAGATTTTATTTTCCTGTCTGAGCTGCTGTGCTTTGAGACCTGCTCACCAGGACATGTCTCCTCTGTGTCTCCCTGCAGCTGTGATCATGTCCTCAGTGCTGCAGAAACTGATCAGCCCTCTGGCCAGCAGCCCCGCTGAGCCTCCCAGGAACAAGGTGACGGTGGTCGGCGTGGGCCAGGTGGGCATGGCCTGTGCCATCAGCATCCTGCTGCGGGTAAGACACAACAACATGTTCAGAATGGGTCATCTCACAAGAAATACAAAATGGAAACGATCCAATACAATAATCAGATACAACGCCATATGAGTAAATTACATATACTGGTATAATATACAGTACATGTCATAGTATGTCTATCACCAGTATCCAACAGTCATTTCAAAATATAGCAAAAATGGACATTTTAATGGATGTCTAAAATATGTTTTCAAATATACAAATATATTTTAAAGCTATAAATGTTGATTTGTTGTTTCTTACATGAACTCGACCTTTAGTGGATTCAGAGTGAGGACCTTCTTGCTGTAAAGTAACAGTAGTAACCACTGACTGACCATGCAGGACACAATAGGGAACTTTCTTCTGTATTTAAAACCAAGTTATATATATATATATATATTTTAATCAAATAAAGAAGGAAAATCATTAAAAAATACAAATTTCCAATTGTCCTTTACACCTGTGTAATGAAAAGAATATATCTTACATAATAAGATCAATCAAATATTTTGTGAAGCTAAAACTGCAGGTGTTATTCCATTATTTGTGTGGGCTACAGTGTTATATCATATTGTGCATTCCTGTATTAAATATATATATATATCTTTTAATAATGATACCTATACTGTATGAGCATATTAGAATCACGTGTCATTATGCAGTTTTTTTCATGTCAGACATGCTGCACGGATACACAGGATATATAGGTACATGAAATAACATGAACTAGAAGTACATGTATGCTACAAGTGATATTGTCTCTGTCTATATGTTGTCTATTACTGCACTATGTTAATATTAACCTCACCTTAGTGTTCTTTGTCCAACTTCAAACGTCAAACAAAGTTGGTAGTTGTAGCGTCTTTGTCTGTAATTTTTGACTCACACATATTGCATACTGCAGTTATCATTTTCTGTTGACCACTGTGCAGTTTTTATTTACAAACAAAATTATCTTTGGTATAATTTTCTCCAACTGGCGCTCACTAATGTAATGTTAGTTCTGATTCTGTCAGACCTGTTTAAACCAAGTGGATCTGGGGAATTAAGTGTTTCCTGATTCAGGAAATGAAGAGAAATGAATTTATTCATGGGACACTTTTTAAATAACATACTTTTAAATCTTCGGGCTCAGGGGGAAGGTATCAAGTATTATCAAGTCAAAAGGCTCAAGTCTGAGGCACTGGTGATAAAGTCCAAGTCGAGCCGAAGTCTTTTTGATTTTGAGTCTGACTCAAGTTCATGTCATGCGACTCGGATCCACACCTCTGATATGTTTACATATGTTTACACATATAGTTCATTATTTAATGTGCACATACGTTCATATACAGCAGGGCCTGCAAGGACATTAATATTTTTAAATAAAAATCATGTGTATATTAAACATTATCAGATATTTAAAGGGATTTTCTTTTCTTTAACAATTTACTGTAAGTATATGGTGTTAATATTTCCCAGTAGATATCTCATAACAAGCCTATTTTATTAGATTTGAGCCACAAACTGAGGAACCTCATGGGTAACCATATAAACTTCAAATATTTTGGTTAAATTGAAATTCAATTTGTCATATTTGTGTGTATGGTGTGTGACTTTGAAACTTTTATAAAATGCATCTCTACCATCAAAATTCCAATTGAAAAAAAAAACTGCCAAACTGAATGTAAAAACGACTTTCCATCTCTCCTCCATAATCATCCTCCTTCCACTCCCTCTCCTCATCTTCCTCCTCCTCCTCTATAGGACCTGTGTGATGAGCTGGCTCTGGTGGATGTGATGGAGGATCGTCTCAAAGGAGAGATGATGGACCTGCAGCACGGCAGCCTCTTCCTCAAGACCTCCAAGATAGTTGCCGACAAAGGTCAGGACCTGCTACTCACATGCTCACACAGAGTTCTTATCCTCCCCTGAAGAGAAACATCTCCAGATATCGCACATCAGATCTCGTTTCACTTTCTCTCCTCTCCCTCCAGACTATGCAGTGACAGCCAACTCTCGCCTGGTCGTGGTGACGGCTGGAGTCCGCCAGCAGGAGGGCGAGAGCCGCCTCAACCTGGTGCAGAGGAACGTCAACGTCTTCAAGTCCATCATCCCCCAGATCATCAAGTACAGCCCCAACTGCACACTCATTGTGGTCTCCAACCCTGGTGAATACAATCATACACATCTTTGGCTTTGTTTGCATGTGTTGTGTATATTACATATCAATAACTCCTGGTTGGAACACACCCTCCACAGTCGACGTGTTGACCTACGTGACCTGGAAGCTGAGCGGTCTGCCCAAGCATCGTGTCATCGGCAGCGGCACCAACCTGGATTCAGCCCGCTTCCGTTACCTGATGGCTGAACGCCTCGGCATCCATGCCACCTCCTTTAACGGCTGGGTGCTGGGAGAGCACGGAGACACCAGTGGTGGGTACACATGGGGAATATCTGTCATGTGTCATCTGCAGGGCAACATCATGGTGGTTTTTCTGTTGAAGCTGCACTGACAAAGTGAATGTACCTAAAAGTCGTACTTTGCGTTGTATTAAGTGTGTATTTGTGTGTATTTTTACAGTGCCTGTGTGGAGTGGTGCTAACGTGGCAGGAGTCAACCTGCAGAAGCTGAATCCTGAGATTGGCACTGATGGTGATAAGGAACAATGGAAGGCCACACACAAGGCTGTAGTGGACAGGTACGGTTTATGTGAGTGAATGTGTGTGAGAGAGAGCAAGACGTATGATCAGATAATAAAACGGAAAAGTTAAGTTTTAGAAAACTGGACTGATAACTAACCCCAAATATCTGAGATTTACATCTTTTTTACTCCATTACACATATTTAGGGTTCATATCTTTTCAGTAACTAAGTTAAACATCTAATAAAACATCCAGTAGATGTTTAGATTATCCAGTTGATGATGTCGACTTATCTCATCACAAAAATATCTATTGAGCAAAAGTCACTTCCTGTTTAGCCTGTTCAAGAAGCAAAACATTCACTGGGAGCAATCCTTCATAAGTTTAGGGGAGCCTCGTGGGTATTCATAGAACCCATTTTCATTCAGATATTTTGAGGTAAGAGTTCGAGGAACTTATGGCCATGCCACTTCTGAGTGTTATTTAGCTCTCTTCGCAATAAGCTATGCCAACATAGTTGGTACAAATGGATGCCTTAGGCTGTCTAGTTCTCCAGGATACCACTACTTCTGCACCATCTTAAAAAATGAGTGTGTCACAACCTCTTAAGGACAGATATGTTGGCCTCCAGTTATTTCAGCTCGGGGTCCAATGGGGGGCCAACAATTGTATCATGGTGGCCATGACCCCCCCCCCGGCCTCCCTTTAGGTGGCGCCACTGCTCAGAGCTCAGGCTGCATCCTGTCATGGCTTTTACATTGGAGATAAAACACAAGACCAAAAGACTGAAGACATCTTTAGATGATTAAATGGACTGATAACTGCTATCATGTACATGAGAATTGATTCTCTGTGCCATTATTTAACTCATCTGTCAGTGGGAGAACTGTGAGTGCTTCTATTATCTGAGGCATGAGTGATTACAGTTTTAGTTCAAGTGGCCCCAGAGGGAATGTAACCTCCAACCCAGGCAGTGTTAATACCAGCTTCACTCACTAACAGCCTGTCAGAGCGGATGAACATTAAGGACTCTGCATGAAAGGCAGCTGCACAGTTAGTTCATCCACTGTACATAAAAGACCAATCAGCAGGTTGTGTCCGCTGAAACGGCTTTTACACATTTTATAATGAACTTAATGATGGCATAATATATTGACTATTATTCAGCAACGTGTGTTATATCAGTCTTGTTACTCATAATAAAATGGGTCAGTGGTAGCCTAACCCTAACTCTTACACTGTGCAATAGGCTCTCAAGAATGAATGAATTGCATATTTTTGCACTATACATACAATTGATTATACTGTAGGATATCTATAAAAATGGAAAGTTTTATTTGTGTACTTGTTATATCACTATGAAACTGATTTACATCAATTTGGGTCAGTTTTTTACTGGGTAATGGTCAGATCATAGATTTTATATAAATTTACGTGCCACAAGGTGGTTGCTATGGTGTTGTGGGTGGTTGCTAGGTTGCTAGTAAATAAATATTGATATATGTGTAATCACACACGATGTACACACACACACACTATATAGATGTTAAAAGTGTGTGACTTTGTGTTTCAGTGCCTACGAGGTGATCAAGCTGAAGGGCTACACTAACTGGGCCATCGGTCTGAGCGTGGCTGACCTGACTGAGAGTATCGTCAAGAACATGAGCCGTGTCCATCCTGTCTCCACCATGGTCAAGGTCTGACGCACACACATGCATGAAAAAGCACAAACAAAAATACACATAAAGTCACACACATTCACTTACATAGACATATACATACATATACATTTCCTGCAAACCAAACCCCCCCAACCCCTAACCTTCACGTTAATCTAACCCCAACCATTACCTAACCCTAACCATCGACAGCTGACCCCAAAATCTGCTTCTTCCCAACTGGGGACATGGCTTTTGTCTCCAGATGCACAAGCTGTCCCCCAATTTACAAATTTTATTTTGTTATTTATTACCCACAGTGCAAATTTTTGAAACAGTTTCCCTTTGTTAAACACGTAGTAATGCCTTCATTTCACATCATTTTAGCTGATAATGTGCCTTAGTGATGCTTATTCCCAAAATAATTTTGAACGGTGAATTTAATTACAACAAACCACCTGCAGAAGAATGAATGTAGGTTCTCAGGAGGACAGTTTTCTGCCATGCCTAGCTGGTGATCTAACCTTGCACACAGCCCAAACCCTAAATACAGTAGTTGTTCTGGATGGAAACCATGGCCACATGATTATTTTTTCATCTTTCTATCAAATCATCCCAACCTTAATTCATGTTCCTCTGCCATTTCTACTCTTTATTTGTTATTGAGGACAGAAGGAAGGTCTGAAAGACACACTAACTGTTCTGCATCAATGTCTCGTTTTTCTAACAACACAAACTTATGTCATCACACCATGTAAAAGATAATATGATCACATGAAAATTATGACACATAGAGGCTTGAAGTCAATTAAACTGTTATCCTTATATTACAGGTTAAATAAAAACGAGTAACACATACCTCAACTAAATCAGATAACAAATGCATAATCTTGGATCGTAAATGCAGTGGTGCCCCCAGAAATGTTTCATATGGATGGCCACATGGGGCCACTGAAAATCTTGGGGGTGGCACACCAAAACCAAAAGCCATAACTGATTCCCAGGGATTATTTTCTGCTGTTGTAGTGTATAGGCTAGTTTAAAGCTCTGTCAATATGGAGTGTTAAGGAATTGCATACTGATATACTTAGGTTTCTTATTTTACAGTTAATATTACTAATTATCTGACGTGCATAGACTAATACCAGTACAGTTAATATTTTAAGTTCCGAAACGATCCTGTTATAATGTTTTATGTAGCTATACATGTTAGTTGATTTATTGTTCTTCAAATAGGCTGGTTGTTCATTTCCTTAAAAAGAAAAATATACAGCTTTAATTTGATGAAGAACATTAAATGTAAATAAGAAATTTATATATCTTGAGGTGGGTGTTCAAGGGACCCTTTAATGCTGGCCGTGCCAGTTGTTTCCTCGTCAAAATGTAGCCTCATGTTGGAGCATTATTTAGCCTCCTTGCCTTCAACAGGACATGCTAAGGTGGTTGGTACCAATGGACGCCTCAGATACTCTAGTTTCCCAAGATGCCACTACCTTCTTAGCTTAAAAAACAGGTCGTAAAGACAGCTATGTCTGCCTCTAATCATTTTCGCCAGGGATGGCCAGTGGGGGCAGTTGTGCCAGGAGGCTGTGGCCCCCCCGGTGACCCATTTGGAGCACCACTGCAAAAATAATCAGTGAAAATAGTCTGTAGTTGCCTCCACTTGTATGACTTGTCTGAAAAAGCAGTCCTACAGCTGGTGTGTTGATGACCAGTCATTGTGGGATGCACTGTATACTGACTCCAGCACCATTTAGCAACATAAGTACTAGATGTAAATATTTAGTGAGCAGTTTTTTTCCCAAACATTACTCAGTCAGTGCTGACTCTGGCAGTAAACATCCCCATGTAGCTATCTTAAAATGCTTATATACTGTGTTCAGGACTGTGTGTTTCCTTCACCTAACTCCGTGTATGTGTGTGTTTTCCTCAGAACATGTATGGGATTGGTGAGGAGGTCTTCCTGTCTCTGCCCTGCGTGCTGAACAGCACCGGCGTCAGCAGCGTGGTCAACATGACCCTGACGGATGCCGAGGTAGCCCAGCTGAGGAAGAGTGCTGATACGCTGTGGGGCATCCAGAAGGACCTGAAGGACATCTGAACACACCCGTGCACATAAGACACACCCATGGTGCAGAGAGGCCTGTCGACACGCACACACTCCTTTTATAACGTCCCCCTCTCTTAGACTGTATCGCTCTTATTTTGAAGGAGAATACCAGAGTTTTTTTAAAGATTGTGCCAGTGAGAATTTTAGTTTTACGTGTATGCCATCCAGCCTGATTTGACTGTTGTCGTATCAGTGCTGTCAGCTTCCTGTCATTCACCTTTAACTCTAAGAAACTCTGATATGCTCCTTAAACAAAATACAGAGATTTGCTCTCCAGCACTTAGTAGGCAGAAGTCGCTGTGTTACTGTGTTTATGTAAAGAGATGTAAGCTGACCCGTGTTACTGTACTCTTTCAGCTGTTTGGACCAGAATCAAACACAACCCTCAGAAAGCCAAAACTATCACTGTACTCCACTGCCACTTCCTGTACTGAGTCCTTTCTTTAGTTCACTCAGAGAAAGACCCTAAACGTCTCAGCAAAGACACAAAAAAAATCCAAAAGGACGCTGTTTTCCTCCTGCCTTCGTCTAAAAGTGGTACTCTACAGCAGTCGGCTGCACACTTAGGTCAACACACAGTGAAATTGTGACATTGTGAGCGTGATGGTGGATTGTTCTTCCCCTCCTGTTTTCTCAGTGTTAGCAAAGGGAGATGGAGCAGCGGGGGAGGAGTGGGAATGTCCAGCTTGAGTTGTTTTTTTAAACATCAGTTGTTACTGTCTGACCTTGTGTTGTGTGTAACTTAATAAATCTGATGAAGAGTGGTTTGTGTATGTGAGTGTTTTTCATCTAAGATTACTGAGATAGTGTCGCCTGTTGTTAACAATGCAATGTGAGAAATCAGTTGCAATTGAAATCAGCTCCATTTTGTGTTTGTGGCAAAACAGACACTCTGTGAGAGCAGGAGGACTGGAGGGTTATTCATTTGAATTGTACCTGTAAGATCAATTGGATTTGCTACATATGCCCAATAGTCAATAGCATCTATAATAACATTTTATGTTGATTCCATAACTATAATTTAACAAGTTGGGTGGAGAATGGGCCCTTATGAGTGATTGCCACCTTGAAAATATGCCCGTATTTTTTGTCATATACAGATAGGCAATGATGATTGCTAGGTATTATGTATGTTGATGTTATCCAGTGTCAGGTCTCTGATCATGTGACCAGACAATTTGTGCATGATAGCGCGCACTAGGGCTCATGGTAACTTCCTTATGCCACTGGCCAGTCGCATTTTCAAAATTCCATCTGCAGGCTTTATTATCTTGGAAACGTTTTTATGTTTGGTACCATATTAATATTACTGTCAACTATAAGAGCATAGGCGTATTATTTCTATTACTGGCCATCTGTTAAAAATGAAAATGAATGAAAATGAAATGAAAAATAAGATTTTCCCCCAAGCTTAATACTCAATCTCTGTAAAAGTTAATTCTTAAAACTATAGAAGAGTTATTTAAATGTTGAAGTTATCATGTTACTGTAACAGCGTCTTGCTTTAAGTAAGGTGACAGATCCAAAATAGAGATCATTAAGGAATCAACAAATGAGGTAATATTGATGACATGTTATCTGCTAATAAATTTTATATTTCAAATGATAGAAGAGAATCTACAGTATTAAAAGATCTGACCTAACATTTGTCCCTGATCATGTCAAAAATGTACTGATATTGATGATAAACATACATACATGAGGGCACAACCATCACAGTATTTAAATATGCTCAAATGTTCGCCACAAAAAAGACAACCATCCACCACAGTCTGAAATAATCATTAGCAAATGGAATCATAATTATGAATAAGATTAACAAATTATAATTCATATTATTACTACTGGCTCTAAAGCTACGGTGTAGTTTGTGCAAGTGGTGTTGCCGTACCTCAGCATAAGCCGTGCATCGGCTTGTGTCGAGCACTGTACTGTCTCTCTATTTCATTACTTCAAATTTATATAAAAAAAAAAAATGTGGAAAACGGATTACGAGTGTTGCGAAGGCTATATCACTGTCGCCTCTGTTAGTTTTTGAAAAGTGTCAGTATGTTATAAAAAGGTTCATGAAAAATTTGTAGCATAGTATGTCATAACAAAAAGTACTTGAAAGTTGTTTTGCAAGTCAAAAGTCTCAAATCTTTACACACAAGTCAAGTCTGACAAACCTCAAGTCAAGTTCCAAGTTCTAAACTTTGAGTTTTGACACCTAAACAAGTTGTAATGAGCTCTTCAACAAAATGAAACAAAGATTACATTTACAAAAATCATGAATGTTTTTTAAAACTTTCATGTATTTGTTGAAACAGAGTTTGAAGTTTGTTAAAAACTTCATTAGCTGTTACGCTAACATTATTTAAGCATAAGCGTGCTAACTGTTTTAATATTTGCCTTGACTTAGTGTTCTTTGTTCAACTTCAAATGTCAAACGGAGTTGGAAATTGTTGCATCCTTGTCTGTATTTTTTTAACCGCACATTTTGCATACCAGTGCATAGTTTAAGTGCGTAAACAAAATTATCTTTGGTATACGTTTTATCCAACTGCCACTCAGTAATGTACCTTTACTTCTTCATGATTCTCTCCTGCATCTTGATCAGATGCTGTTGGATTGGTAAAAAAAAAAGGATCATCTTGGGAATTAAGTGTCGACTTCCTGAGAATGAATTGCTGATTTAGGAAATGAAGAGAAATTAATTGATTTGTGGCGCACTATTTAAATAACATACTTTTAATCTTTGGACAAGGGGGAAGACATGAAGTATTTTCAAATCAAAAGGCTCAAGTCCAAATGGAGTCACGAGTCATTGGTGTCCAAGTCCAAGTTGAGTTGCAAGTCTTGCAAGTGTGTGCACTTTCTGCTTTCTGACATATTTGGCACCCTTAATCAGCACTCAGTCATCAAAACTTAACCCTGATCTAAGATTTTTGTTTCAAAATGCTCCAAAATGGTCAGGGAGTCATGGGAGTTATCTCCAGTTACACATTAAACTTATATGTAAATTCCTTAAGATCACCACAAACAAAGAGTGTATACAAATATTATTGCATTATGAGGAGTTGTTTGGTGAGTGGGTGGCACGGCAGTGTGGTGGTTAGCACTGTCGCCTCACAGCAAGAGGGTTCCTGGTTCTATCCTGGGTGCGGGAGCCCTTCTGTGCAGAGTTTGCATGTTCTCCCTGTGTCAGCGTGGGTTTTCTCTGGGTACTCCTGCTTCCTCCCACAGTCCAAAGACATGCAGGTTGGGGATAGGTTAACTGGTGACTCTAAATTGCCCGTAGGTGTGAGTGTGTGAATGGTTGTCTGTCTCTATGTGTCAGCCCTGCAATAGTCTGGCGACCTGTCCAGGGTGTACCCTGCCTCTCACCCAATGTCAGCTGGGATAGGCTCCAGAAAATTTTTTTTTGATGATAGGGTTAGCCAACTCTAATACAAGGGCCGGCCCTGATTACTGATGTACATTATATGAACATGATACTCATTTGCACAGTAACGCACCAGGTATCTGGCTGATGACTGACTTGTATGGTGTCATTTAAAAAGGCACCACAGTGCCATCTTATGGTCAGATGAAGCCACTACAGAAAATTACAGTTAAGTTTTTCTAACGTTACCTACATCACTTTTATTGTCCCTTCACCATTAAAGTCCATGGACTGTTGATCTCCTTAAATACTGAGAGGACTGAGAGCAAACATGTTGTAAAATTTTACTGTCTAAGGGATTTTTTGTACCTCTCAAATTCTTGTTTTAAAATAATTTCACAGTAACAGTGGGTACAAAAGTTTTATTCACAGAAACATCATTTCATCTGAAGTAAAAGGCCTTTCTCAAACACATATAGACAGACACCTGACACGTTGACTTTTCACCAGTGGGACACAAGTCCTCAAGGGAAGACACGCGTCTGTTTCAAGTAGGCACCTCCAGTTCTCGCGAGAAGAGAGAAAAGGGTGAAAACTTATTTGTCCTGGCCCTTTTCACGGCTCTCCTGTAAATGTAGCCGTTGTATCGTTTCCCGAAGCGGAGGCCGAAAGGGTTGAAGTTGAATTTACTCCTGCGGTCGTTGCACAGCAGCTGCCGCTGCTCCTCATTCTCTCTCAGGGACAAACACGGGCTGGTGTCCTCCGCCACAAACTCTCCTGTGCTCCTTCTCCTGAGAGCAGACAGGACTGACCCTGAGGAGGAACACAGCAGCACATATCAGCCTCATGCGTGTACCTGCAGCCTGCTGCTGCGGCTTAAACACACCATCACTGTCACTGTTTCTTATCTATGGTTAATGACAAATTCTATTTTACTATTAATTTAAGATAATATTTATTAATTTATTTATTTATTTATTTATATTTATTTAGTTATATTTTCTGTTAATCCTGTTTCCCAACATGAAGCTATGAATGCTGTTTAGAGCCACATTTGTCTTATAACGTGTTTTTTTAAGGGGAGACACTACAGGTGAATAGGCTCAGAAACTTGTAACTAACCAATATTACCACACACGTTTTCTGAAATGTTATATTTAAATATGCAAATGAGGTAAAATAAAAAAATCATTTAAAAATAAAATCTGTTTTTGCCATGTTTTTAGGGAATAAAATGTCCTGTAAACCAGGCTATGAATGACATATTAACAAACCCTTCTGTAAAAATCATCAGAACATAGACAGGAATACAGGTGGAAAATTTGGTGTATTGTAGTGACTAGTTTTGTTTGTTTTGTTTTTCTAAAACTGCCTTTAAGATAAGATAATATAAACTTTATTGATCCCACACAATTCGCATGTCACAGCAGCTCAAAGCACAGACAGAAAGTGGAGAGTGACAATGTATTCTAAGAAAAAATAAAATAAAGATTAAAAATAGAAAATATGTATAGGTATGTATATATATATATATGTGTGTGTGTGTGTGTGTGTGTGTGTGTGTGTGTGTGTGTGTGTGTTTCTGGATTTAAAAAAAAATATGTAAAAAAAGATATACTCATAAAGATATGTTACTATAAAATTCCAGATTTCTTTTTTATGACTCCATAAATAAGAAAAGACCTTCAGAATATAGACAGGAATATAACTGGAAAATTTGGTGTATTGAAGTAATACTGATGTGGGGATTTTAGTCTCAGAGGTTTTTTATGTTTTTTTTTTTTTTTTGTAATTTTGAGAACACTGCCTTTAAAGTTATGTACTGTAAAATTCTAAAAATTTTTAGACCAAAAATAAGACAAAGACAAAACAGAGTAAACCTTTTAACTAATGGATATTTTCCCAAGTTGATTGCTTACAATAATATATATGTGTATATATATTAGATTCATAGGTTACAAAGGTTTGAGGAAATTTTGGGTTTCTCTTTTTATTACTCTATAAATAAGAAGATACTGTCAACAGCCAAAAAAAAAAAAATCCGTTCATTGTTGTCATGTTTTTAGGAATAAAATGTTACATGAACTGATACATGAACAAATCCCTCTGTTCAAACCTTCAGAATATAGATAAGAATAAGCCTAGGAAGTTTAGTGTATTTAAGAGCTACTGAAGTGCAGGTTTCTGGCTCAGAGTACCAGAGAAATGGCCTGTAAAAATAAAAATTGTAAAATACATTTTTAGACAAAAAAGAAGAGAATACAGGTGAATAGGGTAAAAACAAACAAACAACAACAACAAAAAACCCTATCCATGAAACTTACCCAGTTTATTACTTACATTAAGACAATATTTTTTTTTTATCTTATACATTTTCTGAAATTGTACATAATTAAATATGTGCTCATTTGCATACATATCCAGAACAGATATCTGAACTAAAACAAACACCTAAATGGGTATTTTGGACACTTTCTTTCCACTAGTCTGAAAGAAGACACGTTAATGGAAGTAAAATAACCTAAAATCTAAAACAGACCAGTGCATGAATTATGTTTTAACCCGTAGGCACTCCCCTTAATTATTATTCTAGACTAAACTCTAAACTCCAAGTTACTAAACCTAAATAAAGGACACGTCCAGAGTGTTAGCCCAGATTAAACGCAAAAGTCATGCATTAAAGAAAGTCTAAAAATATCTTAAAATGTGTTAGTGAAAGTACTTACTGTGGAGAATGGTCCACTTTAGAGTATAATAATGATAATAATAATGATAATAATAATAATAATGTTACATATATAATTTTTTTGGATTGGATAAGTGCAGAATGTTGTAGCTGGGCGTGATGGAGCTGATTTACTTCATAGACTGTTGGGTTAGTGTAATGAGATTTCACAAGTTAATCATGTGATTTTATGTAAAATAATGATCAGCAAAGTAGCTATAGCTGTCAGCTCAATGTAAAAAGTAATCTATTACCCTCTGACATGTAGAAATGAGCATAAAAAGGAACAAAATTATATTCAAGTTCTGGGTAAGTGTGTCGTGTGTTACCTTCCACCAGTCACACTCTACTCTCTCCATAAAGAATAAAACAAGATCAAATATTCTTGGTTTGCCCACCTGTTGCACGTGTCCTCTGTGCAGAGTCAAACCCTGGCAGAGCTGCTCCCACACTGTCTCCATCCTGTCCAACAATCAGGCCGCACACCACAACCAGAGCCACCAGTCTCATGTTTGGACACAAGGCACAAATCCTTTGTCTCTGTCTGCCCAACAGTGCTGATTCAAGTGTTTATCTTCACCTCCTCAGCAGGTACTAACACGTTCACTCCTATCAGACCTGTTTTATATTTCCACCAGGTGACCTTGTGCTCCTCCAGCTCGCAGCCAATCACAGCCGTGTGCGTCTGTGCGCAGTAAATTGCGGAGCTGTCCGCTGCTGCTGGTGCTGACATGTATCATTCATCAGCTCTTCTGGGAAATGTGGCCAGCTCGGTTTGTTGCTGGGATCATTCAGATAGTAATGTGTGACTGCATGTTGAAAAATGGTGACGTCCTGAGCATTTTAAAATCAAATAACTGACAGGAACAAGGCTGAAACGCCAGGACGCGTAATTGGACAATTAGGTTCCAGTTTGGCGACAGTAAAGTAAAGAGCAGCAGCAGAATGGTGGACTGAGCTGTTGTTAGAAAACTGTTCTTAAATGTATAGTCTACTTTAATTCTTGACTTCCATGTGTGTAATACACCAACGTGTTGTCATGCAGAGGGAGGAGGGCCCAGAGCACAGAGTAAAGCAGCACAGAGTTAATGGCTTCACAATCTGCGTTTACTGAGCTGCTACTGCACACTGTATGGATGTGTGGATGTAGACTTCCCAGGGAGGAGATGCAGCTGTATTTGAAAGTGGGACACGATCTGATAAATAGGTACATACCTGAATAAGAAGAGCATTACCACTATTGGTAAAGCTCTGATTAAAGCGAGAGCTTAACAGTCTTTCTTGTATTCATACTATATATTTTTGGGCATTTCTTCAGGGAATGAGAGGGGGATAACAGAAACCATTGGCCCTTAATCAGACTTGAACCAGGATGATGACATCACATGGTTAATGTCTCGAAGCCCTGTGGCTACCAGAGTGCACCAAATTTCATAACTTGAAATAGAAACAGACTAGAATTAGATAATTAAATAAAGTGAATGCATTTTGAGAATTGTCTGTAAATTATCTTTAGACCCCAAGTTACTTTTTTTATTTTTCTTATAGAACATTAAAGAGCCGAAATCATCTAGTTAACTTTTGGGGTAAAAGAATAGTGCAGATAAAACTAAAAGGGTATAAAAGTTTTTATGGGAAAGTGTTTTAAGTGAGCAATTAATGCATTCAGGTAAAATGAGATTAAAATTTAGCTAAAATGGGACATTTTATTCTGAAGTGAAACCAGCATGTTGTTAGGCTACCAGGTGCCATGAAGTTATGACTCATGCTACTGTGTGCCACCCTGTTGTCTTACAGACATTTTTAGTATTTGTGTCACTCAAAATATATTAAAGATGATGCAGTGAGTCTCTGTCAGCCACAATAGTCCAGAATTAGTTATCACTGTTAAGACACACCCAAGTCCATTTTAAACGGTACGGCAACAAGGAAACAGGCAGCAAGAAAAGGGAAAGCAAGTTAGGTTACGTTCATGAATTAATGACTGAACTGGTAAATAAATTTAACCATTTAAATAAACAAGCAAACATGAGCGTCCCACTTTACCTGAACATGTCATCGGAATGAGGTAGCAGCTCTTAGTGTGTTTAAATGTCCCAAATTTCTGAATCATTTTATTTGGCAACATATTTTACATAAAGTTAAGTAAGTAACATTCAAGGTAGTCTTCAGAGTTTAGGCAGTTTTCTTGACAATTTAATAGTGTCCTAAATGACCAGACTTCACCTTGCTAACACTTTGCAAAAACTATAACAAGTGACAGTAATAGAGCCTACAGGGCACTCATATAACATTCTATTTTTCCACTTTTTAATGCATGTGAAAGTAATGAAAATGAGATAATTATAATTACAGTCTAGGAAAATGATCAGCCTTGACAAGGGCTTGCAGGTATTGCAAGAAAACTGTATTAGACAGGATGAGCATAACACATTTTGCCCAAACTGTGCAGTATTTCCACACTGGAACATCACCCTGCCCCAGGTTTGCTGTCTGCCACTTAGTGTGTGATAATGTATGAAACACAAATTTGTTTGTGTGAGCAGAGTATAACTGTCTGTGGCATCAGTGAAGACACACTGAACATATTTCCATTAGGTGTTAATAACAGTGACTCCCTGCTGATCGGCCCTTGGGTTCCTAGGCCTAGACCTTTTAGGCCCATTTGTTAATGCGTAAATTAAAGCCAGAGAGTATTGAATAAAATTGAAGATGCAGACAAAGCTTATCCATGTTTGTGTGTCAACATAATTAGCCCATATATACATTTTTATCAACTTGAAAATGAATATAACTTTGTACTACACTGTGCTATACATGGTTGCCAAAATATGACTCACTTAATCAATAGAATAATGTTGCTTTCGTATTCTCTGATTTTCAGAACAAGTGTTAGTCAGTATTCTCAGTTTTTCACAAAATCCTCTCACGGTGGTCATATGATTTTTGGCACGCTCTCATGGGGAAAAAAGAGGTTTAAACATTGTTGCACCACACTTAAGACAAGCCAGAGGGCTCCACTGGACTGCAATAATAACAGCAGTCCTTCTGGCCTCACGGTCTGATCTGATGCAAACCATGCAACTGCAAAATCCTGTTAGGTCCTTTAATTTTATTTTTAGGCTGCCTTTTTCAGTATGACCAGGAATAACAGATGTAAATGAACCTTTTAGGATAACACTGGCTCATTTACAGCATTTCACTGTTGATCATTAAGCACTGTCCCTGTCAGATATACTAACTAAAGTAAAATGAAACTAAAGGCAAAACATGTTACAAGTATTCATCTTTAAACAGCTTTAAGTAAAGTAGTCAACAATCCAGTAACACCCTAACCACCAGAAAAAAATGTTGGCACTGTGCTTTTCTTTTATCCACATTTGCACATCATTATGCAGCGGATACATTGAAACTTAACATTTCCTTTTCCAACAACACTGTTGTTAACATATGGTTAGGTTTAGGCACAAAACCATTTGGTCACAGGTAGGAAAAAAATCATGTTTGGACTTAAAATACCCAGTTTTGATTGCACAATCACAGCTGGAAAAGCCATTAATGTCTTAAAAAAAAAACACTTTCTCAGAAGGAAACACAGTGATGTCATGATCGCTTTCTGTTCTACTATTCCCAGTGGAAAAACACAACCACGTTTGTTAGCTAAAAAGCTGCTGGATACACAACATTACCAGTTTCATTGTTTGTTGGTCTCAAATAGTAGTCTGCAGTTTGGCAGCCATCTTGCCTAGGTGTCACGCCATCCACCATCCCCTCCACCCCCAGATGACAAAGTCAGGTCATATACTACATCACTTTAGAAACACTGATTTGATATGTATGAGACGTACAAATGTAACATATTTGTGGTTTGCAAAAACTGGGCTGCCAGTAATGATGCTAAGTTTTTATGATGACTGCCTTGGTGACATTCTCTGGGAATATTCAGGCACTATCAGTCAGTGGGAGTGCACTAGTGGGCAGACCTGCTTTCATTCATCTACATTTCACAATCACATGCAGTTCAGCTCAGCAGTAACTCCACCGAACCTTTCACCCCGACATATGTGTGTGTCTGTGCGTGTGTGTCTGTGTGTGTAATGTTGACATCCCTTCCTGGAGGTCAGCCCCAGTGGGCGGGGTGGAAGCTCTTTGCCCCCATCAGTCCCTTTTATCTTGTCCTGGAGGTCTGTCCCTGCTGAGCCCAGGACCTCCACCTGCAGGCCTGTTTGTAGGATTTCTCCACTGACTGCCACACTTTTAAATTCCATTCGGTGTCTGCCGGACCGTCAGACATTTTAAGATGCCGCTGTCACGTTCCCTGTCCATGTCGTCCCTGAGCGGGGTGCTGCCGGCCTGGGAGGAAGACGAGCTCCCCGTAGAGGATCTGCTGCTCTTTGAGGTGGCTTGGGAGGTCACCAACAAAGGTCAGATCACAAGTGTAATGATTTTCTGAGGAAATTAGATGTTTGAATTGATGCGTTCATTCAGTAAGCACAAGTTCAACTACAGTGGGCTTTCTTCCAAAGTATTGCAAAATGCTACAGTGCAAACATTGCATTTTTATATTTCACAATGCAGCCTTATCATCTGAAGTATTTGGATATCGTCTACATTTTGGATCAAAATCAGCCATAATGAGGGGAAAACATGAACTGATTTTAGTGGAAAACTGCATGATTTATCTAATTGTTTCTCTGATTGTATAATAATTGTAAAATAATTCCATTCAGAGCATTTTATTAAAAGTAACAAATGAAATATGTCCATTAATTTTTATAACTCAGCACTCTGAAAGTCTGTCTGTTTGGCAGTGTTGGTATCATTTGGTGAAAATTTGTGTCTCTGTACCTCATAAAGAGCAAATATTGAAATCCAGTGAGCATGGAGACAGAGTCTCCTCCCTCTGAAGAGTTAAACATTAAACTGCAGATAAGTGGTGAAACAGAAAAAGGCATGTGTAATAACAAACATGAAACAAAAACCTGACAGTGATAAAACTGGATAAATAAATTCCTGTCAAAATATGCTTAGTGTTGGTGACAGTGTGTCACCCTGTGTCACCATGACTGTATATACCCTTAGTCTGACAGAGACAGACTGCTGAGGATGCTGAGGTCATGATCTCTTTGGGGGATGTGGAGGTTTTGCAACCTGTTACTAATGTGTGTAGCAATCAGTATAAGTATATGCATCCATATGCAGCTCTCTAGCCCCTCTCCAGTGGCTTTCAGTGGCTGTGACAAAAAATAAAAATAAAAATAAAAATTCACATGAAAAAAATTGCTTTGCTATTTTATTTTATTTTTTTATTTTTATCATTGTTATAGGCCTCAAGAAATTATTACATTCTTCAACTGTAAAAATGTGTAACCTGTTAACTCAGTTAAATCACCTTTTCCTCTAAATTATGTCAAACGTCAACAGTGGTGGCTCATCTTGAGCCTCCCTAGCTCGGCTAACAATGGAATCCAAATCCATAAAAGTAAAAGTCTCAGAGGAAAATACAGACTTTAATAGTGAGTGGACAGACTTGTTTTCTTTCAGCACCAAAGCTGCAAAGTTAAAGTACCACGTAATCATAAATAGCCCACTGCAGAGGAGCTGTCTTGTGCTAAAGCATATTTTTGAATGCTTATTTAGACCTGTTTTTAATGTTGATAGGCTAATTTAGACTTAATATGTAGCATTACCATAAGGCTCCAATATGCTTTGCAGCTCCAGGCAGATTTTTTAAAATTATTTTTGGTCAACAGTGGCTCCTCTGATAGTTAAGGTTGCTGACGCCTGGTCTAGTCATATCAGTTTCATTTGATTTAATTACATAAATAATACTTTTTTGATTTATGTTGGAATTACTTGACTCAGCTGGATGGAAATTTCATACGTAATTGAAATACATAAACGTGAGAAAATATATAAAATATTTTCTCTCTGTCTTCCACAGACTATATATTACAGTATTCGTATTATATTTTGCATATAGTACACGGTCATGTTGTCAAACAGTTCAGAGGTTATTGGCCATTCTGCTGTTTTCTCTCCCCGCAGCTCTTATATAACACCTGCTCTCTGATGCAGTTTAGACGTCACTGATTGTGGATGGTCGTTCATATCAATATTTGTCTTTCTGTTGCCACGTGAGAGACTTGGAAAACATTTCCACATGTTTTGGTCTGTTACCAAAAAAAAAAAAATCTGTCTCTGTTTGTCTGTGTCACAAACTAAACAGCTAGTCCACTATCAACCTGAGCATTACTGAGGCCCCACTGAGCATTTACTTTTAGTAAAAGAGTATTTCAACATGGAATAAACAAAGACTTTGCTTCTGAGTTTGTCAGACTGACATGTCCATGTCCAGAATTTGACTGAGATATATACACTGTTTTTTTTTTGTTTGTTTTTTTTTTGAGTGTTTGTTCAGTGAGTTGATGGTTTGATGGGAGTAGCAGTAAAATTCAGAATTTAGGGGCACCAAGTATTTGTAAAGTAGTACTGAGGCCATGTTGAAATGCTAAAAACAAAGAGGACATTGAAAGAGAAATCTGATAACAATAATGAGATCAGTTTGTAGCCTACTTTAAATTTACATTTTACATTTTTTAATGTTTATCTGCATGAAATCTGTGTCAGTATGGTCTAGATTTGATTTCAGACTCATCTTTTTTTTTCAGATTTTTCCTGACCTTTAAGATCCAAAACTGACACATTCCTCCCAAATTCCAAAGTCAACTGCATAAAAGCTCTGAAATTAACTTTTGTAATGGGACAGATGTGCTTCTCCAAGTCTCTTAATAACTCCAAACATGGGTGAATGAACATTTCTTTCTTCAGAATAACCTTCTTGAAAATAAAGAAACATTTCTTTAAAATTTATGACAGATTGAATACATGTACTACTTAGGTTAGCCCATGAGACAGTGATTACAAAATGAACTTTATCAAAATAGACTTTATCAGATATGAGACTTATACAGAACAGTAACACAACTAATCACTTTGACCTGTGAGGACTATCTGACTTTTGTAAAACAAATGTAAAACAGCATTTCCTTCATCTTACTCAGTGATGTCGCAGTAATATTTAAATGAAGAGACACCTTCAGGGCTTCTCTTCCATTCACTCTCTGTATGTGAACCTGCAGTTGGAGGAATCTACACAGTGATCCAAACCAAAGCCAAGATCACAGTGGATGAATGGGGGGAGAACTACTATATGATGGGGCCCTACTTTGAACACAACTTTAAGACCCAGGTGGAGGGCTGCGAGCCGCCAAACCCTGCCATCAGGAAGGCCATGGACGCTCTCATCCACAATGGCTGCCAGGTGGGAGAGAGTGAGTGTTTGAGTATGTTTGAGTTTGGGAAAAGTGTCTTATGTCTCATGTAATTAAGGATGTTTAGAGTGCTGTCTTAGTTTTAATTTAATTTCAGTAATTGTTAAGAAGTATGATAGAGTCTGGTGCAGGTCGTCCATTATTCAAAGAATTGGTGGCTGCCTGGATAAAAGCAGATTTGGGTGTTTAAGAATGTCTGATGCACTTGATTCCTCTTTTTTTTTCTCTTAACAGAAAATGTAGTAGAAGCCCATTGTTACACACATTTGTGTATGTAACATTTCCCTAAGTGGGGAATCTATGCTGCTGATGTTGGTTTTTGTATCTAAGGTAACAATATCTGGTGTCGTTTTCAGAAAGCTCCCTGGTACAAAGAATTGCTCCTATGATGAAATTCTAAGAAACATCCTTAAAATATTGTGTTTTTTATGAGTTTACTATCACAGTTAAGATAGATCCTGGTAAAGATAAAAGTTATTCACAGTACATCTTAACCTTTAAGAGAGCTACTAAGGTGAGAAACTGTTAGGAGTAGGGAGGAGGACTTTTAAGAGGCGTAAGAGTCTCTTAAGCAGAGAAGAAAATGGTGGAGAGACAGAGGTAGGAGAAATATTCCCCAAACACTGAATGAAAGTGAGATGGTCCAGGGATAATGTTTGTGGTCGATCTCATTTGAGATGCACTTACAAATCCCACCCAACACAATAACACTGTAATGCCAGAAATGAAAGTGATCACAACACTAAGCATAGGCAATAAACATATGCAAAAAATATAACAACTATCAGTGTATGAACTGACTACTGCACAAGTAGGCCTGTGTTTAAATAAAAAAAAGTAGGCTACTTTTAAAGTATGGACAAAAATGTATTCAGCAGAGATGTTTATTACAGTGTATTAATAATATTCATAATTAGAATCTGTCTCAACAGACACTGAATTTTGTGGGTAGGCCCACTGATTTCACAGTTAATTTTTATTTCTAGTTTTCTTTTTTAACAAGCAATCACACCTTTAAAGAATGCATCATACCCAGCAACATAGTCAGCCACACCGCCTCACTAAAGTAAAAGTTTCGGTCCCTGGGAATTTTCCAAAATTACTCCTACGCCAGAACTCCTTGCTACAAAATGAGGATCTCTCTGGGTATTCCCAGAATGTCTGTGACTATGGCCTCTGGGGTTCTTCAAAATATCCTAAATCTTTATAGTTCAGTCTGGTTGAGAATTTGCTTGGTTCCTAGGCTCACTAAATCCACTAGACTCAATAAGGAGATTGGTGGGTGGTATAAGAGCAATTAGACCTTCATCACACAAAAAAGACACACTTAGAAAAATGAACACTTCTCTTTTTCCTTAACTTAATGTTTTCCCTTTCTTAGAAACCCAAATTAATTCAACTTGACTCAAATTTACCAACTCAAATACACCATGGGGACCACATAAATGTATATTGCACAAATATGCATATATTAAGACCTGACTTTATTCTACCACCCCAACAGTGTCACAGTGACACTTTACTGTTAACTAAACTCTCACTGACAGTACTTAGGCAGTGTCTAGCTACCAATCAGTAGCCACTAGATGGCACCATGCACCAGAGACCTTGAGGATCCAGGAGTATGGACAAATTTTTCAGTCCAAAATTGTCCCATTTTTAAGTGCTGTAGGCAGCTGATTGGTCTGGCTAAAACAAAAAAAACCTGCAACCACTTGAGTCAGAAATATTTAATGTTATGTTACAAGCCTGCAAATTTCAAGTGAACAGTGCCTGACTACATGAAGAAAACCTGAAGATGAACTCTGATTAAAATCCAAAAGTTCTCAAAGGTAACAAATGCTCAGTTGCAGGGAAATATGCATAAAATGAAGCACAATTGATTATTTTATTTAAGCAGAAGTGCAACCACAATAATGGCTTCTTGGGTTTAAAAACTCATGTTACAGTAGATAACATTAGAAATGTCGAAGAAACAAATATAGTATGTGACATTTTTCTTTTCTGTAAAAGTCCAGTGTGTAGGATTTAGGGGCATCTATTGGCAGAAATGGTATATAATATTCATAAACACTTTCATAAGTGTATAATCATTGTATAATATATAAGAACCCTAAATGTAGGACTTTCACTTTCACCAAAGAACTTCTACATGTAGGGATTCTTCTATCTAAGTAAAGACACTCAGAACCTTTTCTCCAAGAGTCAGTGTCAGCAGCTGTATATGAGCAAGACACTGTTGATAGGAGCTCTCATGTTTTAGTGAATCCAGTCACACTAGAATTACATTTTGACAATTGCTGTCTAAATGGTATGTCTCTCACTGGGCTTCCTTTGCTGATGTTGATGCTGCAGGTTCATTTTGGCCGCTGGCTGATTGAGGGCAGCCCCTTTGTGATCCTGTTTGATATTGGCTCTGCAGCCTGGAACCTGGACCGCTGGAAGGGGGACCTGTGGGAGACCTGCAACATAGGCTTACCCTTCCATGACAGAGAGGCTAATGATGCACTCATCCTGGGCTCCCTGATCGCCTGGTTCTTCAAAGAGGTCAGGTGTTGTTCATCCGTGAATTCCCGAAATTTCAGCATTATACCTCCTGCTGCCATCTGTGGCTACAAAAGTGCAAAACTGACTGTTGAAGCTTCAATATGAACTTAGTAAACACTGGTTCTAACTCAGATGCATCTTTTGTTTTCCAGTTAACAGACCAGCTGGGAGACAAGCCCAATGTCATTGGTCATTTCCATGAGTGGCAGGCGGGTCCAGGGGTTATTCTTTCTCGCTCCCGCAAGATTCCCATGGCAACGGTCTTCACTACACACGCCACCCTGCTGGGACGATACCTTTGTGCTGGGAATGCTGACTTTTACAACAACTTGGACAAGGTGAGAGATCAGTAGGGTTGGTCATGCAGTATACAGACACATGCGCTGTCACTGCTTAAAACAACACTGTAACAGATATAGACACAAAGCAAGCGACTGCCACATTATTACTGAGGACAACAATGCAGCTCCTGCATTTTTCCCATATGGAGATTCTGTTTTATGAGGGGACTTTGAGTGAAATCTGGCTGTAAGGGTTTTATTATTTCAGTTGATATTGTGCTAACATGGCAACCTGATCTCACAGAAATACATGGCGGTGGTTAATATTACAGCCCCACAGGTAGTATTAAGAGAGGGAAAGTCTGCACAGGGAGGAGATAGGATTGTGAATCATTCAAATAAAAACAGGACTTTCACCCAGGAGACAGCTGTTCATGTCCTAATCCTAACCCCAAACCTTTACCCTAACACCATGACACAGGACTTTCCCCCAGGAGCCTACTGTTTGTGTCTTGTGTTAAAATGAGACTTAACGCTGACTTCTTTTAACTTTACATACTTACGTCCTTTATGTAGTTACACCACATTACAAAGTATTTATGTCCCCTACATAACAAACCAAAAACACAATCTTTTACTAAGTCTAACCAAGCAGTTTTGGTGCCTAAACCCAACTGTGCCACCACCACGTAATGCAGTGTTAAATAGTCATGGTCATTTTACGTATTTCTATAAGATCATGTTGCACATGTGCATATTTCTACAGGATTTCTACTTAGTTATCAAGGTTCAAGGTTATTGCACAACACATGGTTGCACAACGAAATGCAGCTGTAGTCAACTTCAAAATAACAAAACAAAACAAACAAAAACAGCAGCGCATTGCTGTTGTGAAAATTAAACTTCAGGGAACCATTGTCCATCAACCCTGAAAACACTTGAGCACCAAGCATTACAAATGCAAAGTTAGAATCCACCTCCCCTCTTCCCACAGGAGTCTTGCACTGTGTTAGCCTGGCCCACTGACTACAAACAGACTCTGAACGTAAACCAGAACGCTTCTGATACCAAATCTTATCTCATTGCATACAGACTCTCCATTTATATGCATATCTGTTACAGAGATTGCTCCACAGCTGACCAATTACTGCATTAAGTAGGGAAAAATCGTTCATGACTATTACATATGGACCTGAAGATCTCCCGCAGATTTCTTCTTGTCCATACCAGCAACATATTAAGATCAACAAACCATGATAATAGCGAAATGCATTGGATATGGGACACACATGCAAACACAAACAATTCTGTTCCATCAGATTCATTTTCACATTCAAAGGTTCAGAACAACAAATCTTTTACAGCCACTTAGAGCATCATCAGTGGTGCTGAGTTGTGTGTGGAGGGGTCAGTGTGAGGTTTGTAATTGGCTCTGCTCTGCTCACATCCTAAAGGTCAGCATGGAGCTAAAGGCCACTCACTGGCTGAATGGATAATTGACAGACATAATGTTTATAACCCCCGGCTTGAACAGAAAGTCCAGAGGAACTTAACGTGTATTCTATCAAAGGAGTCATATCAATATGCATTTTCAGTTTTATTGACTGTGACACATTATGCATGCAGGACAGAGGAATCAAAGCAGAACATTGAACCAGAGAACTGTATGAGGTACCAGAAAATAAATGAAATGAAAATAAAGTATAATATTTTTAATCTTTTTTGTTTCATGTGACATGTATAGCAGCTGTACGTGTTTAGCATACAACATTTGAAGTTTGATTAGCAGTGGGATGCCAACGTCACAGTTTGATTTACATTCAGTTGTGCACATTGCATCACTTCCTGTTAGTAAAAACAAGGCTTTTACAGCCTCTACTCACCTCAAGATGCATGCAGAATCATGCCAACACACACATGCTCATGAGCTCAAATGCAGTAATTCAGCTTTGGATTACATAGGTCAGGGTTTCACAATACAATTTATTATCCAGAATCACATAAACTGCTGTATACAATAAAAAAAATGAAGCTTAACACTAGTGTTATGGTACTGTTTCTTATAAGGATGAAGTTTTGCATGTTGTATGCAGGACTTTAGGCCTCTGCAGCTGCGATCTTCACGATCACAAGGTTTAAATGAAGTAAATTTCATTATAAAGACATTCCTGTCTGTCTTCAAAAATCACTTGAAGACCTACCTCTACTGAGAGTCAGTGTAATATGCTCCTTCTCTACATTTCACCCTATTGGAAAAAATAACTTAACTAACTTGTTGAAGGTGGCATGCTGTTTTGGCTGCGGTAGCAGTGGTTGTATAGGTAAGGAGAAGAGGGCTGTTGTGTCGTGGTGAGGAGCAGTGAGAGCTGGCATTAAGGGGGTGGCTCTGGGATGCCAGAAATCACGGTCTAGCCTCCTGAAGGTGTTGTGGGGCCAACTAGACGAAACACCGATGAAGGGAGGTTCCCACCTGATGACCCCAAAGACATGTTAGTTATCACTGCTCACTGGTCTACATAGGTAAGCTGTGCCATAGGCTATTTTCACTGGGTGCTGATCCCTTCTCTGGAGCACAAGTTTCTTGTGTTTATTTCAAATTAGCTGACACATGGTATGTCACTTCATGCACCTGCAAGCTTTGTGTCACTTGGTGTTCGTTGATGTTCCGACATAAAAATCGTAGCAAACTGTGAGAAGGAGCAATCGTCAAGATTTTGGTCTTAACCACTCTATTTCGTCATAAACAACCAAGGAATGGGGCTCAAAGTGCAAAATACTGGACTTGTCCTTTAAATTAGGTATGTTTGCAAAGTAACGCAATGCAACATAGATACATCATGTAAGTAATGTCAGTACAAGTTACAGTAAAAATTTGCAGTTAAATTTGATTTTCTTAATTTCAGTACTTGAATATGTTTTTACAAATTAATCTTACATTTATACTACAAGGTTAAAAATGAGAATTCTTGAAATAATTGCCCCTCACACCGTATTGACCTGTGTGTTGTAGTTCAACATTGACAAGGAGGCGGGTGAGAGGCAGATCTACCATCGTTACTGCCTGGAGAGAGCGGCGGTCCACTGTGCTCACGTCTTCACCACAGTTTCCCAGATCACTGCTGTGGAGGCCAGTCACATGCTGCACAGGACGCCAGGTGGGGAAGCCTTTCACTGTTGCATCTTCATCTCAGCTAAGTTTATATATTGTGTTATAAGAACAATGATGTTGGTCAATTGGTATATTCATCCAGTCAATACTTTGCAACACTTTGTCCAGATCCACAAGTCTGCAAAACTACCACATAAAATAACATCAAAGTTCAACATTTATCAGAGGATGAAGCCAGAGATTCTCTCTGATCCTTTACCTGTACTCCAGCTCCACTGTAAAGACAAAGTTACCAATGATCTAACTGTCCATTAAAGTTCTCCTGTTACTGTGTTGATGGTACAGATGTGGTGACCCCGAATGGGCTGAATGTGAAGAAGTTCTCGGCCATGCATGAGTTTCAGAACCTGCACTCCACCAGCAAGGCCCGCATCAAGGAGTTTGTCAGAGGACACTTCTATGGGTGGGTGGAGTTCATTCATATAGCTCTGATTCATCTCATTTAAAGGTAGCCCAGATTTTTGTTTCAAATAGGGGCTGTCAAGTTTTGATTGTCTCATTACAGGAGAGGTCATTTCCATATTAACTGAGACAAAGTACAAAAATGTAATTCTTAAATCTTCTCAGTCACCTGGACTTCAACCTGGAGAAAACCCTCTTCTTCTTCATTGCCGGACGCTATGAGTTTTCCAACAAAGGAGCTGATATATTCCTTGAGTCACTCTCCAGACTCAACTACCTACTGCGGGTGAGGTCCTTTAGTGCTTTGCATTCAGTAGTACTTTTCTGTAAGCATTAAATGTGCAAAAGTTGCAAAAAGTACACATGCACAAGTTTTATGATCTTGTGAAGAGAAAGGATGAGAGTATATTCTTCAGCATGCATTCCTGTACACTACGGCTTTATCCTGATCCCCCTGTTTGTCTTTCCTCACTCTATCCACAGGTCCACAGAAATGATGTAACAGTGGTAGTTTTCTTCATCATGCCAGCTAAAACCAACAACTTCAATGTGGAGTCATTGAAGGGACAGGCAGTGCGCAAGCAGCTCTGGTATGTCCTGATGTGGTTTATATAACAGTTCAATACCAGCATAACAACCCCATTGCTAGAATAAATGTTGGCATGGTACATTTCTGTAAAACCATGGGTATGTTACATTTAAAGGTTATTATGTAGCAGATAAGTTAAAACTTCACATTTCAGCAATGCTGCGAATACTGTGTGGTTAGGTTTGGGCAAAAAAAAAAACCACTTGGTTGTGGTTTGGAAAAGGTCATGTTTTAAAAATACCCAGTTTTAGTCACAAAAAGCCAACAGAACCCATGGTGATAATTCAGCAAAAACAATAGCTTTTCTTGGCACCACTATCCCTGGTTAAAACACAGTGATGCCTTGTTTAAAAAACACTTTACGTTTCTTCATGTTTCAACTAGCAATGGCCAAATAACACTTCATGAACCATTTTCTTTATTTTCTGGGTCCACTCTGACACTCTTTGTTCAACAAATGGTTGAAACCAAACTGCATTGCCATCCCTTGAGCCTTTTTCATTACACCAAGAGCGCCATCTAGTGGGTTCAGCAAATACAACTGGTGGTTCATGAAGCTTCATTTGGACATCACTACTGTAAAGTTTAGTTATTTCAAAAACACCCAAAACACACATTAAACATGGCTTTATAGTGACAGTTTCAAACACAACTACACAAATCAGCTTCACTGTAACTCGCAGTATTCACAGACAAAGTATTTGTCTTTTGCTGGACACATTTTCCCCACAAATACAACATGCTAACGTTATTAGCGCAAGCCTATGGCATTTTACATTGTATAAATTTGCCCTAGTGCATAGTGGAGATCCCCTCTGCTCATATGAAGCCAGGATAAATCACACACAAGACTTAAAATGTTATTTTGTGGAGGCTTTATTGTCTTCACAATTTATTGTTTCTTATCTGTGAAATAAAGGCAAATAAAAGCTTCATTTCCACTGATTTCCACTCATTTCCACAGTGATTGTTAGCTTACAAAATTAGACAGGAGGTCTGGGTTGCATGGTTGACGTGTAGTTACATTTCTCGGGGAGTGCACGTCAGCCTGCTAGGTCACTGCGTAGGTAAGCGTTGATCCGATTCAGAAGTATAAATCCTGCGTAGTGGGTTTAGGTGACACAATCCCCACTGGACATACAGCAATGTCTGTAAAAAACAACCACTTTTTGTGGCACTATCCTCAGCAAGAAATGCAGAAATGTCTCCATAAAAACCAACTGTGTTTCGTGGCACCATCCCCAGTGAAAACACAGCAATGTGTCGGTCAAAGACAACTGCTTTTTGTGGAACTATACCTGGCAGAAACACAGCAATGTCTCAGTAGAAAAATGGTTTTTGTGGCATTAGCCAGCTGGAAATGCAGCGATGTCTCATACCAGTCAAACAGTTTCATGGCACTATCTGTGGCAGGAAACACAGCAATGTAAAAAACAAATGTTTTTTGTTGCACTATACCCATTGGAAACACCATGATGGGTCAGTAAAAAAAAAAACATTAAAACACAGTGATGACTCGCTATAGAGCAGCTATTTTTGTTGTTCAATGGTCTAAAACAGCATCTCGCCTATTGGTGGAAAAACAGAAGCATTGATTGACCTCTTATGGTCAAGCAAATAATGACTGGTGTCCCTAAGAAGTAAATGCAAAAGTGGCGTGATGGTGTAGCACAGCAATACCTCGTAGGGAGGAGGCTGAGGTTGATGAAGTATTTCTATCATCAACAGGAAACATTGGTTTAATCATGTCTATGACCTTTCCTAAACCCCAAGTTGTTTTTATACCTAAACTAAACATTAACCACAGGAGTGGCAAATAAAAATAGTTATATAAACCACTTTTTGATCGGGGAACCTGTGGGCAAGCTTCCAGTCCCAAGCTGGTTTTTCGAACCTCTAGTTTAGACCTGAAAATATAGGACCTTGATGGAGAGGATAGTCTGTTATGTTGTCCTCAAAGAGAGTTAACAATGGCTGTTTCCTTTTTCATATCATTGTTTAGGACATTATTTGGGTTTGGTTTAGCAATGCTGGTGAAATTCATGAGTTTTTGGTGAATGGTAAATATAAAGGTACAGTTCTTAAGAAGGTTTCCATTTGGCTTTTGCAGGGATACAGCTCACACTGTGAAGGAGAAGTTTGGTAAAAAGCTGTATGATGCTCTGTTAAAGTAAGTAAATGGACACTGTAGGTGGACCTATAGCTTTATTGATTTTACACTGCGTACTTTAACACGGCTTCTCTGTGATAAATGGTGATTCTGCATGTTCTGTGTTAGTGTTTTATGGTCTGCTCTGTCCTCAGAGGGCAGATCCCGGACATGAGCTCCATTCTGGATCGAGATGACTTCACCATTATGAAGAGAGCCATCTACGCTACTCAGGTACTGGCGCTTTTCTCTCTCTTCCTCTCTTTACAGTAAACAAATAGTGGCATCAGTTAAGTTGTTTGTTGTTTCTTCTCAGTGATTTTTTTTTTTTTAAATTGTGCAACATAGCAATATGGAGTGAGTGATTAGACAGAGTTGTCACAGCAGAACATCCAAGCAGAGACTACAACAGACAACATCAGGGCTAGTTAAGACTGGGGTGACAAAAGATGCTGTACAAAGGAGGCCAGAATATCTTGTGCGGTTACATGTATGTGATGAGTGTAAGTGTGTATGTATATGTAGGCTAGAGATAGTAAACTGTCAGTTAGGGGGAGTAGTTGGCAGAACAAAGCATACAAACAAATAAAAGATGGAAAAGAAGGTGTGGAAAAAATAGGGAAAGCTGAGATTCAGAAGAACAGAACAGTCTGATAAATTAGCTTATCATTAGCTTATCATTACCTCTTGTTATTGTTAGTAATAATTACAGTGAATATAAAAGATAACAATAACATAATAATATGAAATATATATTTTTATTTTTAAGGGGTGGGGGGGGACGAGTTTGCCTGAGGCACCCAATGTACTAGGTCCGGTTCTGCCTAGAGTTCTTTTTAAAGAAACATAAAATACAACATTATTAATAATAATTTCTTTGTTTCTTAACAGTAAAATCATTATTTACTGAAGTTTAATTAACTGTCAGTTGACCATTTATAAATGGTGGTTATTATAGGTGTTTTCCAAAGTTAACATTCTTGCGAGTTCAGTACATGTGCTGTGTGCTGACCAAAAGGCTTCCTTGGTAATGATTCATTGGAAGTGTTCTGAGTAAAATTCCTGTTTTCCATATCATTAGCATTTCCCAAGTTAAGTCCTTCTCAGGAACCTTCCTGTAAACTGGCATTTCCTTTCCAGGAAACCTTTAAATTATACAAAGAACTACTGGTGTTGTTTTGTGTTGTGATGTGATGTGGTGTGAGACAGTAATCAGATATCATTAGGTTCAGATGATGCCTGCACTGATCAATACCTCTCAGAATCACACTCTGAAAGGTTACGAGTCGCGGACCACTGACTCACAGTCATTAGGTCATTTCTCCTCTCTCCACTGCTTTAGGGATGTGGGTTTGAATGTGTGTGACGTATAGTGTATGAATGCAGCCATGCAAACATTTACATTAATGAGAATTCAGCTGACAATCCGTAGAAACACTCATGTATACACTCAGGAAAAAACAGACTGAATACATCCATTATTTCTCTGTCCAGTGGTGTTCACAGTAGACTTCATCACGTTTCAGTCTCTTATCCAGATACAATGAGTACGAGCTAAGTAACTGACTGATTAATTAACATTATTTTCCTGGAGGGAAATTGATTTCAATGAAATCAGGATATCATTCAGGACCCTGACCCCTTTAAACTGACCTTATGATGATATAGATCTTACATGGACTGTCAACCCAATCACCAGAAAAAAATGTTGGCATTGTATATGTTTCTATAGGCCACAGATACATTATATTTATATGTTATCATGTAAATATGTTGAAATACCCATTTTTGGAGGCTTGGTAACAAAATAAACCACTTTGTGTGACACTATCTCAGCTGGAGAAAAAAACAATGTCTCAGTAAAACATAACTGCTTTTTATGGCTCTATCCCAGGTTCAAACACAATTTCACAATAAGTAACAATTGTTTTTTGTGGCACTATCAGGGCTGTATACACAGCAATGTCTCTGTAAAAAATGACTGCTTTTCATGCTACTATCCCAGCTGGAAACACAGCAGTGTCTTGGTAAAAAATAACCGCTTTTCATGGCACTATCCAGCTGCAAACCCAGTGAAGTCTTTGTGAAAAATGACCACATTTCGGGGCACCTACTAGCTCACCTGGTAGAGCAGGCACCCCATATACAAAGACAGTGTTCTTGCTGCAGCAGCCATGGGTTTGATTCCAGCCCACGGCCCTCCACCCTCTTCCCCTTTCATGTTATATCTGTCCTATTAAATAAAGGCAAAAGCCCCCCGCAAAATATCTTTAAAAAAATAACTGGCACTATCCTGGCTTGAAACACAGCAGTGTCACTGTTAAAAACCCACTTTTTGGTGGGGGAGTGGTGGCTCGGAAGGTAGAGTGGGTTGTCTACTGATAGGAGGATTGGTAGTTCAATCCCTGGCTCATATAGTCTGCATGTCAACGTATCATTGGACGAGAAGCCCAAATTGCTCCCGATGGCTGTTCCATTGGTGTGTGAGTGTGTGTGAATGGTTACATTACATATTAAGTAGCAGGTGGCAGCATGTATGGCAGCCTCAGCCACCAGTGTGTAAATGTGTGTAAATGGCTGAACATGACATGTAGTATAAAAGCGCTGGTCAGAAGACCAGAAAAGCGTTATACAAGTATAATCCATTTACCATTTTGTGGCACTATCCTGGTTGAAGATGTAGCAGTCTCTTGGTAAAAAAAAATATATATTTTTGTGGCACCATCAGGGCTAGAAATGAGGCGATGTCATAGTAAAAAACAACCACTTTGTACCACTGTCACTGGTGGAAAAGTAGCAACAGCTTGCTAAAAAAGACCCACGTGCAGAAACATACAATGCCAGCATTTTCTTCGAGTGAATGGGCTGGTGTTTTCATATATTTTGTCAGGTGTGAAAATGTGGTGTTTGACAATTCCATCACACAACCACACAATCCAGATACCAAACTGACCTGTCCCTTCTTTTAAAAACAAAACTGTATGCAGAGACACAGCCTTCCTCCAGTGACCACTCACAACATGCTGGACGACTCACAAGATCCCATCCTGTCCAACGTTAGACGCGTCGGCCTCTTCAACTCCAGGACCGATCGAGTCAAGGTAGAGAGCATATCCTGTGCACTTCCTTTATGTTCATCATTATAGTGCTCTCATCTGGAAGCAGTAAGCAGGAATTTTTAGTCATGACTTACCTGCTGATGATGAGTTACAATGTTTGTAAATGTGTTGGTTAGAAATGTGTAGGTGGTGTAGTACCCCACTGGCATTAAATGAAACCCTGAAATGTTAAAATGAAAAAGCAGAAAATTTCAGAGTGAAATGGGCTTTCTTTATTATTTGCTATTTAATGTGTACAAGGAGAAACATTTGGTCTGAGGTAATTACGATAGCTGAGAGGCACCAGTGCATCAAGATTCATCCTGTGGAAATCATGACTATCCAAAGATAGTTTTAGGTTATAAAATATTTACTGTTTCACATATTGCAACTAATGACAAGTCCACGTTCAAGTGGTGACTTAACCTCGTGTTTCTACTCTACATCTCTCAGATTATCTTCCACCCTGAGTTCCTGTCCTCCACCAGTCCTCTGCTGCCGATGGACTATGAAGACTTTGTTCGTGGCTGTAACCTCGGAGTGTTCCCCTCCTACTATGAACCATGGGGATACACACCTGGTAACCTCACATTGTAACCTATAATATGCCAGCATACATGCATCTACACACAGAGATACGTCATGCATCTGAAATGCAGAGGCACTGCAGTTGTGACACAACTCTCCACAGCAGACACGTGCAGCAATGATGGAGTAGTTCTTCAGCATTCTGTATAGCTGGTGCACACTTTGCAATGAGGCAGTCTTTGAGCGTACGAAGCCTGGAAACCAGTTCAGGCTTACAATACATGTTGTGCTGTATCATTAATGCATGACACATACTTTGCATAGCAATCTGTATATAGAACACCCTGTGCAAAAAGGCACCTTACGTAAGCTGACTTACGCTGTGTTCATACTACGAGCTACAAAGCAACAATGTGGCCAGCTGCATTATCACAGAGTTGCCCTTGAAGTTTTGCTCACTGACATAATTATGTCGTCCTAGGCTTGTGTGTGTCTGCCACTTGCAACAAAGCACTTCGGCCGAATGTCATCTAAATTTTGTACCTCCTCCTCCAGTTTCCCCCATAGGACACTGGAGGAGAAGGGACAGTAGTCATAGTAGTTTTCAAGACTAAATGCAATTGCCAAAGGTGAAAAGCTAATGCTATAGGCTATAAATTAACTACACCACAGTCACATAAGTTAACATCCCCACGACAATGAGGCTGTGAAGCCATGTTTGGCCTGATGATGTTCTGTAGTGTCATGTGGCCACTTGTTAGCAAAAGGATCAAAAAATTATTTGTCCCTTCTCATCAACTACCGTAAATATTTTCTCTGAAATTTTTCTCCAAAAGTGGATACTTTTGGATACTCACCCACATATTTTCTCTGGTTCCATGGTGGTCCACTAGAGGGGGAGGGACTTGCATAGAGTGCTCCAGGAATGAGTCCTCATTGTGGTAGCGATTTTAATTTATACAACTGTGGTGAAGTTTGTTTATAGCTTGATGTTAGCTTTTTACTTCTGATGATTGCATTGAGGCTTCAAAAATCATTAAAATTGTGTTCATTTGTGAAGATTATCTTACTGACAAAACATGTAAGAATTAAAAATGTTTATGTGCAACAGAGTTCATTTTCTGCAATATTCAAAATCCAATGGAAAAATCCCTTTTGCTTTTTGTCAAAGGAACCAGAGCAATGCTAACTTCTGTGTCAACCTACAGAAAAACATCATCCCTGAATCACTATATAGCGTCAGCTAACTTAAAAAACACAGTACAACAGCTAGAAATAAAAACATATGATTGGCTGACACTTCACCACGTTATTGGAGCACTGAAAAAAAGTTGAGACTGGCTCAATTTTGATATATAGCATGTCACTGGCTTCCATTGTAAAAGACTCTAAGCCTGTTTCTGTGTCACTTCGTTGCTTGAACACAGCATTAAACTTTAACATTCGATATATGAAATTCACCCAGCTGGTATGCTATTTGACTATTTGATGTAATTAGATGTTCACATCACATATGCACCACAAATGCAATCAGCTTTTGGTGTCCCAAAGAGCCAAGGACCTTCAACAAACATGCTGCACCTTTTCTGAGCTGTGTTGTTCCTCACCAGGTGAATGTACTGTAATGGGCATTCCCAGTGTGACCACCAACCTGTCAGGTTTCGGCTGCTTTATGGAGGAGCATGTGTCCGACCCTGCTGCCTATGGTGAGAACACACACACACACACACACACACACACACACACACACACACACACACACACACACACACACATTTTGTCTTACAATCAGAACTATTGCTGCCCTTTCATTTTGAGGATTTACATGACTGTTCACATGCTGACACTGATACTGTCTGTGTTTTTTCTTTTCCCCCCTGCGCTCCCTGTCTTGTCCCTCTCTGTCTCTATTAGGTGTTTACATCGTGGACCGTCGGTTCCGTTCACCCGAGGAGTCCTGTAACCAGCTGACCCAGTTCATGTTTAATTTCTGCCAGCAGTCTCTGCGCCAGCGCATCATCCAGCGGAACCGAACTGAGAGGCTGTCTGACCTGCTGGACTGGAGATACCTGGGACGGGTCTGTCTTTGCTGCACCAGCACCAAACAGATGTTTGATAGAAGAGAGAATACAATATCTATCAGGCAGAACACTTTATTCATGTCTGCACACAGTTCACATTATTGGAATCATAATAATCAATAAAACAGAAAGAGATTTTCATTTAAACCATAACTAAGATGCACATTAGGTGTGACACTGAGCTGTAGCCCAGACAAGTCAGTGTAACTTGAATGGTAGACAAGTTCAAGAGCGAGAAGTCCATGTACTGGATGTAAGCATGGGCCAGAAACATAAAGTCTTTTTGGTGTATTTCCTCCTTAAACACATCTCCTTTTTCAAGTTACAGTTTGTAACAGAATCGTAAAAGGTCTTTTAAAAACTCTCAAAACAAAGGAGAAAAACTTGAGCAAGATGTAGCTGAAGATGTAGATCTATCAAGATGTTCGGTCAAATGTTGTTCAGTTTTTCATGTCCATCTCTGCTGACTTGTGATTTGCAGTTCTACATACACGCCCGCCATCTGGCTCTTCACAGAGCTTTCCCAGACAAGTTCAAGATGGACCCCATGGCCCCTCTGAAGGTGAGGAATACTGTCCAAGAAATCTGGAAGTTTGTGAAAGAGTGACTGAACAGGAGAATGAACACCTCTGCCGAGGCTCAGAGTCATCTAAATAAGTTATTTTAACAATAGAAACTGTTTTTACATTTTGCATCTAGACCTGCAAACAGATGCCAATTGTATCCAATTCAACTGCTTTATGTGCAGTAGTAGTTCATGGGAAATTAGGTAACATACCAAATCTCTGTTAAGAAATTAATTTTAAATTCTTGGATGTGGGGCTTTGTCCCATACTGCCTCCCATTTAAAATGCCCAGTGCCCCTTGACTGCAATTCTTGTGACTGCTTAAAGGGACAGGTTACCTCCAAATCAAAAATACATAATTTTTCCAGATTGTTTTGGTGTGAGGTGCTGAGTGTTGGAGATATAAGCCATAGAGATGTCTGCCTTCTTTCCAGTATAGTGTAACTAGATGGCACTCAGTTTGCGCTGCTCAAAGTGCCAAAAAGAAAATAAATAGATAAAAAAATGTAAAAGAAATTATGACCCGGTTTCTCAAACTAATCCACAGATTTCATTGTGAGCAGTTTCATAAAGGAACTATTTTCTTTCTACCAAACTACACCCGCCAACCGGATCACTGCACAGAAGGAAGCAGGTCACTGAGGACCTCTGAGCAAGCTAATGTTACAACTCAGCTGAGGAGGACACCACTAATGTTTACATCTCATGCTGTCATGAGCATGTGCCTCTCATCCATGAGTTGATGTAGCTTGGAAGTAATGGGCTTGGGAGAAGGTATCAAGTATTTTAAATCCAAAAGGCTCAAGCCCAAGTAAGGTCAAGAGTCGTTAGTGTTAAAGTCCAAGTCGAGTTGGAAGTCTTTTTTGCTTTTGTTAAGTCGAGTCTTGTTATGAAGTAACTTTTCTCATTGATAGATATCACAAGTCATGAAGTTTGTGACTCGAGTCTGACTTGAGTCCAAGTCATGTGACTCAAGTCCACATCTCTGCCATCTAGTTCCATTATATTAGAGAGAAGGCAGACAAGTCTAAGCAATATCTCCAGCACTTGGCTACTTACCCCAGAAAAATCTAGACTGATAAATAGCACTACATAAGAGGAAAAATATGTATTTCAGTCAGGAACACTTTTGTCAAAGAAATTTATTTATTTATTTCCATCTGCAGTATTATATTTGGTGGTATGGCTCTGTTCTGGGGCCCCTCTGCCATTGCTTGGGCCTACACAGAAAGCCTCTTCCGCATGCCTGCCTGGAAAGCCTAAGGCAGAGAGAGCACACCTCCCTGCCCTTCCATGCACCTACATGGAAAGCCTAAGGCAGGCAGAGCAGCAGCAAAGGCCCCCCGGGAACAGAACAGAGCAGCATCAATGACAAACAGAAATGACATTGATAAGTCAGACACAGCATGAAAAGGAGGAGCTGGGGTGGAGGCGGGTTGCAAAGCGGCTTGCAGAGGAAGCAGCAACAGTAGGCAGGCCAGAGCAATTTAAATAGGGCATCCTGAATGTGATTTGCCAATTGGTTGCACAGAAAGGAATCACGTGATCTATCAGCTGACTCCCCTCATCAATCAGGTGCTCCATTGGTTGATTGGCTGTTTGAGATCAACTGATGTAGCTGGGATGTGAGCTGAGCTTGACATTGTGTTCTGCCTGAACTATCGCTATGCTGAATTTTGGATTTTGGAGTGAACCATACCTTTAAGAGTACTCAGAGATGGGGCCAAAGGGATGGCCAGGGGTGGCACAGGCAGACAGATAATTGGCTTGTTGGTATTAGAACCTCTGAATGATGTGACCCAATCGAGTCACATCAAATGTTAACAAAGAGACACAAAATGACTAAAAATGACTTTTACATGTTTGTGTCCAAGGGTCCATTGGCTTATAATCTGCCCATAGCTGTAGGCTATTTGGAGTTAGACTTAGCAACTATTTATTGATATTATGTTATATTAGAATATTTAAAGTTTTTTATTTGTCATTCATTTATTATACTGAATGTAGCAATAACACAGAGTTTATTATTGCCAAGAACCAGGACTTTAAATTGGAGTCTTACCAAATATTTTCTCATTTCTCAAATGTGCCCCAGTCTGCCCCCTCCCATTCAAGCGCATGACGACACTATCATGCCTCCCAGCCTTATTAATTTTATGCAGCAAGAGTTCTCGCTGAAAAATAAAGTGAACAACAACTTTAACACATTTAAGTTTTAAGCAGAATATCTCAATGGTACTACAGACTGAAAAGCATATTTTAGTAGCTCCCAGTGAATTGCTGTCTGATAGCCAGGAAAGGAGTCTCCCTCAAACTGCACATGCATGTACACGAGAATCCTTCTCATGTACTGACTGACACACACACATTGGATACTTTTGGATTTTACCCACATTTGTCAGACTTTAATTGGCAGCCTAACATTTGGATGAATGACAAGACATCATTGTGGAGTGTGCTGATGCTGATGAAGAGAGTAGTAAAAAAAAAGGAGGGAAATGGAGAGGGGCAGTGAATGAAGGAAAGAGAGGAGTGAAGAAAAGACAAAAGGAACAAAGGAAAATATAAAAGGGAGGAGGAAAGAAAGTAAATAAGGAAAAAGCTCAAAGGCAAGAAAGAGGGGGTAAGGGATAGAATGAAATGCAAATAGAAAAGTAAGAAAAGAGGGCTTAAATACAATTGATGAAGTAACTGATAGTGATAGATTATCTATTTGCACAGAGTCTCTTCCAGGTGGTTTAGATGTGAACAGAAAGCTGTTTGAAAGACAGAAAATCTTAGATAAGACATACTGTAAAAAACTTTACGCAGAGTAATTTTCAATAACACCTTTGTCTCCACAGACCGAGGGTTTCCGTTACCCCCGACCCTACTCAGTGCCCCCCTCTCCCTCTGCCTCCCTCCACTCCACCCCCCACCACAGTGATGTGGAGGATGATGACGATGATGAGCCCTATGACGAAGATGAGGAGGCTGAGAGGGACCGACTGAACATCAAGTCTCCCTTTGTGCTGGGTACCATACCAAAGGGCAAGAAAAAGCAACCTGGAGAGTCAGGAAACTGAGATTTACCATGAGTAGCTGCAGATTATACCAGAATGTGAAGAGATTAAACTAAAAAATAAAATAAAATAAAAGTTTCTTTAACTTTAGTGGATTTGAGACAAAATCATTAAAGGCCTGAAAGTGTAATGAAAACGTCTGGTCTTGATTGCACTGGTTTGAAATATACTGGCCCTGATCTAGGTCCAACACAATCCAAGACCTCTCTTCTGAAGAAATAAGCTGTCTTTTGGGGTTCTCTGGGGCTCCATTCTTGGTCCACTGTTGTTTTCAGTATACATGCTTCCCCTCAGTCAGGGTATACAGAACAAAGATGTTATCCTCAGTTGCTATGCAGTTGATATACAGTTATATATTATATTGCAATCCAATAATTCTAGCAGCCTAATTAATCGTATTGTTTACCTTAATGACAGTGAAATTAAAAAAAAGAAGAACAAAACAATTTTACAATTTAAAATCCTGTGTCCCTGTGTTAATCATTCAGTTATCCCTTGGTTAAATATATGTCAACAAGTAATTGTTGTGTATGGATATACATACTTTTCCTGTTAAATCATTGAACATTTGTAGATTTGAGACAAAATAATAAAAGGCCTGAAAGTGTTATAAAAATGGATGGTCTCGATAGAGTTGGTTTGGAATATACTAGTCCTGATCCAGGTCCATCACAAAACCCAAACTTCTCCTCTAAAGCTCTTAATTAAGCTTTAATTGTAGTGTTCCCCAAGGCTCCATTCAAGGGTCTGCTGTTGTTTTCAATATATATATGCCTCCGCTCAGTCATGTTATACAGAAGAAAGATGTTGTCCTCAGTTGATATGCAGATGACATACAGTTATATGTTCTGGTGCATCCGGTAATTCTCGTAGCCTAACTAATCTAATTATCTCTCTTAATGACAGAGACATTAAAAAAATCAATTGTACAACCTTGAACCTTGTCTGCCTGTGTCGTTTAGTTATCTCTTTTCAAATATTCGTCAGAAAGTGTCTTTTGAGTATGGGTGTATATAATGTTGATAGCTCATCAACAAATTCAGTCCAACATTGATGTTGGGTGATAACGTCTGCTGTGTATGTGGACAGGGGCGTGTAGAGATCTGGGACTCGAGTCACATGACTTGAGTGAGACTCAAGTTGCAAATCTAAGGACTTAAGGCTTGCTTGACTAACAATATTAAAAGACTAGACTTGACTTTGACTTGGTGTTAATGACTTGAGACTTAAATTAGTATTGAAACAGATGACTCGAAAAGACTTGGGTTTTTTAAAATTAAATATTTGCATTATTCTGGATATTCAGAGTCTAGCTTTACACATGGGGCAGCTATAATGGAGGGGGGTAGTCCAAAAATAGCCAAATTTGGATTCAGGATTATGTTGTTGATGATAGTTGTGAGAAGAGAACAGCTGAATGCAAGATCCACAGCTCAAAATCAGTGACATGGCGAGAACAGCATCCAACTTCATCCATCACTATAAAATAAAAAAGACAGGTACGTGAATGTGTCTTTTTTTTTTTGTCTTATTGTCTGGTCAGATATTAGCTAGAAAGCTAACATTTGGCCATATCATCAGAACTGACTTGACCTGTAACTTGCTTGACCTGAGCAATGACATTACTTGTCTTGCTTGACTTAAAGCAGGGACTCCACTTGACTTGATTGATCCTCAGTAGAGGAACTTGGGAATTTGTTGTGACTTGAAGGTTAAGACTTGAGACTTGCTTGTTACTTACACGTGCGACTTACTCCCACCTCTTGGGGTACATGTACTTTTGGCCATATAGTGTATGGTATCTATATGGACAAAGGCAATTGTACATGTAATGTGTCTTTCCTTTATTTTCCCATTATATAAAAAAACTAAAAATAAAGAATCTTTCTCAGAGATAAAAAAAATAGTGTACGTACATAAAAAGTTAACAAAAACAAACAAACAAAAACAAAACTGCAACTCTCTCTTTGGTTTCGTTCTTCATTTACATGGCCATACTATAAAATCTTCATTAGTTTTTGTACTTGATATGCATATCATAAATACTGTACGTTTGTCTACTTTGTGATCACAATAGTGGAGAGAAACCCTTAATATTTTGGTAAGGAAGTTTACAAAACTCAGTCAATCGCAAACCAGTAGTGCTATGAATTCAAACTCTTTTTATTAAAACATCACATTTCAAACATAGTCAGAGAATTCATATTTACAAAACAGCTGTTTTCCTTCTCACAGAGCTGAACACCTTAGTTTGAAAACAAAGACGCTGTTGTCTGGCAGCTTTAAAAATGTATGAAAGACAGTCAGAAGTATTCTCTCTTCCACACCGGCAGCTCCTGGAAATACACTTCATCTGGGTTTTCGTCTGCTAGATTAGAGAAAATGACCATTAAATTATGGAATTCAAATATAAGGTTTGAGTCAAAGAAAGAGTAAATGACACAATCGCTTATTTGGATGTCTTGAAAGTCCCTAAAAGTTTTTGAATTAGAAGTTGTTGTTTTTTTACCACAAATTTTCCCCCTTTTTTTAAAATTTGAAATTAGACGTCATAACAATCAATATTTTTTAACCCACTTTTGTTGAATTTCATAAATAAAAGACCTCAAAAGTATTGAAAAGATCCTTAAATTTTATTTCTAAGTAGGTGTGCTATGGGTTTCACCTCACAGATTATATACAGGCTGCCCATATCCTCTGAATGGCAGAAGCTGTTCTGTGCTGAATTACTGAGGGGTGACAGAAGCACTGCCACCTCTTATGCTTTTTTAGGGGGTTAGAAATCCTTGAATCTATATTTTGATTTACAACATATAAACACCAAAATTAATATAGTATTTTTTCAAAAAGTCACAAATACACCATCATTCACAAATAAAACTGGGTGTAATTTCAAGTAAGATGTAGAAGTCCAGCAATTTTTTCTTTTCTAACAATTTTTTTCTACTATCGTTGTAATGGTTTCGATCATACTCTGCTGTTTGCTTTTGATATAAATATATTCACTTAATTGTCCTCCCCACTGAAACCAAACCTCAGCTCTTAAAGCTATGGCTGGCAACTTTTATATTTGACGTTTTTGGTGAAACTGTCACTACATCCTGACAGTAGTACATGAGACGGATAACATGTGAAAAAAAATAAAAAAAAATCACGCCCAGTCAGAGCTGAGGAGTCTCTAACGCAGCTGTCAATCATGTCAATCACTGCTGGTGTACTGCTGTCAAATTGTCAAACTAGGCAGCACTGATCATATATATTCAATATTCTGTTACAGCATTGCCTATTTCTATTTCTCATGTTTTCAGAAACATATTCTAGTATACTGTTAAGCTGTAAAATAACAGTTTGTGACCTGGCTGCCATGTCGGTTAAAAATCCAGTCAAAACCAACCACGGCCTGTCAACCTTTCACATGTTGTGGATTCTTCTAAGTGTCATCAGGAGCACTATGAGGAGGCAGAGGAACATGATTTTTCTCACAGATTATCTATCTCATGTACTACTGTCAGGATACAGTGACAGTTTCATCAAATATGACAAAAAGCTCTTTTTATCAAAGCTACCAACTATATCTTTAAGTATGACCTGCATATGTGGATGTAGCTGCTGTGTGGCAGCTGGTGCAGATGCTGCTCTCACCTCCCTCTCTGGCCTGCTGCAGGAAGTTAAGCAGGACGGTGGCTGCCTGGTCCACGCTCAGCTTCTCTGTGTTCTGACTGCGGGTCTCTGACAGGGAACAAACACCAGGTACAGGTTATCTGTCTGCTTCATGGGCCAAAGGTGATTCCAGCTTCAAGACTGTTTCAGGAAGCTCTTGGGGAAATTTCTCCAATAAAATAAAGAAGGTTAACAAAGTGTGTTCTAAACTACACAAACAATTTTGTTTAGTAATGTTCATGTACCTAAGTGTAATGTGTCATAGACATCTCCTTCTTTTCGGTCCTCTGAGATGAACCTTCGTCCCTCTGAAGGAAAACATAAAATAAATAGATGCATCTAATACTCACTTTTTGGAATGTAATGTCTAAAAACAGGTACACAAGGAGTCATCTTTCTTCCAGAGTGTTCTTAAATAAATACATTAAATATGATGAAGTAAATAATAAAAAATAAGCATATAGATTATGTAATATACACATGCAGCCCAGAAGCCAGAGGAAAATGTTTGCATGTGCGTATAGCAAACCGTGAATATGTTACATTTGTACGTTTCATATGCATACCAACATTTTTTAAGTAAAGTGGATGGTGAATGATGTGACACCTAGGCAAGATGCCTGCCAAGCTGCAGAGCACTGTTCAAGACCAACAAACTATACAATCTGTTGTATTTTAGTGAGTCATTACTGTGTTTCAAGCTCCTTTTTAGGCACCAAGCATGGGTGTTTGGTAGGGACCCGCCACTGTGTTTCCAGCAGCACTTTTAATGATCCATTTTTAGGCACAAAAAGCAGTTGTTAAATTTACAAGACATCACTGCTTTTCCAGCAGGGATTGTGCCACAAATATCAGGTATTTTAAGCGAAAACATGATCTTTTCCTAACCATAACCAAGTGTTTTTTGTGCCAAAACCCAAACACACATTACCAACAGCACTGACCACTACATAACGTACAAATGTAACGAATCTGTGGTTTGCAGAAATGTACAATACCAACTTGTATTCTGGCATTGGGTTGACACATGGCACTGTAAAAAACCAACAGGTGTTTCAAAATCAGTTCATTCTTTTCATTAAGAAGAGTTGTTTTATCACTTAACAGCAGTCAAGTCATAAAGAAAAACTCTGCCTTGTTTGTCTTGATAGTTGGATAAAGACTTGACAAAGACGCACGACGAATTAAAACAGACTGGGGGAAATTGCATTACATGGTGCGTTTGTCTTTATTTATATTTGTAATATTTTTTCTTATACTGAACATTTCGATTCTACATACAGACAGGTAGGTAGATACATACGAGTGCCCTTGAGGTACAGCATAGCCTGCGGCGTCCAGTTTCTCCGTTGGAAAGAGCCCTTTAATAAAGAAACAAATCTTAAAGCTGCATACATTTTATGATTGTAACCCTGCCCTCCTGTAATCTTACAATCGGTAGATTTCGGAATTGGAGCTCTTTTTCTTCAGTTATTAAGTGAAAACCTCACTGCCGATAGTTTAATTAAAAGAAAATAAACAGTTTTACCTTTGGTGCGCTCCACGACTGCGAGATAAATGATGCCAGCAGTAGCAGGCTGAGTACATAAGTTGATGTGACGGCCTTCAAACCCTGTGGGAGATAAAGGCAAATGGTAAGAAACGTTTTAAGTCATAATTTGTAGCACAGCAGCGTCTTTCTCGGAGGATGATTTTCTCATGCATGTGCGTTTTTGGAGCGTAATTTACGCACGGGTTACGCGCATTAGGAAAAAATAACCAAGCATTCAATTTATGGACTAACTTTGTCAGCAGCAGTCAGGTGGTGCGTAAAATGCCAAAACAAATCTTGGATTTCGAAGAAGTGCCGGTTTTTAGAAAGCAATTTAATATGTCAAAACCTTTTCTTCAATAAAGTGCAGGAGAAAAACGCATTTCACAATATTATCCACCAAAATAAACCCAAACTTCTCGTGCATTGTACTTACTTTCATGGTGTCGGAGATCCTTGTTTCCAGCAGAGAGGATGAGAGGGTTCAGGATGCTTGCTGGCGGTGATCCCTCTCCTTGTATTTATATCCTCTGGGACTGGGAAGCCTCTGCGCTCTGCGCTCTTCACCACGCCAGCAGCGATAGGTCACGCCAATTTGTTGAATCGGGGGCGGTGAGGGGAGTGAATGAACGGAGCCATCGATCGATTCAGCTCCTTTCATTGAGAGCTGTACTGTAAATACTTCTGAATTAAACCTGCTGCCATAAGCACATCCAGCTACCCCGGTGTAGTTTTTCAAGATTACACATGTTGGGACTGCAGGTCGTTGTTAAATGTGGATGGGCTCTGGGGGATGTTGTCACTGTCGATATGAGAGGTAATATGTCCCCCTCTGTGGGAGTATTGATATGTTTGCACCTAGCTCACTGGAGCATGACAGGGAGAAATGAGAGCTGGATTTTATGAATCAAAAGGCCACACTTCCAATAATGAATGTAATTATCCATGAGTGAGTGAGACTGGGAGCACTGAATTTTCCTGTCAATGATGTCAGACAGTCTTAGTAATACCATTAACTGTCAGGGCAGCCCCCCCACCCTCTGGACACTGAGGCAGGAAGATAGTTACTTTATAAATACTGTGGTCATGAGTCCAAGTTTGTCTACCACTGTTGCCCCAGTGAAGAATGACCTCAACATAGTGTTTACTAGTTTATTATACTCTCATACACAAGCCACAGTTTACAGTAATGTCTGTCTAGACTGATATGTAGCTATGCCAGTAGACTGTGCTTCAAATATGGATGTCGCTGCAAAGACGCTACAAATTCTAAAATGTGGATGCTTCACACACATCCTCAACCTGGCAGCACAGAAGATCTATACAATCGGCACAGTTTCAAAATGGAGATTAGTGTCACCAATTCAGTATTTGACCAAATGGCTCCCCTGCTGTTCCTGAGATATGGCGCTGAATAATGGCCGTAAAGTGTTTTTGCAGAATATTATGATGTCACAGTGAAGCTGACCTTTGACCTTTTGGATCTAAAATTTCATCACTTCATCATTATATTCTATTAGATGTTTGTGTCAAACGTTGTCATAATTAGCATGTGCATTCTCAAGTTATGGCCATAAAATATTTCTTGAGGTCACAGTGACCTTTGACCACCAAAATGAAGAGGCTGATCACCAAGTCCAAGTGGCATTGTGCCAATCTGAGGAAAATCTTTGAAAGCATTCCTGAAATATCATGCTTTTGTGAATGGAATGTATGGATGGATGGACAGAAAACCCAAAAACAAAATGCCTCCGACCATGGCTGTAGCTGGGATAAAAAAAGGCTATTGGATTACCAAATTGTTAAATTTTGAATTCATGATTGATTTGAATTTATGGTCAAAACATGTTTTGTGAGGTTACAGTGACCTTGACCTCAACCATCAAAAGCTTATCAGTTCATCCTCAAGTCCTAATGGACGTTTGTGCAAACTTGAGGAAATTCCCTCAAGGCATTATTGAGACATCATGCTCACAAGAAGGGGATGGAGGTCACAGTGACCTTAACCATTGACCACCAAAATCTAATCAGTTCATCCTGTAGTCCAAGTGGACTTCTGAGCCAAATTTGAAGAAAATCCATTAAGTCCTTATTAAGTTATCATGTTCATGAAAATGGGATGGACATGAGGTCACAGTGACCTTGACCTTGACCTTGATCACCAAACACTAATTAGTTCATCCTTTAGTCCAAGTGGATGTTTGTGCCAAATTTGAGGAAATCCCTCAAGATGTTCTTGAAATACCACATTCACGAGAATGGAATGTATGGATGGACGGACTGACAACCCACAAACACAATGCCTCCAGCCATGGCTGTTGCTGACATTAAAAAAGGCCATGGGATTGCTAGCATTAATAATTAAGATTCTCTGGAGAGAGTCATCGCAAAATTCAAAGTTTATATGCTCTCTGTCAAGCAAAAAATATGTCCAGTAAATTTTAGACCAATTGGACCATTAGATTTTGAGATAGTCAGATTCTTCAGATTTTTTCAGTTAGATTTTAGAGTTCGTCTTGTGGAATACCTAAATATTAATACAAATACATATAGCAACCGGCTGGTACTGTCAAGATATGGATGAGTGACAAATGAAAGGACAAATCAATATTAAGTGTGTTAGTGACGTAGTGTTCCACTTCAAGCCTCCAGAACAGCTTCAGGGCTCCTTGTCATTGATTCTCCGTGTCAGTAGAACTCTACTGGAGGTATGATCAAAATTTTTCTATAAGACATTCTATCATTTTCTCTTTTGTTGATGATATACATCATTTTACACAAATTCAGTATGTATACTACTCAAAAAAATCATGCAAACACTTGAAGGTCACAGTATAACACCAAGTCAGTTACACTTCAGGGATATCAATCTGTCCATTTAGGAAGCACAAGTGATTGTGAATCAGTTTCCCCTGCTTTGGTGCGAATGAAAGTGACAACAGGTGCAATGGAGAGGTAAAAGCAAGACAACCCCCCAAAAGAGAATGGTTACAGACAATTGCTCTCTTCTTATCCTTCCTGACTGATCTATCTACTCCTTTGTGTGAGGCGGAACAGGAGGAGCACTACCAGAGCCCCACAAAATGACCTCCAGCAGGCTACTGGTGTGCATGTTTCTGACCAGACTGTCAGAAACAGACCTCATAAGGATGGCATGAGGGCCCAACGTCCTCTAATGGGACATTTGCTCACAGCCCAGCACCATGCAGTTCGACTGGCATTTGCCAGAGAACATCAGAATTGGCAGGTCTGCCATTGGCGCCCCGTTCTCTTCACAGATGGGAGCAGATTCACATTGAGCACCTGTAACAGGGGTGAAAGAGTTTGTGATGAACATTATGCTGCCTGTAACATTATCCAGCATGAGCAGTTTGGTGGTGGCTCAGTGATGGTCTGGGGAGGCATATCCTTGGAGGGTTGCACGGACCTCCATGTCACTGACAACAGTACCCTGGCTGCTGTTAGATACTGGGATGAAATCCTCTGAGTAATTGTCAGACCTTACGCCGGTGCAGTGGGACCTGGGTTCCTACTGGTGCAGGACAATGCCTGGCCTCGTGTGGCCAGAGTGTGTAGGCAGTTCCTGGATGACGAAGGCATTGATGCCATTGACTAGCCCTCTCGTTCCCCCCAACTAAAATCCAACTGAGAACATATGGGACATATTGGTGCATCCGATGCCACCAAGTACCACCACAGACTGTCCAGGAGCTCACTGACGCTCTGATTCAGGTCTGGGAGGAGATCCCCCAGGACACCATCTGCCAACTCATCAGGAGCATACTCAAGACATTGACAGAAGTGCATAAGCACACAGGGGTCACCCACACTACTGAGTCACATTATGAGTTCTCGTGATAAAATTCACACAGGTTGGATCAGCCTGAGATTTCAATTTTTTACTTTGATTTTCGGTGTGATTTTGAATCCAGCCCTCAGTGAGTTGCTGATTTTGGTTTCCATTGACTGTTACGTCATTTTGTTCTCAACAAATTCTACAATGTACATCAGTAAAGATTTTGAACTCGAATAATTTGTTCATCAAGATTTGATGTGTGATTTAAGTGTCCTCTTAATTTTTTGAGCAGTGTATTTATACTTATTCATCTATATCCAGCACTTTGGTGCTGGATGGGCTGACTCACATCACCTGCATCTGTTCTTTACTTTTTCAGTTTAGTTTTGAACAGATACTCTAAAACTGCTCTGACAACATGCAAATATATATCTAGTGTATCTATACTTGGCATGTGAATGTTGAGAAATCCGATTTACAGTGAATGTAAAGAGTCAATGACAAGACAAGAATAAATGACCAGAAACAAGATGGATGGCAGATACAAAGCTTACTTCCATAGTATATTTACAAAAGTGCCGTACAGCAAAACATTGTCATTTCACAGGTCACTTCAATTTTCTAGATACTCCAAACAGAAAGACCCACAGCTGAAGAGTTCATTTTTTCAGTTCCTGGGTTGTGGTGGCTGATTGGCGCGAATCTGAAGAACTTTCTCTCTCTCAAAGAAAAAACAAGGAGACTTTGAACATTAAAGCTCAACAGAGTTTAAGGGCACAGAGGGATTCTCTAAGTGGTATGATCTTATAAAACTAATGCTCATTTAGATAGAAAGGGTCTGTAAGTCCACAAGAACATAAAGCTGCAGCTGCTTCAGAGTGAAAGTTCTCAGGTTTAAAAAGACTTTGTTTACACAAAAACTGAATCGACTGCTCTAAACCACTGAAGTAATATATCTGAGTAAATAATACATTCTTTAAGTGAGAGACCATGACCATACCAGTATTTAACATATTTTAGTCCATATGTTTTTTTGTTTTTTACAGTTTGGCTCTTATTTTCATAGTTTTGGCTTTAATAGGACCCACGTTGAAATAAAGCAGAAATACCCTTTAATAACAAAAGGTGTACATTTTCTATAACCAATCATTTTCCACAGTTTACCCTAACCCTACAATTTAAGATTAGTTCTCTACCGTACAGGCAGCAACCGGTTCATTTCACTGTGCTATCAAAATCAGCTGACAGAGAATTTACTCATGCTGCTCATATAATCCATTACAATGAGCATTACATTTTGAAAAATGTTCTTTTGGTGTTTTGTTTAAGTGCTTGTGTGGGAGACGATGGTACAAACATGTTCTTGAATAAACTGAACCTTCAGTATTTTCCGTTTAACAACTGAGCTATCTAGCTTGCTCCTAACCAGCTAGCTTGGAGAGCTTTCGTGACGGACTAACGCTAGCATGTTCCTGGCTGGCTAGCATGTTAGCTGTTAGCTCACCAACTACAACAGTGTGCTAGCTGGCTCCATGAGTAGTCAATACATTACCAAGCTTCTAGAACCACCTGAACGAACTTCAACGTCCATGTGTCACTGTGAATTAAGTGTTTCCACTTTCTGGTTTTAGTTTTTAAAGGTACAGTTCACCATAAAATCCAAACTAGGCCTTCATATTTTTCCTCCTTCCTGTAGTGCTATTTCTTTATCTAGATCAGGGGTCTTCAACAACAAGGTTTTTTTTCGCTGGTGGTTTCTGAGGTGGAGGTATGTCTGTTTGAGTCTTTTGTTTAGAGAGTTACAAAACAATCCGCTGTGGCTCACAAGAATGTAAAGACACTTGGAATAATAACACAGCCAACTGCCCAATATGTACGTAGTACGTAACTGTGAGCTTAGTTGTTCACCTCGCTGTAATGGACAGGTGCCGCACAGAGCATTAGCTAGCTAACATGACTGTACAAGGATTCATGAGTAACAGTTAGCTGACATTATTTTTAATTAATAGACTGATTTATCTTAGCTAATATGTTAGACTCATATTCACGGGTATTTTCAGGCCTATTAAATTAAAACTTAAATGATCAAACAATAATTCGGCAGTTCCTCTACAGTAAGTCTGAGGCCCCCTAGGGTTGAGGACTGAGAATCTAGCTTGTGGTGCTCAAAGCACCAAAAAAAGACATTTGAAAATCTCAACAGCGATGTCTCTTTCCAGAAATCATGACCAGGTTACTCAAAATAATCCACAGACCTTGATGCGAGCAGTTTTATGTAGGAACTATTTTCTCGCTACCGAACAACACCTGCCAACTGTATTACTACTAATGGACGACAGGCTTGTGCGTCCTCCTCAGCTGAGCTGTAAAGTTAATTAATTACCTCAGAAGTGCTAGGTGTGCTTTGCGGTTGGTGGATGTAGTTTGTTAAAAGAAAATAGTTCCTACATAAAACTGCTTACAACAAGATCTGTGGCTTATCCTGAGTAACCAGGTCATGATTTCTGCAAAGAGACATTGCTGTTGAGTTTTTCAAATGTTTATTTTTTTTTTTTGGGCCATTGAGTGCAATTTAGTTTCATTAAATTGGAGAGAAGGCAGACATTGCTGATATCCCCGATATCTCCAACACTCTGCAACTCACACCAAACTATCTAAATTGATAAAAAGCACTACAGGTAAGAGTAAAATAATATATTTTTGATTTTGGGGTGAACTGTCCCTTTAATAGCAGTAATAACAATAGTGACAAACACTAGTATGACCTCATAGCACCTCATCATAGATGAAGTAAAGCAAAGATCATTTAAAAAATAATTTATACTGAAGCACTCATTAGCCAACCGTGAACAGAAATTACATGTAATAAAGGGGAAATATTACAAGCCACAAAAAAATGAACAAAGTGTCACAGAATAACTGCAAAGAGACAAAATGCTGGACTTAAGCTTTTGTCCAAATAAAGTTAAAGCACAGGCACAGAAATATGGCAACATGACAGGCTGTCGGTCCACTTCTCTTCCTTGTGGAGGGTCAGTGGTTTTGTCTGTTTGTTCCACAGAGTAAGAAAGTCACGTAGACAGAGTCGATGGTGCTCTGAGGGAGTCTTCCATCCTCCATTTTCATGCCAGATGCACTCAATGGCGAAGGGATCAATAGCATTTGAAATATTTATTGTAGTGACCTTAGTGACTCCACCCTTTAGTAAGAGACTGGTGGTGCGACGCTCCGATGAACCTTTGATTGGTAGCACTGACCAGTGAAATTGCAGACAGACAGAAAGCAGTCTTTGCCTGCTGGAGGAGGGGAGGAATCTGAACGTATAACCTTAGCGGCTTTAAATCAGCCCAATGGGAGATTGTGTTGCTCTATAAAATCTGCTGTACTCAAACAGCCTTCTCTGGGTACAAAAAGTCACTGTTATACCATGGTGTTGCTCTCGCCCGCTTGATCCACGTACTGTAAGAAAAGAAAAAAATCAAGGTAAGTGTCATCTGATTGATTTTCAGCTTCTCTCATGTATAAAGCATGATCTGACACACACACATTTGTGAGCTTTTGATGAGATGCAAAGAGTTAGTGGGGATTAAACCGATGACTGGATTGCATTGTCTGCCCGCTATATTGAAGCATATTATAATGGAAAGCATGCATGACTTAAGGGGACACACCACAGGTGAACAGGACAAACAGAATTACTCAGTCACTTTTGGTTGAATTGTTATTACAATTTGGAAATTATTCCCATTGTGCAAATTTAAGCAGAAGTTGAGGTCTGTTTTAATTGTGATGTATCATTTAAAAAGGTCACAATTTAAAGACAAGAATTTGTCAGTCATTTTTGATAGTTAATATCTCATAAAACAATAAACTAAGCCTCACATATAAACCTAATTACTACAGTTGGGTTTTCATCCACAAGTATCGCAATTTTCAATAGATCAGCAAAAGAAAATGCAAATATATGTGCTTTTCCATCTGCCGCTGTAATGTGAAAATTAGGAGCTGGTTCATAAAGACAAGCAACAGGTGGCGCTAAGTCTCCAGTCCGGAGCACCTACTAGAATAATAAAATCAATTGCTTCAGTAAAAGTTTTCCTTTAGGGACATAATTTGCAGCTGAAAAAAAGGTAATAAATTGCAATGTGTGTACATTACAATACTCATGACTGTATCATGACTTAAGTATTGAGACAATATCCTATCGTGGGGCCTCTGGTAATTCCCACCCCTGGAATTTATAATAGAAATTTTGGAGTAAGGCTAATTCTTTGAAATAGGAAAGCGGTGTTCAATGGATTTCCTGACAGAGGTAAAATAGAGATGCACGGAGCTTTATAATGGAGTTTAACTTTGTGAATTTGGGTTTTGCTCTGTTGACCAACTGCAAATTGTTTTAACAGTCACCTTTAAGGAACAAGACCCTCAGGGGCCTCTAAAACCTACAAGGCCAGGCTCAGCAAATTTACTGAAAACTGACCATTACTGACAATGCAAACGGTTATTACAATGTTATGTTATTAACAACACTGACTGTGGGTTTGATAGTATTGTTTTATGGGTTTTTGTTTTGAAAAATGTTACAAAGGATACACTTAGGAGGGAACTGATAATTAATAGTGAATTACGGAGCTGTGGCCTCTTCACTATCTCTTACTGTATCTATTACTTGCTATTTCTTTAGTCAGAGATTCTGAACAGAGTTGGTGAGAATCTGTCTTTTGTTGGGTGACAGACCCATGTATTAAAGAAAAATCTGTAAGAATACATCTGTAATACATACAGAGAGGTGAAAGAACAAAGAAACGCAGCAGGTTCATTTCATTACATGAACTCAATTACTTTTGTGGTGGAAAATAGTTCATTGCTATAAGACGCTATACAATCTCACATTTGTTAAGCATTGATTTGGCTTATTTTCCTTGGTTAATACTTTTAGAGACATCCCTATATAATATAATTTAATAACTTTTCAGCTAGTAGTAGCTAGCTAACAAAGTCTACTTATGAACTCCTTGATCATAACGGAACATAGAAACTTTCCCCACTGTTCATTTTAGAAAGGTCACCAAAAGAAAACGTGTTCTTTGTTTAGATAAGTAAACGGACAGTGGATCAGCTGTTTGTGTCTGGCTGGCCCCAGCATAGCTAGCATGTTAATGTTAGCAAGCCTTCATTTTCCCGGGATCGTGCCTGCTGGCAGACGGGAACCAATCTAAACGCACATTACATACATGGCTTTATGTAATTAGTTTGTTTCAACCTAACTCCCTCTTGACTTCCGCTGTTTGTTTACTTTCGTCAATTCTGTTTCTCTTCTCATGCGCTGACGTGAACTGCCAGTAAGAGTGATGTCATTCACTGATGGAATCCACTGTCAAATCAATGATGGGGACCGATGAAGGGCAACAGTGCGGGACACACTGCACTGACGAGAGTGGCCGACACTCACCAACAGGCCAACTTTGACTGACAGCCAACCATCAGCTTGGTGTGTCAGGGCCTTTACTTGCATTTATCTTGCCTTCTCCAATATGGCGGCGATGTTGACATATGACCCAGCAGCCAATGAGGCATCTTCGTTTCTCTATCTATGTTACCAGTTAGCTTGCCAGCTATAGCAAATCACCAACTAGCCCTGCTAACAGGCACTATGCCATCACCCTTCCAGCAGGACCTACTTTACTAGACTGAAGGGATAAATTTTGCTGTGCAACATTTACTTTTCATGCACACGTTCTCAATAACAGTTCAGAAAAGGCCCCCAAAAAAGTTGAAAGTACCATTAAATGAATAATCTGGACTTTATAGTTGCCTTTGAATCTTGTTTTACCTATGGTGTGTGCCTTTAAAGTCAAATGAACAAAGGATAAAAAAAAAGGATTAGCAGACCTCTAAACAAAAGTATATATTTCCCCTATAATCATGAGATAATTGTTTACTAGATATTGTAAAGCGTACTGAATATGTTAGCATGCAAGGGAAAATCGGCAGTGACTGACCACGACTGCTGATTGTCCTCAGAGCCTTACGAAGGCTTTAATAAAAAAACAAAGACAGAGAGACATTCACCTCAAAACAAAGCTTCGCACACAACAGCATGGAAGGAGCATGTCCACTAGCCACAACACTAACTATGTGTCTGCTAACTCCTAGCTCGAGATGTAAAAGGGACAGTCCCCGCTGGAGACCTCATAAGACTGGAGTCAAACGCCAGACGACCCTGACATCATTTCATTTCTGAAACTACCTTTTTGTTGTTGAAATACCACCACATCCCTGCCATGTACTCAGATCTTGTGTTCATTGAATTAATCTCTAACTAAATTTGCAGGTAGTTTCCCAGTGGATTACTAACCCAGACAAACTGACAGCGCTGTTTCATTAAGCCAGCTGTAATGTGCAGGAGCTGAGCTGTCATTGGATTGGGGCAGTTTGGTTAATCTGTTGTAGCTGCGGTGTTTGAACAGAGTGATTAATAAACAAGAAAAAGCCATGCTGCGTGTGGACGAAGCAGAGCTGCAGGATCGCTGCAGTGCTGGGTAATACGTACTGCACTGATGAAGGGCAGGTTTAGGATGGAGCCAAGGACAGGTATTCTTCTGATAAAGCCCACTACAACTGGGAAGAAACCCCTGGACGGGATGAGAGTGAAAGAGAGAAAGGAAGGAGAAAAGACAGTTAAGTTTAAGTCCAAATAAAGAGAACTGCACTAAACAGAGGACGACAATTAACATGGACAAATAATAACATCCAGACATGCACAATAATAAAATGATTTGTTAACATTAAAAGGTCTCATTACATAAAAATGCCTTTTGTATTGTTTACCTTTACTATTGATAATTATTGTAATGAGCCATATGCGTGTCAAACTATGTTAAACATGACTTTGATGGTGTGTTCGGATGGAACACAAAGCGTGCGTCTTGCGCAGCATAATTATATACAAAGTCAATGCAAAGAGGCGAATTGGGTGACACAAATAACGCAATGTGAATAACACAACTAGAATATCAGGAAAACACAAATTCTCACTATTCAAGCTACTTGCGTGAGTTTAAATTTGTCAATTTGCAAAAGAAATGTGCGTGACACTGAATCTCGAAAGCCTTTCAGCGCTGAGATTCTCCTGGCAATACCGAGAATCAAAAATGGAAGACAAATGAAGTGTCACCATCTGTGGGCACCCAGAGTTCCACAGCTTAACATCAATACTGTATCCTTAAGAAGCAAAGCTCTAGGACTACATGGTAAGTTCTGTGCTTACTGCGTTCACATCACTTGATTCCAGCCATTGGTTTTACTTTACTACAACCAAGTTAGCCTTTAGCTGCCTTCCCTAGTGAGTTAGCAACTTAGCACAGTTGTTAAGAATGAATATTCACCAGTGTCAAAATACTCAAAAAAAAAAAAAAAACTCCAGCGGCTGTTTTTGCTTGAGAAATGCAAGTCAAAAAATTTGCTTCGTGTTCATCTAAGCACACTATTAAACTATGCTGGCAGTCCCTAGTTGCTGTGATGTTCATGACTTTTAGAGTAATTCAACCAAACCCTCCTCAATTAAGTCTCTAACTGAGTCTCAATTCAGGGAATAGATCTTAAAAATCAGAGTGAATTCCAGAAAGTACAGCAGTTTACGGAGTTTGTTTACCCTTACCTAAACAAGAGGAAAAAGCCGTAGATCTCCAGCACAACTCCGATGATGGGCCAGCCAATCAGCACCACAAACACACCTCCCAGGAAGAAACTGGTGGCCTTCATCTTGTGCTTCTGGAAGAAGAAGCGGAAGGTCCTCTCCAGCCCAATAACGAAGGCAAGTCCAGCAACAAACAGGATCTACAGGGAAAGACGGAAGGTGTCAAATATTTCAGAGTGGTCCAATAATTGTCCTGTGAAAGAGCAGGAACAACACCACCTTTTCCTGACTGAAGAGTCTATTCTGATTTTAGCCCTTTTCTCTGCTGCACCTTGGGTACAGCATCCAATCAGACTGGAAGAAAGCACTGGTTAGTGCTGGTATCAACACTAGGACTAGAGATAAAATTTCATTCAATGTTAGTAATGTTTGATGATGATGAGACAGTTTAAGGTACGTCCTCACCATGTTTCTTTTCCTTAACTCTACCACAGTAACATTACTTACCTAAACCTAACCTCCATAACTATGTTAATTCCGTAACTTTACATTTAGTATGTAACGTCACTCGTGGGGTGCTGATCCGTAGGATATCATACAAATGTTGTATGAGGACACACTGATCTAAGAAACAATGCCAGCAAAGAAGTAATATTAGAGATACATATCTGAGACTCTTCTTGGTACGCCCAAGTTTGATCTTTTTAAAGCCAACATTTGGCAACTGACAGCAGATCACAATCAGTAGGATTACATCACAGATTATTATTTTATAAATGAAATTTTAAAAACAAAAACACCTGCTGTAAAGGGGCACTCAACTGATATCAAGATAGGTTTTACTACCACAGCTACTGGTAATACTACAACTACCTGTAAAAACTGTCTTCTGCAGCTCTGGAGGAGCTTTGTCAGCTCTGAGGAAATAACCCAGATGATGTCATAGCGATGTCATTAAGGTTATTTCAAATTTGGCTTGGGGACTTCAGACTTGACTGTCCCACACAAAAAAAGATTTTTCAAATCTTAACAGATGTTGAAAATGTGTGAGATCCCACACTTAACGACATGTAATGATAAATTTAACTGTTCTGCTCCATTCACGCCAACCAAGTCCCATGTCTCAAAGCTAGAAATCTTGCAAATCTCTCGCAACTAAATGTGACTTTAGAACAAACAATATGGCAGAAGACAGGCAGGAAGAACTAGCTGTTAGCTTTTGCGCTACCTTTTACAAAAGAATATTAGGAAGAAAAAAGAAAAAAATCTAAATAAAGTCATGGAGACGGCGTGAACATGGATTGTACAAGTTACAGCGCGAGTCGGAGGTGAGTAAATTCTGAGTTGAATCCCATGTGATACTGCATTAAAACTCTCTGACACCTGCAGGACTGTTGGCAATCATTGGTGGTCCTTGAAGTTCGACTCTCACAACAGGGATATTGATTCATAAAAACTGAATGTGTTTCATATCTATTATTTGAAATCAGTGCAGCAAGGATGGACTTCTGAGCAAATCAGGAGATGTAACAACACTCATAACATACAAGTCAAATCAAGGCTTTGCTTGCTACTGTGGGGAGGGGGGAATGGGGCCAAAACTAGCCTCATACTCGTGTAGGGTGTACCCAGCATTAAACAGAAAGTATGCATTACAAAGTGATGGGTGTGGAGTTTAAAGACATCCAAGTTTAACATGGCAGGGAGGATCTAACAAAGAGATGACATGAAATTGCATTATGGGAAATGTAGGATACGGTGATTTTGAAGGTCGAGCTTAGGATATCTGCTGCTTCAATTTTGACCTTTCTTTTTTTATCTGTCTCTTGTGAGTCTCCCAGTCACAACCATGAGAGACAACTGATGTACAGCAAAGCTGGAAGAGTTGCTAAGAAAGCTTTATTTGAATCAGTGCAGCAAAAATTCACAAACATGTCAGTTAGCCAATTCTGATCAAGGACTCATGCTGGTGGTTTTACTGTACAACAAGCAGTATTTGCAAACCTGTTTCTACAAGTGCCCTGAGTCTGTCTTGAACTGACCTAATCAGCACTATCAACCAGGTGAGACCTGATATACTGCTCCTCTTTTGTGAAGAGCAGAGGGCGGACCTTCATGTTAATAATATATCACTTAAGGACAGTAAGATGCGTGGCTGAAAAGTTATTTCACACCTGAGTTTAATCTAAAAAGCTTTCCAGTGTCAGCACAAATGCTTATGGAGGAGAGGAAGCTGCACCTGTATGTTTCTCAACATCACATATAATAACAGTTCAATGTAAAAGAAATACTCACATTCCCAATAGCCAGGAGTGCTTTGTCGAAGAACAGGATCATCCCAAAGAAGAGGAAAAACACGCCGAAGCCTGTTAATCCCATTCCAATCTCTGCAGGACACACACACATACCACATAAGATTTAATTACTCCATTTGAGTTAATCACTTAGGTGTAGAGGTTTTCTCTACATGTCACTGACTGTTCAATTCTTAATAACACAGTAAAGTCACCAAGAAAGTGTGATTTGTATTGTTATGTGTGGCAAATTTAAACTAAACTTCTCGTCACACAGAGTTGCTCTAGAGAGAGATAGGTGATGATGTAAGGTTTAACTGGTCCCCAGCTGTTTCACAGCCAAGGCCACAATCAGTTGTTCATCTAGATAAATATCTGGTGAATGCAGCACACTTTGTCCTGCATGTCATTCTTGTTAATGATCAACTTAACTGAATAGTTTCGGTATTTAAAAATGTACAATACCCCTAAGTACTCCGGTAATACACAGGAAAACAGTTAACTAAACAAATAAACGTCGATATTTCCAGTAAAACCACTATGAAACAGAATATGGCATTTCACTGGAGCTTCCAATGGACCTCCGTTGATCCCTCTGTGTTTGAAGCTAGGAAAAGCTTTTCAGATGCGGAATTAAACATGACCATATGTCATTTACAAGTAAATAGCTTGCCAGGAGCCGCACAAATAGTAGTAGGAGGTAGCTGTTAGCTTTCTGGGCCACAGGTTATCGTTATGACACGCCAAGAGAGAAAAAAATGAAGCTAACTTTCCTAGCAATGAATGCTAATTGCTAGTTAACCAACTGGTGCAGCTCACATAAAGCCGGTGTCACAGAGAGAGCAGCAGCTAACAGAGATGCTCAAATACAAAGAGTCTTACTTTGGGAGTCCGTTAGCGAAATCATCTTGACGCCGAATAAACGGGTGAAGACTAAACAGAAACTGAAAAAATATTATTGTAGCATTCAAGTACTCCTCTTGGAACAATTTGGATGACAGCTGCCACTGCAGCAACAGCCACGTCTTCCGGAAACACACCTTCTCGCGATGTCATCTTCCGGAACAGAGCCGTGTCGCATTCAACGTGGCAACTTCACCTTCGTTCTTCATAGAGTTGCGAAGTGGATCATGAGCTATTTTGGACGATGGTATGTGACCTCTGTGACTCACAGTTGGAAGTCCCAACTCTACTGTTTGGATGGGTACTAAACTCAGCAGGAGAAAATATTAAGAAGTAATAGCTCTCTGAAAAAAGAAACCAGAAGTGTGTGTACATAAAAACTTCGAGGTCGATATTAACTACAACTCCCTAGATGCATTTCGTTGGCAAGAAACATCCAATCAGTATGAGCTGGAGCTAGAGCTGCTAAACTTTAAATAAATAGGCATTATTGTGAAAGGTCCACGCACATTTACTAAATTCATACATGTTCCTGTCGTGTAAAACCATCCCAAAAACACAAGTAAATAACTCTATCCCAAATCCAAAAACAAGAATGTTAAAACTCAGATTTGTGCTGTCATTAAGTGTGAAACAGCTCCACAGACAATGATATGAGAAAGATGTTTCAGAATCAGATCAGAAATACTTTATTGGTATTGGTTTACATATTAAACAAGTAAATAAACACAAAAAGGAAAAAAACAAACAAACAAAACAGCAAAAAATAAATAAATAAAAAATAAATAAAAAAATAAAAATGAAAAATAAAATTGAAATAAACAGTCATAAGACAAAGACAGACAGTGTAGAACAGTGTCACAACAAAATGGTATATTTTAAAATATGTGGGTTAGGTTATATATTTGGCAGTTATTTCCGGATGAGTTTGTTTGATGTTGTTCCTTGTTTTAATTAATCAGGAATCACACATAGAGGTTCTGGGGGGAAGTAAAATAAAACAAAATAAAAAGTAAAAAAAGATAACTAAAAGCATGTTTTGTGATATTATTATTTTGTTCCCCCTTTTCTTTTCTCCTCCCCTGGTGTGTTTATTTCTGCGGTGGCATTAACTCACCGGCATTGAGATGGCGTTTAGAATTGTGAAATATATTTTAATGAAATATTCAAGATTTTTATGTATTGCTGATAGCTGAATTGTTCTATTGATATCTGTTGTGTGAGGAGGTCTAACCATTGTGATGTGGTCATCTTTTTCCTGTTTTTCCAGTTGAGCAGTATTGTTTTCTTGGCGATAGTCAGGGCTACAAGCAGGGGTGTTGTGATTTGTTTTGAGTTTATGTTCATTTCTTCCAGATTGCCAAATAAACAGACAGAGGGGGATAGCAGGATGTTGTGGCCAAGGAATTGGGTTATTTCTTTCCAGAAGTTTTGTATTGGTGGACAGAGCCAGAATGCGTGGAGGTGGTCATCAGTGGTGTTGAGTGTGCAGTGTGTGCAAATATCTGATCCAGTCAGTCTCATGATGTGCATCTTGTGCTGTGTGAGGTGTGTTCTGTGGATGATTTTGTATTGTATTATCTATATGTTAGTGTTGTTGGACATGGTAAAAATGTCATTGCAGACTTTGTTCCAAAACTGATTATCTGTGTGGATATTGAGGTCTTTTTCCCATTTGTTGATTGGAGTGTGAGGTGCATTGTCATTAGAGGATATAAGTTTATACATTCCAACAGCTCACCGACATATACAGCATTGACAAGAAACAATTTCTCCAATATATCCAACTAAAACAGTCCTTCAAAACAAAAATAATACCACTCACCTAGGACAACCATCACTGCTAGACAGCATCAGTAAATTAGCACAATCCTACACTGTTTAACACTAGCACTTAAGATATTAAGAATAAAATCTATATCTTCACTGTGCTGAGTTTGTAAATGTGTAAAAATCTACAAATATTTGCAATGTGCTACATTACACTGTATAAACTAGTGTCATATTCAGAAATATAAAATACGTATTATGCAGTAATGGTTACTACAATATATACATCAATAGAATAATGACAAGAATAAGAAAAACATGAGAAGTATATACAGTTATGTGCATCGTATGTTGAATAAATATGCACATTCAGATCACCGGTTTCCAACCTTTTTCCTTAATGGACCCCATTTCTATCTTTTAATCAACTAACAACCCCTAAGTAAGTGGCATATTCAGTGGATATTTCGTATCATATTAAATGCATAACAATTATATTACAGGGCAACAGACGAACTGTACAATTAATCTGAATAGTGAATGTAGTAACTGCAGAAAGTTTTTGTGAAACAAGCAATTACGATTCATTTTGAGCAACTTTTTATAGAATTCTCTGTCTGTATTATGTGTGGTTTTTTTTATTTTTTATATTATTCATTCATTTTCAGTAGCTGCTTATCCTGTTAGGGGTCATGGGTGTGCTGGAGCCTATCCCAGCTGACACTGCAAACATTTCTCTGCACCTGTGTGAGTATGTGTTGTGTTACTGTTGTATAAGCTACTGGATGCCTTAATTTCCTTCGGGATGAATTAAGTATCTATCAATCTATCTATCTTGGGCGAGAGGCAGGGTACACCCTGGACAGGTCACCAGACTATTACAGGGCTGACACATAGAGACAGGCAATTCACATTCACATTCACACTTATCGCCAATTAAGAGTCATCAGTTAACCTAACCTGCATCTCTGGAAGCTGGAGCACCGGGAGAAAACCCATGCTGACAAGCAAATGCAGTGCTTTCTTCACCATTGTTCTTTTAGTTCTTGGTTGTTTTCTAATGCAGGATGAGGCTGTTAAGCAGTCGTGAAGGCACTGTGAGTATAGCTTGTGTTCAGGTCTTCACCATGCCCTTATCCTGTGAGATTTTTTTAAGTTTATATCTTGAATAGTATGTGTCAGAACTGAATGAAATCCTGAGATAGAGCCCTACTGTAAATACTTTTTAAAACTTTTCTCACAGCCCTTAATTTAACAAAGCCTCATGACCCTTGTGAAACTTTGGCGACCCCTAGTGGGGGTTGGGATCAGGTTGGGAACCAGTGTTCTAGATGACACTGATACCCCTTTTCCACCAAATTAGCTCTGGTTCTTGAACTGGTTGTGATCAGGACTCTTGGCACCTTGGTGCTATCTAGTGAACTACATCGTGTTTTCACTAGATTCAGTGAGAACCATTGTGATCAAAGATGTGTCATCAATGGAGGTTGTTGCACAATGCACAACACAAGTAAACGGTAGTAGCAAGACGGTGGATCACAGATTACCTGCAAACTTTTGTTCTGTCACAAACAAACACTAGGGGGGCATAAGTCTCCTATTCATTGTCTGTGGAGCAGCTCCAAATTTTACACTTGATATGAAATCACAAGTTTGAGATTCTGTGGTTTCTGGCTTTATGTTGATTGAACTTTCCGAGGCCATGGAAGTAACATATTGGAATTCTTTATTTAGGTGGGGTTCCACTTCAAACACAACAAATAATAGGCTTACTCTAAACATCATTCTAAGTTTAGTTTAAGAAGGAGAAAAAAGAGATCAAGAGAAGAAAATCACAATGCAGAGCTTCAAGCAGCTTCATTTTAAATTGTGTCAGAGACAAAGTTGACATAGGCTACTAAACTGGTGGCTACAACATAAATCTAATCTGGAGGGTCCCATGTTTCCATGTTCAGTAACATTAAGGATATCTTTAAAAATGAAAGAATGGGAGAAAACCATAGATATTAAATTTATCCATTTTCTTTCTATGGGGGAAAACCCTCCCAGAACCAACGACTCCACCCACTTCTCAACTCTATAAAATGTTCTAATAAATATATAATCTCAGCACCTGCATTAGTGCGTATATCTACTCTGCTGGTATCACACACAGCTGCTGGATTGCATATGACAAGAATACTTACTGAAAAGGAGAAACATTTTAACTCTGAAAATCATTTTCGTTTCTGTCTGAAAATCATTTTCGTTTCTGTACACTTAATCATATGGGTAATGGTTTCCCTTTGTTTTGTCTGTCAGGCAGCATTGGCGTGGAACTAAAAACACATAATACTTTGCTCCTTCCACGTTATGTATTGAACGTAGACTGCAGAAGCTTCATTTTTACATTAATAAAAAAAAAATCTAGCCATATTTAATAATAATGTGTTTCAATCCTGCACCGGGAGGCGGAAGTTGCCTGGCAGGCAAAGCTCAGGGATAAATAACTTTTGTATTTGCCTGTTTCATTGTACTCGGCGCGGTCTGTGTGCCATAGTGCTATAGCAACCGTGAAGGGGATTCACCAACAAGAAAGGGGCCTGGACGGAGTTTCTGAATGGTTCGTCAGTTGTATTTTGTATTTTCTGCTTTTTCAAAGTCTTGTCCCGGACGTGTTAACTAATTTTACCGACAGCAGAGACAGGAAGTGTTTCAAGTAGCGAAGTGACACGAGAGTGAGAAGTCGGTTTAACATGATGCTCCAATATGTTTGAATGGTCAGAGTATCCATTAAGAAGCTAACAGCTAACTGTAACTTGCTGCTCCCTGTGTGATGAAACAGGTGCAGCGCTGTGGAGTCTTCAGTTAGCTTATGTTAAGATACAATAAATAGGTGGGGTTAGCTAACGTTATGTGAATTTATGTACTTAGTCACTACAGTTAGCTAATGTTAGATAACATTAAGTAGATGTAGTCTGAAATATAGTAACTTTGAGACTTTGGTTATCTTTGTTCTGTCACACTGCTCCTTTATAGGTAAACTCCAGTGGTCGGAAGTTGATTGTCCCACTTGATGATAATTTTAATAATTTAGTCAATTAAAATCTACAAATGCTGAAACGTTTTATAAAAAAAGTCAAATGAATACATTTTAAACACTAAACAAAAAGAATAAGTCAGATATTCACTCACATAAACACGCAAGAACTAAGTTATATGAGCACCATTAATAAGTGTACTGTCAGATAACTAGCAGTCAGAAGTAACCTCAGTTTGTCTGTTTTACAGGGATTCACATTTACATCTCTGACAGTCTGAAGGTTGGCTCCTCTCTGAGCAGATCGGTCTGACAAACATGGATGGTGATGGTGGAAGTAATGGTAAGTCAGTTCTTTCCAAGCCAAGGAACAAATTGTGGAGACATGTAGCCACTTAATTACTTTGCATTAGTTTTATTTTCATGAACAATGAGGCAAACCTTATTAGAGGCCGAACAGTGCAACAGAGCTGTAATGTAAACAAACAGGAAGACCTCTGTGACAATCCTACTGTTGTTTTTTCTATGAGTGGAGGTTTCACGGGGACTGATGACAGATCATACCCTAGCTCTTCGGGGACACTGAGGGGAGGTACAAGGAGAAGGAATGACATCATTAACTGTGGAGGTGTGATCCCCAGAGGTTTTGAACCTGTGCAGGTGTGAGACCTGTTAGTGTCCTCCCTGTTCGTACTATTAGGATAACTCCCCTGAGAGAACCTGCTGCACATGTTACTCTATAAACATCCTGTCTACGCCTGTTTACCAATTTAATACAAGTGCGAAGTGGACTATAGTTTACCGGATTCATGGATCTAAATCATGGATTAACATTTATTTAACATATTCAGGAGTGAAGAATATTTTCCTTTCTTTTTTTTTTTTATAAAACAGGAAAATAGAAGTAAAATGGGTTTGCAGCTATCTTAGTGCAGCTATCCTATCTCCATTCACATGTCCATGTATCTGCTCACAATCAGTGTCCCTAACAGTGTTCCTGGTTTGTCTGTTACTTCTCAGATGTGCAGGCTGAGCTGGACTCAGTTGAGGCAGAGCTGGAGTTAGTGGAGCTGCAGATCTCAGAGCTCCTGCAGAAACAGGCCGAGCTGACTACTCGTAAAAATGCACTCCTGCAGCGGCTGGAGGAGGCCTGTGATGCTGCACAGCCATCATCCTCTTCATCCTCATCTTCCTCAAAGTCATCCGGAGCTGATTCAGTAATGAGCAAGAAGGAGATGCAGCTCTATGATGGCACAGGTACTCTACACACAGGGCTGCATGTTTTTTTTTTTTTGCACATAGTGCTAGTGCTACTTAGGCTGAAAGCTTTGTAGCAGAGCCACAAAACTCAGTTCCTCCAATATTTCATGATGTTGTAAGTGAAAAACATTTAGGCAAACTCCCAGCACAGCACGGCACAGCGGCACCTCCCAAAACCAAGTGTTTTAACAACTATCCTTTTGATAAAAAAACAACAACTTTGTGCTAAAACTTTCATGTTTTCCCCTTCTTACTGGAAGACTGGCTATATGTGTTGCAAACAAGTTTTTTTGAGTTATCAGTTTTCCTCAAAGTCAGCCAGAGATTATCATGTACACAATGACATTAACTTGGCTTCATGTACAGAGCCTCCATGCAAACCATGAACAGCGAGAAACTGCATTTTGTATTGATATCTGACAGGGCTAAAAAAAAAATTCAAATGTGATTTGTAACTAGATACTTTAGAGCGGAGTAACTTGGTATTTTCAAAATTCTCAAAACACTTTCTCCATGATTTATTGATTTGGTAGATTTTCCATGGTCCAAAGAAGTGGAGCGTCACCTGAAGGACACGTTCCATCTCTCCACATTCAGACCACTGCAGCTGAGGGCCGTCAATCTGACCCTGTCAGGAAAAGATCTGTACCTGGTGATGCCCACAGGAAGAGGAAAAAGCCTCTGCTACCAACTGCCTGCAGTCTGCTCCAAGGGTACGCTGACACACATATACAGTGTTGATGCTCACATACCACTTTTGCAGTTTCTAAGATAATTCTGTTTTTCTTATGAGTACATACATGGTTATTGACTCAGTCTTTCCTTCTGTAATATCATTACCTGTACACGTTTGTGTCAGGTTTTACACTGGTTGTCAGCCCCCTGGTGTCCCTGATTGAGGACCAGATCATGTACCTGACGTCCATCAATGTGTCAGCAGTCATGCTGAATGCGTCCAGTAGCAAGGTAATGACTGACAGCCATATTCTGCTTATTTTTTTCACTTCAGCTAACCTTTCAGACTATTAATCTTTTCTTTTCCGCAGAATTGCTAATAAAACTGTTGACATGAGGGCTGTAGATTATGTAGAATAATGAGGACACTGTTTCTGGGAAGATGTTGCTGCTGCACTTTATTTCATTCTTCTCTGTTGTATTCGGGTCAGTGCTAAAGAAAAATAATCTGATCTCATGTAACAAGTTTGTTTAAGTCTCACTTCCGTTTCTCATCTTGTGCGCTGAGCTGAACTGCTAATCAGAGTGCTTTAATTTACCGACAGGCTCTGCTGTCACCGTCACTAATTCAATATGCTGAATTGTCAGAAAGAAAAGTAGACAGGGGGCAACGGTGTGGGACACATCGCACTGACTACAATGTCAGATGTTCACTGATGGCCCAGTATTGACCCACGGCTGACCGTTGGCTTCGTGTGTCAGGGCCTGTACACCTATTTGCCTTAGTAAATAGAGAAATACAACTCTCCACCTCCTTAGTTGAAGTTTCTCTCTTTCACCAAACTAAGTCTGGCTTAATTGCCTTGTTAAGTCATTGAAAAACACACTTTATTCAAACTCGACAAACAAAATAAACATAATCAAAACTGTTTAAGTCTTGTTAGTCATCTAGTTAGTTAGATTTTGTTGAAATAAACTCTTAATTCACAGAGTTAGTTTCCCTGTGGTCTCTCTCTGCTGTGGCTCCTGGCTGTATACAGTCCTGTAATGTTATCCCCACCACTCCCAGTCACCATGTCTGTCTGCTCAGCTGCCTCCTCACAGTCTATGCTCCTGCACTGGCAGAGGCTGACCTCTGGTGGCGCGTGATGTGCACTACATACAATACAGCCTCTCCCTATAGAGTGTCTGTATTTTTGACAGAAATGAAAATAATACCGTTGGGATTTCTAAATATCTAAATATATGCTATCATGGTATACCATGGAGTTTTTTCTTGCTGAGACCAAACGGAGTTATTGATTTAAGTTTGTCAAAACGGTGCTAGAAAGCAATTTTCGTAAAGTATTTACTTTTGTATTAATTTAGTGTAGAATGTCAGCTGTCATGGTGTAAAAAAAATGAAAACCCAACATTTATACAATCTTTTAGGAGCACGCCAAGACCGTCATGAATGGAATGACAGATCCCAAGGCCCCTTTTAAGCTGGTGTATGTTACTCCAGAGAAGATCGCCAAGAGCAAACTGCTCATGTCTCGTCTGGAGAAAGCCTACAATGCAAACCTGCTGAGTCGTATCGCTGTGGATGAGGTGCACTGCTGCAGCCAGTGGGGACATGACTTCAGACCAGGTGAGCTTCACTAGGATGGAGGGGTGGAAGTATGGTTCTTCTAAACCCCTGTATACACTTTGTGATTTTGGGTTGATCTGAAAGAAACTTGGCAATATTTGTTGTCTTGGCTCTAAAATGGTGGTCTTATGTCGCACAGTGAGAGAGGTTCAAGGATGGCCGTTGTCATGGTCTTGCGGATAGAGTCAGAAAAAGTGATGATGACCATCTCACTGTGTGACTGTTGTTACGACCTATCTGTACCAACCAATTAATAGAAATGCAGCATGAAATGATGCACTGATCAGCATAACAATGCTAAATGCTAGTAGATGCTAATAAATACACTTCATGCTCTTGTTGCAAAATTGGCATTCCAAGTTGGCCTCTTCTTACTAGGCATAGAGTTTTTCAGCACACATAAATGCCACTATAGCCAGGGCTAGATTAATGTTTATTTTCGTTTTTCTTTTGCCAACACAGCGGGATAGATGGATGACGCTCACTGATGACATTTTGTTCTTGCGAATTGACGTTAGTGGACGTATGGGTAGCCTGGTATTCAGTACACATTGTCATCGTACAGTCTGCACACATCTGACCTGATGTCGTACCCAAGTTTATTAGATCCATGTTGTACAGTGTAAACTTTAAAGATTGCTAAAATCTCACCGTCTCTAGGAGGCAACCATACCCCCTTCAGATCAAATTCAATGTTTATCTTCATAGTTGCTAAGGATGTGGTTGTATGTATGACCCTGTGCAGATTATAAACTGCTTGGCATCCTGAAGAGGCAGTTCCCCAAAGTCCCGCTGCTCGGTCTCACAGCCACCGCCACCAGCAGCGTCCTCAAGGACTGTGAGAAGATCCTGTGTGTGCCAAAGCCAATCACACTCTCTGCGTCCTTCAACCGAACAAATCTCTACTACGAGGTGGTAACCGCAGCAACTGCACCTTTCAGCCAACTGCTTCCTACACAAACACACACACCGAATGTCTCTTCATCAAGCACAGGCACACATGAGCTGCACATACCTGCTTACACACCTGTCAGACCAGTTAAAATCCTCAAACTGTAATACAAAAAAGACTGTCTGGTGTTTTTGCAATGTTTAGCCTGTTATAAAAAAAATACTGTAATCTATAAATACTACCTAACACCCGTGAAATTTGACAAATTTAACAACTCAGTTTCACAGCTATATGGGTTATGTTCCAGTGACAATGAATTCTGTTCTTTTTTCAGGTTCGTGTTAAAGACTCTAACTATGAAGTATCAATAAGTGACATTGCCTCTCTGATCAAGAACAGATACAAGGATCAGTCAGGTACTGCAGCAGACTGATGAGACTCAGAATAAGCAAATATAATGCATCACTCTGAGGCTAATATGCTCAGACTTACAAAGTGATTTTAGATATGCCTGCATAAATTATTTAAGGTGTATATATTCACATACAGAGCAGTCTTATTCCGCAGTCATTTTTCCTGGTGTGTGTGCCACAGGGATCGTGTATGTGTTCTCTCAGAAGGATGCAGAGTCAGTGTCATCTGAACTCCAGAAGAGAGACATCCTTGCCTATCCCTACCACGCTAACATGGACCCTAATGATAAGTCTCGTGTTCACCGCAAGTGGACCAACAACAAAATCCAGGTATTTGGGTGTGACACGTACTGGTATTATTTTTTCAGAGGAGGAATTCCAGAACATTGGGCTAAGATTTGCTTTAATTCTTCATTTATGGTGACTGGAGAGCTTTTACGCAGCATATTCTCAGCCCAGGGTTTACTTAGCCCCCTTTCACACGTACAGTCAGTACGTTTACATGCACAGTTAAGTGGAGCTACGGTTATAGCTCAGCTAGGCCATTTAATTGGACTACTGGCCTTGTCCCAGTATACAAGCACGGGGTAACGAAGTATGTCCATCTCTGCTACGATAGGTGGTGATATGCCCCCTTTCAGCTTGTTAGTATTGGACCTTTTTCTGGTTGACCTGTTGCGTCACAGACGAAACAATCAGCAAACGAGTTAACTCTGGTTAGCTAGTGGCAAACTGGTTCCGTGGTGGAAAACTTTACAGCTCTGTATATTTTGTCTGTCCGAAAATGCACAGCTCTGGATGTAGATTTCGTCATGTTGTTACTTGCTTCTTCTTTTTCTGCTATACATTTAATGCTATTTGACTTCAGGTCAAAGCTTGGGGCGAAAACTGTAGAACATATGCAGAGCACCTAGGGCCAGTTTGGGTCCGACTGACTGTATACATGCTGGAGTAATTCAACTCCCAATCGCATTATCTGGACGTGCTAGTCCGACTTTGAGAAATTCAATTTAGTACGATTTCAGTCAGACTAACACGTTTACATGTGTTTTAAAAGTCCGATTTTAGTCAGACTAACACAATAAATTGATTTTCTGTAATGTCATGTAAGCATACTGATTTTTAACCCAGGGTTAATGTAAGCCCAGGGCTATACACCCATTCTGACATTGTAACACTTAACAGTCAATAACATTTAAAGAAATGTAAGACTTTTGTCATAAAGACATGTCTGTTCCTCAGACAGACTGATTAGTTGATCTCTCCTCCCCACAACGAAAACTGCCATTTGATCGGTGGGTGGCTGGCTAGTTAGCTAGCTTGCTTGCTAATTCCCCCATGCTTTTATTTTAATTGTTACAGTGGTTCCAGAAGATAAGCCTTACAAAGTTGTTAATCATCTGCTGATAGCAATGTACCTTCCTATGCTTTGACATGAGTGTGTGAATGACGCATCAAGTTGATTCATTTTACTCATATAGCAGCTGGCTAGTTAGCTAGCTAGCTTGCAGATTCCACCATGCTAACATGCTGCAGTGGTTACAGAAAATGAGGAATACAGTGATATAAGACTGTTAGCATCCACAGCTCTGTCAACCAGTTACTGCCTATTTATTTTGAAAGAGCAACGGCTACTGGGGACACACAAGCCTGATGTCATCACTCATACCGACCAATGGTGTAGCTTCATCACTCACTCATAGACAGACTTTTTGCGTTTACAGAGCTGGCCTCGCCTCTGTAGTCCAGCCAAAAGAAAAACAAAGGATGATGAGGGCAAAATGTACAACTGCCCTTTTATAAAAAATACACACTTTCTGCTTATATTTGAGAATGTTACGGTACGTGACTGTGTTGTGCTGTAGGTGGTGGTTGCCACAGTGGCGTTTGGCATGGGCATCGACAAGCCTGACGTCAGGTTTGTTATCCACCACACCATCAGCAAGTCCATCGAGAACTACTACCAAGAGAGTGGACGCGCAGGTAGACACTGTTTGTCTTCTGTCAGAACAGAATACTAGTTCATACTGCTCTAGTGTTTTTGCAGATACATCTAATTAAATTCCCCATGTCTGTGTATTTTGAGGACGAGATGACCGTCAGGCAGACTGCATCGTCTACTTTGGCTTCTCTGATATCTTCAGGATCAGCACAATGGTGGTGATGGAGAACGTCGGTCAGCAGAAGCTGCTGCAGATGGTTGACTACTGCCAAAACCTTGACAGGTAACACACACACACACACACACACACACACACACACACACACACACACACACACCCTCACACACACCCTCACACACATACACACACACACACACACACACACACACACACACAGCTTGTTCTTTACGCGCCATGACTTCGAAAGTCTGAGTGTCACATTTGCTGTGTGAAGGTGTCGGCGCTCTCTCATGGCTGTTCATTTTGATGAGGTGTGGGACGATGAAGGATGCAACCAGATGTGTGACACTTGCCGCCATGCAAAAGGTGTGTGTGTCTGTGTGTCAATAAACGTCATGGTTGGATGTGTTGTTTAGGGATGTGAAAAGCTATCTTCTCAGTCTAATCTGACCTCTATCCCTGCAGACTCCACCACCGTGGACATTACCAAGCATGCCAAGCAGGTGGTGCAGATCCTGGAGTTAGCAGCGTCAATGGATGAGAAGCTGACTCCTCTGAAGCTGGTGGAGGCGTGGATGGGGAAAGGCCCAGCCAAGCGCAGGAAGATGATCGAGACCACCACACTGTCCCGGCTGCAGGCTGAAGCTGTGATTATTCAGCTGCTGCTGCAGGGGTACCTCAGGTGACCCCCATGTTCTGTTGGTTGTATTTAAAATACAGCTACAACCATGGTTAGTCCAAAACACATTGACTTTTGACAGTTTAAACTCTTACCTACACTCTGTCTGTTGACTTCAGAGAGGATTTCAGCTTCACTCCATACACCACCTACTTTTACATGAAGCTGGGCCGCAAAGCTCCTCTGCTAAAGAGCCCAACTCACACACTCAGTATGAAGATGAGGACAACAGAGGCTGGATCTGCTGTGGTGAGTAAATGCTGCCCACAGCAGTATATCATAAAGCAGTCAAACAGATGTTTACTGGATCTAGTATATTGCATCATTCTCAGTTAGGAAGAGGTGTATGATCATCTAAAAACAATGTTATTCACAGTATGTATTTAAGTTTAGAAAATCAACAAGTGAATTTTTTGGCTGTAGGGTTGTGGCCTGATAGCCAGTTCCAGTTTGGATCAGAGTCTACATTGATCAAGCATATTTAAAAATGAGAATCAATTGTGAATGTAGGACTCGCTTCAGATAGGTTTTGCAGATGAAATGACCCACCCTAAACAATTCAGCTATGTATGTTGGCCACCATTTACTGTAAAAACAGTTTATCTGTGACAAGCAAATAATGGGCAAAAATAGAATCAAAAATCAGTAGATGTTTTCTCCTCTCTTTAGTGCTCCACTGAATATTATTTTCCTGTTTCTCCTGTTGTGTAATAATGTGATTTTTTTCCCCCTCTATTCTTCTGTGTTCTCTTTGTGAAGTCTCTAACCAGTTTCCTCTTCTTCCATTGTGTCTTTCCTCCGTGTCAATTTAAATGTTGTCACATATTTTCTAATTGTTTCTAATAATCCATTGAGGTAAGTCAAAATTGAATTGAAGCTGAATATTTTGATTTTTATGCTGTACACTGATAATCACTCAGTTCATACAAAAGCCTATTTGTCCACATAGTGATTAGAGGATTTTTGTGTTTTTATTATCAAGATTTCACAGAAAAATAACCTTCACACCACGACACAAAGCTACTGATAATGATCATTAGTACTCTAACATGATTAATCATAGATTTAATAGTTGTAGTTGATGTAGATTTCACTGCTGCTCTTAATTTTGACACTATGATTTGCACAGCTGATTGAAAGTTACGAGGCCAAACAACTATTACTGGCATAGACCACAAGGTATAGCAACCCAGTGGCCTGAAAAACAAAACGTTAGAATTGTACATTTCTGCAAACCACAGATACGTTACATTTTAGCTTAAAATGCTTGGTTTGGGGGGCACAATCCCGGCTGGAAACAGAGCAACATCTCGGTAAAAACAATTGCTTTTCGTGCCACCAGCCTGGCAGGAAAAGCAGCCATGTCTAAAGCTCCTTTTCCACTGCACAACAAACGCTAACACCCGCTGACATCTGGCTTTTTAATGCAGTGGGAAAGGTTTCAATCTGCACCTTGGTCAAATGACTCTGCAGTAGTCATGGGCATTTATCGCCTCCAGCTCTGATCGTCATTGATGGAAACACAACATCCGGGTGAATGCACTAATCTAGCTCCTTCACCAGCAAGATGCAGTGACATGCCATCCACAAAATACCGTCCATCTTAATGGACGTCCGTCTTTTACATTGATGTTTAAGCAGCGCTTAAACACCGCTTAAACATCAATCCAAATTAGTCTGCACCAAGAGACAAAGAGAGACAGAATAAGTAAGACAAATATAAAAAGAAGTACAGTGGTAAATGGACTGCACTTGTATAATACTTTTCTAGTCTTCCGACCACTCAAAGCACTTTTTACACTACGTCACATTCACCCATTCACACACTGGTGGCAGAGGCTACCGTACATGGAGCCACCTGCTACTCAGTAACCATTCATACGCACTCACACACTGATGGAACAGCCATCAGGAGCAATCTGGGGTTCAGTATCTTGCCCAAGGATACTTCAACATGCGGGCTGGAGGATCAAGCCGCTGATCTTTCGATTAGTGGACGACCCGCTCTAACTCTGAACCACAGTTGCCCCATCAAGTAGCTCTGTGCTCCTCTCTACCCTTTACCTGTTCTCCGGCCTGTCCGTGATGTCGCACCATAAAAACCCACACAAACACAGAAAGGCATTCTCATGTGCTGCAGAGCCGCTCTTGCCTACTGGCAATGGGAAAGGAGTCTATGGCCTATTTTTAGCGGATTTGCAAAAACCCAGGTACATGTGCTAATTTTGGTAGAAAAGGGGTATAAGTAAAAAAAACAAAAAACAGCCACTTTTCGACCACTATCATGGCAGGAGTCTTGGTATCATTGATATGATACGAATGAAATGTACTAATGTAACATATTCATGGTTTGCAGAAATGTACAATGCCAACGTTTTCTTGTGGTGACTGGGCTGGGAAAAATAGCAAAGTGTGACCTATGGCTTTTTACTTACTTACCTGAGTTATATATTTATATCATGTTACACAAACAGTGATGGCAAAATTACCTTTGAAATGATCTGTTAAGTAATTTGACAAAAAGATTTTAAAATCATATGTCAAATGATCAGTTTTAGAAGTCACATTCTCTAATAGCATTGGTTCACTCTTGACCTTGATAATGGTAGTTTGACAAAACACTCTTCTCCCACCAGACTTTTAAATGCCTCTCATGGTCTTCATCAGCAGACTTTTTGATATAGACCATGAGATGTGGTTGAAATCTTTAGACATGGAAAATTTTAACCTTAATCATTTATCAAGTCAAAATACCAAACATTAGCTTATACTAGCAAACTCAACGAGGTAATTTGCTGCTTTTCTCTGTTTTTATATTATTATTTCAATTGAATAATTTGGGGTAATTAGGCTGTTGTTCAGACTACTTAAGCACTTATGACAGACATTATGACTATCATTCTTAATTACATTTTTGAGCTCAGGTGCTAAAATGGTTCCATGTAGATGTGAAAAGACTCAGCAAAGATCTTGAAAGATGATCTGAGTACAGAGACCTCTGGGATCCCCAGCATGAGCCATTGTAATGATGAACGGAGGATTCTGTCATTTATGTCTATGTGCAGACTCGAGTGTCCTCCCCTCTAGTGCTCCCTCGTCCGCTCCATGTAGGTCCTTGAACCCTCTCAGGTAAAGACTGTTGTCAATGACCTGCAGGTAAAAGCTGTGAGTGGCCAGGGCAAAGCCAAAGAGGGAAAGAGATCAGTTCAAAGCGGTGGAGATGCCCCTGTGTCCAAGAAAGTCAAGAAAGATCTCCCCTAACCCCCCACCCTGTCCAGAGGACAAGCTGACAAAGTACAGTCCATCATTCTTTCTTCTGTTCACTACTGCTTCTGTTGGCATGGCACTGTCCAGACCTTTACTTGATGCTTCACACATGGATCAGACAGTCTGAGTGCGGGAGGATTAATCAACACAGAAAATCTATTTTTAAGTTATTTAAAATGCTCTTAATGGTTGTAAAATTATCAGCATGATATCATCTGATTGTTCCTAACCAGCAGGCTTGGGCGATAAAAGGACATTATTGGCTCCACAACCTCTTAACTGCTGTTGTATGTGGCTCAGTTCGATTGGATTAATCTTCCTGGTGACACTGTTTGCAACAAAATATTAGATCAACTAATGTACCCCTTACTTAGCCACTCTGCCAATGGATGTAGGGTGGTGTGGCTCCCTAGCCAGCTAGCTTGATGAAATGTCATGCAGCTATATGTGGCTGCTTAAAATGGAGCTCTGTTATATTGTGTTGCACTGTGGATACAGGAAACTGATGGATCCAAACATCTTAATCTTTTAAACGCCTCCAGAATTTTCCATTAGCTCATAGCATGCTAGTCAAATTTTAAAGATTATACCTATTTTTAAAAGAAAATCACAGTCTTATGCTTTATATTTACTTATTCACTGCACATTACAACTGTATACACATAGTTAAACTTTAAATAAAGGCTAGATAAAAAAAAAACTGAGAGAGCAAACTTAGGAAGTGCTAGTAGTTTGCAGATTTGCAAACACATTGGAAGTGTATCAATAATGTATGGCTGTATCGCAGTGTAGGCCTGCTCAGTCTGAACTATTTAAATAAAGTCATGGATGGGGTAAAATATTATGGAAAAGTTTTGAAAATTCATTAATAAAATGTGTGGGAACCCTGGAAGAAAACAATAGCCTGGCACAGGAACAGGATATGCAGTGTGTCAGATGCACAGTGCACAGCTTTGCCATTAGACACAGAATTTTAAAATTGTGACAAATTGAAATATGTACTTTATTTTGACTTGTGAACTGTTTATTGAATCATGAAAGAAAAAGACAGCCCAATGATACTTGAGGTATTAGTATCCTTGTCGATATTTTGGGGCATAAATTATCCCAACTGACTGACAATGCAGATGTTGTAAAATTTAAGTATCGCCCAAGCCTATTGCTTGTAAGCAGAAGCATGTTGCTACTAACTGTCACTAACATTTCATCACACTGGCCCTGCTAACATAATCAGTTTATCCTCACTGACTACACAGTGAGGTCAGCTAAACTACATCATAGATTCCTTTTGCCTGTCTCTTATGGTACATACCTGAATTGCATATTACTCTTAAAGGACAATAAGTAATGAATATGATGGTGACTGATAAAACTGGTGTCACTTTTCTAATGTTGTTCACTGACACTTCGTTGTCACATGTTCACAGCGCACATCAGCCAGTGAGGAGGAGATTGATGTGACCTTTGACCCCATTGGCATGGACAACAGCTGCCCCCCACATCCCAAGCAGAAACTGATTAAAGAACAGAGGAACCTGTCCAGGAAACAAGACCTGAAGCCAGTCAGCCAGACAGACAAACGGACAGAGCGAGCAGAAAAACAGCCAACAGACAGACATGGAGAGGAAGAGGAGGATAAAAGGAGGGCCATCATGCCTCAACATGAAATTGAGGTTGATGTTGAAATAAACATTATAGATAACAGTGATAGTCAGAAAACACCATCGCATCCAGCTAAGCTTTGTTCTAAACGTAAATCTACCACCCCTCAGAGAGTGAGGAGGAAACCCCGTGCTGATGCAGCAGCAGCAGCAGTTTCCTCTCCATCCCCAGGTGGTGACACAGCCACCAACACTGTGCCTGGCTCTCCATCACACTCCTCCATCATCTCTGAGACTGCAGCTGAAGAGCTGTGTGACCTGAGGAACTACTACAGCAAACAGCTGAGGAGAATAAACTACATTTCCCATGAATACCTGGGGCAGCCCTCAGAACCAGGAGTACTGGCATGTATCAGGGAGCCTCTTAGGAGCCTCCGTCTGCCCCGCAGGGTTACTATCGCCCAGACGGCTCGCAGCCTGTGGACACGAGTCAGTGGCAGGAGGAAGCTGGTCGTTCGGTGACATCATAGTTCGAACTGCAGTCATCGGCAGGTAGAGTAATGTACATGTATAGAAATATTTGCTGCTGATGTTACACTGTAATCACAAACTGTTGCCACAGTAAAAGAAGCCACTGTTAGTAAGATTTAAAATGCCAGACTTTGGAGTTACCTGGTGGTTGTATGCTGAAAGATATTGAACCCCACCATGGCACATATCTGACCTGGGGACATTAAGATAAATGGACTAAAAGCAACAAAAAATATGATTGTTTTGTTTTTCTACAAACAAAAATATATGCTATAAGAAGAATTTGAAAGATGCTGAAATAGGAAATCAAAAAAATTGAAATGCCCTTTATAGGTTTATAAACATTTTCCATTACTCATACCTCAGCTGCTGTTATGCAAATTGATGAATTTGTTCATAAATATGAAGTTCTGGACTCTGATTTAAACTTGTACTTCTCTTTTCTATCATCTTTTGTTATTTGTGAAATCTGTTCTTATGAGCTGCAGGATTTTGATTGTAGATTAAGATTGATTTGGGGCATTTAAAGGAACTGGGATAAATTCACATACAGTAGATGCAGTGGAGTTATTGAGAAACCAGCAAATTTAAAGTTTGAAACTGAAATAACATGTTTTCCTGTTTTCCTGCTACCACATACACACCTATAAATTGCATGTCCATTGAGGAAAATCAGAACCCTAAAGGAAGAAATGTATGTATTTTGTTTTATAATGGCACCCACCGCCTGCATACCATTAATGCTGCTGGTTCTCTGTAAACAACTCGAGGCCGAAAAATGAAGATGGCGTGAAAGTGCCAAAAACTGCAGTTCCTCTAATGGCCACTTGAGGCTGGCTCCAAATGCGAGTCAATCCCTAAAGACCCCCTTATTAAAATGCCCAACTTTACAGCAGAAATAGACAAGTTTACAGCTTGGTATAAAAAACTTTACCTGTTCAAGACAGCTGTATGAGGGGTAAATTTTTATATAACTCACCATTTTTCAGTGTTATTTAGGATTAAAAATTATGCATAATCGAGGGGGTGGCCGCTTTGAGTGACAGGTGGATGTAGTCCACTGACAAGTCACTACCACTGTGACAATCTTGGTTAGCTAACATAACCATGGTGTAACCCTAGATTCATAAACTATAGGTGTAGCTGTAGCTGTCGCTATTTCAGTGTGTTTTCAGTTTCTGAAAGCTAATTGTCACGTTCTGGTCAACTGAAAAAGTCTTGCTCATTCTAAAGTTGTATTGAAAGACCCTTAAAACCATTAAAACAAAATGTACTTACTGAAAATTGAATAAATTATCACAGCTAACCATGACCATTAATGCACCGTACTAACTAAGCTAGCAGCTAGTGTTAAGGTTAGCGCCACCCTCTTATTCAAATATGGTCACATCTGGCTTCAAAAAAACAAGATGACGACGGCCAAAATGCCAAAAATAATGTGTGTATGTTAGTTTCATAATGCCATTCTTGAGACCTCTTTGTATGTTGACTATCTGTTTAACTGTCAGATCCGAATTTGGTAAACTCCTCAGTCCAAGTTTTGTCACATTTTTGTTATTATTTTTCATTGCTAACAGCAGTGTGAGTTACAGCTGAGGGAAATGTGACCTGTAAATAAAACTGCACAGTGGTTCTAAAGTCTGCTTTTGCTGTCATCTTGTGCTTGGACTGTTCACATTGCCCACAGCCAGATCAAGCTTGTACAAATCAGTGCAACAATGCTTTATTTACTGTGACACCTAGGCTCGAGGGAGTAATGAAGAGCAACATCAGAGACAACATGACTGTATATGTTATGTTCAGATTTTTAAGGGTGTGTTAATCAACTCACTTGTGAAGAATTAATCTTGAGATTGAATATGGATTTCTTCAGTAACATTGACTGGTCACTGTGGAAAAAGTGGAATTTAAAAATGAGAACTATGTAGAAACTTTCTGCCAAGCCTTTTCTGGTGTATTTTTCAATAATTAGGTTCTTTCTGTTGCTTCAACAAGTTTTCTTGGTGGAATTCTTTTTCTTGTTCGACTTCTTTTTCTTCTTCTCATCTTCTTCCTTTTCCTCCTTCTTCTTCTTCTCCTCCTCCTCCTCCTCTAATGGCCCTCTTCTCTAAAAATAACACATTTTGAGACTTTTTCTCAGTGTGCTCTAAATCCTATTTGTGAGAACTTGTCAGAAACCACTGAGCGAATCATCTCAAAACCTTGGCAGGGGCAGTACAGTCCCCAGGGGTATTTTATACTTATTTGTATATTGGCATAGTGTGCCACATGTGCCTGTCTTCATGCCTGATGTTTCAATTGTTTGCCTTGAATTCAGCCTTTGATTACCTGTTGAACCCTTTTGAAATGACCACTGATTTCTAGGATTGTCACTCTAGGTCCTGTTTGAGAAAGCAGCTTTAACACACTCTGAGTCTAACTCTGAACTCTGAGTTGACTTACCCTTAGATGGACAATTCAGAGATTTTGGTTCCAGAACAGATGATCAGACTTAGTTCAGTCAGCTCTGAGTGTGATCACTCTGAGTTAAGCTAGGAAATGGGGAAATAGGCCATTGTCAATGGAGCTCTTACAGTATGATTCTTCATGGCAACAGGTAAATGAAGAGCAGAGCCTCTATTTTATCCCAGTGGAGCTAGAAATATGAATGCATGCCTATACGGACGATGACATTTATCTTTGAAAACAGTAGTGGTAAAAGGAATTATTAAATTAACACTATTGAATTTTATGTAGCATAGTCCAGTCAGTCATTATTTACCTGACTTGGATTACTTAATGACGACAAAGTGCTGGTATTCTACTATACATTTGATTTTTAAACCTATGTATGCAGCTGTAACCTGACAGGGACAAAATACAAGTGACAGCAACTGAAGATGGAAACATTGATAGAACGGATTAGACATAAATTCTTAATCTGACCCAGAAATAACAATTTTATTAATATGCAGTTGAAAAGGTGTCTTAAGTTCAAACTGACTACATTTTAAGATGTCTGTTTTCCATTTTAAAATCAACAGCATTTAATGACAAGCATATAATTCAATGTGTAACATGAAATGCTGTCAAAATATTAAGACTAAAAGCAGCCTTTATTTAAAAGCTCACTTTTAAACTCTCTTTAGTCCAGTTTATAATTTTAAAGTCATTTCAGCTGTACCACAACCATCCATATTCAGAAATACTGACATAATTTGCAACATGGTGTGCTCACAACTTGTCGATGGATGTCTTCTTTTTTTTCCCAAGTATATAATTTAAATTATTGTCTTGCCCGGGCTTCTCAGTTTACTGGTTCTCCATTTTGGAAGACCTTTCCAAAATACTAGAAAGAACAATTGATCCAAATCCTCTTGCAGCAATTTTTGGTATTCAGTGTGAAGACAGTCATCTTCCTTATGTCACCCTCCTAGCCAGAAGACTTATATTACTTTATTGTAAGCAGGAGTGAACGGAAAACCTTAGTAAAACTGTTAATATGTAAATACACTGCACTATCATTACAGACAGCTGACCATAATATACCGTTGTTATTATCAGTCACCGCCGTCACTGCAGTTGAACTACTCTGGCCCCGCCCCTTTAGCGTAATATCCTAGCAACGAGTTCTTCTGTTCTCCTCTCATTGGTCGTTTTTTGGATTTCCGCCATATTCAAAAACAGTCACGAGCCCCTACTATTGTAGTAAGATTTATTGTTATTATTGTGTTCAACCCATTCAGTAGCACGTAGTTAAAAGAAAACCCGGTCAATGACATTTCAAATGGGTGAAACCGGTGAAGTCCAAGCTCCCGTTTCAACGTTAGAGAAACCAAAAAGACAACCGAGCTCCAGAAACCTGAAGAGGAAGTTTTCAGCTGATGAAGAAGAGTGTCCCCTCGAGAACAACAGCAGGAGTCTGAGACGGTGAGTGAGTCTTTTCTGTTCGGACCCACAGTCTATGGCTCAGGCACGGAGCGAAAGTCAACAAAGCTGAAGTCACAAAACTAAAACCCCCCAAAAAACAGCACTGCCAAACCAGTCTTTGCTATTAGCCCGGGACAACATTCACAGTTACACTAACTGTGGCTAGCATGATGTAGCCTGGCACTTTGCTGCAGTAAGCAGTGGTGTTGCATTAACGTTACTTAGCGATGAATTGTCTCAAAACGAATGGCTCAAAACTTGAACATAGCAAAGTGAGTATGAGTAGTCAATTTAAACAAGCCACAAAATCCTCCAAATACATAAAATGCATTGTTTTGAACTGTGTAGATATTTTCGTTGCGTCAAAACGCCACAAGATGTCAGCAAAGCGCCACCGTTGGCCCTCCTCAGGTACAGAGACGTGAAGCCTGCCTCTTGTTGGACCCTGTTCCTCTCCATTGTGTTACATTTCCTGATGCTTACTCAGCTTTCATTTTTATGCTTCCCTTAGCAGTTTTAAATCTATATTTAAAACCTTCAGCATCTCTAGTTAATAATGTAATAGTACTGTTGTTTTCCTCTTTTTCATTTAGAACTTTATCAGTACAAACAAACAAGACACATTCTCAAGTCTTATTCATCAAATAGCTTCTGTCACAGGTTAAGAAAAGAAAAAAACAGAAACAAAATGATTAAAAAAAGAACAAAATATAAATATAAAAATATAAGAAACAGGGCTATCTCAAATAAACTTAAACATATTGAGTAAAAGAAGATATACTTTGTTAATCCCTGAGGGGAAATTCAATTTTTTCACTCTGTTGTCATACAGACACAGACATGAAATACACACACATGCATAAACAGGACCTATGCATGCATCAGATGGAGAGACAGGCAGCCAAGCAGTCAGACAGCAGTGGGGGGTTTAGTGCCTTGCTCAGGAGACAAACTGGCACCTCCCCAGCTACCAGTCCACGCTCGATGCTTGGTCCGTATGGGGACTTGAGCCGGGTTGATAGGTTTTATCTATATCAATTGATAACATTTTTTATTTTTTAGTCTTAACACAATTATATGGAAAAATGGATTCAGATACACAAACCCATGGGAGCATTATGAAACAGTGGATCCCTGGGCACATATGCAAAAGGCCTCACCACCTCTTCTACATAGGGACAAGACACACAGACTTTGTGGTGGTTTTGCGTCTTAATTGTTGTTGTCTGCATCTCTTTGTAGTCATTTTGCATCTTTTTGTGTGTCTTTGTGAGGTAATTTTGTGTCTCTTTTCGTCCTTTTTGTCTCTTTGTAGTCATTTTGTGTCTCTGAGGTTGTTTTGCCTGTTATTGTAGTTATTTTGCATCTCTTTGCAGTTCCTTTGCATCTGTTTGTGGTCATCTTGAGTGTCTTTCTAGTCAGTCTGTATTAATTTGAGTGAAAGTGTTAAGGGAGAGTTTGTCTGTCTAAAAACAACACTCACATGGCCACCCATATTTGCATATCAACTGTTGCTGTCCCTCCACTCTGCACAGTCCAATAAAGAGGGTATTTTGTACTAAAAAGACTGAAACTTTGGAAAATATCCACTTAATATGACTCACATTAGCTTCAGCTCAGCTTTAGGTTGCATATTTGCACAGATCTGTGGATTTTTCCACTCAGCTCTTACATTGGAGTTGTGCTAGATAGGCATCACCTTACAATTAGTATTGATGGAAGGAGTAACTACAGTGACCAGTAACCCAAAGTTCACCCCATACTGACATTATGTTATAATGCCAGTTCAGTCACAGATGAACTTTGAAAATTCCCAAGATAGTTTCTATAATAGTAAACCTAGTATCCAGGCAGTGTTATTCCAACCCTATCTCTGTGTATAACTTCAGAGATGACGTTATTCTGCATCCAGGCAACTCAAGCACTTACCACTGTTTCTTAAGGTATTCTCTTTAATTTATTAGCCGTAAATGTGACCGGTACTTAAATAGTGTCCCAGAGCTCATTTGTATCAATACAATGAGATTTATCTAAGTTCTCAGACTAACGTACAATAATAGTAATCAGTGTGTTTTGGTGTAATAAACCCCTACGAGAGTTTATATTGGACTCTTTTCAAAGGCTTTCCATGTTGTGTGCCAAAGTGCCCCGGCCCTGCCCAGTGCCCAGCCGGCTCAGCAGACAAACATGGAAAAACATCACCCCATATCTGACCCCCATAACAAAGTTTATGGAAAAAAACCATAAGCGTTGAGTGAGAGAAAATAAGGCTTAATTCCCCCAAGTGAGATTGGCATTAAACACTAGACTGGCCGTGGAATTTTTTTTTTTATTTATTTTGCGAGTTGCCAAGCACGTGCAGCATTTAACCAACATAACTAAACAAGGTTGATCCACAGCTTGTGAACTCAGCATTGTAAGTTCATTGTCCATGTAAAGCATTATGGTTTGAACAGCACGTTGAACGGGCAGACGCAGGGTTGTGTAAATGTTCTGCAGGTGGGGTTTGTACCTCATAAAAATGGGAATTTTTTTCAATAAACATCACTTCATATAAGACTTCATGCAACAGTAGTATGTATGCACCCTGCAGTGAGATGATCTTATCATTATGAGAATGCAGCGTGTGCTTTCTGTAGTATCAGTAAAGGAGATACAGGAGGACATGTGGGTGCAGGTGGGGTTGGCACTGGGGTACTTCAGTTTTAGAGTCAGCCTTAACAATCAAGGGCAGGGCTAACTGGGATGTTAATCCACTGACTCATGAGCCACTCTTCCCTTGACACATAAGAGCAGGCATGGGAGTAGAGAAGACTTTGTCCCCTGGCTGTCAACAGTGACAAACATGTACTGTAAAGGTATTAATCATGTATTTACGAAGAAGTTACACACAGATGCTATCAGCTTTCAGAATAGCTCATCCTGTGGGAAACATGACATTGGATAAGTCTACATCCAGTGACTCATTTAACGTAGAAATATGTTTTTATGACCTGACAATTTGCTGAGATGGCCTCAGTAGTATTTCCTATGCTGTACATTGCAGACAAAATAGGTAACAAAGCCAACCAAATATTCTCGGCCATTAGTAAGAGCTCTGATTCTTTTTGAAGAAGTTATATTTCAGATGTTTAATTGTTGCTCATTAGTCCACAGGTAGCTGACAGAGTAAGCAGAAACACTTTGACAGGATACCTAACTGTTGATGTACACACTGTGGCTGTTGAAAGGATTGAACCTGCAGGCAAACAATCTACACTATAAAAAAAGCTTAATTATTTCAAAGTAATTAAGCCCTTTATTACACTACCTTTGAATGAGCACAAACCCAATCATACAAATTTATGAAACAACCTTTAACATAACCTTGCACATGAAAAAAAACTGCTTCAAAAGCCTTTTTTTTACTATAAATAATGTATCATAATTCCCTCTCTAATGTCTATTTTATATTGCTGTGAAAACATCAACAAATTTGACCTTCAAACAGCTGTATTTTTTCAAGTTTCTCACCAAAAACCTAAATTTAACAAGATTGCATTTGAACACGTGAGAACATTATAATTCACCTTCACCCAATACTAATTTTTACTGATTGGAGCTTGACTGCATCATTATGAAAGTCAATGCGACCTCTGTGAGATGTTTGTTCCGGCCACGGACTGCTAATATTAAGTAGCTCTCCTCCTGCTGATTTACGTGGATTGGTTCACAATGTAACATCAGGGAAACAATAGGGTGTGTCCCGTCATGTCGATAGTGAGTTTACTGCATCCTTTCGTCCCATAAAAGTTGGCTGCTACTAGCCCTGTCATCACATAACAGTGAGATCACAGAGCCCATATCCCCAAACAGTCATTGTATTCTTCTTGTGCCTGCTCATTAATTTAAGTTTATGGCCATTAGTCTCAAGACCTACTTTTCAGTCTGTGCAACACTGATGCCATCAGCGAATGTCCTCTTATTTGCTAATAGGCCAATGGTATACAACCAATATCGATGTTAAGACTATAAATCAGAGCATCCCTACTTTTAGTCTTTTGTCCCTGTAAGCTATGACAGTGTAAGTGTGAGCCAATAAGGTTCAATCTGGTGATTTTTTTTTCTGCAGCACTGCAATGGAGTGCCCCAGGAATGAGTCTAAATCCGGAAATTAGTTAACTTTTTTGCACTCCCAGTTCTCTCATCTTAAAGTCAATGGATTTTTTAATTGTTTTTTTTGCCTGATATAAGGTCTGTGGTCAACATAACCTTGAGAGACTTTAACATTTTGTTTAACAACATAAATACGTCAGTAAATACCCCACTCATGAATTTGGAAGCTTTTACGTGTCTTAAAAAAGACAGTTGCTAACAAGGTGCTAAATGAAGCTGAAGAGCATCATCACACCGAACGTGGTTTAACAGCCATGTTGTGGTGGTATCGATTAAGTCATGCCACTGTGGTGTAGTTTGTTTAAATCCTAACGTTAGCTTTTTACTTCTGGAGATTGCATTTAGGCTTCAAAAATCATATCAGTGGTATTAATTTGTGAAGGTTATCTTGCTGAAGAAATTGGGTAAGTACCATAATGACATTTTGTTTGCCATATTTTCTGCAATAATAGAAAAAACCCACAGGCTTTTTGATGAGGGAACCAGGGCAACGCTAACTTCTATGCTGGCCTACAAATAAACGTCATCCTTGCAGCACCCTATACAATGTCATAATGACACCATGCAGAAACCTCTAGGGCTGAACAATGAAGCCATCTCAAAAGTTCCAAAACCTGCAGTACCTCAAATGGCCACTTGAGGTTGGCTTTAGAAGTGAGTCAATCCCCATAGACCCCCATGTTAAAAAGCCCAACCTTACAGTAGAAATAAACATGTTTACCTCCTGCTGCAAAGAATGCTTTTGGTCTCTATAGTTAATCTCCCTGTTGGAGGTCAAATTTTTATGGAATTCACCTCTTTAAATGTTAGTAACCCATTAAGGGCTTAGGTGCTTTGAGTGATAGTTTGTTTGCGAGGCATCACTGCAGTCTGTGAGTCAGATCCACCCCTCACTCCAACATAGCTCCGCCCTCTTGTCCATATATGGTCACTTCTTGTTTTAAAAATCCAAGATGGCGATGGCCAAAATGGCACGCACGAGGCTTCAAAACAGGAGTCCAAAAACCAAAGGCTGGTGTCACAGTGGCTACACCCATAACAGTATCCGGGCAAGAAAGCCTGCTTTACAGCATAACTTTCTATAATTGTAAAATGTTGTCTTGTAGTGTTATAACCTGCTGTGCATTGTTTTGGCATCTGATAAGTGTTTGATTTTAGGACTGTCTGTCATATTTCATTGTCTTGGCAAGATGCCTACCGGAAGATAGCTTCTAGTTTTTTTTTTTAAACTGGTGATCTTTTGTAATAAGCTTACTTCCTCACACTCTTTTATTACAGATACCCTTGTCTGATCTGGCACCATTTTCTGTAGAAGAATTTAGATTAAGCAATGAGACATTAAGTTAATGAGCGGAAGAGCGGTTATGGTGAATTGCTGCAGGCCCTCATCTCCTGTGAGATTCCCAGCATGTCTTTCTACACCAGTGCGAAAAATCTGCCTTGGCCAAAAGCCTGATGATATAACAATCATCAGATACTGGGTATAGCCCAGCCCTGCTCCTGCGCCAATGCTTGCCATGAGTTACAGTAACTGTCTAGAGACTGTGCCCATTCCACAGAAGCCTCTGCTTCTACCTCAGCCCATCTGCCCCCTGGGTCAGTGTCATCATATTTCAGTGATGCTTTAATAGCCTCATGAGGCCTCTTCATTGAGTGACCCTCTTATTGCGGGTGAATTATATAACATCTCCTTCTACTGAAATAAGCTAAATGGATGAACTCCACAGAAGTATTTACAAAATTGCTATGGAAAAATGATGACACCAAAGTGTTCCAGGGGGGATCTGAGGAAAAGCCAGGGCTGGATCTGACTCATAGACTGTAGCGACACTTCGCAGACAGCCTGTCAGTCAAGCAGCCACGCCCTTAAATATGCGTAACTTGTGAGATGTTTAAAAAAAAAACCTGTACAGTTGTCATAAATGAGGAAATGAACTATAGAGACGTAAGTCTTTTTTGTACCAGGCTGTAAACATGTTAATTTCTGCTGTAAAGTTGATCATTTTAACATGGGGGTCTATGGGGATTGACTCTATTTTGGAGCCAGCCTCAAGTGGCCATTCAGTGAACTGCAGTTCACTTCTGCATTGGCTTTATTTATCAGACTAGAAGATAGGGCTTGGTTCTAGCTACGTACCAAAGCTAGACCTCCCTGCCTCTGGTACGATTAGTCTCTTCTATACTATAATATTTTATTAAGAATGACATATTGCACATTAACAGAGGTGTTGAGTCACATGACTTGGACTTGAGTCAGACTCACGCCACAAATTTGATGACTGAAGACTGTACTTAACAAAATCAAAAAGATTTGTAACTCCACTTGGACTTGAACATCAGTGACTCATGACTTTACTTGCACTTGAGCCTTTTGACTTGATTTGACTTGACCTTCCCCCAAGTCCAAAGATGAAAAGGTAAATTAGTAAAAAGTGTGCTACAAATCAGTTAACTTCCTAATTTAACTAATGTTAGCGCATTTTATTTCCAGCACTTCGACAATTAATTCCCCAGTGCTTTCCTTAAACTAATCTGACAGCATCCAACTTGAGTATAAAAACTATGGGTGGTCCACAAAAGCAAATTGCAGTATGCAAAATGTGCGCACAACAGAGACACAACAAGTTACCACAAATTTGTTTTTTACAAGTTAATACAATTTTTAAAAAGCATCCACAAATTTTGCAAGTTTAATATATTGTTGTTAAAATGACATTACATTTTGTGAGGAGTGCATATAATGACTTGTTTTGGACTCAAAACTCAAAGTTTAGGACTTGGGACTTGAGTCCAAGGATTTGACACTTGTTTCTTGAAAAACAGTTACTTGGTCCCATCTTTGCACATTAATGAAACATTAGTGGTATAGTCACAGGTCCTTATAGAATATTACAATTTAACTACGGCTGATACGGAGTACTGATCTGTTACCACTGCATTAAAAAAAAGTTGTATACTGTATACTATATCCTGTATGGATATGAAATGATTGCTATTATTGTTGTACGGCATGGCTCCAGGTAAAACCAAACCCCATGTAAAACATAAACAAATACATACAAACAATGAATGCCATACAAATTTCCAAATTTCTGACATTTGCTGACCACTAACATTACACTATTTACCAGAAATCAATTATTCCTTGCTGCTCTAAAACAACACCTGCCAGTGGCCACACAGCATAACTTGATGTGTAGGCTGCTGTTTTAAAGCAGCGAAGAAGAATATCTCCAGGTGTGTCAGTACTTCACAGTTTCTGAACAAATTGCGTGGTATCAGATCAATGCATAGATTCAAGCACTTGCCAATACCCAGTCTAGCATTTCAGGAAGTATGGGAAGCATTTCCAGTACTGGTATTGGTATTGGAACAACTCTGCTGGGAACACATTTTTTCCAAAGCAACCTCATAAAGAATCTCACTTTTTCTTTTTCTCTTTTCTTTTTTGTAAACATGTTTTGGCTTTTCACTCTGAATTTAATAAGCTGCTTGGTTTTTGTAACAGATCTTTTAACATACAGCACTACAATCAAATGAACGCAACTGTTTTCTAGAGACTAGTGAAGGATATATTTTATCCTTTATACAAGGGAACCTTGAAGATGTTAATGTCTGTATGACAAGAGGCCTATAAATGTCTATCTTAGTTTGAGCAATATACATTTGTAAGGGTAGTCGCGGGAACTTTATGTGTACGGAGTGTCTTCCATGACAAACACAATATGGCATTGCACATGGTCAGGAAGTGGCACTCAGTGTTACAGACCCTCAGACACTGCATTTGAATCTGATTTTGTAGGATAGATCTGTCATCTTTAAACTGGACTGCAACGCTTCATCAATTAGTTGTCAGCTATTCAGCTACGTGAAATTGGCCACTAATTTGATAATTGATTTATTGGTTTGAGTCATTTTTAAGAAAATGATTTTAGAAAAAGTCAAAATCCTCTGGTTCCAGCTTCTTAAATGAGATTTTCTGGTTTCTTTTCTCCTCTATGACAGTGAATATATTTGGATTGTGGACAAAACAAGACATTTGAGCATGTCATTTTGGGCTTTGGGTAACACTGAACAACATTTTTCACCATTTTCTGACATTTTATAAAACAAACAACTAATTAGAGAACATTGAGAAAATAATCTGCAGATAAACAATGAAAATAGTATATATATAAATATTATATATAATATAAATAGTAATGATTGTTGTGGCCCTTCTCCAAACCATCAAGCAGTCTGCTGGGTGGTTGAGAAACTCCTGTACAGGAGTCCTGTTGGAGTGTCTCAGGTCAATTCAGCACTTAAACAGTTAAGTCTGAACAACACCTGCAGTGACCTTTGACCCCTGACTTGCCTCTAGGACACCCAGGGAGCTTCTAATTTTCCTTCTCTCTGTAGCTATTATTGTTATCCTACAGCACATGCTGTTTATCCAAAACACCTTACAGTAGCATCAGTGCATGCATTTCCAACATGGGTGGTCCCAACAGGAACTCTAGTTCACTGGTGCTCTGTTTCACCCACAGAGCTCCACAGGACCTGTCTGCTCCAATTTTCTCCCCTTTGCATTTATTGTCTCTTTGGCCAAACACGTCTGTGATATTGTTCATATATAAGCACTATAATATCAACTCAATATTTAGAGATCAAAGCAGTTTATGGCCAATATTTAATGTTGATATTTTGTTTCATTTTTCTGATAAAGCTGGACAGGAGATCTGATAGGCGGGCCATCCCCCCCCCTTATAGCCTCTTGAGTGCAGGCATCGGCCGACGCCAATTATCTCAAAATGGCATTAATCAGCCAGTTGGTCGACCAATTAATTGGCCTTTCGCTAATTATTACTGGTTTTGGTAATGTTTATTTGGAGAGTCCACCTATAAATAGTTTATACAGTATTTGTAACATTTCAACAGCTTATTCGTTCAGATTCAGTTATTCAGCTGTTTTGCTTTGTCATTAGATGTTTATTGATAGTATATCTAACATATGTGTGACATACGTGAGTATGTGACAATCCATGAGCATACCTACATATTCTCAGAATTATTTACTTGAACTTGAACTATTAACTCAACCTACACGGCACTGGTTGAGAGGCTGAACTATAGAGATGTAAGTCTTTTTTGTACCAGGCTGTAAACATGTTAGTTTCTGCTGTAAAGTTGATCATTTTAACATGGGGGTCTATGGGGACTGACTCTTTTGGAGATTGACTGTTTTGGAGCCAGCCTCAAGTGGCCATTCAGTGAACTGCAGGCTTATTGCAAACCCACTGAAGCAAAGATAGTGTATCTCAAAGGCTGCTGCAAAACATAATTATCATGTTACATCAGTTTAGGGCTGCAATTATTTTAATTTTCAATTGATAAAACATTCTTGTAATATACTAGTAATAATTAATTCATTTTTAGTCCATTAAAGGTCCATAGTGTCGAATTTAGTGGGGGTGGCATCTAGTGGTGAAATGCAGAACTGGAACTACACTGTGCGTGTAGCGTGTAGGTGAACTACAGTGGCGGATGCGAAAACGTGAATGGTCCTGTCAAAAACCATTGTTTAAATTTGTCCGTTCTGGGCTACTGTAGAACAACATGGCAGACTGTGCGGGAGACAAGCTGTTCTTGTATGTTGATAAAAAAAAAAAAATGGCGCATTATAAGGTAACTATAACACAAATGATTATAAGTTATGAAAACAAAATTATGAATATTATATACCATATCTGCCCATAGATGGCCCTAACTTGTACACACTGGACTTTTTGAATGTCAAAAATAGCCGAAAATTCCCAACACAACTCCTCAGAGTCCAAGGGTATGTCTTCAGATGTCTTGTTTTGTTCAACCAAAACTTAAAGAAATTTAGCTAACAATGATATACACACGTGGACAAAATTGTTGGTACCCTTCGGTTAATGAAAGAAAAACTCACAATGGTCACAGAAATAACTTCAATCTGACAAAAGTAATAATAAATAAAAATTCTATGAAATTTAACCAATGAAAGTCAGACATTACTTTTCAACCATGCTTCAACAGAATTATTTAAAAAAATAAACTCATGAAACAGGCCTGGACAAAAATGATGGTACCCCTAGAAAAGACTGAAAATAATGTGACCAAAGGGACATGTTAATCCAAGGGGTGTCCACTAATTAGCATCACAGGTGTCTACAATCTTGTAATCAGTCAGTGGGCCTATATATAGGGCTACAGGTAGTCACTGTGCTGTTTGGTGACATGGTGTGTACCACACTCAACATGGACCAGAGGAAGCAAAGGAAAGAGTTGTCTCAGGAGATTAGAAAGAAAATTATAGACAAGCATGTTAAAGGTAAAGGCTATAAGACCATCTCCAAGCAGCTTGATGTTCCTGTGACTACAGTTGTACATATTATTCAGAAATTTAAGATCCATGGGACTGTAGCCAACCTCCCTGGACGTGGCCGCAGGAGGAAAATTGATGACAAATCAAAGAGACGGATAATACGAATGGTAACAAAAGAGCCCAGAAAAACTTCTAAAGAGATTAAAGGTGAACTTCAAGCTCAAGGAACATCAGTGTCACATCGCACCATCCGTCGTTGTTTGAGCCAAAGTGGACTTAATGGGAGACGACCAAGGAGGACACCATTGTTGAAAACAAATCATAAAAAAGCCAGACTGGAGTTTGCCAAACTACATGTTGACAAGCCACAAAGCTTCTGGGAGAATGTCCTATGGACAGATGAGAAAAAATGGAACTTTTTGCCAAGGCACATCAGCTCTATGTTCACAGATGGAAAAATGAAGCATATCAAGAAAAGAACACTGTCCCTACTGTGAAACATGGAGGAGGCTCTGTTATGTTCTGGGGCTGCTTTGCTGCATCTGGCACAGGGTGTCTTGAAATTAAATCTCAAGACTATCAAGGGATTCTAGAGAGAAATGTGCTGGCCAGTGTCAGAAAGCTTGGTCTCAGTCGCAGGTCATGGGTCTTGCAACAAGACAATGACCCAAAACACACAGCTAAAAACACCCAAGAATGGCTAAGAGGAAAACATTGGACTATTCTAAAGTGGCCTTCTATGAGCTCTGACCTAAATCCTATTGAGCATCTTTGGAAGGAGCTGAAACATGCCGTCTGGAAAAGGCACCCTTCAAACCTGAGACAACTGGAGCAGTTTGTTCATGAGGAGTGGGCCAAAATACCTGCTGAGAGGTGCAGAAGTCTCATTGACAGTTACAGGAATCGTTTGATTGCAGTGATTGCCTCAAAAGGTTGTGCAACAAAATGTTAAGTTAAGGGTACCATCATTTTTGTCCAGGCCTGTTTCATGAGTTTATTTTTTTAAATAATTCTGTTGAAGCATGGTTGAAAAGCAATGTCTGACTTTCATTGGTTAAATTTCATAGAATTTTTATTTATTATTACTTTTGTCAGATTGAAGTTATTTCTGTGACCATTATGAGTTTTTCTTTCATTAACCGAAGGGTACCAACAATTTTGTCCACGTGTGTATGACAAAGTAAAGAAGGAAATCTTTTCATATGAAGCTGAAACCAGAGAATGTTTGGCATTTTTTCACTGTTTCCTTTGAAAAATTACTGAAATTATTAACTGATTACCATGTAATAGTCAAAATAATGTATTATTTTTCTATTAATCAGTCAAATCAGAATAATGAAGACCTTTGTTTAAACAATTATGGACATGATGTTCAATGTTGCTGATATACAAATACTACTTTATAGTGAAAAACTGTAAATGATTGCGTAGCCTCAACTAAGACTGGAACAAAAAATATTTTCATTGTCATTTAATTATTTAGTTATTTTCTTGATTTTAGTGTATCTGGAAATGTAAAAAAGAACCCCAGATCCTTTTAAATGTCTTGTTTTATCTGACTCACAGTCCAATACCAAAAATATTCAGTTAATAATGATATAAAACCTGGAGAAGCAGGAAGTCCTCACATTTGATACGGTAAAACCAAAGAATGTTTGACATTTGTGCTTTAAAAATGTCTTCAACAATGAATCACTTAAAATGGCTGCCGATTAATTTCTGACTAATAAATGAATCAACTAATCATTTCTGCACAAGTCACAACCCACTGTTATGGGGTGTCAGAGCAGAGAGAGGGTGCAGCTGCCTGCAGTGCTGACTATAGATGGACAGTTGGCTGTGTCACTGGATAAATGCCAACTGGAGCAACAGTGGTAGACAGGCAGGATAACTGGGATGACTCAGCCTTACGAGCAGCACTTGCCGGACACACACACAGAACAAGTGTTTCTGAGCAGCCCTGCATTCTCCGGATGCTGGAGTCTTTTTAGGTCCCCCCATCTAAGGCAGCCCCAAGACATTCATCATTAATATTATCAACTGCTCTGACACCATGTATGATCATGCGTAAGATTGGATTATGAAAACTCAGGAACGTAGGAGTTTTTGATTCATTGTGCTGTCATGTCTGCTGAGTGTGATGCACTGTTGTTGCATGATAGTTCCTTTAAACATACTCCACAATGTCCTAACATTTCATCTTTTGCCTGCATTTTCGCATTACTTCAATTGTGGTATCTACATTTATTAGAAATGTAGCTTTTTTTCATAATTGTATGCCTCCGTGCCGGGGACAGCGTAGCTGGAGGCATAATGTTTTTCAGGGTCATCCGTCCGTCTGATTCTCATGAACATGATATCTCAGGAAAGCTTTGAGGGAATTTCTTCAAATTTGGCAGAGACGTCCACTTGGACTCAAGAATGAATGGATTAGTCAAAGGTCACAATGACCTCGTAGCACACGTTTCAGGCCATAACTCAGGAATTCATACACTAATTATGACAACATTTCAAACAAATGTCTAATAGGATAGAATATTAGGTGATGACATTTAACATCCAAAAGATAGATAGATAGACAACACATCTCCACTTCCTGCCACTGTACAGAAATAAAGCCAAAATTTGCCGGATATAGCAACGGTCATGGTGATGTCATTTAGAGACAGAGTCTGCGCAGCAGTGATCTCTGTGGTATTAATTTCAGCCCACACACCTGTCTAACCATTGATTGTGAGTACACCCATTGGCATACAGATGTCAGACCCCGTTGTTATTGCATCAAATTAAAACCAAACTTATCAGAAAAACGAATACTTGAACATGCATCAGCGCAGGGATTTATTTGGTGTGTACTTTGATCTTTTAGTTTGGCCCATGTCCCGTTGGTTAACATGACTTATTATGACCCGTAATGAAGCCAGCCAGCAAGGCACAATCGAGATGTTTCGGCTTCACTTTTGGGGAGCTTTCATGCCATCCATCTGTATCATACAGTCAACAAAGTGCTGCAGAGATATTGTTTTTATTTTTTTTGTAGACCAACACAGAAATTAGCTTCACCCAGGTTCCCTAGTTAAAAGCCAAAGGGATTTTTTCCATTAGATTTTGGATTATTAGAGAAAATAAGCTCTGTGGCAAAGTTTTGTTTAGCAATATAGTCTTCACAAATGAACACCACTTTTTGGGTTTTTGAAGCCTAAATTAAATCTCTCATAGTAAAAAGCTAACACTAGGCTATAAATGAACTACACTGCGGTCACATGACTCAATGTCATCACAACAACAAGGCTGTAAAGCCATGTTCAATGTGATGTAGTTCTGTAATTTCATTTAGCCACTTATTAGCAACCGTCTTTTTCAAAACCCATAAAAACTTCAAAATTCACAAGTGGGGTATTTACTGACACATTTTATTAACAAAACGATAAAGTCTCGTGTGCTAACCACAGATCTTATTTTAGGCCTCTAACCAACAACCCATTAAAAAAATGCATTGACTTTGATACACGGGAACCAGGTGTGCTAAAATGCGAACTCATTTCCAGGTTTTTGAGCACCGCTCTATGGTCTGGATATACATGGATGTAAACAGTAACTTGACTGGTTGACGGAGGCATACAACTGCTAGCCAGTTACTCTTAAAAATAGTGGCATAAAATTCTGCCTACAAGTGGTTTCCATTTTTTAAAAAGTTGAGGCTTTATGTTTTTATCAACAAGAAGTATAAAGATAAATGGGATACAGTCTCTGCTTTCTACAGTGTGTGTCAAGGCTTACTGAGTTTCATAAGCTGCACTGATACTTAGCCTTGTACGGCAGTCGTAAAACACAATTCTCACTCAGTATGAAATAATGCTTCAGTAAAAATCCAAATTGTTGGTATAAGACAGATCTTAAGCACTGCTTTGATGTTTGTCTTCTTGCTGAGTAACCATCCATTCACTGAGTGTGATTTGTTGTGTAATTGTCCTCAGTGTGGCCTTTTCCAGTAGAACCTTGTAATACTGTAATAATCACACAGGTTGAGGATAAGTTGTTTGACAGAGGATGGAATCACAGTATGCATGACTGGTTTGGGGGTGTGTTCAGTCCGGTCAATCCCGGCGTGGAGTCCCAAAAAAGGCAAAGCTGTCCCCTGCCAGAAAAACCCAACAAAAAGAGACACTTGGGCGATGTCCAAATCTTTGGGCAGGAAGACGGTGTAGGATAAATGACTCCTTCAAATCTGACAGGGGTCTTAGGTCTAAGGACAGTCATGTTCCCCTTCCCACCCTGACAGGGAGGGTCCTTATCTGTCAGTCCTGGTCTGAGCTGGAGGGCAGCACTGCGGCTACACCATGCTGAGGCTGTGGTAGGTAACAGGAGGTGAATGTTTTCTCAGGACACCACTGTTCCATGAGTCACAGTTCCCCTCTTATCACCTTATGAATGCTTTAAGCTCACTAAGTCATCAGCTTTACTCACTCTTTGGCCGGGACTTTAGGTCAGAGTGGACTCAACTGGTGGTTTAATTTGATTCGGTGCTTCTTGCATATTCTCATGGTTGCTTCTTAGTCATGGTTGTTCACAGCGGTGGGGTTTGAGGGATTACCTTCTCTAATAACATTCAGGGCAAGGCTGCACACTCAGCAGTGCATCATGCTCAACAGGCCCTACACGTGTTGGTTTTTGTGGCTGAGGGTGCATTGTATTTCTGTTCTAATTGTGACCCTCCCCTCTGCTTGTTGTTCAGGTCACTGCGAAGAGGAAGCTCCTTCACCTTCCTCACCCCAGGACCACAATGGGACTTCAGTCTGGTAAGTACAGGCCTTTTGCAGATCATAATAGGCCACATGCAAGACACAAATATTGAACTTTGGAGGTTCATTACTAATCGAAATAACTTACAGCAGAGTGGCGACCATCAGTGCTACCTGGAAGAAGGGAAAAAAATGAGTGCCAAGCAGCAAGAACATGACATTCCCGTTATATACAATATACAGTGCTTGCATGAGAAATGCATTTTTCATATATACATATACTGTCTGCACATTTCTCTGAGCTGGCTTCTGGCTGACTTCTGTCCTGTCGTGCAAAGTGGGAGTGCACTTGAGCACCGCTTCCCGTCATAACAATGTGTTTTGGCTTTAAATCTCGCCTCAGAGTTTTCAACAAAGTCTCGGAAACGGTAGCCCTGTTCATTGTCACAGCGATGGAAGGCAGGTCCTTTGTTGGCCCTCAGCCACTGTAACCCCGATAAACACTCCAGACCGGAGGATAAATGTCTTATTTACTTTTACTTCTTTACACTGCGAGCATGTTATGCATCTTGCTACATACAAAAATTCTTTATAATGCCTATTCCCCGGCAGTATTTGTGCTTCAGTGGTATACCATTGGCTCTGTTTGTTTATTTCTTTTGGGGTGTGAAACTAGGGAGAGACAGTGTTATAGAAACAAAACTCAGTGACTGCCCACAATAAAAACACTTAAGGGGAAGATATAAACTCTGTGTGCAATTGTGCTAATGTATTCTTTTTTTAAGTAAATAGCACAAAATGCATATGTTACAATATACAGTGTACACTTAAAAGCCCTATAAACCTATTTACTAAATCTTATCAGCACATTATTTTCTGCCAAGGTCACAACAGTTCTGCTTATTTTACACTAGAGATTTCTCTATTTGTGTTTTTCAAAGTGCTATACTCAATGATTTGACGTGGGCGGGCCTCAACTGGAAAAAGGTGATGTTAAAAGGTGATTTCTTTGCACCAATCAGGATTTAGCAACATTTGAGTCAAAGTCTGATGACAGTTGTTGGGGTGTCTGCATAATGTTGCAAGCACTGTGAATCAAACCACACCCACACAGTACTGATAAAGCAGATACACTGAATTTTTGAAAAATAAACTCTTAACAGGAAATACCTTGCGATGTTTTTTCCAAATTAAAGTTTGATTGTTGCTTATTTCGTCATGAATATGTACTTTTACAAATAGGGATGTCCAGATTAAGTACTTTTGGCCACAATCCCAATCATAGTAAAATATTAATATTATGTATCTGCAGATATAAGTCTACTACAATAATATTTACCTAAATGTTGATCAAATACGTAGGCCAATATGACATTCAAATAAGAGCTGTAGCCTTCTAAATTCAACCAATCTTATTTTTTAACAGCTACTTGATTCAAATACTGAAGGTCCTAGGTCAAATAATGTTTCGCATTCATACACTTGCTGCAACACCAGTAGGCTGAGGCCAACAAAACACAAAAGAGTACAGTGAAGAAATAATTTGATTTAATACTCGTTTATTAAAATAAGCCTGGATTAGCCCTTATACAGATACTTAGGAATGGCAGGGGACATCTCTAGTTATAAAGAAATAAGCATTGAAATCAAGTTTTCGGGGTTTTTAATACATTAATGAACCTATAGATGCTGGAGGTTACACAAAACAAGTAGAACAATTACAGTAACAACAATTACAGTAGCCCTTTTAACACAGAGAACATGCTATAAGGCTGCAACAAAGTCCCTTCTTCCTGCTGCCTTTTTATTTTACACAATTAGTCCACTTAAACAATCTTGCTGACATACTAGCTTATAACTACTTTCTAAGGTAAGAAGTGTTTGTATGCATACCTTTGCAAATGAATAGATGTGTTGATGCTGTTTATGAGTGTATGAAGGGTACAGAAAAAGGAAAAAAATGATAGCGCGTTTGAAAAGGAGAAAAAGACAAAAATAAAAATGAACAACTTTGACACTATGCAGTCACTTTAACCAGCCTGATAAACATATGTCTGAGTTTTAAGGAAAAAACTCAACAATGGATTCATTGCATCAACAGAGGTTATATAACTGTGTTAGTTGGCACCAAGCAGCACCTGTGGCACCATTTGAGATTTACAGAGCTCTTGGCACCTGTTCTGTGACTTTTTTTAAGTTATTGTGATCTATAGCAGCATTGTTGTAAGTGTAGCACGAGTTTGAGAGTTATTGTCCTGTGTAGAGATCTATCCATCTAAAGTCTTGGCCTTATTTCACTCAGGGCTGCTTAAGATCTGTGCTGGGTTGCATAAACTACCTTAAGATGTAAACTTCAGTTTGTCCATTATGCAAAATATTTCCCTAAGATGAGGAGTTCATTTAAGAGTGTTGTATAATGCCTCTTAGGTTGTTTTTTTGCCCAAGTGTTTGGACCAAGGCTTTCATTGCAGTAACTGTCATAATGTCATAATTCACATAACCTAAAGTAAATTTAACCCAGTCATGTACAAACAAGCAGATGTGGCAAGAAGTAATGGACAAAATCAATGTGAGCAATGATGCTGTGAAACAAACTATAGATGAGGTGATGAAGAAATGGGAAACTATTACTGTGACAGCAAGAAAAGAGATGACCAAACATCAACAAGAGTTGACAAAAACTGATGAGAATAAAACAATATAGCAACGGCTTATATATGAGACAGTAATGTTAATGTTTGGCTTGCTAGCTACAAAGTTGCTTGTACAAACCATAATGTTATAATGTTGATATTAACTTCACTGTTAACCCTCGTGTTGCGGGATTAACAGCTGAAAGAACAACAGGTAGGACTAATATGCAGGCTCTATGGATGCCTTGCCACATTAAGATATTATTAAATCTAACGGAGTTGAACTCACTTATGGTAATGTACTCCTTTTAAAAAATTACTTATGATTTGTTACGACTCATGGAGCCTGTTTAGCCTGGTACTAACATGCGCTTTCCTGATCCGAACAGAAATGGACAGCTGAGACACATCGCGGTTCACACCTGTATCTGTCATACATTTCCAGCTGACCACTTCTGTTCAGATTTCATTATTGCCTACTTTAATTACGGGAGAAGGTCAAAGGGCCCCCACACAGCTATAGCATCCACACTCTTGCTAGCTGCTTACTTGACACATCAGCGGTTGTGTCAGTATAGCTGAAGATATCGCTGTCAGCAGAATTCAACACGTCTCTGTCCATATAGCAAAATGATGGACAGTTCTGTGACACTTCATCCACCTTGTTGTAAAATGTGTGCTTGCAGTCCTTTTTTTTTTTTTTTTTTGACCACACAGACTGCACGCATCGCAAGCATGCTGACTGCACACGCTCCATACTCTGGTTCCAAACTCCAGTCCAGTCCAAAACACTGCGATCCAGTCAGTGGCAGCCGCTGCACCAGAGTGAAGTGAGTTTTAAGTTAGATATTTGAGAGACATTCACTCTGGACCCAGCATACTACCTAGTTTCTTTGTCTTCCACATTGGCAGTAGGACAACGGTTAACTACACTCCTGGCCCTCCCATTTACTGCTGGGGGCTAATGCGGATGGAACTGCATGCATGTCTGCGTGACTGCAGCTGTCCATTGACGTCCAAGATGGAAAGCATGGACCAATGGGTTTTCCCTGTCTCAAAAAATGTGTTTTTGTATCTTCTCCGCCTTTCCAATCATCATAAATTCAGCCATTTTCTTTTGTTCCACAGATTATTTCCTTTTAAAGAGACTGGTATGAGTCCCTTAAATTTTCTAAGGGAAATGGTCACTAAGGACCTTTTATCAATGCACAAGAAAATACTTAAGTAGCTAAGGGAAAACAAGTAATCAAAGGGTTTTCCCTTACAACATTCTAACATCCATATCTTTATGGTGATTTTATGCAAAATTTTTAATGCATCCTTAGGTGATAATTTAGGGGCAGTCTTAGCCAAAGTGGTTTCGTGCAACCAGCACTGGAGCCCCTGTAATCAACCTTCATAGTAATCACCAGCCCTAATCCTCATACCTTGGTTTCAGAGTGCCATCAGTGGAGTGAAATCTATAAACTTGGCTCCACATTCCAGCCCAGCTTTCCCTTTGGCAGCTCCAAGCACTGAGTGTATATCTTCATCTAATGCCTCACTAAGGGACTGCGATGACTGTTCTTATGTGGCTCCCTCATGGCTGAACAAGGCCTGTTCATGTAGCCAGAGACCAAATGCTGGATAAAGGAAATCCAGCTTGCTCCGATTTCTTATCCCCCTCCTATCAGAGAAACATAATGGCCTACAAACCGCTGCTCCCTCTAATAGACTGGCCTGCTTGTGGTTTACAGTCGGCCTTAAATGAGACGAGCTGATTAGAAACAGAAAAGAACGAGCAGATTAGACGGTGAGCAGCATGACGAGTGTGGAGGCATTCCAGGGTTTACAGCTGCCTGAAACACAATCCATCGCTCATCTGAAGGCCGAGGACGAGGAATAAAAGCGGGGTTAGAGAGAGAGAAGGCCAACAGCTCTTTATCTCGTGCCAGCCTGCTGCCTTTGATTCGAAAACATGGTACGCTTAGCTCATCCACCGAAACCATGTGGACCTCGTTAGCTCACCCTTTCAATTTACTCCCCCCATTTTATCTGTCATTTATAAATCTACCAAACAGCAAGCAATAAAAGAATCCTGGAAGTGTCTTTGTCTCAGTGCCCCTCTTATCTCAACCCTGCCACTTTAAGCTTGAAGGTTTAGCCAAGTCTTTGGGCTTTGAAGTGGTTAGGGGAGATTTTTTTTACCCCCGTCTAGGGCTGGGGGAGGGATAGGTATAGGTGGGGGTGCATTTGCCCCCAGGCAAATCTTGGAAGCAGGCGAGGCGAGCATTCCCCAGGCGCTTGGTGCATTCTCTCAGACTACATCAGGTACAAGGCCTCGAGGGGCTTTCTGTCACGCCAAGAATGTGAGTCAGGTTTCCAACCCAATGCCAAGGTGGAGCAGATCAAACCAGACTGCCTTTTGGTGGAATGTGAAGGTAATTAACAACAGTGAGAGTCAGATTCTGAGCTTTCTGTATCATCAAGCAACAAGTTCAGGCGGCCAGAGATGTCAGCTTCAAGAGTGGCCTGTCTGATAAGTAGCATTCCAGACCAGCTTTAATCAGATGATGTGATTTAATGTGGCTGTCAGCTGCCGAGTCGCGTCAGGCTTTTTCACGCAAACATTGATAATTATTGTGGGAAGGCCTTGCCCATATCAACAGCAATTTATATTCAAACTAAGACCGACTTCTTCAACCACTGACTGTCTGAAGATTCCTCAGCATTCCACAGAGACAGCGATTTATATCACTGAACCCTTGATAACACGCAAATGCATCCAACGTGCTGCTCCCCAGTGGCCGTTCATTCATTCCAATAAGAGAACCCAGTACAGCTGTATCATCCCTCTACAGATACATAGCACTTTGATGTTACATTGCAGCTGTTCAGTGTTTTGGATTCATGCCTCTTAATAGTTGCTAACATGTGTCAAGTAAAAGGAAATTTTTGGCTGGCTTTACGAGTTCTTTGTGATGTTTTACAGGCTTTTGACAGGAGTCATAAATGTATGTTGTAATGCTGTAGTTAGTGTCCATAACTGATCAGTCTTATCTCATGGAGACACAAAATCCACGTGTTTCGAACATGCACTTTGCAACTGCATGAATACTTATATATGAAGTATGACTTTTACTTTCCCTTGTCACTGTGTTAAAAGAGCGCTGTAGAGAGTAGGATGCAACTAATTAGTTAATAAATTGTGCAGTACACAGATCGGTCAGTGCTGTCCAATTCTCAGTCACTCTGAGATGTTGCAATGTTTGTAGACGTTTTTTTGAAAATTGCAAAAATAGTTGCAATTTTTTGTGCAACTTGTTCCAGTGAGAACAACAGGGAACAGATCTGAGTTCTGTGATTAGTAAGAGTTACCACCGACCATGCATATTTAAAAGAACTCACCTTGATTCTTTCAGCACATGCAACAGATGGATGCAGCCTCTGTCATGGTGATTTGTCTGTTGTCAGTGTGTTGAAGCCATTCTCTGGGTGTGTGTTTGCAGTAGTAAAGTGATTGTCAGTTGATGAGTTTTGTTTGTGTTCTGCCAAAATGTTGCATGCGGTGTAAAACAGGTTACCCCTTCCTTACCCCGTAGAGCATCAGGGAATTGCCTTACATGATTTTTAGCAGTAATTTTTGTTGGCAAATGCGAGACATTCATGCCGCATGTCTGCATCTTAACAATCAGAAACAAAAAAGTGAGTTTGGTGATTTGCAAGAAGTTGCAGTGATTGGACAAAATTGCAAGGTTGCACAGATTTCAAAAGGACGGGATGAATTTGTGTCATTGTTGCGATCACAACATCCTGGAGGAGCTGATTTCTGGATGACATTACAGCCAAAGTTAAGTCTGGTTCAATGTTTTTTCATCTGTATGTTACTCTGTGGGGGGGCCTCTGCATCTGAATTGAGTGGCTGCATTTTTTTGTCCCCCACACAGAGCCTGTTTCCACCTAGTATTAACATGCATTTTGAGTGATTCGATTGCAAGTGGACAGCTCTAAGTTTGTCTGTTACATTTGACATTAGAGTTGGTCATGTGTCTACATGTGTCTCAAATGACCATTGGAGATCTGATCTTACTCTCCCGCTTTAGTATATTCAAATAAACTGATAGCCTACATCATCTCATTAACCATCCTCAGAAAACTACTGCTGCAGGAGTGTGAGCTCTGCGCTGGGGATAGTTGGTGAGAGTCCGTCTGCACTCAAACAGTGACAGGACTTATTGTTAAGAAGAAAAATAACACAGAATAACATTAAAAAAAAATACAAGAGGCCTTATCTTTAAGTCCTGCGCTTTATTGACTCAGTAAGTGTAAGTGCTGAATTTCAAAGTGCCATCCGTTTAGAAGTGGTGAAATTTAAATGTTTTGTGATGGAATTGTCTCCACTTTTATTTCATTTTCTGTTGGCTTTACTGACAGATAGCTGGCTAGCTGCATTTACATGATAAACATAGTGCCCACTGTTCACTGCCCACTCTCCTCTGGTCTTTACTGGTTAGCGATCCTTGGCTGCCCTGCAATGTGCACCACCTGGGTCAGGTGGGAGCTAGCTAGTGACATCGCTCATGAGCAATTACCGTTGGTAATGCTGTCCTGGTGGTGGGACTGCGTTGCTGCCAAAATGTGATAGCCACCCACCGGTGTCCCCCAAGTTGCACCCATTGAGTAAGCCACCTTATTTTGAGCTGCAAAATCCCTTTAGCATTGTTAACTGTTTTAGTTCCACTTGTTGTGCTGAAGCTGCTAACAGCAGGCCCAGGACACATTAGCAGTCACATTGCTAAAGAAAATGTGGCCACATGTGGCTCAGACCACCTCTGCCAGATCTCAAGCTGCATTGAGGACGCATAGGTTCATTCACACTTGTACTTAGAGCTGTCCACTTCTGATCCAATCACCCAGGATGCATGTTTGACCAGGTGTGAACAGGGCCAAAGTGCTAATATCAGTCTGAACACTGATCTACATAAGGCCATTATAGAGGTCTGGATGCATGTGTACTCTGTCAGCAGACCGGCTCATAGTGTTACTGTCATTTACATGTGACTAAGGTGGGGCAGAAAAATGAATGTGCGTGTTTGATTTGCATTTGCATTTGATTTGCAGACACAAATGAGTCTTACTCTTTGTTTTAGTGTTTCTTTTTATCTCTCCCTTTCTCCCTCCACCTTTTCTGTGTCCGTACAGTAAATATTTGTCTTCCTTTTCAGCAAAGTGTATCAGTTAAACATTTCTTTGAGCTCATTTGGCTCCTGTCTCATTTAGGCCTGGGTCAGAACGAGCAGCTTGTCAGGTCAAAGAATGGATTTTTCTTTGAACACTCAGCCCATGATGTCATGGTAATATGAAACTGTGATATTGTTTGAATCTGGCAGACAGAAGAACAACCCTCCATCAGCAGGCTGTTATCCAAAGACAGAAAAGCAAAACCCCCCATTGTCTGTCTGAAAGTGTTGAAACTTGTTTGTAGTGTTTGTGGCTGTTCATTATGGCTGCTGTGTTTATGTTGTCTGTGCACATCATCATCCTTTTATGTAACATACAAATCTGTCAGTCTCTCCCCAGGTGAGTAACTGAGTAACCAGGCCCAGGTCGCGACACTTTCTATAGCCTGAGTGTGTGTGTAATGAGCAGAGAGGGGGGTCGTATTTGTTGAGTCAGAGTATTTACGAGGAGCCCAGCCCACCATTTGAACAAGTCGCTGCTTGGAGTGTGTTATTCCATCTGTGAGCTGCTGACGGAGGGATTTCCAAAGGTGGCAGGAACAGGACGGCTAATTTTCTTCTCCTTTTCCCTGCCGTGTCTGTTTTTGCACAGAGATTACTCTAGTGTCATTTTTATCTCAAGTGTAAGACCCGAGCTTAAGGCAATATTTAACTTGGAGGGAGCATTCACACTTAGCACGCACACCTCATGGACAATGAGCTGCAGACTTCAACTGACCTGCTGATCTGTATCCACAACCACTGTTCCGGCTTTTCTTAGTCTCAGTCGAAGTTTTCATAACCTAGTCTGAATGTTATTCTCCTCATATATATAAAAATCCTGCACATACACACAAATATTGTCTCATCAGCACTGTAAAAAATGTAGCTATGTTCTGCAAAGAGCTGGCACAAAACAACATGTTTACCTAGAGGAGGCCTTGGTGTTGAACCTCACGCTGTACTATTAGTTGTAGGTTTTCTTCCTCTTGACCAAAAGGGAATTCCACAGCCCATTTTCACGGTTTTCTCTGGTCATGTGGCTCCAATTTTATAAGTTTTTGTTTCTCTATAGACAGCCTACTTTTATGAAAAGACCGTCTTTCCAGCAGTGAAATACTTCTTAAATAGCTGAGGCACCTGAAATAGAGTATAGCATCGTTAACATTGAATAAACTTATTAGATTTTTAGAAAATATAATTTGAGCCATATTAAGCTTTGGGAGAAACACTTACCTTAGTAAAGCACAGAGATCGTGCTACAAGGCTGCAGCAAAGTCCCTTCCATATGCGGCCTTCAGATTTTCATACAGAACTAAACAACGGCAGCTAAATGCTGCTGCAATGTGTGATTTTGGACAGCATGCTTTAATGCAGGAACCAAAAGAGGCGTGATGGGCCTGACGTTGAACATAACAGCTTCGGCCTCTAGTGTGACATGTAGCATATGTGTCAGCAACACTTTATAAACAGTAACAATGGTGTTAATAACAATCAGTTACAGTCCCTGTTACATGGCGACTGATCTTGTCTTCTGCCCATAGGGTAAGGAGCTTCTGGTCCTTGCTGATTTCCAAATTTGTGGACATTTTCAGCCGAGGTACTTTTTCTTTGAGTTAGCTGCTAACTGCTACCACCATCATCTACTTTTTAAATCTTCCACGGTGGGTTGCACACATAACACCCTATCAAAATGCCAAACATGTGCTGCCCATGATTCCATCCTGTTTATGCAGACTTTTTTTCAGCACTGCTATTACCTCCGATTTTGGCTTAAAGGCGAGACAACTCTGTTCCTACGTTCCACAATTGTGCCTTTTAAACAGATCGGTTTACGCAGCATAATGGCGTGAAATTCCCACCTTGAAAAGGCCGCGTAAAAGGAGATAATGAGAGCGCAAGTCACGGGTTGAGGTGAAACATGAGGGAGGGGTTGCTTGTAACAATAGAGACTTTACTGGATGTGTTGCATTGGCAAAACAAAGTTGTTGTTGTTGCACCTTGAGGGAACAGGCTATAAAAAATAAAGATGAGGAAAAAGGCTATTTTGTGACCATGTGTGCCAGTGATTAGTGAAAGAAAAATCCTGTCTTGCTCATGGTATTACAGAATTTCTAGTGTCACCTTATGTGACAACACATAGTATGGAGACCAGACATGATTCCCTCTGGTAAGAACCTTGTAGTTTGTGACCTTCTGTCACCGGTCAGTCATGTAGTGTGACACAACGACTTCAGGACTCCCAATTACAGGACAGCAACTTGTGTAATGTGAAAAGTGCAGCGATGTGACTACTTTGTAAGTCTTGTAGTGTCAGTCTTGGAACTCATCAGATATCAATCTGATGCAATAAAGCCTCTGGAAGTAACAATATTTCAGGAGATCGAGTGTAGCAAGTGAATATCTGGGCCAAGATTTCCTCTTTCGTGTGCCGCACTCTGTTAACAGTTCAATTTGCAGCTTGAACAGGCCCAGACATCATTTTGGCCGAACTCTAGAATCAGATATATCCATATGAATGCAGATCAATAAGACAAAAGCTAATTAAAAGCTAAGGGCTGACCCAAAAGCTGTGAAACTTTGATCATCACTGTTTACAGTAGTTATCCAACAATTTTCATTATGCATTAACATTAATTATTTTAAATTATTCTCACATCAAGTGTCTGGAATGATGATACCAAAATCCTTCTCACTGCCTACAGATTCTGCATACATATGCAGATATTTGTTTATATACAGTACAGGCCAAAAGTTTGGACACACCTTCTCATTCAATGCATTTTCTTTATTTTCATGACTATTTACATTGTAGATTCACACTGAAGGCATCAAAACTATGAATGAACACATGTGGAGTTATGTACTTAACAAAAAAAGGTGAAATAAATGAAAACATGTTTTATATTCTAGTTTCTTCAAAATAGCCACCCTTTGCTCTGATTACTGCTTTGCACACTCTTGGCATTCTCTCCATGAGCTTCAAGAGGTAGTCACCTGAAATGGTTTTCACTTCACAGGTGTGCCTTATCAGGGTTAATTAGTGGAATTTCTTGCTTTATCAATGGGGTTGGGACCATCAGTTGTGTTGTGCAGAAGTCAGGTTAATACACAGCCGACAGCCCTATTGGACAACTGTTAAAATTCATATTATGGCAAGAACCAATCAGCTAACTAAAGAAAAATGAGTGGCCATCATTACTTTAAGAAATGAAGGTCAGTCAGTCCGGAAAATTGCAAAAACTTTAAATGTGTCCCCAAGTGGAGTCGCAAAAACCATCAAGCGCTACAACGAAACTGGCACACATGAGGACCGACCCAGGAAAGGAAGACCAAGAGTCACCTCTGCTTCTGAGGATAAGTTCATCCGAGTCACCAGCCTCAGAAATCGCAAGTTAACAGCAGCTCAGATCAGAGACCAGATGAATACCACACAGAGTTCTAGCAGCAGACCCATCTCTAGAACAACTGTTAAGAGGAGACTGTGCGAATCAGGCCTTCATGATCAAATAGCTGCTAGGAAACCACTGCTAAGGAGAGGCAACAAGCAGAAGAAATTTGTTTGGGCCAAGAAAGACAAGGAATGGAGATTAGACCAGTGGAAATCTGTGCTTTGGTCTGATGAGTCCAAATTTGAGATCTTTGGTTCCAACCGCCGTGTCTTTGTGAGACGCAGGAAAGGTGAATGGATGGATTCCACATGCCTGGTTCCCACTGTGAAGCATGGAGGAGGAGGTGGGATGGTGTGGGGGTGTTTTGCTGGTGACACTGTTGGGGATTTATTCAAAATTGAAGGCACACTGAACCAGCATGGCTACCACAGCATCCTGCAGCGACATGCCATCCCATCCGGTTTGCGTTTAGTTGGACGATCATTTATTTTTCAACAGGACAATGACCCCAAACACACCTCCAGGCTGTGTAAGGGCTATTTGACCAAGAAGGAGAGTGATGGAGTGCTGCAGCAGATGACCTGGCCTCCACAGTCACCGGACCTGAACCCAATCGAGATGGTTTGGGGTGAGCTGGACCGCAGAGTGAAGGCAAAGGGGCCAACAAGTGCTAAACACCTCTGGGAACTCCTTCAAGACTGTTGGAAAACCATTTCAGGTGACTACCTCTTGAAGCTCATGGAGAGAATGCCAAGAGTGTGCAAAGCAGTAATCAGAGCAGAGGGTGGCTATTTTGAAGAAACTAGAATATAAAACATGTTTTCAGTTATTTCACCTTTTTTTGTTAAGTACATAACTCCACATGTGTTCATTCATAGTTTTGATGCCTTCAGTGAGAATCTACAATGTAAATAGTCATGAAAATAAAGAAAACGCATTGAATGAGAAGGTGTGTCCAAACTTTTGGCCTGTACTGTAGATTAGTGTGGTGTGAACAAGGCATAAGTGAGACAATGCAAATTGCTCAAAAGGAACAAATCTAGTGTTTCAAATGTGAATTTGAATTGATTGTTCAAAGTGCTATCTAGTAAATACATTGATGTGTCAGGATCTGTCTGATTGGGTTCAACAGGTGATTGATCAATCACACTGGACATTAATGTCACAGTAAATAATCAGAGCAGCACATTGCAGTAGTGCGACTAAAGAAAATCTCCTGAATTTTTACAATTTTGGAAATTAAGAGAAACTTGAGAGCTGACCAACAGAGTCTATATTGGGTTCTTCAGGGGGAACCTTACAATGTGATATGAAAATTACATATGTTTTGATGGATTATTTTGTCAATACTGCCCACCCTTAATGGCTAATGACAGCATAATTATGTGAAATGATGAAATCGATGTTTAATGTAATCCCATCTGTTGTTTGTCCAAAGATTATATCAGGAAAAGAGTATTTATTCAAACTAAATTTGTTAGTCAGTTATCACAGTTAGCTAGGAATAGGGCTGGACAAAATGAAGAAATTATCACAATGTTTTCAACCAAATACCTGGATATCAATATTGAGACGATATTGTAGGGATGATTATCAGTGCTTTCACAAAGTATTTACACAATGAGATTTTTGATAAATAATCATCAGTAATGTGGATATAATGACAAAGTGGGTAAAGGCAAATAATAGAACAGCTAGAACAGTTTGGTAAGTACAGAAAATTACATCAGTTTACTGTAATTCAGCCTCTAAAACCAGGAAAAGATTACAATTACCATATTGCAATATCCAAAATGTAAAACGATATCTAGATTCATATGCAGATATTGATATATTGCCCAGGCCTAGCTGTTAGCTTGTCAGTTAATTTCTTAGCTAGCTGTAAAACCATCAGTGAAACCTCGCTGCTGTGCTCAGCTGTGACGCTGGATAGAAGGTTGCTGTGAAGTGAATTACACAATCTTGTGTTATTTGCAGCTCTGCTGACAGCCTCCTATTGAGATGCAACCAACTTTGAACAAACCTTGCCATTAATTGCCGTGTTAATGTTAACAGTCACAACACCACCTGAAATACATGCAAGGGGGAAATATTTAAAGCTGTCGAGTAGAAATTGTTGAGCAGATAGCTCTTAAGTTTTTACGGATGTGGGAAAACAAACAGGTTCGCCCGTCAGAGAGGAAATGCCCTACACCAACACAAACAAACACACAGCTCAGTCATTCATCGTCAGCCACCCCTGACCATTATGTGTCCATTTTGGCCCTCCTCACCTCGCTGGTCAATCAGGTCTTGACGTCCTGTGTGTCCAGCCAGAAGCAGTCTGGCCTCCATGGGTAATGGAGCGCAGTAACGGAGCCCCAGGGGTCCCAGAGGCCACCAGTGCTCCTCAGGGCTTTAACAACCCTCAGCTCAGTGGGCCAGACTGCTGTTCTCACCTGCTAACTGAACTGACTCTCCCTGACTGACTGTCTGTCCACATGCAGGTGTTAAAGTGTCCTGCTGCCTAATTAACCCTTTCCTGTTCCCAGGAGGACCTCCAGCAGTGTCTATTGTAGCTTTACAATGGAGCTAAGGGGGCAATGAGCATAATTGGCCTAAAGTACGAGCAGGGATTTGGGTGGCCATAAATTGCTTTCTGATTGTCTGAGTGCCAATATGAGACTAAGATGTGTATTCCAGCATACAGTGAAGAACATATATGCTGATGTTACTGAAGGGAACTTCAAGAATTTGAGAAATGTTTGCCCATATTCCCAGTCTGAGATAATCTTGTATATGAAGTTTGGCAGAGAGTGCAACAACTTATAATGCTACTATAGCTGGAGAAAATCTAAAAAAATAAAAAAAAACACCCTGCTTTCTTTGGAGTGTTTATTCCAGACTTCTAGACTTGTGTAAGTGGCCACGTCTTCGTCACACTCTGCATCATAAGAATGTTTGATGATACATCAACATGTTCCAGTCATCCATGTTGAATCTTCCAGCTAACACCCTATCTGCTCATCTCTTCACAGAAACGGAAACGCAGAGAGAAGGATGACGGTGACGCAGTCAGCCTCTGCAGCTTTGACTTCAAGGTAAATCATGTCAGCAGACACTCAGATTCATTTCCAGTTAGAAACGCTGGGGCTCACCAGACTCTCATGTGAAGAGGAAACACTGTTTTAGAGAAAACCCTTGGTAAGATTTTTTTTTTGAGGAACACCTATTTTTGAAAGTTTTTGTAATGGTGTTTTACAGAGTGTTGAAAATCACAGTAGGGAAAGTGAAACCTATGCATTTGTAGGAAGTAATCATTTTTTGTTTGCTGGGCCCCCTTTGTCATGCGTCAAAGACCACTGTGTCTGTAAAGCCCACTTTGAGAATTAGTGAATGGGCTCTACATGTTTTTCTTTGCCATGAAGTCACAGCCAATTCAGAGACTCACTTATAAACCATTCATTTTACTTTCACAAGATGATAAATTTGGAATAAAGCCTTTATATCCAAAATTAGAGCCAACTCAGGCATTTTTAATGGCCTAACATTTTACAGTAGTAGGCTGAGTGACAACAGGCTGGTAGAACAATTGCTTTGCAGGAAAATTAACAAACACAGTTATTGTAATGGTGTCCTAGCTAATACAAAGTTTTTTGTTGTTTTTTCTCTATTATATCATTAACTGTAATAAACAAAACAATTTTTGGACTAAAAGAGGAGGAGGAAAAGGAAAGATGGTGTGATCAGAAGTTGCTCCAAAATGTTGTCTCTGCTGAGTTCTAGACACGTGTAGTAAAATATATACATTCCATTGTAGCTTTATCTACACTTCTGTTTGTTACTTTTGTTTGTTGTGTTGTTAATGTGGCAACCAGGGGTTGTGTTAGAGTGAATAATGGAAAAAAATTTATTTATTATTTTTAAGAAATGTTGATCAGGCCAACCACACCCAAACAACTAATAGAGAAATTAGTATTCTCAAATTGACTATCAGTTACCGACAACGCCACCCCAAGAATTTCACCTGGAGAATTATGCTAACCCTTTTTTTACAGTAGTTAAAGCACACAAGTTCGTTGACTAATGAAGGCTTGAGACTGGGTCCAGTATAAAAAGTAAGTTAATTTTATTTAACAATTTATTATTTTATTTAACACATTTCAGTAAAAATCATTTATACCCACACACACACTCACTCGAAGCAACCCCACAAATACTCAACGGGGCAAATAAATAGATTGGGCTTAAATCAGGGTTTAAGTAATAAACCACACAGAACTTAACAGAACCCCTCAAAACACACAAAGAAAACAAATAACTAAATCGAATTTTAAATCAAGATTAAATTAATAAACCACACATGATGCAAACGAAGGTAAACTGTCAAACAACCCACAGCAAACAAATAGAAAATAATCAGAATTAATCTTGAATTTATCAAAACTGATAAACCCAAATAAACATACAAAGCAATCGAAGCAAAGAAAAATAACTAATTGAGGATAAGTAAGCCAAAACAAACATGCAAAACAACCCAAACAGAAAATAATAACTATCAAAAGTAACTACAACCCCCGACACATGCAACCCAATAAACTATTAATTTAAATTTAAATTTAAATTTAAATATTAAGATATGTACACCCCCCACGCGCTGCAGCGCACGAGGGGAGGTGCAGTGGCGGACACTCGCGTCCTGTAATTGACTCCGACAAGGGAGAGGGGAGACCCGGAACTGCACGAGGGACAAAAACCAATTTTGAGGACGACTGCAAGAATTTAGAAAAAGCACACAGAACCACGCAGCAACTGCAACATACCCAGGATCGGCGGGCCGAGAGATCCGGCCGTGAGGCGATCAGGTGAGGCGACCAGGTATGGCGACCAGCGGAGGCGGAGCAGACGGAAGCTCCAAGGCAAGAGGGCTCCCAGTGCGCAACCACCCACCTTTATAGACTGCGCCCCCAGCCGAAACAGACTGATGCTGCAGCCCTAATTAAAGCACCACACAGCTACCCCTTACTGCTACATTAAGACACATCTGATAGCAACAGAAACTCCATGTTCCATAACTACAAAATGGTGCCCATATCTGATGTCTTACTGTATCTGGAGTCAGTGCTCGCTCTGTTTATTTAGAACATATCATCAAAATGACTAAGCTTATCACAGAGAAACATCTAGATAAAGCCTGTGTTTGTCTGGTGAAGAGCCTGTTGAGGTCTGCTGTGGGATCTCTAAATTGAAGAACCTGCTTTGGAGTAACTGAAAGGCGGGACTGGCTGGGTCGGAAAATACACCTCATTTGGTGTGTGGGTGTGAAATGATCACATTGTGAACAAAGATCTGTCAGTTCTTTTTCAGTGTAATATGATTTCGTCATAACTGAACACAGTTAGCTTCAGGCACATTTCACCTTTTTACCAGCAATGCAGCTGATCTGAATGACGGTGTCCTGCATGTACAAAAGCAGACTGTTCTCATGTACTGTTAGTATACATATCTGCGAAAAGTAATGCAGCAGAATTCATATATAACCCACATAATGGTGAAGGCTGCGATCACTTGATGAATGTGCCAACAGGAGTAAAGAAAGAAGTAGTATAAAGACAGAAAGTCTCTGTAAGGATGCAGAATGAGGGGTGGTAGATAGGTCAAACAAAGACATGACTTTTCCCCAGGACATGTTCATGTTCTGTGTGAAACCAAGTGAACCTTGAGTCATTTTACGGTACGTCATCACATTACTTTGAGTGTGTAACTTTACGTTAAACACGTAATGTGATAAAGCCCAACTATGATTCTTTTCCCAAACCTAACCTACGTAACTTTACTGTCCTCAACCTAACTTACATAACTTGACGTTAAGAATGTAACATGGTGATGCCCAATCATGATTCTTTTTCCAAGCCTAACCTAACCAGATACATTGACAGTATCTCAAACTTTACTAGCTTCATTTCTTATTTTTTGGTTGCCCACCTCTTCTGAGGAATATTTAGGTAGAAAACTCCTCTCGTGCTGAGGGTGCAAACAGTTTAGAGCCAACCCATGGCCTCCCTCCATCTATTCTGACTCCATGCAGGCTGTTTTTGTCCTGCGCCCACATGAGAGGGATTAGCAGAGACGTACAGCCTGAACTTCTGTAACCAGTTGGATCAGTTGCTCTGATTTAAGTAAACAAAGCTTTAACAGTGTTGTGGAGAGTCCTGGGGGCCACTCCTTGATTCATATCAGAGCAGCGCTCAGTGTGCTGCTCCGACTTTCTTCTCCTCCAGCGCAGTCTAATCCCTGCACTTTCTGTTTAACATTCAGAGGCAGTTATAGTAGAAAACCATATGGCTGATGGTACGCTGCTGTTTTTGCTTCTGACTTCATATGGAGTTAAGTAAAAGTCAGAGCTGCAAGGAATGGTCTTTGAAAGCAGTTCTTTTACAGTATCCCATTTTTGTTGTGTAGTGTTTATTAAGATTTGCCATGATTAGGGCTGCAACAAACAATTACTGTCCTTATGTATTTCCGATTTATTTTCCATCACAATTTCTTAAAGCCCAAAGTAACATCTTCAAAAGTCATTTTGTCTGAGCAACAGACCAAAACTAGAGGACATATGAAGTTACTATGACATTAGTACTCTCCAGATGTAAACTGTGGCTATAAACCTGCCATTGGGTGCTGATTTCAGCCGACATTCTCCCACCCTTGCGCTATCTGTGTGTTAACATTTTCAAAATCCTCTTTGCTACAGGAAAAGAAAAACCTCAGAGCTAACAGCCTACACTCTGAAAATGGCAAGTTTTGATGAAAATTTGGATCCTGCAGGACTCTTGTGCTTGATGTTGATCTGTTTTCTGACACAGCTAGACAGAGCAGATTTGCCACATCTTCTTACCCTAACAGCAGCATGTGCCAGTGACAGTGACTTAACTTTGTTGTCACGCTGCATTTCCCCCGACGCTGCTAGGCACTGTTAAACAGTAACGTACTCTGACGCTGACCAAGCGGCGGTATTTGACAACTTCAGAGTGAGACTGGGCGTAGCACTGCCCATGACGATTGTGATTGATTTAAAAAAATACAAACAACCCACATCATTTTTCCCTTATAACAGATGGATAATGTGTGTTTCCAGACCTTTTGCTAGTGCTGACACAGCGCCTAGGAGAAAGGTTAGGCTACACAAGACTGCTATGATGTATGAGAAGAAAAAAAAAAAGTGGCAAATCTTTACATGTTAGAGGGCTGGATGCTGGACATCTAGCATTTTTGCTCCAAAAAATAACTGAAACAATCAATTCAGGTATTAGTTGCTGTTGAATTTTCTGTTGCTCAACTGATCTTTTCAACACTAGCTATGATTAGGGGTGTAATGATACACAAAATTCTGTATGGTTCAGTAAATGCTTGGATTTTAGGGTAATGCAGACTACTTGAGGTATACAACCTCAGGCTAACTCGACAAGCATGGTTTATCTAACAAACAACTATCGCACTGCCTAAGCTTTCCAGGTGGAACTAACACTTTAAAAGATATGTTCTGCACATGCTTTACACATAGGCTCAATCTGACTGTATTTGGCTGTCAGCTTGAATTACTTGGTTCACAGGGATTACTTAACCAAACATCAATTCAGTAACTGGGTAGACCTGAAGTGAACAAAACAGTCAGACTTAAAATACCCAGAGGTCTGGTTTTAAAGTAATAACTACCACTGGAAATATGACGTATTTATGTGATGCCAAATCTATCATCATAACTATCAGCCCACTCTACTGTGGAACTGTCAAACTCACACAGTGTTCAGACTGTCTTCCTGTTTGCGGGCCTACGTGCTCCCTGTGGGTGAGTGCCTTAGAACCAGAATGTTGCAATGACAAGTTCATTGTACCTGATAGACATGAGTCACCTGAGAGGTAACTTGAACGTGAATTCCCTGAAAACCTCAAAGAGAAAATGAAACCTTTTTAGTTTATAGTAAAAACACTGATACACATGATCAGCTGGCAACTGTTCACCAAGGTCTACCTTTGCACTGTAGTGCTGTTGTGTCACCCCTGTGCCATATCCACAGAACATGACTTATTCATTTGTGTGTGTGCAACCATGACAAAGGACTTTATATTAACTTGGCAAATTGTGTTTTTATGTTTGTGTCTGACAGCTGAAGCTCCATCAGTATCACAAAGCGTCGGCGGTATCACTGTGAGTCTTAGTTACCGCTCTGTGTTTGGTAGCAACCAGCCCTGCTCTGGGTGTGTGAACACTGGCAAAAAGAAAACACAGTGTTGAGTAACCCTAGCATGTTAGTCTGGTTGGAGAACTGTGGTTTTTCTACAGGCTGCTGTGTGATTAGATCACTGTCTACATCTTTAGTCTGTACTTAATTGCAGCCACAGAGGAGTGGAGGTATTTATAGTTACTCGCTCTCTGAACAGAAACTTCCTGGATTAATAGTAGTTCTCCCAATCACGCCCTAACCTCGGGGGGTTGGGTTGGTTTTGAACTTTACGGGCACAGAAAATTAGTTAGAGATTTCTTCGTCATAACCCTTCAAGTCAGAGAAACTGCAGATGCTTCCAGTATATGAAGTATATGTGTCTCAATCATATAGCAATCAAACAACTGTCTTCCTTATCATTTAGAAAATTATTTATGTCAGCTACATGGATAAATAAATGAATATCCAGCAAAATGTTTTTCATATAGAATGTAAGCTAATAGGAATTAAAACAGAGTCTCAACTTAGTGTCTTGTGCACTGTCGGATATTATTATTACAAAGGCGGCAGCTGAATTTGCTATGTGACCATATTAAATGACCCACTGATGACACTATGTATTAAATGACAGTGATAAGCAGAGGCCAGCTTTGTGTTATAACAATGTGGGTAGTATGTGTAAATGAACTATTGTGCTTGAACTTCGCTTAATCTTGGATCTCCTTGCTCATCTCCCAGTGAAACTTGTCACCTGGAAGATTTTTGCTGCTTCTTAGGATGTTGCTCGAACTACACCGATTGTACTTCCTCATTTTTGTATGCCTGCGACCACTAATGCAAACTCCGATCAAAGTTTAAAACTAGGCAGTGCTGATCAGATAGAAACCAAGTTTCTGTTACTGTATTGCCAGGTTCTTGCCTAAAATGTTTTTAGAAACATATTTTAGTGTACCGTTTCTCTGTAATACTACAATTTGGAAACGGGAAGTGGGGGCCAAAGTGTTTCCTCTTTTGTGTAAATGGAAGCTTAAAAAAATGAGGTCAAGCAGTAAAACTTGACAATGCTGGTCAAATATAAACCATAATTCTGTTTCTGCATTGCCTGTTTCTCACCTCAAATGATTTCAGAAACATTTCAAATTCCCATTCAACTGCAATACAAAGTTGTTTCTTACCACCTGCCTGCCACATTGTTTTTGGACAAGGCACAGTGCATTCTACCTGTTGAGCAAGAGCGAATGCCACAGTCTTTTTTTTCTGTTTTCTCTGAACATGTTGCACCAATTTCAAAAGTATTTGTGTCTTTCCCTGGGTAGGGCAAAAAATCGAAACAGTATAGTATGCAATATTTTGTGTGGCAATATTGTATGGATACATAGATGCCAAGTATTGATATTTTCATTGTATAACTTATTAACATTGCAAATACAATACTGCTATAATAATAAAATAGATTGCTTTTTCAATCCACTAGATACATTTTGATGGAATTAACATGAGTGAAGTGAGATGAACAGACCTGATCTTATAAGAATAAACAGATATTGACAACGTTTTCCTTTAGGGACATAATTTACAGTTCAGAAGAGGTAATAAATGGCAGTATATGGAAATATATTTTATGGCAATACTTAGCATATTGCAAACCATTTTACATTACAACAATATTGTATGGTGACCTAATTATCATGATAATATCGTATTGCGAGGCCTCTGTTGATTCCCACCTCTACTTTCTACTGCACAGCCTAGTTTAAAGAAAAGGCCATCTTTCCAGCAGTTAAAATACTTCTTTAAGGCTTTAAAATCAGTTTTAAAGTCAGCCTAATGCAACCTGCAAGTGAGCAGGAAACACTCCTCTTCTTCAGAAATAGCAAGAAAGTAAAGTAATAATTAAAGATGTTTTGCAAGCATTGCTGGTCTTTCTGTAAAAGTCCTGTCATGTCTGAATGAAGTCATTACAAACGCACATTTCCATATTTACAGAAGGAAAGATAAATAAATGATATCATGTGGCTTGATAAAAAGTTGCTTATCTGAGAGGTCTCTTGTTGCTACCCAGAGAGATGAATCTTTCAGTCATCCCCACCCCCCTCCCCTTTCCTGTTACTAAACTCCATCAGCAGAGGGCGGCAACACCTCCTCCTTGTTGTTTTAAGCCAGTCAGCACTCGGCAGTGTTTCTTTGCCCAGGCTGCCTGCTAATGCCTTCCCCTAAAGCTGTAATTAGGCCCTATGCGTCCTGTCCTCTGCTGATGATGTGGAGTTTAAGTTGAGCTCAGCCCTTCAAGCCTCAGGGCTCAGTCCGTCCCTGGCACGGCATAGGTTAGACAGCGGTGAAACTGTATTACTCATCCTACTTCAGCACTCTGAGAGCAGACTGGCATGTGTGTGTGTTTTGGAGTGTAAATCGCGGCTGCACTGCAGCTGCAGCTCAGTGTGGCTAGAGGCTACGAGGCCAGGCAGGCCGAGCCATGTTGAGTTGAGTTTTTATAGTGGCTGGGCCAGACGTACAGCTGAATCAGCCCGAGGTCTCCCCATACAGAGTGAGTAACAGCAGGACTGCACACAGAGTCTTCTGAAGGCACGCATAGACTACACACAGACAGTCAGATTCATTTTTTTTATCAGATCCTCTCTGACTCCTCAGTCTGCATAGTTTTTCGCTCTGCTGTCTTATTTCTCTCTTGAACTTTCTCACTTCTGAGCCTGAAGTCATTCCCGATCCCCCTTCACTTTGTTTTGGTGGTTTGTGGGTGACGTAATTCCAACTCGGCGTCCTGTTGTTCTGCAGCAGATGAGCTCTCCTGACCGCTGCGTCAACAAACCCAAAGAACAAGGTGTCAACATCTATACACCCCGATCAGCATCTGTGTTTTGTCACCCACGCACCCAGCAACAGCATGAAGCCTGTGTCCTGTTTCACACCTCCATGTTGACCCAGGAGGATGAAGCAGAGCCATGACCAGGCTTGTCCATTTGCCCCAAAACACACACACACACACACACACACACATATTGTGACACCCTGCCTTGCAGCACCTCCACATTAGCTGCTCCATCAGGCCGAACACCTCCACTTTTCGCAGTGCATTTGTGCGCCAGCTGCATGGGTGTGTAGAATCTGTGGCTTCAGGTGTGGTTGTCCTTCAGCCATCTGCCTGCCTGGGTGTGCACACATGCATAAAAAAAAAGAGACACAAATTTGATTTCAGCTTCTTTGTCTTAGCTGAAACTGGCCAACATGTTGCCCTTTCCCCCACTGTTGGACCAATCAACATATGGGTGGCATTTGCACCCCCCCAGTGGTACTCAATATACAGGTTTCAGTTTCAACATCTGGCTGAGTGTGTTACAATGCTCCCCTATTGATATTCTAATTGATCACCTCCCCCATTTGAAATGATGAGACTGATAACAGCTCTGTTTAAAGCAGAGAGCAGAGAGCATTGCCCCTCAAAGCAGAGACTGCTTTGATAATTAGCTGGCAAGAGGGGACAAAGTAATAATGACTTTGTAGTTTGTTAATTAGTACAGAATTAGTCATTTAGTTCCAAACATTTTAGTACCTGATACCAACCTGGTAAAAGCTGAGATGAAATAATCCCCCTTTTTGTGTTAGGGCTAAAACTTTTGATCTAGATTTGACTTTTATCTTCTCATGACTGTAACACTCATTACTCATCACAGTGATGTGGTAAAATAGTTAGATACGAAGCTGAACATAGGTGTAGACATGTGCATTTGTCTCCACAAATAAAAACCTGAAAGCAGAAGAGGACTCTTATTTTGACAAAATTATTGAGATTTACATCATAAATTGATGCACCAAAGGCACCAATTGGTGCAAAATTGTCTGGGGCCAGTTGTATAAAATACTTTAAGATTTTCCTCAAAGTCCTAGTTAAGGTTTCCCTCATAATAAAATCAGTTGCACAAAACACCCTTAAGCCTTCTCCTTAAGGTTTCCTTAAAATGTTCACCTAAGTATACATGGTTTTGGCCTTACTTAAGGAATCTCCAGACTGTTGCACAAAAAACCTTAGCAACCAAAGCAAGGTAAGAAAAAACAAAAACCCAAAACAAAACACGTAAGGTATTTCTGACCTCATTTTAACTGCAACATGACCGAGTTTATGGTGATATACGGAAAAAAGAAGACCCTAAGAAGAGTGTTCTGCGACCAAGAGAATCCGATGGATATGCTTTTGATTTGGCTTCTGCCATTTTTTCACTATCGAACTATAAGGCAACTTTGTGAGACGATAACAGGCATCACAAGCAAACAAACAATCTCCATGGAAACTTTTACCACTGTAAAATCTCTTTCAAGGCAGTAAATGAGTTAACGTTCTTTCTTAAGTAAGGAAACCTTTTATGGGATTCTGTGCAACTGTGTAAGTCCCTCAGCTCTGAAAGAATAAAGCCCTACATGTCATACTTAAGGAGAAAACTAAGGGTGTTTTGTGCAATCTGTTGGAGGACTCCCAAACCCTGCCATTTTATATATGCCCCTGCCAGTGTTGAATTGAAACCTACACCCTTAAAACTTAAACTGTCTAACTCACAATTAAAGTTTTCTTGAACTTAAACTTTAGAACAAAAAAAGCTGAATTCTGAAAGCTAAATTCCATCTGTTTTGGTGTGTCTGTGTATATATATACATATATATTTATATTCAACCACTGTATTTACTATCACCACCTTCATTTATGAGTTTTGTTGTTTTTTTTTCAAATCAAATAATTTAATTTAATAATTAATATCTAACTAGTTTTTCTTCATTTTATTCCTATTTCTTCAATGTGCAGTCCAAAATCCAAAAAAAATAAAACAGAATGCAGTAAATTCTCACATTTAAGAGGCTGGAACCAAAATAATGTTTGCAATTCTAGCATTCTAGCTGACATTAATGTTCAGTTTTTTAAAAAAGCTGAAGATGTTTGAATTATTGGAAATTGTTATCAATTAATTGTTTCCAGCTCTAATAGTTACATCATCAATCATTTCCAGGTGAATTTGATTGTAAAGCTAGCTGCTCAACTGCAGCATAAATAGCTTATCTTTTTTAATACTCTTTCATGAGAGTTGTGGTGAACCATTTCCACTTATGTTATGTGTTATTGTTAAAAAGAAAAAAGGTTTGTACAGTTTCAGCTTTTTTACCCTCAGAAATGACATGCTCTGTCAGGCTTTACGGCAAACTTTAACCCAGCTTCTAAAGAATAACCCATATTGTGTTAGACAAGCTTCACTCTTTTTCCAACATTAATGCACCCTCATCAGAATTGTTTGCGTCAACTCTACCGGGCAGTAAGCTCTTCCAGTGATCATAAAATTCTCACTACTGTTTTTACACTGCGTTGATGGACCAACAGAGCTTGCGGGCAGCTGCTCCCCATTTCCAGGGAAAGCTTTCCTGCCTCATCTGCAGCTATGAGGGCTGAGCAGAGGCTTGCTCCTCCCCTGTCTGGACTGCCGGTATAAAGCCTTCCTCACTCAGTTTACCTCAGACCAAAGTTTAGAAAGCGTGTTTGAGGGTAGCTCACAGAGAGCTACAGCCCCTGAGGCAAGAAGAACAGGGGGAAGGTTTATTTATTTATTTAAGGGTTTTTTGACTCACACAGCTTTTGATTTTCATCAGCTTTTTTTCTGTGATGTGGATTACTTCAAGCTGACTCGCCAGGATTAAAAAAACGGATATTGTGTTTTTATTGAAAGCTATGGTGGCTTACGATGAACTGGGTAGCTTGGTGCCTATCAAACGGACTCTGCAAGTGATAGACTACCAGAACCAAGCCAACAAAGAGTCAGAGGTGAGATGCTAAAACATAATGTGGTGGTGGTGGTAGATATTTCTTCTTTGTTTAGCTGTTGCCTGTGTCTCCAAGTCATTGTTTGTCCGGAACTCATTCAGATGAAGTCATATCTTTGTGTCAGATTGTGAGTGAATCAGCGCCTAACCCTGTTCTTATCTTACTGGTGCACACAGTGTTTGTGTGTGATAATGTGCGTGTGTTCTCAATTGCCTTGTGCCTGTAAGATGAGACTTTGAACTTTGTGCCTGGCCAGGCTTGAGATACTGCCTAACCTGGAAAAGTTAATCATTGGATTACACTGTACCTATGAAGTTGTAAGCAGTGGACCGACCCCCCTCAGTGTTGTGTATTCCCTCTCTGTTCTTTAATATGCATCCCAGCAGGGAGCTCAGCCTTGATGGGATATTGGAGAGATTGGGACAGTTGGTAGACTCAAAGTACAACAAACATTGAAGCAGCAGGGGGTAAACTCTCAGTCAACAACCCTGTCTAGAATTCCTTTGTTTTTTACCTCTGATATTTGGAGAGTAATGCGAATTCAGAGCAGCAGCCTGAGAGCATTCCTTCAGCTGCAGACACAATTAGGGACACCAGAGTTGAAACCCAGGTGTGCCCTTTGTACTTTTAAAAATCACTATTTCAGCTCCTTCCTTCCCCTTCTGAGGCATACATGGTTCTCTTTCGGAAGAGATTTCAGGAAGATGTGGTTTCATTGACAGTAAACCACATGATAAAGAAGAAGGACAATTCATGAAGTGAGTCCTGTTCTCACAGAACTTTTAGTTTTACACCCTGTGCTAGCTTACTGATGACCTCAACTCTTTCATTTGTGATCTGCTCTCAGCACCTATCAGCTCAAGCTGTGCTGCAATCCCAGGAACACATCTGGAGTATTAGCTCACAGCACACACGGGGTTACATCAAAGAGAAAGCACAGGAAGCACTTTGGGGATCTCTGAAAAAAACTCCTGATGTTTATAAGGTTGTAATCTTGGGTCAGGAGTTTAAGGAGCGAGCTGCACATGTTCAGTATGTATGTCTGGAGGGTCAGTGCTCCACTGATAAAAGTTATCCAACACAGCAGCACAAACCCCGGATCTGTCTGGTTTCCTGAAGTGAGCCAGACTTGCCGTACCTCCACAGAGTTCATGAGTCAAACTGCCATGAATAGCAACTTTCCCTCGTTTGTCTGCACAGTTTCACTTTACAGCTGATAAACAAAGAGTGGGACTAGTAGGCTTTTGTTATCCCGGGGCCGGTTCCTAAAGGACAGGAAGGGCAGAATGACCAGCATGCGTTTCTAATGTTGACTTTGGAACCCCCACCCACCTGAAACTCTTTTACTTTCTCTGTCTGCTGATATTAAAAGGTCAAAAATTAGAATCAGGCGAGTTGAGTCCCCAGAGGCAAGTCAAAAAAAAATCTGTCTTTGCATGCAGGCCACGGTCAAAGCAGTGATTTCGCCACTAGAGGGCTTGCTATGTTTTCATGGCTGCTCTGGTCCAACTTGGAGACCCAGAGCAGACGGTGACTCGACCGCAGCCTCAGCAGCTCGCAGGCCACAGCAGACTGAGCGGATCTGTTCCACAGCTGTGTCCGCAGAGCCCGGAGCCTCAATGGCTGCTCTGTTTCCCAGATTCGCTGAGCCAAGGCAAAACCCAATTTGGCCTGAGTCAGGAGAAAACACATACGGCTTTAAGCAGTGCGGTGCTCGATTTCAGAGAGCGAGCCCTCATTAGTGTGAAGTTCTTAAAATGCAAAATGTTTTGCGGGGAGTGCAAACTTTGGGAATGCTAATTATGGCTGTCTCATCGTGTCATGTTTTTGAAGAGGCTCTGTGGGCTGAAATCATTACCTCAGATCTTCAGCTCTTTGATTCCTGCAGCCTGTTGTTGTTGGCACGAAGCCAGGTAGCTCTCTCCTTTCTCCCAGCCTCGGGGCTGGGAGAGGGGAGGAGAGAAGGGGGGGTCACCTGGCCCAGGTGTAGCGCTGCTCTCACGCGAGGCCTGTTGAGGTGCCTGTCTCGACTTGCAGCCTTTAACACCACCATGCACCCCCTGCGAAGCCACACTGTGTAAACACTCGAGAGGGGACAGATCCACTGACTGTTAATGACTGCTGCTCCTCTGCCCGACTCACAGCAGTTGTCTGTTTTACTGAACAATCCTGACACACTGCCACACTGTCCATACTGTGTCCCTGGGAAAGGCAGTTAAAGAGCTACAGCAATCAGGAAGCGTTTATCTCACACTGTCACACTGAGTGATGGAGCAGATCCACTCTCAAGTGGAGCTGTAGCTGTTGTCAGGCCAGATAGCAGCAGAGTGTGTGCGGGGAGGGGTGCTGAACAGCTGAGAGCAGGGTCTCGTGCATTCCTGGCATTCCTCCAGACCCCCTTCCCCTCCAGATCAGCAGTCAGAAAGGGTCTTTGTGCTCAGTGGGGCTGGCCTGGCTCAAGACCATTCACATGATGGAGCCAACAGCTGCTGGAGCAGCTTCCTCCTCCTCAGTATCTCAGTCTGTCCGCTGGTCCGCCAGTCTGTCTGACTGCGGCTCGACCTCGGCTCCAGCTACTCCTATTTCCTCGCCCCAAAGCGGGGAGTGGAGTCAATAATGAGGATTTATGACTTGACTTGATGTGTTTCATCACAAGGAAGTCACAAGGGAGCATCTGGACTAACTGCTGAGGTCTCTCACAGTTGGCATTACTGATGGATTCGTTCTGTGCTGCTGCACACAGAATGAAAAAACCAAACCATTCTTTGACGTGATGACACTGCCTGACTAATCTCTCCTTCCATTTTTCTTTTCTTCTCCAGGAACCCAGCACAAAGCGTGTCCGTCCTCTCGGCAGGGTGACGTCGCTAGCCAACCTCATCTCTCCGGTGAAGAATGGGGCCGTCCGGCGCTTCGGCCAAACCATCCAGGTAAGCTCCTGTGACACCCCACAAAACGGGAACACCAAGGGGCACCTATTTACACCAAACATCTTGGCTTCCTGTTGCAACACGTCTAACTTCTGGGGCTTCCTCTTTCCGATCTGCAGGCCTCTTTCCGGGGCGATGGAAAGTCGCCGGGCGTGCCCCAGAAGCCTTGCAGCAAGGCGGCGGCCCCAACACCACCCAAAAGGAGGAACAGCACGCTGTGGTCGGAGACGCTAGACATCCACCAGAAGGGAACTTTCTCCACCAAAGAGATCAAGCGGCAGGAGGTGAGAATCAGCACTGAGACATGAACATACAGTAGAGCATGGTGAGGACACCAAGGGGCACAGGGGCAGGTAATTGAGTGTGCTAAGTCCAAAATCCAGACGGTGGTGAATTCTGCCACACTAGTTTAACATAACCCTGTAGTATTTGTGTCAAATAGTCTAAATGGGGCAAAAAACTTTCCCGGGCTCTTTTCCCAGTCTCACATATACCTGACAAGCCAACAAACTCGTGCTCTCCTGCCCTACCTCCCTACTTGTCCTGCATATGTCAGACATCTTAGCCAACTGTCAGAAGCCATAAACTTTTTATAGTTTCAAACACAGAGAGCACAAAGGAGAGGGAGAGAGCAGCCAGAGAGATTTCAAAGGTGACCTCAGTCATCTGGCACCAGCACAGTTTTAGATGTAGTCTAATGGCTATCAGTTGCAATAATGTAATGGCATCCTGATCCAAGTGTTTTGCTAAAAAAGTATCTTTTTGTTCCTCCTCTCCTTCCTCAGGCCATATTTGAGCTGTCTCGTGGAGAACAGGACCTGATCGAGGACCTCCAGCTTGCACGCAAGGTTTGTACTTGTAAATCTCTGAGGCAGAGGGAGTACATATTAAGTAAACAGATTAAATCAAAGTCTGGCAGGGCTTCCACACAGCCAAGCCAGGAACTAAAAAAAGACGGGAATTATTCCGCTGTCTTTCTCTTGTACCCCTACTGTTCTTCACGAGCTATTCTTAGCATCCACCCCCTTTTGGCATGATGGGATGTTGTTGTTTGACTGTTTGGCTTTTCTCCCGTACACAGGCGTACCACGACCCGATGCTGAAGCTCTCCATTATGTCCGAGGAGGAGCTCACTCACATCTTTGGCAACCTGGACGCCTACATCCCTCTGCACGAGGACCTCCTGGCACAGCTCTCTAAAGCCACAGGGCCGGATGGGACCGTGGGTGAGATCGGACAGATTGTCGTGAGCTGGGTAAGCATCCTGTCATCAACTACCTCAACTTTTTTGACTCTGTTTAAGTTCAGCTGGTTTCCAGTAAGCAGGGCAGCATTAGTAAGTGTCTCCTCTCCCCCTCCAGCTGCCCAGGCTTAATGCCTACAAGGACTACTGCAGCAACCAGCTGGCAGCCAAGGCGCTGCTGGACCAGAAGAAGCAGGACCGCAGGGTGCAGGACTTCCTGCAGCGCTGCCTTGAGTCACCCTTCAGCAGGAAGCTGGACTTGTGGAGCTTCCTGGACATCCCACGCTCTCGGCTGGTCAAGTACCCACTGCTGCTTAAGGAGATACTGAGACACACTCCAGCAGAGCACCCAGACGCCGCCAGCCTGGAGGAAGCAGTAAGTCAAGGACACAGATTTGTGGCATTATCTTAAGATCGAGCATCTGAAAACATGGCTGAAGTTAATATTTTGATTCGTTGTGTGTTCAGATCACCATCATGCAGGGTGTGCTGTCAGACATCAACATGAAGAAGGGAGAGTCTGAGTGCCAGTACTACATCGACAAGCTGGAGTATCTGGACGACAGGCAGAGGGACCCTCTTATCGAGCAGTGCAAGAGCCTGCTGTGTCACGGGGAACTGCGCAACAAGAGCGGCACGGTGAGCAAAACACAACACAATGCTCCTTTCATCAACACAAGCCTCACATCCCATATAAGGCAATCAGGCTATAACTGCCTGCTTCACTGACCCCCAACCAGCCTATGATTTAACCATTCCAGTATGAACCTTTGATAAGAGTAAACATCTCCCAGGAAACTTTATTGGTGGTTATGTAAAATATCTGGTTTTAATGTTTGTTTTTTGTGTCCTTCCAGAAGTTGCATGTGTTCCTGTTCACTGAGCTGCTGGTTCTGACCCGCCCCGTCACCAGGAACGAGCGCCAGTGTTTCCAGGTTTACCGGCAGCCAATCCCAGTGCACGATCTTGTGTTGGAGGACCTGCAGGATGGAGACGTCAGAATGGGCGGCTCCTTCAGAGGCGCCTTCAGCAATGCAGATAAAGGTGAGGCTTGTGTCAAAGTCAAAAGTTTTATAGGGTTTAACACAGGAATATAGATTTTGCTCTGTCGAGAATTTTCCTAATTCAATTTTTCTTACACTTTCTCCACAGCCAAGAACATTTTCCGCGTGCGTCCCCAAGACCCAAGCCAGGCGCAGTCCCACACACTGCAGGTCAACGATGTCTTCCATAAACAGCAGTGGCTCAACTGCCTCCGCAGCGCCATTTCCGTCCACCGGCCGCTCAGCGAGCCCTCCACGCCCTCCCCGCCTGTGAGCGACTCCCGCTTCAAGCGCCGCCCCTCCTCTGTCTCTGCCATCGTCCACATGGAGGAAGCAGACGAGAACTGCCCGCAGCCAGCCTCTCAGTCCGCCCCCAGCTCGCCATGCAACAGCACAACCCCCAGCCCCACCACGACGTCCCCTTCATCCCGCTCCTCCTCATCGTCTTTGTCGACGACATCTTCGACGTCGCCACTCTCCTCACCCACACTGCTCAAAACCAAAAAGGACAAGAAGTCTTTGTGTTCTTTAGGGAAGAGAAAAGAGACTATGGTGTGAGCTGAGGTGAAAGGAGAAAATGGACTCCTGGGTGGACATTTTGTTTTTTGTACATAAATGTTAAAAAAACAACGTGGAGAAGCGTGGGACTCGTATTTATGTGTGTCTGCGTGCGTGCGTATTATTACAACAGTGTTTTGTGTTACTGTCCTCTTCGGCAGCTATTTACCTTACCCCTCCATCCAAGTGCATCCCACAGAGACACAGTATTCTGGAGAGACGTGCACAGCTTCCACAGGCTCTTAAAAGGGAAGCATAATGAGAAGCAAACCCATATTTCACACATGAATCTGTGTGTGTCCTGAGTTTGTTGATTTCTTGAAGATAGAGGTGGTGCATTCAATCCTGTTTACTATTAATTTGATATTTAAGCATTATTTTAGACCTTTTTTTGGGGGGCTAATGAAAGTTTTACATTTTTATATTCAAAAATTTATTGTAGTATTTTTTTAGGTATCATAAAGGAGCACTGTTTTAGTTTTATTTGAAATTTTGAGTATGTTTAGCAGGCAAGAAATGAGGAGAATCCCCCCCCAAAAAAAGATAAAAATGTATGACACAAAGCTACAAATTTCTCTGTACAAGTCTGATTTCTACATTAATCAGAAAATGCGTCTTATTTTTCTACATTCCTTTAATGACAGATGTTAGGACATGGAATCTTTTTTTATTTTTCTGCATGTAGTGCAGTCAGAGGCATTAATTTAAAAATCCAGTGACAGATGAGACTTCAGTCTCTCTCTGTTTAAACAAACATCACTATGAAGTATAGTGGTAGCAAATCATCTGATGTCAAAATCATATCAGAAAAGAGATGAGGAGTTTTGTTTTGAAACAAAAGTTTGAACTGAGCCATGTTGGTTTTTAAAAAAAAAAGCTGACCTTTCAGAATGATACAGACCACTTTTCAGCGTAGCATCTTGCATGGAGCTTTAGTTGTGGACACTGCGTGCACCAGTACAGGCAGCAGGATGTAATTACCTGTCCTGAGGGACAGGACAGTCAAACATGTTAAAGACTAGTTGATGGAAATAAAAGAATGTTGTTGAATGCTGAAGGGAAAAGAGAAAAGATGTGACAAAGCTGTGTTTTGGACTTGAAATAGACTGTCAATGCAAGATTTTAAACTCCATTAACTTCCTGTGTAAGTTGATGTGATATCTTGCTTATAGATCGATGATAGATGGTAAAAAAATCAAGTGAGTGTTTAAGATGGGAAAAAGTACGTAGGGGAAGAGAAGCAAACAAGAAGGTTTTTGTATGTGTGCATTAAATGTTGTTGCTGAGATGGAAAAAAGAAAAGAGAAAAGGGCAACTTGCCTGCTACGAACTGTATGTAATAAAGAACAATAAAGATCTGTGTAAGATTTGCAACTGAACCTTTGTTTCATGTCTTTTATCGTTTTTATTCTGACTGGTTATTTGCTTTTTTGCTGACTTGGACGAGTTAATTGATACCAGTCTCATATCTGTTTGTTTGCTGACTATGAAGCTAGATCTATTAGCCGATTAGCTTGGCTTAGCATATAGACTGGGAGCAGACTGCTAGTTTTCATACTAACGTAAGCTAACAGATGGCTAGTTTTCATGGTAAACTAGGCTAACAGACGGATAGTTTTTATCCTAAACCAACCTAACAGATTGCCAGTGTTCATGTTAAACTAACTGGCTGCTGGCTTTCATGCTAAACTAAGCTAACAGACTGCCAGCTTTAATGCTAAACTAAGCTAAGTGGCTGCCAGCTTTCATGCTAGACTAAGTTAACCAGTTTGTGTGTGTTTGCGAAAATGTCAAACTATCCTTTCAACAGACTTTGAAACATATGCAGCAGCTTGCACGTCCTCATTGGGTTAGATCAGTACTCACATGACACTGAATAAAAGAGTGTACCAAATGATGGCAGAAAGAGGAGATACCCACTGATTTATTACTCTGCTTAATTCTTAACTAAACAGAAAGTTCTGGGTGCCAAGAAAAACATTTCTAGTGAAGGTATTAGTCAAGATTTGTTTTTTCAAACTGCGACGTCACTGCCTGGTCCCTGTTTGAATGAGCTTATTTGTTTTTAGAGAGTCTTGCAAGAATACCCTCACTTTGTCAGGTCTGTTATTGTCATTTGGAAGACCTGACAAATGGTCCACAAGAGCCTCTTGAAGGTTTTAATAAACAGATTGGGTTTAAAGGATTTAAAATTGGATAGGCTTCTCAGTTGGTGTATAGTGTGGTGATGATGCAAGATAAGTAAAGTGATCACTTGAAGGAAAACAAAGAGAGACAGCTTCATTTCAGCCATCATGAGCTTTTTAACTGTTAAACATTAAGTCTTTGCTGGAGTGAGGCAGATTTTCTTCCCTTTTAATTTGTCTGCTTGGCAGGACCCAGTAATGGCCTCATGTCTGCCTCTCAGAAACTGAAAGCATTCTCCAAACATTTGCTCATGCTCTCCACGCAATCATTCATTTAATTTAATGTAAGTTGAACATGTACCAGCATTACAGTGAAATGGGTACTGTTAAGTTCCTGGGCAGCGAAAAAACCTCGGCCTGTGACTAAAGTCAATAAGCAAGCTTAGAAAATACAGAAGTCATTGTAATGTCAGTCATTTAATGGTGTTTATGGGTATCATTTTTCATACTACTCAAAATCCATATCATTGTCATGACCTTTGACCTAAAACCAGAGCTGTTGAGCTGCTCTGCACCATCTTGTTATTACCAATAGACAAAAAAGACCAACACCACAACAGTAACTTGAGGTGTCCTGCAAAGTCCCTGGTTCCATTCTGCCTGAGAGTCCTTGTTCCATTGCCTCCCCTTACTTGCTCTTCATGTTTCTTGTTTGTCTTGACTGTCTGCTGTAATCAAAAGAACTAAATTACAAAAACCAAATAAATGAATTAATTAAGAAAAAAGAAGTGCCAAGTCATAATAAACCAGAATTGTCCTTTAAATGTTGTCCTATGAAGACAGGCCATGGAAGAGAAACCTGCTGAAACCAGAGTCTTCGGCTCTGTCTACACGTGCACAGATATTTTTGAAAAGGGATTATTTCTTCTATGTTTTGGCCTCTCGTCCACATGTTAACAGAGTTTAAGGTAACTTAAATGAGATTCTTTTTTTTATAGTTTATAGTTTCAGATTTTTAAAAACTCCACTCACTGTTTGGACATTTGGACATGTAAAATGCTGCATTTGAGAAACAATGACATAATTTCCTCAATTTGTGCATGTCATGTGTTGCTTTGTGTAACGAGCATACGCTAGAAACAACTACAATGGCAAACTACTGGTTTGCTAATGTTCTGTCAGTACTACTAGGTTTATGACTACTTTACACTTAAACTCTGTATTGCTGCCCACCTTCACGAAAGAACAGAAGCAATTGCTGCTCCAAAAGCTGCACCACCTTAGCATCCAAGGTTTAAAGTCAGCCAAAAAAACATGGTTTTGGATTAGGCCTGGTCGCACCAGCAGACAGTTGGACACTTTCCAGAGTGGGGTTGTTGTTGATGAGGAATGGAAGGAAAACTTTAGCCTGCCCAAAGCATCACTCTCATGTTTCAGTCAGCTTCTTCATCCTTATGTCTAACAGGAATAAACGGTGTTGAGATCTCTAATAACTGTTTTGAAAAGGCACCGTTAACCTGTACACTTTACTATACTTAACTGCACTTGTGACGACAGGAGACTTAAGACAGCTAATGCTGGCGAGTGTTTGGATTCATTTTTGTGGCCTTCTGGGGACAGAGATATTTTGTAAAATGAAGGTCATCTGGACAGAATTCTTTTTTTAAATGGAGGGGTAAAATATCTGTCTATTAGCTTTTTCAATTTATCTGCATTCATATGCAGGTATCTGTTTATAGAGATTAGCCAAAATAAGCGCATGAAAATCTTGGCCCAGATATCCGCTTGCTACACCAGAACCGAAAGTCTGAAGAGCGTTCAGCTCGAAACATCACCGGTGGATGTGCCAATAGATTGCATTCAAGGGAGCTACAGTGTGCAGACCTTTTTTCATGCTGTTAATTGCTATTGTTTGTGTCCAACACCTGCCTTGAACAGTTTTTGGATGTGCATGACCAACCCCCAAAATCTTGGCTGTGCCACAGAAGTCACAAGACCCATAACAGACAGTTTCCAAGATTGGCAGAGCCTAGACTAGTGGTGGAGGAGTAAAATCAGTGGATGGAAAACAAATCTTCCAAGTTTAATCTCCTGGAATAATCTGCAGACCGTAGTAGGGATGGAAAGGTGTTGCATCACAGGTCTGAAAGACAGAATGACAGGATCAAAATTATATTCACCAAGATACACTCAACACTCAGTTGGTTCAAGGAACTGCAGACCAGAAAGATGGTTGGCCAGATCTGATGATGTAAGATTAATGATGATGATTTAAGTAGAACAGGTCATTCCAAGTCAGGTCCTACAGAGGCTAGGCAAGACTACCTCCTAACATTCAGTGAACACATATTGGAACAGGCTAGCAAGTACCCAGGTGTGTGTCACTGAAGAGACCCCACCTTCAATTCCAGCAATTTCTGAGCAAAGAATTATGGGTACTTCATGCCCACTGATACACATGTATCCTTGAAAATTCTCTAAAGGAAGCACTCAGTCCTTTGTAGAATTTTAAGGATCCCAGCAGGATTCGAGGACATATCATCCTTGAAATTCAGCCGTGTCTTGACTTTGAGAAGCATCAAGGTTTGAAGGTAAAAGACAACCTTTTTTTATGAACACCCAAAGACTTGTGACTGAATAGAGACCATGCTTAAAGTTCACCCTCCTTAAATTACATTAAACCTAGCTTTGCTTTTGTTTTCATCCATGTAGAGATAGAACATGATTGTTTATGTAAGTGTTGAGTCTGAATCAAAGTGTTGATGAGGAAGTGAATGAAGTGGCTGAGGTTGATTTCAAGATGCCATACTCTATTAACTGCAGCTGCTGTTATATAACAAAGCGGCTCTTTTGAAGACCTTGTACTTCATGAAACAAACACATGGAGCTTTTAATCAGAACCATAGTGTTCTCTTAAGCTTAAACAACAAAATAACTCAACTGAGAATCAGTTAAGACACAAACACAACAAGACACTGTTTCTGGTGTACCAGAAACTTCCCTCTCAGCAGCTCATCTGTGCTATTGAAAGATCTGTGAGTTGACAGACGCAGACAGCTGAGCCTCCTGTCAGTGATCCATCACCACCACATCCTTTGACACTTATCTCCCTCCACTGAAAAACTCCACAAACACACCCTGACAGCTACAAACTGACTAGCTTCAGCGTCTGAGCTGCCCCATGGCCACAGCCAGCAGAAGAGCGTCACCACAGAGGATCAGATAAACTTCCCTGCATGGTCTGACTCAGTCTCCCAGTTTCTTTTTTAACTGCAATGTGGAAGTGACACCTAATTCTGGACTTTCGCCAATGTGACAATGAGCTGAGGTGGCAGAATCCTTTCAGAGCGGTCTGAAGGAGTTAGTTTCGGAAATAAAATCTACATCCGTATTATTAGACTTTGTGGCCGCTATTCATGATAAGAGGAACTGGGTTCAACACCAAATGAAGTCAGCATTTCAGTTCGTCATCTTAAAACTGTGGTCAATCACTTGACTTATTTTAAATGGGACCAATATAGTATATCCTTTGTTAACTGTAAGTCATGTGACCTAACTATTCTTCACTATGTTTGAGCTTGGTCTTTTGTAATAGAGTGCTGCAGGAATGAGTCCTAAAAACCTGGAAATGAGTTAGCATTTTAGCACTCCTGGTTCCCTCATGTCAAAGTCAATGGGTTTTTGGTTAGATACCTGAAATAAGGTCTGTGGTTAACACAAGCTTAAGAGATTTTCCTGTTGTATTCCACGACATAAGATACATCAGTAAATACCCCACTGGTGAATATTGAAGCTTTTATGTGTCTCAAAAAAGATGGCTGCTAACAAGTGGCTAAATGAGACTACAGAATGTCATCACACCGAACACAGCTTTACAACCTCATTGTGATAGCGACATTAGACATGCGACCATAGTAAAGTTTGTTTATAGCCTAATGTGCTGTTCATTTTTGCAAAATACAAAATCTCTTTAACGAGGGAACCAGGGTGACGCTATTATTTCCACATCAGCCTACAAAACAATTGAATCCCTGGCCAACTTTTTAAAAATGTTTTTTAAATGTCACAGCTGATTAACAGAATATTCAACATGTTCTTATCCCAAGTTGTCACATATCGCCACTTTGTCAGTGCACTTTTACGTCTACATGTTACGCACTAGGTATCTTCCTGCATCTGCTGTAGACTTTCTGGGACGCCGCAACCAACACCGGAACATCAATAAAAGCACATGCTTAGGTTTATGAAAAAACATCATGATTTGGCTCTACATTAATACAGGAGATGGATACCAGGATCCCAGGTGCAAGTCTGGGTGAGGGTCTGTTGGTTCCATCCATCACCCCTCCTGTCCACCCTATAGGGACTTTCCAGCTCCTATATTACACAGCCACCGGCAGCCTTTCCAATTGATGCCATCCAGCAGCGTATCATACCACTGCAAAAGCTTGCTTTTGCATTGGTATCAAACAGCAAAATCCCTGACAAAGCGTTGGGGTAACTTTGGGATAAGAACGGGCTGGAACAGTCAGACATTTTGGGAAATACACTGACTTGCTCAGCTTTAGACAGAGCCAGGCTAGCTGTTTCCCTGTTTCTAGTCATTATGCTAAAATAGGATTCTGTCAAGAAATTCTCTAAAATCATATAAATATTAATCTGGCTTCATCCAATACTGAGGATTAGGAAGGAACATGTGTTTGTCACATAGTCATGAAAATACTGCTGTTTGGAGAGGTACACGGGGCTAATTTAGCCGGGACAAAGGCCAGTCTAAACTGCCAGAACATTGCTGGTCTTGCCAGAGAAGAAAATTACAGACAAAAAGGTTGACATGCAAGGACTGTTTTGGCAAAAGTGGTCAGTAAAACAGCTGTGGGAAAAGACTCTAAAGCATATTTCATAGAGCACAACAACACACTGCGACTTGTTGAAGGGCCTCTGTCACTGCTGGTGGACCACGTGGGCGATGAATTAATTTACTCATGGCTCATGCATGGTAAAAAGGCCACACAGCCCCACACAGAGTGGAGATAATATAACAGAAGGATTGTCTATGAGATTAGCATGCAGAAACGGGAAGGCTTACAAGCTGTGTAGCTTCTCTGTGTCTTCTAAAGCTTCACTTAAATTCAACAACATCCTTTTTATCAGTGGTGGGTTAGATGCCAGAAGGCACTGGAAACTCCCTGCATATGAAACTTTTAGATCAGTTTACCAAATCCACGCCCACAGCTAATAACACAATAAGCTCCAGATTAAATCTGGCCAGCAGAGTAGCGCTTGGGGGCAACCTCAGAAGACTGGAGGTCAAACAGGTTCACAGCACCCCTCCATCAATACCTGAACTCCATGTTTATGTCAAAATACACTCAGTTCTGCTGGTCCTGACAAACCAGGAACTTGTTCAGTCATCATTCAAACGCTGCCGAAAGGAGCTGTCAGCTCAATGTGCTCTCCTCTCAGACAAATATCACTTTGTCTCGTGGATTTCCTTTCGCCTTAGGAGATGACATGTTAGGGTGGGAAAGAAAAAACCTTGAACAACAATTAATGGATCACTAAAATATTTGTGTGTTATAAAAGGATGATAGAAAAGATTTCCCTCAGGGATGTTTTACACAAAACAAAAGCAGAGCTGCAAGTGGCAGTTTGTGACGACAAGAAGTTGTTTCAAACTTACATAAGCCAAAGTCTTTATCTCATAAACTACCATCTTGTACAGTGGCTAATAGTAATGGTGTGCAGGGTTACGCAATCAGGCCACAACTGTAGCATTCAGGTGTGAAAGTTCTATTTTACCTATAGACAGTTGGCTGCATCTGGATGGACATGTCCATCCAGATGCAGCCATGTCCATCCAGATGCAGCCAACTGTCTATAGGTAAAATAGAACTTTCACACCTGAATGCTACAGTTGTGGCCTGATTGCGTAACCCTGCACACCATTACTATTAGCCAAATGACCAATTGTAAATCATTTAATCACACCATGTTATCTTGAGTTCAAGAAGAAAACTTTGTTTTTCTTGCATGCCTCCATGGAAAAAGACTAACATATTGATTTATTGATTGATTGATCGGGGACCAAGTTTGAGAACAGCAAATAATATCAAAACATTTGTAAACAAACTCTCACACAACTCATGCAGCATGACCCAAGTCTCATTTATCCAGTCGTATGCTCAGTACTTCCCAAACACATGTATTTTTGCTAAAATCATACTATTTAAAACTGAACTGAAAGTGAAAGTTATTTGCGCATTGGCTAACCTTGCCTCGAGGCTTAAAGCTAACAAGCTAGCTCCTGTGCGCAGCAGATGAGCTAGCGTTTCAGTTAAAAGAAAATGTGAAACAAATGTTTACAAGTGCATGTGATTTTCAGTGAAATGATATTTATCCTAGATATTGCTTTTGGTGTTAGAGGGAGATTCGGGCTTTCTTTCATTTCCTCTTGAAGAGGCCCAGGGCTTTGGAGAAATGAGACAGTGACCGCTCACTCTGAGCTAACTGGAGTTTTGCTTGGACATCAGTGATGCCAAACTTTCCCTGTTTTTTCTTGCTGTGAGTCTGTTGGAGTGAGTAATCACTCTTTATATGCTGACATTGGCTGAGGTGAAGTGCAGTGGAAAGCAGAAGTGCTTTGAGGGCACATAATCCGCCAGGAGTGAAATAAAAACTTACACACAAGATGGTTATCAAACACCTTAAGATGCATTTTTTCATATTACTTTGAGTGAGAGCACACATACAGGTTATATTTGGGTAGAATGCTTCTACTTTGATTTGGCTTTTGCATCAGTCACCTGAGCTATCAAACAGGAATCTGCTCCACATATCACGCATTCACTAACAGATTAGGCAAAGTCTAAAATAGTGGCTTGGCTTCTTCCTTGCTTGCCTCACCAGACTGACTCACTCTGTCAGGTATGAATGCTCCCCGAGTGAGCGCTTTGTTTTAAAATCTGTCAGCGGCTTGTTTACTGTTCTCTTCCATCCAAGCCTCCAAATGTTGGTGAAGAGATTAGCTGAACAAACCAAGCCCTCTAGTTCAGAGGAAATTCGAGAATCTCAGATTATCTCAGATTGTAATGAAAGCTGGTTACTCTGTAGCCCCTTTCTCACTGCACCACAACCCATAAATGGTCCTGCAATTTTCCATGTCTGCATCAGGAGCCACAGTTCATTTTCCATGTGAGACGCTCCAGCAGCTTCCTGGCTCAGGACCTGATACAGTATGATTTCCATAAATATTCTCTAATGGCTCCAGTGGGAATTAAAGCAGCAACATTCCCAGGTAATAGTTAGGGTTATGAAACTCTTCCGTATGATAGCTTAGAACAAATGAGCCAATCAGGTACTAAAGTATGTAAGTAGGCTATAATCAGGAAAATGTACAGTAAGTATTAAAAGTAAAATCCCCTGTAGACAGTGGTGCCCCCAGAAAGTTTTCATAGGGGCGGCCAGATGGGGCCACTGAAAATCTTGGGGTGGCACGCCAAAACCAAAAGTCATACCCACGAATTCAGTTATGCTGTGGAAGTATATAGGCTAGATGAAACTATGTCAGTAGGGGAGTTAAAGAACTGTATAATGATATACTTTGGTTTCTTATTTTAAAGTTAATATTAATAATGAGCTGATGTGCATAGACTAATACTGGTACAGTCAACAACAATCCTGCTTTTAATGTGTTATGTTTCTATACATGTTAGGAAATTCATTGTTCTGTAAATATACTGATTGTCCTTTTTCTTAAAAAGACAAATTTACAGCTTTGAACTGAAGAAGAACATTGATTGTGAGGAACAGAACACTGACTGGGAGGAATCCATCTCAAGTTTAGAGGAAATACATGGGTACCCACAGAACCCATTTTCATTTACATATCATGAGGTGAGTGTTCAAGGGACCCCTTTAAAACAGACCATGCCAGTCGTTCCCTTGCTGAAATTTTGCTTACTTTTGGAGCATTATTTAGCCCCCTTCCCAACAGGTTATACCAACAAGGTTAGTGCCCAAAAGATGCCTTAGGTTGTCTAGTTTCACTTCATGTCATAACTTTCGCACTACAGCCTCCTAAAGACAGTAATATTGGTAGGGGGACCAACAATTGTATAGGGGTCCCTGCCCCCTCCTTGGGGATGCCACTGCCTGTAGATTATCATTACGTAGGCATTTATGTGTGAGCAGATTTGCCTGCAGCAGTTCGTTGAGGTGGAACTTGTTTTGAACTTTTTTGTATTGGTTTTTAACTAATGATTATTTTCATTATGGATTAGTCTGATGATTATTTTCTCCTTTAAATGGTTGATTGTTTGGTTTGCTAAGATTCTGACAACAGTCAGAAATGCCATCACAATTACCCAGCGCTCAAAGAGACACCTTCACAGTGTTTGTTTTGTCCAACCAAAAATCCAGACTTCAACATTATAAAAAAATAAAGTTGCTAAAATATTAAAAAGCAAAAGCAGCAAATCTTCATTTGAGAATTTGAATGTTTGGCATTTTCATCAAAATAATATCTCATTCATTTTAGTCCATCCCTTCATTGAATAATCATTTCAGCTGTAACTGTAAATCTTTGTATGTTTTGTGTCTAAAAGTCTTGATTTGTAAAGAGCTAAAGAGCTGGCTACAGTTGGCAAATGATTGAAGCTGAGTAAAAAGTATAGTATTTACATCTGATATGTAGTTGAGTAGAAGTAGCATGAAAAGAAAATACTCAAGTACAAGAACCTCAAATTTGTACCTCAGTACAATACTTCAGTAAATGTACTTATTTTCATTCCTCCACTACCACTGATAAAGATAATGTGGCTAAACCATTGCCATGTTTACAGTCTGTCTGATTGCTCGACTGCTTGAGCGTCTTGTCCTGTCAAACTTAATCGCAGTGATATTGCCTTGTTCCAGGATCTCAGCAATTACTCTGGTGAGCACAATGTTATCATTACCGATGGAAGTGATAACCCAAACTATTAAAGAAAGCAAAAATTGTAACAAACTGGAGTTATACTTGGTGATGGCCAGCATTCAGAGACCAAAGACTTGGGTTGACTTGGATTTAGAGTTCTATGAGAAGATTAACACTTACCATACCATGTATGCTGAATATGGGGTGAGAATACAAACTGTTAAAAATAATGGATGTAGCCACCATGACCACTGGTTTATGGACTCCTGTTTTAGGCCTTGAGTTTGGCATTTTAGCTGTTGCCATCTTTGAGTTTTGGAGCCAGAAGTGACTGTATTTAGACAGAGGTAGCCCATGCGCTAGCTGCTAGCTTAAATAGCACGGTGCATTTACAGCTGCTATCAACTGTCATAATGCTAATGCCAATTTTCACTAGCAAAAAAACAGACTTAAAAACCATTAAAATAGAATGTACTTACTGGAAAAGCTGAACATCTGACTCTTTAAAGGGTCTTTTAGTACAACCAAATGCTGACAAAGACTTTTTAGGCAACCAAAACATCACAACTGCCTTTCATGAACTATACCTATACTCTGGGTATACAGCATAGCTAAATTACCTAAATGGGTGAGTTCTATATAGAGTCACACCCACCCTCTCTGTATAAATGTATGAACTCATCAGATAGCTTGATCGCACTTGATCTCAAATCTAATTACAAGTTGCTGTTTACAGCATCTTGGCCAGAGCAGCCTCTCGACTCATTGAGGTGAGAACCCACCTTTTATCTCAGCATCAAGATATTATGTAAGTCCTCCGAGAACATTGTGCGTGTGCTGATATTTGAGCAAGCTGTGTATATATAAGAGGAGGTCTGTGAGGACACGGTCTCATAAAAGAAGGATTTGGAAAGTGATTTATCTGTGTTTTGAGTGACAGCTCGGTCTGTGTACACAGCATCTCAGTATTCAAACACGCTTATCTGATAAAACTCAAACTCTCATCTTTCCTAAGGTTTACAGTTCTATATGACTGTAATAAATTGACCTCACTTTGTAAATATTTCATGATTTCATTGTTTGATACCAATTTCTGTCTTCATATCCTTTCTTTTGTTTAGAGTCCAAACATAACATGCGTTTGTTAGGTTAACATTTGGATTTTAGGGTTTCAGCTGACGTAACATACTCTGAATGCAGCTGTGTAATAAGTTTAAATTGTTACATCACTGAAATACATTCAAGAGGGCACAGGTCAGACTCATATTACCTCAAAACCACAGCTATCCAAAGACTTATAACATACATAGGGTAAGAACAGGAAAAAAATAAGAGATGAAGCTCATTCCCCCATAAGGAAGTCTGGGGGAAAAGGTAATCCGTTGTTTAAAATGTACCATCTGTCATGTTTTTAAAAACACAGTTCCACAGACAAAATATTGAGAGGTAAAAGTGGAAAATCTGGAGTTAAATTTACAGATGCATATGGTATATTGAGCCTTTCTCAAGACCACACAGATCCGTGTCTGACTGAGCGCTTCGACCCAGGAGGAAATCTGTAAGCACGTACCCCCCAGAGGCATTTCCTCCGAGCTGTGTGGTCCCCCCAAAACACTGAGATCTATAACCAAAACAGGGGCTGATTATCATAATTACGAGCTAAGTTCAACACTGATCCCTCTGCCTGATTTATCCCCCCAGTGTTTGCCAGTTGTCCAAACTGGTGTTAGGAGTTCAGGGGGAGAGGATAGAGCATAGACTTGAGCTGGAGTGATCCGTGTCAACTGAAATCCTGCCCTGAAGCTTTTATGTTGTTCTTGTGTCTTTAATGCCTCTAGTTTCTCATCTTTCTCTTCCTGATAACTGCAGGGATGACATGCAGGTCTGGAAGGTCTAAGCACAGAAGATTAGTTTAACACTTTAACACAAGACAAATTCAAATTTAAATCCTGTTCATCCCATAACAAGCTAGGCTAACAAGTTTTCACTCAAAAAGAGGGAGCTAATTAGCCTAGCGTACTAACGTTTACGCAAAACATTAATGCAAATTTCCACTAGTCATCACTTTTGTAGCCTATTATGTAGCTGGGTTGGGTAAAATTCAGGAAAGCTTATTAGAAAATATCGGGGTAGTTGGGTAGGCAGGTCAATAAGTGACAAAGCAGCGATCTGAGTAAGTTATTAACAACTTACAGAAACACTGCAATAGTCCACCTTCCACCTTCTCTTCCCATCTCTCTGTCACTTTCAAACACACATGCAAGCTGCTTTATCATCAGTGCCACTGCTTATGCTTTGTCTCTGTCCTTGTCTCAGTCGTCAGTCCTAACAATTGTGTTACTATATTTCATAAAGTTGGTGGTTTGCGGTCTGGGTGGTTGATTATCGTGTATGTTTGTGGGTCAGTGAGTGTAGATATGCTTCCATAATGGGCCGGGTGTTAAAAAAAGCCTTGACCCGCGCATCCCTATAGGCTACTCTTACAAACCAAGGTAATAGTTAAGAACAGTGGTGTAGTGGAGGGTATATGCAGGTATATGGGTTATACCCACCCCTTTTTCTGTCCATTTACAGTATACCCAGCCAAAATGTTATTGGAATACTTAGGAGGGTACTTTGTCCCTGGAAACCTACCCATCTGCCTAGTAGTACACCCACCTGATCAGATACCACTAAACCACTGGTTGAAAAATATTTTGATTTTCAGCCAATATGGCAGCACTAACATATAGTAGTATTACATTAGGTTTTAAGACAACCTCTGATTCATCGACACTGAAGATTCTGAAAGCATGACAATTTGACTATTAGCAGGAAGTGAACCCAGGCCCCCAGATTGAAAGGCAAAAGATTTACCCACTGGACTATGCCACAGAAAACACACAATCATAGAGTATACAAAGAGATTTAAACATCTTACAATGTTGGCTCATCATCTGGTTATCTGCTAAACCATTTATCAATACATTCTGATTTTCTAGCAAAAATGAATTTGGCTCTAATATACAACAAGCATGCTTGGCTTTGTTTATGCAGTAAGTACTCCATTGTTAATTCACCCATTAAGACAAAAAAGTTATTTGGTAGAGTCGTATTCTCATCAATCACCAACACAGATCGTGTCAGAGGCCGCAGACCCCGTTAGCAAATAAAGGCCTGGAAACAACATGGAAAATGTGTTGGAGGCCCCATCTCTCCTCCTCTCCACCGTCCCACTCCTCAATACATAACAGTATTCTTGTTAGACAAAACAGTAGAGTGGCAGTGAACCAGGGGAACATTGTTGTGTTGTAATCCCATGTGGCTCTGCTCTCCACCCACAGTTTGTCTGCTTCCACTGTGCTTTGCCTTTCTGTATAACAGACATGGATTAAGAGCCTGCAAGTGTACTGCAAAACACTGAAAAATAATAATTTGTATAGAACTTTAGTTCTATTATGCTTTTCTGTATTTTGTCTCTTAGTGTTACAGTGTCTAATGTTCATATTGAATGTGGCCAAAGTTTCAGTTTAACAAGGTAAATGTATGTAGAAGTAATTGCAGTGAGCAGAAACCTTAGGATTTTTACCGTTCTGAACAGTCTGTTTCCAACAGCTTTTCCTACATGGTGTGATGGATTTATGGTCATCGCTCCGGGTACGCTGTACTGCAAGTGTTGACATTACATAGCCTACACTGCTACATGAAGCTACATGCTAATGTTGGGGAAACATGTAAACTTGTTTGCAGATGTTGTAAGGTACCACAGATTTTGGATCATATTCCTGCTGGAACAAGTCTGGTTGTGTATAGAAGGTTAGATGGGTGATTTTTCATTGTCGAAGGTGCCACTATTCATTATACTCATTTCCTGGCTGCAAATACACCGCTAAGGTACATGTAGCTACATGCTAATGTCAGGGAAACACGTAATTAATTTTAATTAATTAATTTTGGCCCAGTTTTGAGTCACATTCCTGCTAGAGCAAATCCGGTTGTGTTCAGAAACTTTTATTGGTGATTTTTCAGGTAGAAAGTGCTACTATTCTGTGTTACAGTCATTCCTCAGCTGCAAGTACAATGCTAACCTATATGCTAACGTTAGGGAAACATGTAATCTTGGTTGCTGATGTTTTTAATTTTGGCCCAGTTTCTGTTCATGTTTCTGCTGGAACATGTTCGGTTTTGTTTTTTATTTGTGATTTTTCACAGTACTAAGGACCCCTGCTGTCCATTACAGTCATTCCCCAGCTTCAATGATGGTGCAGAGACCACAGATTTTAATAATAACTAGATACTATACGCCAAGATGGTGCCTATTCTTTCCACTGGAGTTTCTCACCCGGCGCATACACCATAAAAGTTTGCAGCCCACTGAATATACGCAGTAATGTTTCTCCCGCTGGCCTCCCCCGTGAGTTCCCGCTCAGTTCATAAACTTTACATCGTGATGATGTCACAGAGTTTTAAAGCGGGGCCAGCAGGGGACACTACTGGCCATATTCAGTTGCGGAAGTAAACCCAGAAGTTAGAAAACTTTTTTGCTGTATGCGCATCCATTGAAATGAATAGGTGCCATCTTGGCATCTGGCATCTAGTTATTATTAAAATCTATGGAAGAGATGCTGAAATACAGAAGACCTGCTCTATGAAAGAAATGCTGACCAAGCAGAGCAGACCTGGGAGGGGGGCTTAAAAAGATAGGCACTAAAACAAAGCATCTCAGACAGAAGATGAACACAGGTCGTGTTCTTTTTTTGTCCTGATACCCAAAATACAAGTATGGACCTGAAAATGAGCATAACAGAAATCAAACTACACAATAAAAGATAATAAGATAAATAGAAATCTGTACAACTAACAATAAAATAGGCTACTATGAAAATATACACAATATGAAATATAAAAAACGGAACTAAAATAATAAAAGAGAAAGCATGTTTCTTGAAGGACAGTTTTTAAGAGGTTGCTGACGTTTGATTGATTTAGAAGGAAGAAACCCACTGAGCTAAGGTACAGTAAATAAAAAGTGTTCTTAACAGTGAATCAGACATTATAACAGCTGGGATAGAGACAGAGAGGTATTTATATGGACATGGTCTTCACTGTCACCACCAGCTTCATCCTTCCCCTCCTTCCTCCCTACTCTACCTCCCATTCTAAGTGAAATGAGGTGACTGAGAGTTACGTAAACTCTATGATCCATTTCCATTCTCCAACATCAAAGCGGACTGGTGTCCTTTCAGTGAAGCTATGTGCTCTCCTCCCTGATGACCACAGATTCTCCATTAAACCTGGGGGACATATTGTCCCTGAGGACGATGCCACAGCAGGCAGAGCTAATCCTCTCTGTGTCCTTACACTCTGTCTAAATGGGTCCCTCTTTTCTCCTTCAGCCTGTTTCAGCTTCATTATGTCAGCTTTCCAGGCAATACCGAGTTGCCAAGACTGGCTTAGTGGAGTCCAACATAGGACCAAGGGACAATTTAAAAAGGAAATGTCAGATACGTTAGAGCCACTTGGGGTCACGCTCTTAGGTTTTAGCACAGTTTGCATAGTAGCAGACAGGAAATCAGTGCTTTAAGTCAAAATGTAGTGTGTTTGCAAAGGTCATTAAAATACAAGATTATCACTGCAACTGTTTGTTCAGTGATGTCCACAGCAGATGGGGGAGCTTACACGGGGAAACCCCAAAAAGCAAACAATTGTGTTTCCTCTAAAACATATTTGTCACTTTCTCCACAAGTTCCTTACTGTGAGTGACATCATCAACAACTTACAATAAAATTCTCTTGAAAAATGTGCATGTAAATGAATGTTGGTGTATTGTGTGGAACTGAGAGACGATGTCTACGACCAGATTGTTTTACAAGTAGCCAATAAAGCTAATAAAGGGCTAAATTTTCATCACACAACAGTCGATGGGTTCAGAGACTGCAATTCAGCTAATGCGTTTGAAGCTTTGTCAGTGGCCCTTGGCGTCAAATTGCGACACACAGAGGCACCCTTTAAGCAGTGGAATGAGACACACTGGGCGGCGGCATATCTTGACACTCCAGGCGACTCGATTAGCATAAAGACCAAGATAGTCTGGATAAGGTGGGCAGGAAGGGAGGTGGATAAATCAAACACACTACAGGCTTTCACCTGCGAGTCTGCTGTTTGTGTCTGATATGAAACCAACAGTCAATTGAGCAACTTAATAACAGAGATGTATGCTAGTATGTGTAGCAAATTATGCAAGTGACATGTTTTCTATTTCTCTTCTTTGTCTAACCACGTAGTTTTGCCTAAGTTTAAGGAAGTAAACCTACAAATGAAGATTTTAACCGTCGTTCTAAGCTTTTTTTTTTTTTTTGGAAAAAGGCTGAAACTAAATTGCCAAATTGCAAAACGTAATATCATAAAAACATTTCCATCTGTTCGTTTTGCCAATTCAAGAAATGCTGACTATATTCATAATCAATCTAACATTTTACAACTCAATTTTAAAAGGAAGCAGTGGGAAACATACCCAAGCCTGACATGCCTCACATTATTTGCAAAGACAAAAAACAGGTGACCATCTGAAAAGGCTCTGAGGATAGTCAGACTTGATCTTGATAGGGCTTAGAATAATTTCAACCCATTCAATCATCCAAAGTTGATCTATTAAGATCCAATATTAGACGTATCGACACACAGCTCTGGGACCTGCTGCAAAAAACGAGACCCTGTCTGACCCAGTTATTTCAATTTGGACTCAAACCAACGTGGGCCAAGAGAGCTGAACCATACTGATGAATAAAATGTAAAATATTTGTTCTTTTAAAATCTCTTCAAGCTTTACATTATTTCTCAAACACACACTTTCAGGACGTATATTCAAGGCTTCTCAAGGAGCGTGGGAACCCTGCTGTGAGCTGCAGTTAAATGCCTGAGATGCAGATGTAAAATACCACCTGTCATTCAGTCATTCATGAAAGCAGTGATTGGAAAATGACGGCTGACACTTTGTCTCACAAACCTGCCTCTGGTGCCAAACAGCAGCTCCACCTTTAAAGTTAGTTGTTAGTTATTCTATCAGCATTGTCCCGCACCAGTCAGCCGAGCCACCAGGAAATCTAATTTACACGGTATATTTAATCATCAGGGTGTGGAGAGAAGAAAAGTGCAAACTGGCAGTAATTATGTTTCATAACAGGGATTTACATAACACCAAAACTTATTTGGAGCAATGTGTTGTTTCTGCTAGTACTCTTTTACTAAAAAATACAGAGGCTGCTTTGATGCACAGCAGGACAACAAGTCAAGCTACATTAAAAAGGAAGAATATAAAGTGGCTATCGTGGGACAGCAGGGTGGTCTGGTGGTTATTTTCAAACAACTCAGGCTTCTCCAAGCATCCACCCTGCAGAGGAAAAATTCTCACACTGAGCAACACACTCAATGACCAAACTAGCAGCTAGCCTGGAGACCTAAATCACCATTGCTGTGAAAATGCATCAGGAACTGTCACAGATGCAGAAAGATTGGTTTCATAACACCTACACATGAGGCCGGGGGCTGCTGGATGCACAGGTCAAGAGTCAAGGCCAGAGGTGGAGAGGTGAGGGTTGGGGTTTTACTGGAAATATGAGAAGGGGTGGATGTTTAGAAGCGTAGGTGGGGAGGTGGCAAGCTTTTCCAGTTCTTTCAATTTCACGGTCAGTGGGAAGTCATCTTGCCCGGAGTCTCACTGTTTGGTATTAATTGATGGGACAAAAAGGTGAAGTAAAGGCGAATGTTGATTCAAGTCAAAGCAAGCAGCTATATGTATGCACTATGCAGTTACAGAATGATTGATCTATAAATTAAAACTGAGATTCCATAAATGAGTTCTCACGTCTGCAGGAATCTAGATAAGTGCTTCTATCGGTAACCACACTGATCTCAGCATCCGGACTGTGACCTACTGGCCTCATAAAAACATGTGGTTGTCTTGTGCTGCCGTCATGTTTGTTTTTGCATGTGTGTGTTTGAGAGATTGTGGGTTTGGGTGTGAGTAGTGTGGAAGAATCAAAACAAAGAGCATCAGTCATGATGGTCAGCAGTTCAGTGTGTGGTTGAGGAGTCTCAGTCACACCCACAGTGTGTTTTATTTGGACTCTTTTACTTGTGCTACATCCACTTGGCCTGGTAAAAGTCACCCACTTTATATTTTACATATTGCATGAACAGAAAAAAAAGTAAAATATGATATTTTAAGTGCAGTCAGACACTTACTAGTTTGACTAGGCCTTTCAAGTTTTCATCAGATGATCTTGATCTGATCTTTCTCTTATTTCTGCCCATTGTAATCCTTTCAAGTCTATCTAGTCTCAGGGATGATTTTCTAGTACATGTCTTGGTCTTGTGTGTGTTTTGACTTGGATTTGGCTGCTCAAAATATCATACATTTTTATACCCTTTCCCAACAAAGTTACCATGTTTATACGGGTTTTTTAAATGCAGGAAAACCCACTGAAAAAAAGGCAATACACTACTTTCCCATTGCCAGTAGTATGCTTTTATGTATTTTTTCCTGGTGTGTCATGTTCAATGCCACGAACATGCTGGAGAGAAGGGTTAGTAAACAGTAGAAACCAGCACGGAGGCCAGTGAAAATGTTATGGTGCTCTTCCTTTTTAATATCTGTTACTTATTTGGTCTGTCTTTTCAAGTTATTGTTGACTAATTTGTAATGATGTTCAAGGGCTGCTTGGAAGAAGATGGACCAGTGGGAAACAGGCTCTAGTTAGCTTCAAACATTGTACAAGAAAATTGCCGATATACTTATAAATATTTTTAATAATGATTTAAGCAAATAGTGCAACATTTGGGCAATTTTACATTGTTTTCTTTCCTGTCTCATTTCAAACTTGTCTAAATCCATTCAAAGTTGACTCTCATTATGAACAACAGTAAGACAACGGTATGAAAAGTATTGAATAAACACTCTTTTGTTTCTTTGGTCTTGACTTGGTCTACAGACCATGTGGATTTGGCCTGGATTTGGTCTGAAAACCACATGGACACAGAGTCTTGTACTCAACACAAGTGGTCTTGGCTACATACTTTGGCCAAGCTAAGCTAACATCTGACATTTATTCACATACATATACTGTTTGTATAGCACTGGAAAAGGGTCATTTTTTAAGTGGACTGGCAAAAATTCAGAACCGGCTGTCAGAACTGTGGTATAAACATAGATGTAGGTGGATTATAATAGTTCAATCTGCTCCATTTGTTAAAGTTTAGCTTTGGACTACACTGCACAAGTGATGTGAGAAACTGTAGACAGATGTTTTCATGTAGTTTTACTGTTGTTAAACACGGCTCCCTATGATTTCATTTCCTGAAGAATGATTACCTTGTTTGGATTCTCCGTTCACCATTGAGACATGTGAAAAAAAAAAAAACTTCTTCCCAAATTCAGTGCAACACAAATTGAGTATTTGATATACTATTGATTATTTAATATTCCTTTAAGAATGTGAAGAGCCCACTGTGATGCCATCAATATTTGTGGCCAGTGATGTCAGGGCATAGTACAGAAACATTCCCAAGAGGAAGATCTGGATGGATGGGATGTGGAGCGTGACTTCTGTTGAGCTCAGTGGAAGGAACCCTGGGAGCCGGATGCGATAAGAACTAGAGATAAATGGGGGAAAGGCCAACATCCTTTCACTGGTAACTAACCAGTTAAGTTTTAGGGAATAAAATATATTATAAATATAATATTTATTAACATGTGAATACATGGTTATCACTGTCCACCATCTGGTCTTCACTGGTTTCTTGGCCGCTCTGCGCTGCACACCATCCAGTTCTGAAGGGAGCTAACATTAGCTCACTAGCAGCGCCATTCATTTGGTGATTACAGCTGGTAATGCTGACACAGTGGAAAAACACACTGCCGTGGAGCACTGTGCCCACCCTCTGGTCTCCCCCCAGGTTTCCCCACTTTGAGTAAGTGACTTCATTTTGAACCACAAAACCCTTTTAGCATTGTTGACTATGTTAGCACCACTCGACATGCTGACACTGCTAGTGGTGATAGCATAGTCAACAATATTACAGGGGGGTTTATGGCTCAAAACTGAGCTGCTTACTTACAGGGGTTAACAGGGGGAGATCAGAAGGTAAGCTCAATGTTTCCACGGCAAAGCTGTTGGGTCAGGAGGATGCAACTAGCAGTAATGGCCGAATAAGGGGCACTGCTAACACTAGCCAGCTCCTTCCAGACCCAGGTGGTGCACAGTGCAGTAAACTGGAAAGTAACAAAATTAACCTATAGACCAACATGTGTAACAAAAATATTCTCTGACAAAAGGGATGGAGGAGGGGAGACTCAACTTCCGCTATGCTTCATTTAGTTAATTGTCCTTTTTGGCTTTTTTTTAAACGCATGTGACATCATCAGCAGCTTGTTTAATCCACAGTTTTTTTGCTTCTAAATCTGTCAGGATGCAGATGTTGGTGATTTGGTGGAGTCACATCTGAAGTTATTAGTTTATTTACTACGCTTTTACAATGCATTGTAATCTACAACTCAGCGATAAATCCCACCTTTATAAAGCTCGTTCAGACTGTCAGAGAGATGGTGATGCAACTCTAAGGTCATTTTGGAGGTCATAGTTAGAGTTAGTATTGCATTTGATTGTCAGTAAAGATGTGCAAAACATTAGAAGTACCTTTTAATATAATACAGTCCTCTGCAACCCATCACTGATTACAGCTTCCAAAATGACCATTTTATTAGGTACAGCCACCCCACAGAACGCTCAGTTATTTAGTGCCACAGGAGCTCTTACTGACATTTTTTCTCACCTGCTCTAATGAATCAACTGGAAGGTAAAATCGCTCCAGGTTTTAAATAACTTGCACTATAAATTCTTGGTGTGAGCATGTCTTAACACATTAGTGCAGTGTTGGGAAGCAGCCACCCTGGACGTCAGCAAGGTCACAGCTGACTCCACTGGTCTGACCTCACCTCAGTGAAGCGCTCTCCTCCAGTCTGTTGCGTGTCAGCCTCCTGCGAGCCACCTGGACCTCATCCACCACCTCAGGGAACACGCCGTATTATTCAAGCTATTACTCACCCTGGCGCTGTATTACTCACACCTTTGCTCCCTCGCTTTATTTCACACCAGACAGCATCTTTGTGTGAGACAGCCCCCACCGCCACTGGTGCAGCAGGAGCAGATCCCTGCCAACAAACACACCTCTTGCCTGCGGTGATGAGCAGAAACAAAGCTAGACTTTTTCATCCCTCCAGTGACGAAGACGACGCTGAATGAAACACATCAACAAAAATGTATCAACAAAAAAGTTATGTAACTTCTAAATCAAGCCAAGTTCACCATAAAAGCGCTGCCACATCAAAAAGCTCATCCACAAACAAACATATCAGATTCCTTAAAGGCTGCCACACAAATATGATGATAGTGATTGTTAGATGATGAAAACAGGGATTTCTGTTCATCTGTTTGACTTCATTCAACCTACATTACATAACCTATAATACTGTTGTTTTCCTTCTAGACCAGGGATAGTCCACCTGCTTGCCCAGGGGCTACTTTTACAAAATAACAAGAGGCCAGGTGCCAGGTAAAAACAAACATTAATAATAAATACATAAATAAATAATTATCCTGGCATTTTTCTTTAGAAACCAGCTCTATTTTGAAGCTTTTTTATGCACGCTGGCACCTTATTTACATTCAAAGTACAAAGAAAAATGTGATTGGCGGGCCAGATATGGGTCGCGGCCTGAAGTTGAGTATCACTGCTCCAGTCTGATGTTTTGGGCTATATCATCTTTCTCTGGTAAGGCATTTTGTCCTTTGAATAAAAAGATAGAGTCATTATCTTTGTCACGAAACAGTCACTTCTGCAACCGGATATGGTATGTAGGTATTTTCCTCACTGTAAGCAAAGCGAGTGTGGCACAAAGGTGTGTTCAGACTGAATGTGAGGCAAAGTTTTTGAAGGGTTACATGAAAAGGCAATGTGGTGATTTAAAAGGTAAAAGGAGAGAAATGTGAATAACATAAGCTCACTCACACAGTTAGCGTGTACAGTGCTAGCAAGCTACAGCTAACAACTGTACAGGATCCTACATGATAATAAATAATGGGAAGATAAGGTTACTTTATTTGTACCAGTAGGTAGCATTGGTTTGCAGTAGAAGACAAGGCATCTATCTTGACACAAATTTTACAAACAACACAGACAACAGACACACATGATAAAGGTATTTGGGCTCCAATGATCATTAACAAAATAAATAAGTTGCTTCTATAGCATCTGTGAGACGAACACATACAGATAAAACTGTCCAACTGTGAATAAAGGTTCACATTTGCTTTGTGTACATGCTGAACATGCCTTTAGGGCTAACTTACATCACACACCCACTCAAAGGAAAACTATGGCACACCCCATAATTATGCACTCTGTATGGCAGTTAAAACACGGGGTTAACCTGTCCACAGATGATGCATATTTTGATTCAAATCACTAGAAAATAAATGAGAGAAAACAAAAAGCCAAGCATTAAAGCAAAACTACGTAAAAGAGAAATGACTTTACTTGGTCTGTATTTCATTGTGGTTGTTTACTAAATAACTAGACTAAGATCTGACAGCCATGTTAGCACCTCTGTGTAAGCTGAAAGCAAATTTGCATTTCCGAGGATAGCAAAGACATGGCCCAGCCTACACTCCCTCTGATTGGCTAGTACTCTTGCCTTCATTATTGGATTGGTTAATTTTAGGCAAGAAGAGTGTGGTTGGTTAGAGTCAGCCAATCAGGACAGAGTTGGGACAGAGAAGGGCAGTCCGTGCTTTCTATGTCCTAGGAAATGCAAATTCTCATCCAATCTGGGTTTCTCATGGACAGATATACTCTATAAAAAAGATAACACATTACAGGCTGTGCCAGTGGTACGAAATGGTATACACCTTTGGTCTCCTAAGTGGGCATGATTGTCTCTCCCCTGCATACCCCCTACTTTGTTTGGAAGTGTTGTAAACGTTGTGTGGATGGATTAATTTAGATTCAACTAATACAACACAATATATACAGTACAAATGTAATGTTTGCTCCTTATTTTCTGCTCGTTTTTATCTGCTGGCTTTATGTCTGATATCATCTAATTGTAAGATCCCGTCAGTTGTTGCCAGATCTTGCGAGAGTATGTTGCTAAAACAGAGACATGTGTCGAACGAAGTTAATTTTCTCCTGTTTTGTCTCTCTGAAAAAATGCCATTTTAGTGTCAGGATGTTTGGAAAGGTTGGGGCTTGTGAAAAATGGGTCCATGGGTGACTTAATTGACTATGGGGCGAATGAAATGGTCACAATCTGTACTCCATTCACTTTTTCAATTGAAATGAAAAGTCTCAGGATTGCCACCAATCTCCTAAAAGGGCAGGGCAGTGGTGAAACCCACGTGACACAGATATAGGCAATGAAACTGAAGTGGGCCGTCTCAGTTTCTAAAAGCTTTCTGTCATAGATTTTTTAATTTTTGCCATCTGGTCCCCCTCCACTTCGGACAGATTTCCAGCAGTCTGAGGAGTGCTGGGCAAATCCCAACCTTGTATCTAATGTGGGACGTGTCTGAGATGAAGACTGTAAAGAGGAGCGCTGAGGCATTGAGGCATTTTTGAAATCAACCAAACTAATGTGTAATTTTCTATTAAAGCCTTCATGCATTAGTATTGAATGAATTAGATGTTATATTCTGGGTGAAAGAAAAACAATCGACTGCACTTTTCTTGACAAGATAGATGTGTTTGCCTTACTTCCAGCAGGATTTGGCAAATGTTAAATACACCAAATCCTAATAGGCTATACCTGCTCATCTCTGCATGTCTGTTGACATTTTTCTGTCTCTCGCTGTATTTTTATCCATCGACTTTGCACCAAGTCCCGCCCTAATGTGCTGTGATCAGCTGGTACTTTTGTGCTGTGATTATCCATTTACACTGGATGAACCTGGTCATTGCTCGCTCAGTGATATGTCACGCTGAAAACCCATCGATAATAATATTTTTTGTACAGTCCCTTAAGGCAGGTTGTGGTTTACTGAAATATAAATGTAGCATGATTTGATAACTGCATAGCCTATTTGTGACCTCAGATTCATTCAGAAATGACCTGGGTGGGTAATTCAAAGGTAGGATTTTTCTTCCGGTGTAAAAATTCGTTCACCCAGTCAGGTGCAGGTAATCATGTTGATGTCTGCGAGAAACAAAGAAATACTTTCTGTCTAGAAGAGCATCTGCCTGAGGGAAATATTTGTGTTTTCTTCTGTTTGTCCACAGGCTGACACCACGGAGAGGTTCAAAGCATGTACGAGTTGAACTCAACAACCCTGCGCTGACTCTACCTCCACACCTGGCTCATCCTGCATCTTAGCAAACCTCTTTTTGTGTCACTGCAAGTTTCTGTGACAGGTTTGAACAATGTCTCCTTTGTCTCTCAGCAGGCTCACCTATTCCTCTGCCTCTCTGAAGTGACAGAGCAGGTGATGAGGTAAGTACCAGGAGGAAGATACAGAAAGCCTGAGATTATCTTAAAAGGAAGACAGGCATCTTGTGGTGCGACAGATCCATCCAAAATGTAGAGCAGAGGGGTTGAACAGGAGAAGACATTGACCTAAATGACTTGAATTAAGTGGTTAATGGATAATTTGTATGATGTCTCAATCAGTAACTATCAATTTCTATGTCAACTGTTCAAAGCAGTCCAACACAACAGTCCTGATATAACTCCTAACTGTGTCACAGAGCTACTGATTTGACTCTATGGCCATGTTGGAGGCTGTAGCTTTTATTGCTGTGCTTCGTAATCTACTTGAGTGATAACTGAGGTTGAAGAAATGATTGACAGCTGATAGAGTCCGAGATGACGTAAGCTCATAAGAAAGACTGTTCCGAAGTCTAAGAGACAAAGATTGATTTACTGTTGTTTTCAATCGAGACTTTGAAACTGCTGTTATGGATCTGTCTGAGAACTCTAGGATATCATGTGGTCCATGTAGGATCACACTGTCTCTGCTGTATTTAAGTCTGAGGCCGTTTCTTGCCCAAAAACAGCACTGAGTTGAGACAAAGCACTTAGAGTGAGCATAAAAGAACAACTCAGGTCTTTGGGTGTAAGAATATGTTTCATATCCAAGACCATCAAAAGCACAAGCTACCAGCAGTTGGGAGAGCAAAAGTCAGAGCTACAGTGACGATACACAGTTGAAACCTTAACTGAACCAGGATACATCTGTGCCTTTAAAGGGAGGTTTTGATTTCTTTAAGTGGGGTTGTATGAGGTACTTCTCCATAGTCAGTGTATTACAGTGTATAGCACCACCACAGAAGCTTAGCAATGTACTGTGGTGGAGGGAGGGTGGCTGCAAAACATATTTTAATCACCTAAAAAAAGTCCCACCTAAAAAAGTCAATAACTGTAAGTGTTCAGTATATTGACAATATTTTACTGCTTTACCTCTCCGTCAGACAGCCTTGTCCTTTGGCACTACATTTTCTCAATCGTAGAACTTCAGTATTCCTATACATAAGTTCTTCACTTCATAAAAGTATCACCTTGTCTCTAAGGTGAACATTTTATTGTTGCTTACATAATCATGCATTTTTATTTTCTTGTATTTGTTGTCTGTTCCATAAACCGCTGAAAGTCTGACCATCTATTGATAGTAATACAATGACTATGCATAAATACCTCATGCAACCCCATTTCAAAAATTTAAACTATCTCTTTATAGGAAAATTCATTTATATTTTAACCTGCTGTATTTTCTTCAGTAGTGCCCATTGTTACTCTGTGGGTCATGCTAACTTTGGACTCTTCACCTTAGATGCAGAGATTTGAAGAAACAAGTACTTTTGCAGAGCAATGTACACTGGGGCAAGCTGCTCGTGTCTCTGACAGTTTTCCAAGTTAAATTCCAAATAAACTAAACCTTTTCCATAGTCTGGCCATACAAACTTTCTCCTAAACCTCCCAGCTGCTGTAAAAAGTCCTACATTTAAAAATTTTTTAGCAGTAGGCTACAAGTCTTATCATTTTGCAGATTTTCTCTACACAACAGTTCGTATGACGCATACAGTGGTTAGTATGTTATCTAATGAGTTAGCGCCCCAGAAATGATGTTACATACTTTATGTAAAGTTATACAATTAGGTTTAGGCCAGTAAAGTTACATAGGTGAGGTTTACACAAAGACACATAGTAATCACATACTTTAAAAAACCATAAAACGTCAATTAAAAGCTTAGTCCCAATTAGATGCCCAGTCCCTTTTACTAGCCCGATGTTGCTACACATTTTGGCCTGTCTCAATTAGACGCCTGGTCTGGTTTCCAAGCAGTTCATTTTTTTTATAGAAGTTCTTTGGATGTGTAAAAAGCGTGTTGTTGGCTACCTCAAAGTTGTGAATATTGTTTTAACAGGATAAAGTGGTGTTGTGTCAGTATTCCTCCAGTGCTGCTGCTCTCTTTGTCTCTGATGCACTGTCTGTAGGAGCTAGATGAAATAAATGATTCATAATTGATATATTGATAATTGATCTGTTGATTGTATTTCACGATCTTTGTCCCATATAGACGCCTCACCTCAGCCTGCCTCCTTACTGACTTTTGGTCTTTATACTACTTCTTTCTTTACCCCCGTCAGCACATTGGTCATGTGATTGCAACCTTCCCTAATGCGTGGGTTATCCATGAATTACTGTGTTCACATGGGATACATATGAATTGTGCTGCATTACTTTTCATAGGGATAAATATAAACAGTGAGTGAGAACAGCATGAATCTTACGACATGTCAAGGTTCAAAGTATTTATTATTTTATCATATATAGTAAGTGAACTATTATTACTCATGTATTGATAACATATAAAAAGCATTGTAGTGTTATTGCTGGTTGGGGATTAGCTGTAAAACCCCATTGCCTATTGGGTATTTTAATGTATAACAATGCATTGTATTATACAGGTTCATGTATTTGTTTAAAGGGGTAAGAGGTAAGACCACATTCGTTTACAGCTCCATTAAATATGTTTACTTTGAGGCTGTTTACTTGAGCGGAGTGATTGTTTTCTCCTACTGTAGAGAGGAATACTAATTACTTTTTTTTTTGCACGAAATTGTACATTTTAGAATAAATATGACTTCACATTGTGTCAATTATATTATCATATAGTGACGGGTTAAAAAAACACATCCAAAGAAACAGACTTATTGTGCAAAGGTCTTTAATCACTAAACAGATGGGAACAAATAATACTTTGTGTGTTACTGTGTTTTTTCAGCCCTGGTACTGAAATACTAACAACACTAATAGCATCCCTGTTGTGTTTACAAGGCATACATGCACATTCCATCCCCAAATAAGTGGCTGAATCTAATACACAATCTCTACATCTCTACATCCGTCCCCTCGGTCCAAAATGTCACAACTGATTACCTGGACAACATAATGCAGGTATTTAGCCAGGAAATCTGATGCAATTGAGCCAACTTGGCAAAAACCAAACGGAAACACTGAAGAAAAAATGAGCACTGCTAGTTCCTCATCAGTCTAATCACAGTGACCTCTCGTCTACCCAAAACAACAGTATGGGCTCATTAATAAAGTGTACAGTGGGGGTAAACTATTTTCACAGGAGCCTGGAGGATTGTCATAAAACTGGAAAAGGAAAACAGCAATGAAAGGTTACGATTTTCATTTCTTTGCTTGCAGATTGCTTAGATACCCACGATGTTGTTTTTCATTAAATGGTCATTAGATGAAGTCATGGCTGATGGATGTTATTATCTTTAATTATTAAAAGGTAGTCATTGTTCATTTCCTCTCTGTTTCCAGCAGCATGGGAAGAAAATTGGCAGCATTGCCCTGATTTGGGTTAGGGGAGACTATTTTGAAAAAAAATTGGGACCCCCTCATATAAAGGATACTTCTGTGCTGGAGACTCCCGCAACATCAATTTATGATTTAGTCAGCAGATCTGCATCAACTTTTAAAGGAGTCAACCCTCATTAACTTTAAAGAGGACCTAGTCTGCTCATTTTCAGATTCATACTTGTATTTTAAGTTTCTCTCAGAACATGTTTACAGTACATGCTAGCTACATCTATATTAGCAGTGTACCTGCATCTGGGAAATGACTGTAATAGAGAATAACAGCACCTTTCTACTGTGAAAAACTCATGACCAATAAAACCTCTAAACATAGCCTGACATGACCCAGTGGGAAAATGACCCCAAATCAGGGAGAAATTAACAACATCATCATCAACAAGATCAGGTTTTCCTGACATTAGCATGTAGCTTAATGTACATTAGAAGTGTTCTGGATGACTGCAACGGAGAATGGCAGCAATTTCTATCATGAAAAATCACAAATTAAAGCTTATAAATACAACCAGATGGGGCGATATTGAAAACATCGGCAACCAAGTTTGTTTTTCTGATGTTAGCTTCATGTGGCAGTGTAGGGTGTATTTCCTGAAACTTCACATTGTTGTGCTGTTGGTCTTAGTAGGTGTTTCAGACTGGAGGTTTGAAGACGTGTTTTTCACAATGGAAAGAGTTTTAGTATGACTACCTGCAGCAATAATGTTCTTGTCATCTGTCATATTTGCCATATATTTGCCAGTGATGGAAATAGGACACCTGGTTGGACATGCTAATTTTAGTCCCTCTGCTGATGCAATGCTCAAACAACACTCTAACATCGCTCCAAATTAGTTGGCACTGAGTTTGAAAGAGAGAGTAAATTAGTAAAATATATATAGAAAAGACGTAACCACCCAAACGTCTTCACCGGCCTCCATGCTGCTTTCTCCTGTTTACTAACCTGTTTTCCAGCCTGTCAATGATGTCAAATGTGACACAGCAGAAAAAAACGAACACAGAAAGGCATACTCGTCCACTGCAGAGCTGTGTACACAGTTCTAGTCTACTGGCAATGGGAAAGGATTCTGTCATCTATTTTTAACGAAACAAACACGCACTTATTTTGGTAAAAAAAGGGCATATGATGACAGAGGGTTCATTATTTGAAACATCGGCCACATTTAATATGAACGTTTATAACTGTGCCACTATACATAAGACAAAAAAGGCGGCATAAACAGATTCCCTTTAAAATATAAAGAATTTTTAAATACATTTAAATCTCCAGTATGTTATACAGTATATCAGCATGTGCAGTATTTGAAAATCTTGTGGCAGCCTCAGTTTTGTCATGAGGAAAATATCTGCACAGTAATAATGAGTGTCATAATAATTACTCCTGTGTGAATATAATTGGAGGTTACTAGTAAGCTGGTATCCAAACAGCTGATGAGTGAGCTGCAAATGCTGAAGCATGAATGAAGGAGCTGACGCTAATCAGCTAATGCATGTGACCACTTAATGCTGTGGGAACTGTCCTCTACTTATGCTTTAGCTAGTGGTTTCCTACATTTACCAGAATGGGAACGTGAGAATGTGCATGTAGCTTTGCATTCAGCTCTTGGTTACACTGCTTAGGAGAGGAAGAGAATAATCAGAAATTAAGCTGTTAACCTAAAATGTCACATGGATGCATTGCATTGTGAACTATTGAGGCTATTATAGACAATGAAATCCGTGCGTGTGCCTCCTTCAAATGCTGAATGTTAGTTCAACAGTGGTCTCATTTTCAGCTATAAAAGAAAGTTTGTGCACTGCCTTCACCTACAGGTGCTAGTTTGGGTGTCATGTAAGTGTTCTCTATGTCCCTCTAAAGTGTAGCTGTTGTTCTGCTCTTTCCTGTGACCTCCATTCCTGAGCTGTCACTGTGTTCTCCTTTGTTCTGAATTAACTGCCAGCAATCGAGCGATGATTGATCGGTGCAGCTGATCTACACGACACCACAGCCAAGTTGCAGTGGTGGGTCGGTGTAAACTAATCCTCTGTGGTGTGGATATGACCGGCGTGAGAAAAGCGATGGGAAAACTCCCTTTCCCTTTCAGCTCTATCCACAGCTATGGGAACCACAGAGGGAGCAGGTTGGTTGAGCCCTGCAGCAGTTGCAGATGCACTGTAAGGATAAGGTGAGAGAATGTAGGCCTATTGTTGAGCTGATAAGGATTGATTGCTGATATGTTAGTGGTAAGGTGGGGTAGGATATTGTGTCACTTCTGGACGGGTTGTGACAATATTTGACTCAGCTGTGGCACAGCTTCAATCAGTCCAACAGAGATATGGTGTCTACTGCTCAACTTTATCACCCTCAGTGTTGTGTAAGTCTTACCTGGTATCTTGTTTTACACAAGCTCCAGTTCTTGTTAGTGTAGACCATGTGACATTTTGCATTCATAAAGCGGATGCTTATTATTTCAAAACAACAATGGTTGATAAATTTGTCTATTGCTGCCCAGTTTGGCTGCAGGCTTAACTTGTTAACTGAGCTGGCACTTCCCAACTCCTGGCTATCATCACGAGAGGAGAAAATATCGCAACAGGGATTATTTTAACATTTATTCTACATTGTTTCATATGAACAAATGTTTGTTCTGCAAGGATTCATTGCCAACTGTTAAAACAGTTGTCAAAGCTGGTTTGCAATCACGTGACTATTCTGGGGCGCAAAATGCAGATTGAGGGAAGGAAGTGGAAAATACATACACTGTGCAAATCTGATAGACGAAACTGACTACATGACAGGGTTGGATGAAAATGCAGGTACCAGGTGACATCAGAAAATTTTGACTCATGTTGGATGTGATCTGTACAAAATGAAGAAAAGTGTTTTTTCCCACAAGTAGGCTGACTTGCCAGCTGTGGACATGATTATTGTTACAAAATACCTCATACTCCAGAACTGCTAACATTACTAACATAACACAGCAAGCAGATGAAACCATACAATCTAATGGATCACCCCTGGTCAAAATTTTGTTTACTATGTATAGCTAAGCAAGTAAATGGTGACCTTATTTCCAAAGGGCAAAAAGGAAAGAAATATTTTAAGCAAGATTTCTTTTTTATTTCACTCTTTTACAGTTTCAAAATAACAAAAAAAGCTTGGGCACCCTGCATGGTCAGTACTTAGTAGCGCCCCCTTTGGCAAGTTTCACAGCTTCTAAACACTTTATGTATCCAGCTAAGAGTCTTTCAGTTCTTGTTTGGGGGATTTTCACCCATTCTTCCTGCAAAAGGCTTCTAGCTGTGAGATTCTTGGGCCATCTTGCATGCACTGCTCTTTTGAGGTGTATCCACAGATTTTTTATGATGTTTAGGTAGGGGGACTGTGAGGGCCATGGCAAGGCCTTCAGCTTAGTCCATTGTGGATTGTGGATGTCAATTGAGGTGTGTTTACGATCACTGTACTGTTGTAGAAGTCATCCTCTCTTAATCCTCAGCTTCTTTACAGATGGTGTGATGTTTGCCTCCAGAATTTGCTGGAATTTAACTGAAACCATTCTTCCCTCTGCCTGTGAAATGTTCCCTGTGCCACTGGCTGCAACACAAGCCCAAAGTATGATCGATCCACCCTTGTGTTTAACAGTTGGACAGGTGCTCTTTTATTGAAATTCTGCACCCTTTTGTCTCAAAACATACCTTTGCTCATTGTGTCCAAAAAGTTCCATTTTAATTTCATCAGTCCACAGGACTTGTTTCCAAAAAAGCATCAGACTTGTTTAGATGTTCCATTGCAAACTTCTGACACTGAATTTTGTGGTTAGGTCTTCTGATGACCCTTCAATGAAGGTCATATTTGTACAGGTGTCACTGCACAGTAGAACAGTGCACCACCACTCCAGAGTCTGATAAAACTTCATGCAGGTCTTTTGTGGTCAACGATGGGTTTTGATTTGCCTTTCTAGCAATCCCTATGAGCAGCTCTCTCAGAAAGTTTTCTCGGTCCTACAGACCTCAACTTGACCTTGGCAGTTCCTGTTAACTGCCATTTCTTAATTACATTACAAACTAAAGAAACAGCTGCCTGAAAACACTTTGCTATCTTCTTATAGTCTTCTCCTACTTTGTGGGCATCAGTTATTTTATTTTTCAGAGTGCTACGCAGCTGTTTAGACAAGGTTTCAGTAGTCAGAATATTTACAAAGGTATAAAGCATCACCTGGCCTTTCCTAATGATGACTGTGATCAAGCCATAGTCCTAGCAAGCTCATTATGGTCTGAGACCCTGGTAAAAGTTTTCTGAGAGCTCAAATGTCACTCTAAATTGTACAAAACAAAAATGAATACACTAATCTTGCTTAAAATGTTAAAAGGCATGTTCCATGTACTTCATGCCTTTTGGAGATCAGTTCATCCTCTACTCACTTAACCATTCACAGTAAAAGAAATGTTGACCAGGGGTGCCCAAACTTTTGCATGCCACTGTAGCTATTTTGTGTGTGGTTAGGTCCAGGACTGAAACAACTGCTGTCTTTCTTTTCGCTGGGTGAGTAAGTGTGTATTCAGTTTGATATAAGGAGGTAGACAGTACCTTTTCTACTAACTTCCCGCAGACACATAGATTAAGCCTGGTAATAAGTGTTGCGACTATACGAGCAGCATCAGTTACTTCCTGCACTCAGGTTGCTCAGGCTCACGTAACACTTAGGAGGTGTAGAGATCCGGGTTAACAGAGGCATGTGTCTGAAACATTTATCAGTTCTGCAACCAGATAGAGTGCTATGCTGTGCTAAACTGATGTTCAGGCACAAAAAGTGATACTACCTGTGACATAATACTATATGTGAAAACAGTCTTGTGAAAATGGAAAAGTACTCCAATCTTTGAAATGGCTTTCATGATAAAACTATTCATATTATGTGCTTTTCAGCTGTTTTTTTTTCCAAGAAATTCTCAAGACAACAGCACTTCTAATAACAGTGTGACTGCTGCTTTACAGACAGACAACATGTGGATGATACCTGCATGGTCAGTGATGTGTCAACAGAGTCATGGTGGTCTGATATTTTTACTCTGCTGATTTCTGGGAATGAGAGCACTTTATGCGTGGGAACTTTTCTCAGAAACCAGAAGGTCATCAGCTGCTTAGATGTAAACATTAAAATCACAGACTTTAACTCTTCACTGTACAGCCAATGTTCCCACCTATGAAACAAAGGTGTGCGTCATCAACAGCTTCAGTTGACAAGGAGAGGTCACACGAGTTTGCAGTGCAATGCAGAAGTGTGTCAGTGACACACAGAGCCTTAATACAATGCAACAGGACAATGATCCTGAACATTTAAAAAGGGCAGCCAGGAAGTTTTTATGGAATATTTTTGGCTAAATCATTCACCTGCGCTTAAACCACCAAGTTTTGCAGCAAACAGGCATAAAGAGCACCACCAGGGAAAATGCCAAGCGTCTTTTGATTTCTGTTGATTATTAGACAGTTATTAATGGCAAAAAATTCAAATCAAATATTAAATATATTGACTTAATTTATGCAGATTTTACACTGTCTTTGATTTAGCACCCTAAAGTTGTGAAAAGTGCGATGATTCCTTAAATACGGGGGTAAACATCCTGAAATTAAAGTTGAAAGTCTTTTATCGTGTCACACTATTGAGTTCCAACTTTCATTATGTGGGACAATTGATAACACAGCTTTTATTTGATAAATAAACACACACAGCCACAAAAAAGGGTTTATGCTGGATCACATTAAATGCAATTTATACTTATTGTGTGATTTAATTAAAACATTATATTGTGAGCTAAACTTTCCCAGAGCAAGGACAGTAGGAGGACGAGCTGTGATGTGACTCAGACCAATATAAAAGACACGAAGACATAACAAGACTGAGAAACAGAGAAAGAGGACGAGTCATTAGAAGGCCACAACCTTCACATCGCTAGATAAGATAAACACTTCTCGGCACGTTTCATTCTCTTAGCACACAGAGAACAGAACAGTCAGGGGCTGATGCCAAAACAGACCTCTATCTGTGCACTCAGAAACTATGTCAATGCTAACCTGTCCTTCCCTCTGCACTTGGATGATCCGTACTGCATGTAGGAAGGGGACAGTGCTGAAGCTAGCGGTTGGTGTCAGCATTTGACAGAAAGTCTATCAGGCCCCCAGGAGTTGCACTAGGCTTTGAAGCCAATTTACATAGTGGCCAAACAGTGGAATTACAACTTTCAAGCCTGTCATGTCATGCCACTGGTCCAAAAAGACTTTTTCCCATTGACTTACATTGTGAAAGAGATGTCTGTAAATCAGTGGATACATTTTTTGAGTGTCACAACCCCTGTGAAATGATTCGTTTCACTATCAGAGTCTAGAAAAGGTGCAAGATTAAATCATTTTGTCCCCTTTCAAGTTAGCAGAGTGCTAAAAAAGAAGTAGCTGGCTCAGCTACCAAAGTTTCTCATCTGGGTAATTTCTGGGCACTTGATAATTTCTGGCTTCATGCGCCACTGAGCAATTGACAAAAGAATTAAAGGGGTCCTGCCTCCAGTGCAGTATCTAGGTCTCTTTATACAGCTGTGCTAGCAGCTCCTTGAGGCTGCAGTGTTGCCAACTTGGCGACTTTCTCGCTAAATCTGGCGACTTTTCAAACCCTCTTGGTGACTTTTTTTGTCAAAAGCGACTAGCGACAAATCTAGCGACTTTTTCTAGTGTTTTGGAGACTCTGATGTGAAAGCGCGTATCGTTCTGCAGTTACTGTCCTCAACGATCGAGCAGCGGGTGCTGCTGTGAGCCCCTCCCCCGTCCCAAAGCACTCACCGGCGGTCAATCTCACGCAGCACTCCCAGCTGCAGTCAGAGCAGAGAGGAGACCCACACTACTCCGCATCCAGACTGCAAATGAATCGCGCATGCGCAAAGCCGCCACATGCAAATTGCCAATTATGCAAATTAGGCGATGACGTCATCTAGCGACTTCTAGCGACTTTCAGGACAGCCAATAGCTACTTTCCTTACTAGGGAGTTGGCAACACTGTGAGGCTGTACTCGGGCACAGCAGTGCTTTAAGCTAAAAGCTAACATCAACATGCTAACACATTCACAATAACAATGCTAACAGGCAGTTGTTAATGCTGTGTTCCAGTCCAGCCCAGTTGAAAATTCCAACTTAAGATCTCCATGTGTTTAAGATGCACAATGCCAAACACGAACTGTTTACCTGCTGTTCAGATGTGATTGGTCAATACTACTCAAACCTCAAGCAGACTACAGTTGGACACTAGAACATGTCAAACATGTCAAAATGTTGTCCCAACACCTACATATTCTGCATACGTATACATTCTATTGTACTTTCTCCTAGTAACATGTAAATATTTCCGAATTGTCTGGAACCCATAATGAGCAGGTTTTATGTTTTCCATGTTCATCATCTTAGTTTAGCTTGACAGCATGCTAGCATTCGCTCATTAGCACTATACACAAAGTACAGCTGAAGCTTATAAACTTGTCAAGATATTTCTCTTAAAATCACAATATGACCCCATGGTGGTGCTGGAGAAAAAGTCAGGGGATAACCAAAAATCTTTATGATTCATCTTGTTGGAACCATGAATGTCTTTACCAAATTTCATGGCAATCAATCCAACAGCTGTTGAGATATTTCACTAAGAAACAAAAATGTCAACCCACATTTACACTAGGGGAAAAGTCAAGGGATCACCAACGTTAGTGGGATTCATCCTCCGGGGACCGTGACTGTCGGTACAAAAAGATATTTTTGTGTGGACCAAACTGGTGGATGCTTTGAGTTGGTAATGTATGACGTGATTTTCTTGGCAAACGTTCCCAGAGTTTCAGTCACCACTGGTTCAATGTCGTTGTAAGGGCTGATAAAAACAGGTTTATCACAGAACTTGAGATAACAACTTGGTACGTAGGGACAAACAATTTAGCAATATAAACAGGAGATAATTTAATTAATATTTAATAGTAATGGCCAATGCATGAATCACAAATTGCAAGATGGATATAATAAACCTTTAAAAGCTTTCCTGTAACTGTAGATAAGAATTGAGAAAAAAGGAAATGATAATCATCAGTAGGCTGTATGAGGAAATACAGACATTAATTGTGTTCTCCAAACCACAGGGATAAGAAAGCAAGCTGATACACAGTAGTTCTCAGCTGATAAACAGGATTAACGAATCTTTGCACATGACCTTTGAAACTGAATAAGTACTCTGAGGTGAAAATCTGTGTGACAGGGTGGAGCCTGGGTGGAGCTGAGGAGAAAACGACAACCACCACCAGTGCGTGTGTCATGATGTGATCTGTCAATCAAATGGATACTCCCCCGCATATCTCAACGGCTCTTTGAACCCTTAGCGTCTCCTTAATCACGCAATAATATAAAGCAACAGAAGAAAAACAGCCACTGAGTGAATGTATAGACATCTCCGCCTAGATTCAGCTTTAGACATGCAACATCTTAAAGCCATTCACTGACTACCACACTACCGAACTTTATATGTATGAGCATGTGGCAGATTATGACTATTGAAATTCAAAATTGCACTGAGTGAGAATACTCCCCCTTGGTTCCACAGTTTGAAACTTGAAACCACAAGCCTGGCTGCTGCAGGAGAGACAGATACTGTAACTGCTTGTTAAGTGATTTTATGTTGTTTAAATAGTCAGTGGTAACAAATGTCTACATCTGGTGATAAAATGATGATAAAATGGTACTCATGGTTTAAAAATGGAGGCTGAGTAAACGTCCAAGAGTTAGAGTTAGAGTACATCTCCTAGGCTCTGTAACAAATATAAAGCATTTGGTAAATTGTTTTGACATTTAGCTGTTTATGAGTTTTTGAATTATTGATAATATATTAATTGTTTGTGTTAAACTGGGCTCTGCATTGTCAGAAAAATTTGGGTTAGGACTACACATGTCTAGAGCTCAGTGGGTTTTGAAAGACGGAGGATGTGGGTCTCATCTTCCACCTCCTCAATCCAAACCTTCAAAGCTTTTCAACCAGCAAACCTCCCACTTATAAGTGTTTTTTCTCTGTAAGCTATTAAAGCAATAGCTCTCTGCATACCTTAACTGTCCCTGTAAAGTTCTCGTATCATGTGTCAGAAAACCGGTCTGTGGAGATAAATGTGCCTGTTAGTGAGCTCATGTCTCACTCAACAATATGTCCATTGTCCAATTTGTCTCGCCACGGCTTCAGATATTTATTACTGATAATGGGCTTGTCGTTAAACTGTGGTAAGATGTTGAAGACAGTACTGCAGACAAACCAAATGCAAAACAATGAAGACCCAGTGGGAAGACATGATAGTCAAAACAAGGAAGCTAAAAACCCACATGCAGAGTCACAAGGGGTGCTAGTCGACTCCTATGACCACATTCTACCATGTGGGGTATCATGATTTCTCTCAGACATGGTCCTGCAGCTTCTCTTCGCATTATTTTAGAGCTTTTAAACAGTGTTTACAAGAGCCAGGTCACAACAGCAACATCTTGAACTGGAAGCCATTGATTTCAATGCACTGTAAGAAAGAGCAAAAATCTGTGTAGGGAGGTAGGTTGGGGTGGTGAAACAAACACACAACTGTCCCCCAGGAGACCAGTGTTTGTGTCCTGTGTGATAACCAAGTGAACTTAAAGTTATTTTAAGGTATGTCCTCATATTATGTAGTACACACAAGTATGTAACGACGTCACAACTCCCAACTATATTTCTTTCCCTAAACCCTAAACCCCTAAACCTCTAAACCCATACTTCTTTCCCTAAACCTTAACCTCACCTACGTTGCATTACTGTCTTAAACCTAACCTATGTAACTTATGTGTTGCTTATATGTAACTTATATGTTATGCATAAGTACATGACTTTATATTAACTACGTAACATGATGATATCAATGATTTTTTTTTCCTAAACCTAACCTATGTAGCTTTGCGTTAAGTACGTAATGTGGCAACAAGTAACCATGATTCGTTTCCTTAACCTACGTAACTACGTAACTGTCTTAAACCCAGCCTATGTAACTTTATGTTAAGTACACAACTTTACATTGAGTACATACCATGACGATGCCTGACCATGATTCTTTTCCTTAACCTACATAACTTAACTTTCTTTCACTTAACCTATGTAACTCTAAGTTTATTACAAAACATGACAACACCCAACCATGCTTGTTTCCTAAAGCCAACTTACCAAACTTTACATTAAGTACATAACTTTTCAAACACATTATGTGACAACGTCCAACTATGATGCTCTCCCTAAACCTAACCTACATAACTTTACATTAAGTACGTCACATGACGATGCTTCTTTTAATTAACCCACATAAATTAACTTTACACCCAACCAAGGTAACTTTATGTCAAGTACCTAACATGGTAACACCCAACCATGATGCTTTTCCTTAACCTCACAATAAGTGGCAGGGGCGTTAATTTATTGAGTGCTAATTTGTTAGATATGTGATGAACCTTTGTATGAGTATATGTTGAACTGGGATATCCGTTAATGAAAGTAAAGAAAAATTGAGCTGAAATAACATACATACATCTCTTGAACAAACTGTTAAGGGTCCTAGAGAAACAACTACAAAAGTCAAAGTGTTTTCACCTGTTCTGAATGTCTAGACTGCAAGTGGAATGTGGAGTGGAAAGCCTGCTGTCAGATCCCTCTCGCTGCTTCATCCAAACGCCTCCCTGATCTCACTCCAAGAATTCTGTTTTCACATGTCTTTGTAGTTTAAATGCAGTCATTCTTACAAATTGCAACGTTCTGGGCAGTCTCACATTTTTGGTGTTTTATGTAGCTACACAAAAATGTGGAAGAAGTAGAAGTAGTGAAGAACGATGTCAAGAATACTACAAATTCGCTGAAAGCCACTGTATCTCTCTAATGCTCAGCTTGTGTCCCACAAGCACAGCTGTGGCTCTCTGTCCTTGTCTTGAATCTGGATCAAGGTCCTCCAGGAGATTCAGCCTCTCCTCTTGACTCTCTTTATGTGGATTTTTGTTTTTTTTTTCTCCTATCTGTGTGAGTGGTGTGCGTGAGTTTTACATCTTATATGTTTGTGTGGTTCATTTACTTCAATGGACAACAGATTCCATTAGACATTTCAAAATAGGGCCATATTACAGTAAGAAAGAGGATTCAGTGTTGGAAAGGTTTTTGCCATTTGGACAAATCTTAACCGTCTGCGTTTTGCTTAAGTTGTTGAAGCTCTCCTGTCTTGTTCAGCCAAGACACTGAGCCTCGTGCAACAGCTGCTGGATGCATTACTCTCCTCTCTCTCCTTCTCTCTCTCAGACAAAACAAGGCAGTACAGGAAGCCTTGATTAAAGCACTTCCTGTCTGACTGGCCCAGAGGATCAAGGAGCTCGGCGGTGGCTCGGGTATTATGTTACCCCCACTGCGCTGAGTGGAGGTCGCCCATCGACCCCCAGTGAAGTGAGCTGCCTAAATTGGAGACACGGCTGCTTAGGAGCTCCGTTAATTAACACAGAGGTGTGTGCAGTGTAGTGTGTTTATAGTAGTGAGGTTAAGTACATGTTATATTAAACCAAAAAAACTGTTCCAAGTAAGAAAACTTGGCACATTTAAAGAGTCTACTCAAATATGAGTATTAAATAAGGAGCACTGAACTGGAGACATGATTACCCTCGCTTAGCATAAAGACTGGAAACAGCTAGCCTGTAAGAAGAAAAGGAAATGTAGCATTAATGTAATGAGCTGGAAATCAGACATATGCAGTAACCATTACATTCCTGGTTTATTACCAGGTTCTGACATGTGTGTGCAGACATTTTTATGGCAGTTTAGTATAGCAGGATAACTAACGCAGACATGTTTTTTAATCATCCTCATGGGAGTTACGTATTTAAAACCTATGTTTCTCCGTGCACCTTATGTAACTGTTGTGTAACAGAGTTTATCTCCTCTGACAGATTTCATTAAAGTTAGTGGGGGGAGTGTGCTGGATGCTGCTGTCACACGTCTGGCTCGGTTTTCCCCTCACACTCTGAGTCAGCAGGGGCCGCTCCCTCCGACAGTCTACAGTGGCAGGAAGTTCCCTCTGGGCCGTCTCGCTTTAGAAGCTGGCGGACCACCGGCCTGCTCAGGTGACGAATGTCACTGTCTGGGTCTGTATCAGTTTTGTAGGGTAATGAAAGTGCTTTCATATCCTGGAAGAGAAGTGCAAGTTGTGAATTCACCATGAGTAGGGGAAGGGGAAAAAAGGCTGATCACATGAAGGTTGTGTGTGCAGTGGTCAGTCTCTTCTGCATTAGAAGTGCTTGTATACTGAGACATTGGGCTGCAACGCCAGCACATAACCTGAGCTCTTGGCTGTCTCTTACAATTTAAATTACAAGCATACATTTCCAGGCAAAAGATAATGGCTGTTTGATATTTCTGACAGCAGGATGCAGGATCTTAAAGGCACCAGTGTACACCAAAGCGGTGTTGGGTTTAACATGTTCCACAGTAACACATTACTGTAATCACATAACAAATGCAGAAATGTAATGGGTCACTGTTCCTAATTTCAGTAATCACATTATAGTTACTAATCAAACAATTGTGTTGTCACCTGCATTACATATGTTTTCAATTATCTGCGTAATGGATGGATAAAAAAAAAAAAAAAAGATCAAACATGCCGACAACAGCGACACTGTTCAACGTGCTCATGGAGAGCGTCTTCAGCCCGGGCAGACTCCGTGGAGGAACAGGTTGTTTTGGCACTTTTTAAATTATTTTATTTAGGCCTATTGATATATCAATTTAAGTCAATTAATATTTGTACTATGCAGCGTTAGGAAGGCCAGTCTAACCACTTGTTTTTTTCGCCTAAACCCAACCGTGTGTGTTTGTTATTGAAGGGAAAAAACACCACAGTGTTGTACTGACATAGTGCGTTTATTTTGAAAGAGACTGTGTGTAAATATTAATTTCCTGTGAAAACAGACGTGTATCTTGAGAGAAGACAATGCATGTAACAGACAGAACTTGTACAGTGTCTCATAGCATCAACAACCAGTGCATCCAGGGTACCTTGCACATTGTATGTGGACGTGGAAAGTCTATGACCAAGTACATCAATATGTGACGAGGTCAGAGTGAGAAAATGTTGTATCGAGACAGTTGTATTGTGAGGTAGTTACAGCATACTGCAGTGCCATCTTGATTCTCCTGATCCTTGTTTTGTGCTGATATGTGGACTTATGCAAGGTTTAATGCTATATTGTTAACTAGCAATGATGGGACAGTGCTCCTCTGCATTGTTGCAGAGTAACACAACAGTAATGTAACAAGTAGTGTGATGAATCAATATTGATAACGAATATCTCAAGAGCACCTTTAGGAAGTTTCTTCAAATTTGGAGTCAAAGGTCACGGTCACAGCATCTATCTTATTCTCATTTATACAATATCTCAAGAAAGCCTCAAGGCACTTAGGTGACAGTGCGCCTCAGGCAATGTTGCAGAGTAACACAAGCGTAATGTAATGAATAGTGTAATGAATTACATTCTACAGGGAGTCATTTTAAAGTAATGCATTACATTTTTTAAAAGTAACCACTAATGTGTAACTACTTTTTTTGAGTAATGACCCCAGCACTGCTCCAAATGAAGCACTCATCAGATTCTTGAATGCTTTCTAGACCTCGCGCCTACCCAACCTTTACAATGTACAATTGGGAGGCTGTGACATTTTTTTTGTAGCGTCTCCAATCCAAGAAGAACGCCCACTTCATGCTGCCATGTCCATATTTTTAAGGTCAGTACACACAGCACACTATAGGTAGCAGCTTTGTTATATGTGAGCACAACTTGGAACTTGATTTTCACACAGTGCCTTTCTAGCAGATAACTGAGCACAAAATGACTTCATAATGCAGGACTCGGTTGATATTGTACTTTTGTGGCGCAAATTTCCAAACAAATTTGTCAATAATCGAAATTACATAAGAGCAACTGACACAAAGTAAAGCTTTTGGGGGCCCTTATGGTTTGAGGCTCTGGAGCAGTCTCCTGCTTTCCTTGGGTTGGTATTCCAGCTTCATACTTAGTGATTGGAAGCTGTGTGCAGAGGAATGGATCTATGCAGGATTTTAACTTCTCTCTCAGTTGCTCTTTTTTTATTCTTTGTACAACTATGTCTGTAACTTTTCCTCACTCTGGCATTTGGTTTTTTTGGGGTATTTTTTTTCTTCCTCTTTATTCCTGGTGCCAGCATTGTTTCTTATGATCCAGCAGGTCAGGCAGGTCGTCCATTTATCACAGGAGTTGGCAGTACGATCCCTGGCTCCTCCTGTTGGAAGGTCCTTAAGCAAGCCCAATAGCTCTTGATTGTAAAGCCACTGCCCTGCGTGGTAGCTTGCCGCCACTGATGTGAGTATCTGTGAATGGGTTAATAAGAGTTTATAGTCTATTCATGAGTCCATTCAATGAGCATTCCTGTAAATACCTTGTCAGTGGGCACCCAAGTTCAGAAGTACAGAAATCAAACATGTTGGATCACTGCTGAAAAAATATATAAAATGTTGGATAACTGATGAAAAAAAATATATCAATATCAAAAGTAAGGTGTAATAAAGTGAAATAACATACTGGAATATAACTTGTGAACACTCACAGCACTTCTTTTCCTTAGACAACTCCAACATTTTAAATGTCATGAATGATCATTATATAAAGGTTTCTGAAAACATTTATATAACATCTGTCTGCTTGGTTTAGACCCTTTGAATAATTTTAATCGTGCTCAGGTTTTTTAAATCAATTTAATTTTCATGCTTTTCAGCGATCTTACGTTTAGTTATGTAACTTTTGAGAGGATCATCAGCACTCCTTCTGAGGAGAAACACTCTGTTTTTGCAGGTCTGCCTGACACTGAGTGACACTAACTTTCACCACCATATATTAAAAACCACTACTTGCTTGTACAGGCGTGTGCGAGTACAACTGTATGTTTGAGAGGTCACAAGGTGAAGCAAGCGCTCTCCTGCAGTGGTGGTGTTCTTATCCTGTCTTACCTCCATCAGTGAGTCACTCCACTGTTGGCTTTTGTAACACCAGGGAGGCTTAAGTGCGGCGAGCGAAAGCCAAAACACAGCCAAGTCAAATATTGCTTTTACTTGAGGTTAAGACCAAATGCTCACAGAGAGCACCAAAAGCCTGAGCCTTCCATATCGTCACACTGGTGTTATTTACTCGTTTCGCTGCCTGAGTGGTGGCTGTGGTTTGGTGATTAACTCTGGCAGAAAGGAGAGTGCATACCGTTCTTTGCCCACGCTGACATCAGCATGCCGGGTTGCCAGGTAGAGCCGTTATTTTGTTCTTTCTGTCTGTGAAATGCAGAATGGAAACACATATGCACCCATCAACTCCTGGTGACATCCTTATTTTCACCAAAGCTGCATTTCACATTATTTTGTCTTAATTTCGGTCACATCCTGTTTTTTGCATTTTGTAATATGGGTTTGGTTATACAATCATCTGTTCATCAGTCTGACTTTTAGTTAGCTTTTCCTCAAGCTGAAAGATATGCTGTTACACATTTGCATGTATTGGTGTAAAGCTGGTTTTAGAACTGAAACACTCAAAAAGCCACAATGTATCCTCATATAATGGTTTGTATATCTACTTAATTAGCGCCCCACAAATGACGGTATGTACTTAATGTACGTAGATTAAGTTTAGGCAAGGAACATTACTGTGATTAGGTTTAGTAAAACAAACATGGTTGGGCGTCTTTAGGTTTAGGCAAGCTAAGTTATGTAGATTAGGTTTAGGAAAAGAAACATGGTTACAACGTACTTTAAAATGAGTCAAAGTTCACTCAAAGGGAACGTACGTAAATCCACTCTGATGCTGTAAAATGAGAAAGCTGTTGTTTGAGGAAACAAAGTGTTCTGTTTCTCTGTGACGTAACCAACCTCTAATTGAATCAAACATTCATTCCACTTGGTGCACTGCTGAGTGTCCATAGTATGCCCTTCTGCTCTGAGAGTGTGTTGTTCTGAATAACCAAACGGTGCATTTTAACACTGCTTTGAATTTACAAACAGTCCAGTTTGTGCCAGAGTGTGCTCTGACACTTGGAGTGAGTATTTCCAAACGCACCCAAAATTAACAGAGTTTTGAACACCAGTGTCCTGCGGGAAAGTCCTGGGTTTTACGTTTCCGTCTTTTCGCACATCATGTGACTGCAGCCTTTTCAAATACATGGGTTATACACAGATTACTGGCTTATGAATATAATATATGAATTTTGGTGCATTATTTTTCATAGGGATACGTGTGAGCCCTGTACGCATTCAAAAATTCTGGGCAGTAATAAATATTATATCAGCAGATCTTGGAACACACGTATGTTTATGGCGTAAACTCGGACATTTCCAGTCGCCTCTCAATCAGTTTCGCTAAATTTGTGCTACATTTATGCTGTAATGTCTGTTTTACAAGTGTTAGTGGTGCTTTTTGTGGTCGGTATAGCATGGTGGTGGTGTGTGGCTGCGGGACACTCATCAGAATGAGGAAATCAACTCACCAGTCTGTAAATTGCCCTTCTGCTGCCTCTCCTAGCAGGCCAGGTCGAGGTTTTCAAACGTAAACATCAAAAAACACTTAGGAAAAGATGGAGAAGATGGGCACCAGCTACAATCCCAACCACATGGACAAGCAAGACTATCTCTGTGTCCATCTCTGCATCCGTATCTACATTGGAAGCACTGTGACAAGCCTGGAGGAATCTAATACCTGCTGCAATCCCGATGGCATGGATCTTTCTGCCAAGCTAGCATCCTGCTAGCCATTGTGCAGGCATTAAACTGGACCTCCATGCCTGCATCAGTTTCCCAAAGGATATCAGAAACAGTAAAAAATGTAAATCCTAGAATACCAAATAGCATTCAACCAGGAGGCTCTTTGTCTGTATGCTGATCGGACAGAGCAGAGGACTGTGGCAAGAGAAGGAGAGGAGGCATGTGCTTAATGATGAATAAGGACGGGTGTGACAGTGGGAATGTGAGGTGCTGTCCCTTTCCTGCGCGCTGTGTGCCACACTCTAAAAACAAATAAATGCTCTGGATTACTGCTATATGCCATTCAGAGGTGGCTGCAGAGCGGTGCTACCCTTGTGCAGGAGGAGCAACCATGCAGCCATCTTGTTGAGGTCAAGACATGTAAACTAACTACTGAGAGGGGGATGGAGCCAATCAGAGTCTGGAGCTTGTTCCATGACACCAACGTCAACATCACCAAAGACATCAATGAATTCAATGTTGTGGACTTAATTTGCAAAACTGCAGAAGTATCTGTACCCAAAACTACCTCTGTAGTTTTACCTTGGACGACATCATACAACAAATGATTGATTGATTGATTAACTGATGTAAGATGAATGACGCATGTAATGTATGTATCTATTTGTTGATAGTTCAGCTGTTCCCTTTGCTTTGCTCTTCAATAAGGACATTTTTAGGTTTTTATTTTGTCAGGGTTGAAAAGCCTCTGAAACAGTCTTTAGCCCATTGTGGGTCAGAGTTATCCTCTGAAATCCAGACTGATGAAACTGCTTCAGGGTCAGCCTCCCTTTAAAGCAAAGCATTGTGGCAAAATTGAACGAAGCGCCCAAGAAAATGAAACTTCATTGCAGGGTTTACAGTCTGATTTGGTAGCAAAGCCTCCATCATATCTGCAGATGACACTGACCTACTCTTACACAACATACAATATCAGCTGGAAACCTAGAAACCAATATTGTGCTCTGACCCTGTCACATCACAAGATCTTTTATCAAAGCAGGAGTCAAAGCCATGGATGAATATGTGCTTACAGGCACCGTCAGCCTGCTGTATATTGAAACAGCTCAGGTTAATATTACTTTCATTTCAGGTCTCTGCCGCAGGACATGTGCACTGCAACAATCTTCTTATCAAGGCTTTTTTTTATATTGATGTCCTTAAAGTTTTATTCTATAAAGCTGCTCGGATCAGTTTTTTTATATGAACAACAGGTCAAATGATTATGTATTATGTGGAGAGTGTTGCTCATAGTGACAAACCAACATCAAATTATCGCTGACTCTGCAGTTCCCCTCAGATCAACAGAGCATTTTAGTGTCTTGCAGATCATTGTTTTGGTTTTTGGGCCCACAGCATTACTGTGTTGATTTGTCAGCCTTGTTTCCAGCAGCAGCAGGCAGATGTTTTCAGTGGAAAACCTCTCTGAACCCAACAGCAGATGGGCCAAGTTAGCAACCAGCTGGTAAAGCTTCTGGAGCATTTAGCAGCTTCAAAGATATTTTTCTCTTCTCTCACTAAAAACTGAGTTAAAATGAGAGTAAATGTTTTACTTTGCTTTGTGCTTGCAAGATAAGCAACTGTTTGCTAACATACTTTATCTGTCATTTTATATATACAGTATATACATATTAGAATATTATATACATATTTATACATCAGTATTTGCCAATATTCACCTTGTCGACTGCTCAACAAATAAGATGACATATACCAAATAAAGTTTTTCTGTTGTGTCAAATCAATTTTGCACAGGCAAATAAAAAGTACAGCTCCAGACTTGTAGTGTCCTATCATCCCTTGGACAATATAAAGCTTATTTGGGATGAACAGAGATCTTCCCCAGAATGCTGTTGCGGGAAAAAGGACACAGTAAACCCACTACTGACACATCAGGGGACGCACCCTATCTTTTCCCTGATAATGCTGCATTCAGTGCATTTACATGACATCAGAGAAAATCAAATTATTGTGTTAGTCCGACTAAAACTGGATTTTTAAAATACATGTAAACATCTTAGTCCAACTGAAATCATACTAAATCAAATTTCTCAAAGTCAGACTAATGCATCCAGATAATGTGATTAGGTGTTGAATTACTCCTGCATGTATACAGCCAATCTGACCCAAACTAGCCGAGGCGCTCTGCACATGCTCCACAGTTTCCACCCTGGTCTTTGACCCAGAAGACGAATAGCATTAAATATGAAACAGAAGAAGAAGCCGCTAACAACATGAGGAAATCTACCTCCAGAGCTGTACATTTTTGGACGGATGAGGAGACACTGTCCATGCTGTGTCAGCTGAAAGAGTTAAATATTTTAAAATACATGGATGGGAGGAAAACAAAGAATGCTGATTGTTTGGTCTGTGACAAAACAAGTCGACAGAAAAAAAGGTCCAATACTACCAAGCTGAGGGGGGCATATCGCCACCTATCGTAGCAGAGATGGACATACTTCGTTACCCCGTGCTTGTATACTGGGACAAGGACAGAACTCCAATTAAATGGTCTAGTTGGGTTATAACCATAGCTCGACTTCACTGTGCATGTAAAGGTACTGATTGTAAACAACAGTGTGTTCTGTGTTGACACTAGCAGGAGGAGAGCTAGTTATTGTTAGCTGTTAGCTATTAGCAGCTAGTGGCCGAAACTAACAGCTAACAGGGGTTGCTACTATAATCAGTAAAAATAAGAATTAGGTGAAAATAAAGTATAACGTTCTCATAATGTCTTTAAATATAATGTTGGTGAGAAACTTCAATTAATCCAACTGTCTGAAGGAGAAATTTGTTGTTTTTGCAGCAATATAAAATAGAGAGGGAATTATGATATATGTAGTAAAAAGGCTTTTGAAGCAGTTATTTTTTAAGATTTTTTTTCACGTGAAAGGTTATATTAAAGGTTGTTTAATACATTTGTATGACTGAATTTGTGCACATTCAGAAATCATATAATGAAGAACTGAATTACTTTAAAACATTTTAGTTATTTAATGATTTCTTTGTTTCCCTGGCACAAAGAGGGGAATTAATAACAACAAAAACAAAATCATCAACAACAAAAAAGCATTGGTATCAGCTATTGTCACAGAATCTAATTGGTGCATCCCTGATGAACATGACAATGCTGTCTTTACTGAGTCACCAAAAAATGTATTATTGATGCTTTAAAGAACATAGCGCAGAGCGTTAGGCTAATTATTTTCAATGCACCAAGACAGGGCAGAAGATACGGTGTCTACACCTCCAAGAAATCACTGTTCGTCTCAGATCACATGCTTTAATGCAGCCTCTAAGTTTTATTTTCTTCTTTTTAAAAAGTATTATTTTGATTATGTTGCAGCAACCTATTCTTTCTTCTTTCAAGATACAGATATTAATTTAACAAATTAAACAAAGCTCTTGGAAAAAGAGTTCTGTATTAGGGGCATTGTAAAAAAAAATTGAGATCTTGAGGAGTCAAGAAATTTAGTTTAGTTTTATTTTTCTTAAATTTTGATGGAGATGGAAGTTGTAATATAACTAGAAAAGGTCACTGTACAGTGTACGTTAAACATGCGTTAGGTACAATCTATGCAACATTTTGTTACATGCAGCCTTTGCTCTCATACTTGATGACTTTTTCCTCAAAATATATTGACGTTGTTGTATTTCCTGACTGTGGCCCTGTTACAGTACTCTACTACTACTGGCTTGATAAGATGGAACTGTTTTGCAGTGAAAGTGCAGCTGTTTCTCTTGCTTCTTTTTTCCTCTCATAATCACCCCATAAAATGAGTGCTGCTGCATTATTTTGGAATCATTACCTCAACACAGCATGACACAAGCAGAAATACACCTTCCCTAAATAGAGCACACACACCTCATCAGCTGATTTTAGCATTACAAATGTCAGTGATGTGTTTTAAAAGCAGGTTACATCACACTGAAAACTTCTTCTTCTTTCAGCTGAGTGATCCACTTGTATTAGCAAGGTGTTTTAGAACAATGCAGTCCCGAAGGACAGGGTGCTTAACACGCATGCCCATGGCCACGCACTAAGCAGCTACATGAGTTCATTGTTTATAAATGGAGGCGCTGTCCTCTGTCGCTGTTGTGTCACCAGGCAGGATGTATTTACCCCTCCCTGGTTTCTGTCTCTTATCCTACCCACCATCGTTCCGCTGTCTGCCACTTTACAAATGACCCACTGCTGTTTTTGTCCCAGCAAATGTCTGGCTGCTGTCGCTGCAGGTACCCATCAGCCCCTCTGACCTCCAGGCACTGATATAGTACAATAGGTACAGTCTTTAAGGCGATGAGGGTGAAACGAAGGAACTGTCTTTGTCACCTGTGATCATCTGTCAAGACAAAAACAGCCCACACAGACAGCCGGTACTACAAGGTACATTTGTGATCTGGTTTATTGTTGTTTGTTCGACAGCCTCTACTCTCTGATAAACTACTGAGATAACATCATGTTTGGAAAATATAATGCAACATAATGTTACTCACATAACAGTCTATTGTTTTCATGTGAACGCAAAGGGACACCAATGCTACTGAAGTTTAGTTTGCTCATCATGGGAAGTGCTATACGTCACAGTTTTTTTTCTTCGTCAAATCTAGAAATAATAACTCTGACGATGTCATAGTGATGTCATCACAATTATCTCAGCATCGGCTTGAAAACTACAACATTTTAAAAGACAGCCTGTGTTAAAACCTGAGGCATTGACTTTGAAAGACATGGACGTTTACCAACAAAAGATGCCATCAAGGTGCATTATGGGAAATGTAGGATCAACAAGTTTTTGAACTTTGCCCATACGAGCGACTAGAAGTCAGGCTATCTTGGCCTCTGCTCCTTGGATTTTTGCCATTCTTTTTTACATGTGTCCTCCAACTCAGACCGTAATGCAAGAATGATGTCACCAAAATTTGTACATATCCCACATGATGATGAGCCAGTAATTCAACATATTTTGGAAGGCTGTGATCACGTGACCAATGTGCTGATGGGAGTAAACAAGGAAGCGGTCCCGAGTGGTCCAGTTAGGGGGCCGGTTGGGGCAGTGGATGTTTGGAGTTTGGAACCGTGTGAACTTTGAGTCATTTTAAGGTAGGTCCTCATCATGTTTATTTTCCTAAACCTAACCACATAAACTTTACTTGACTAATCCTAATATCTCTAACTATGTTGATTGCGTAACTTTACATTCAGGACGTAACGCCATATAGAGGATATCAGATATCATATATCATAGGACAGTTCACCTATAATGAAAAAAAAAATTTTTCATCAGCAATGTCTCTTTCCAGAAATCATGACCTGGTTACTCAAGATAATCCACAGACGTTGTTGTGAGCAGTTTCATATTTTTTTGGCACTTTGAGCACAATAAGCTGAGTGTCATCTAGTTCCATTATACTGGAGAGAAGGCAGACATCTCTATGGCTGATATCTCCAACACTCTGCAACCAAAACAATCTAGATTCATAGACAGCACTACAGGAAAGAGGGAAAATTTGATTTGGGGTGGAATTGTACCTTTAACCTGGATATTTTCTGCAGTGTGTGCATAGCAGCATATTTGCATTTACACTTAAAGCATGTCTGCTACCTGAGGAAAGGGGGCTGTCCTGACCTCTGTGGGAACTGAATGCGCTGGGGATCGTACATGGCTGTCAACCAAGAATTTCAGGTCTGGATGCTGTCAATAAAGCCAGTTCAGCAGGTCTGAGCCAGAGGAGAGCAGTTTCCTCCCATTAATCTGCTGCTTTTGAAGGTTCAACCTTTGCTTACGAGTTAATTTGTCCCCCACTTTGCTTGAAGCCTCTGTAGCTGATACTTAGTCGCTTCAACAGTTTGTCACATTAAGTGATTTGTGTTGAGCCCTGTTGAAGATTTAGAAGTGTTTTTGTGAGCTGGATTGACTAAACATTTAAGCTGCTAATGCATGTTAGCTTCTCAAAGTGGAAGATATGATCTCCTAACCAGGTGCAAGAGCTTTTTGAGAATCTAAAAATAAGGAGGGAACTGAGGCGAAGCAGTTTTGTACTTGAAATCTCTTTGTGTTTCTAGGCCACTTAGCAAATCCATATTCACTCGTCTGGTTTTAAACAACGATTAGAGCCATTACAATGTCTGAGAAGGCTTAACGTATACAGCAGGTTTTAAAAGCAAGGTGAGCAGAGGTCACACTGGAGAATCTTATACAGTAGATTAAAGTGTGTGTGTGCCTGGGCAGCCTTTGATGTGGGATCAGTGTGACTCCTGCTGGGTTACAAGCCGCAGGAGAGCAGCAGCTGTTGTTGTCATCAGGAGCTTTACTGAACCACATCCCTCCTCTGTATGCCCACTGTGTACAGTGTGCTGCTGTTCAGTGTGTTCACGTGCAGGCTAATGTTTTCATAGTAACTCGATTCAGGCAACATTCCGATCATTACAATTGTCATGTAAACGCTGCTGCCTGGCTTGTGAGGTAAATATAACCAGATTGCTGTGACAAAGCTGGAATACTCATCAGTCTTATGGAGCATACAAACATTTGGTATACTTTTTTTTAATTTTGTTCAATGTGAAAGGGCCACTCAGTGACAAACTCAAGGGAAATGCACCAATAACTGCAGTACCCCTCAGCTCTATGTAGAATTTTAGCCTCCTTTAGCTCATTGTCTCGCTGTTTTCAGCTAAACAGACAGACACATATAGTTAGCAGCTGAATATAGTGGAGCATTTAGCAGATATTTTTCTTGACTCCTGTATTTCTCAACCTGAACCCTACTTTCCCATGTTTTTGTGTCCAGGTGACCGTGTGGGAAAAACAGTTTTTAATATTATTCCAGTATTGAGAGATGAAACAGGCTGCAGTGTAACCACTCGGGCCATGTGCTCCTTGTCAATCTACGCCCATTAAAAGTGCTTGTTTTTACCACTGATAGGCTGAGATTGTTAATATGAGTGTCTGACAACATTACTACAGCTGGGTCTCATTCTTGTGATTAGTTTTTTGTGTATATATACCTGTGTGTTTGCCTTTGTCCCTTGTCACTTAAGGCTGAAAGCTGGGGATGAACTGAGAGCCAGATGGGTGTTGTGAGAAGATGAAAACCGGAAGGTCAAGTTGAGGAGTAACAGGGAGTTGAGACTCAGGGTGGGGATGACATTTCGTTGATGGAACCTCTTGTGGCTCCATCTTCCCTCCCTGTGGTTGCTGTGTTGAGAGATAAGCAGGTGGAGAGGAAAGGAAAGAGTAGAGTGCACTTCATATTTAAGAATAGGAGTATAAAGTTGATCATGTAATAACTGAATTTATTAGATAAACCCTGTTAACTTGGTCCAGATATTGTCTCACTATGATTCACGTTACAGGATCTGTGAGGTTTTTCACGCACTATTGTGCTAGAATTGTTTGTTGACGTTTAACACAATGCACTGGAGCAATTATTTATGCCTTCAGATAAAAGCAGGTTACATCCAGTCACATGACTAATTCAGTGGTCAGCTTTGCTATGTATTCCTCTTAAAAATAATGATGGCATTCTCCTTTAACTCATCCACTATCCTCTAAGCAAACACCATAAATCTCACTGTTGTGACTGACTTATTGTCACTTACAGACCACAGGATGCGTGCAGATTTATCTCACTGTGTATTCTGTGGACTCCACACACACCATAACACAATAAAGCACGCTGAAGTTAACCTAGAAAAACAAACATTTGCACTGATGTGCAAAGGTGCAGATGACCTCATTCTGACACTGAAGACTTGTGAATATTGTGTGGGTAGCGTGGGTGTGTCTGCGTAATAATATCTGAATAGGTGAAGTCACATGTGTCATGGTGTCTCATGCACAGGAAGGGTTTAACTGAGTAAACAGCAGTAACCCCAATGTGAATGAGTGTGTGATTAGTTTTGTGTCATGGATAGTACAACTCTAAGACATAACATTCATTCATACACAGTTGTGTTTGAAGAAATGTTTCTTTGTGTTCTCTGCTGACTGTGATTGATGTTTGTTCTTTCTTTTCAGTAAAAACTGTTTTTCTGCTGAGATCAGTCCTCACCAGCAAACTCCAAAATCAGCCCAGTCTCCAGAGTAAATGTTGGTATTGTATAGTCCTGCAGACCACAGATATGTTTCATTTATGTTAATATGTAGCAGATATCTTAAAACTTTAAGTTTCTTTATGTTTCAATTTTATGCTGTGACAGTGCTAGGTTAATGTGTGGTTGGGTTAAGGCACAAAAACACATGGTTATGGTTAGGAAAAGATGTTTTGTCTTGGTCGCTGCAGACAGTGTCCCAACATCGCCAGTTTTGTCTTTTTACCTTCAGGCAGATGATACAGGATGCCCAAATTAGGTAATGTCGCTTGATGCTTTAGGGGTTGTGTTGTGCTCTGCCTATGGTGCTCTGTTGTGTGCTGGTGTTATGTGTAATATATGAGTGGCTGATGTGCAAAACTGTTATGTGTAGTATGCTTTTATTTTTTTATGGTGTATGCTTTTCATTTCTTCTGCACTATTACTGTAAGGCAGCAATACTTGTGCAGCTCTTGAGTCCAAGACAAATTTACCTATGGGGACAATAATAAGTATCGCATCGTATCACGTCATATCGTATCGCATTGTATCGTATCGTACCGTATCGTATCATACTGTATCGTACCGTATCGTATCATACTGTATCGTATCCTATCGTATCGTATCGTATCGTATTGTATCATCTCCACAAACGTGGCTGGAAATGTCCCTGGTCTTAAGTCTGGCTACTGGGCTGCCAAAACAAGCCCACATTATTTATGAATTATGTTTATGGACCATAGCACTCACGGCACATTTATTATCAGTATACCAATTGTTACTTGTGATGCAAGTTTTTGATAAAAAATAATGGGGCAACCTCTAGCTCAGCTCACCTGGTAGGCTGAGTTCTTGGCAGCGGCTTGGGAATCAAGTCCTTGACTACGTGTCATCCACTCTTTCTCCCCCCCTTTCCTGTCACTCTCCAGCTGTCTATAATGAAGGCAATAAAAGTCCTCACAAATAATCTGAACACTGTCCATTTTAGTCATTGTTTGTCTAATGCTGCAGTCACATGCTTCTTGAATGGTCCCATTTCTTGAGTTGGGAAGTTCCTCCTCCGACTTCGGTGTGTCATAATGTGGAAACAATGTGGACGCTACAAAGAGGATTGCTGATGACAGTTTAAAGCTTTTTTATTAATAAGTGATTTTGACCCAGATTTTTTTGCTGCCCCATTACATCCCCTAACACTTATAAAATATTGCTTTACCGTACTAATGCTAATACATAACTTGTCTAACTAAAGTGGGGAATATACCTATGCACTGGTGGACTTGGATGCCCCTATGGTAGATAAACAGCATAGAGTGCCTTCTACAGTGGCACAGTGTGCAGGAGAACGTGAAAAAGCGCCTCCCAGGATGTCCTTCTAGTGGAGAAAACATGATGCAGTCCCAAACAGGCTGTCCTATATGCCAGAAAAACTGTTTCATCATGAGTGCATCATGACTTTCAAGCTGCTGCTTCTCCACAGCATGCATGAACTTTGGACTGAGCCAGGACAGCTGTTTCCTCCTGCTTCCAGTCCTTAAGCTAAGATAAGCCAGTCATGGAACTCTGACTGCTGCTAAGTTGTACACCGGCTGAGGTAAACTCACAAACACTAAATATGTTTCAGTTTTTATGAAAATAAATTTTTTGTATTTTTCCACGTATTTATTCGCATTTTATTCTGCTGCATATTTGCTGTTTGCCTGGAGAAAATGGTGCCCATGTTTGAAGTTAGAGTTACAGAGTGTAACCCAACCTGCTGCTTTAACATGTATGAAGTCATGTTTGTTTGTGTTGTGTATACATGTGTTCATGCCTTGAGTATTAATTACCTGAATAGACATGATTAGAACCAGGTAGCCTATCAGTTATGACTGTGTGTCTTTGCCTCTTTTCTCATGGGAAAAATGATAGCGAATGACGCACACACACACACACACACACACAAAACAGCGCACACATACTTCTAATCCCACCACTCTGCAGTCCCACAGTGGGACCGATGATGTCATTCACCTGTGTTGCCGCAGGGCCACAAAGGCTCTTTTGTGCCTGTGCAAACACGAACACTCATACACACACTCACGTATTAACTTTTCTTCCTGTGTGTGTCTCACGTGAGCAGAGCAGATTGAATTGAATGCACATGTGGCTTCTCTCTGCAGGGGAACTGTCATTCATCAAGCCTGAAGAACAGGGAGAGCTGCTGTGTTGTCACAAAGTCACCTCTCACTTTGTAAGTCGAGTTAACGAGACGAATCGGGCCGGGTCAGAGGGAGGTCGATAGGTTTCCTTTCAGACATTTGAAGAATTTGGGTTTGTAAATGAGATATCTGTCTGTCTGAAACTGCAGAGACCACTGTAAGAGACTGTAAACTCCAGACAGTCGGGAAGTGACAGCTGAGAAAATGTATCTTGTTCCTTCCACCTCCTCAGTGCAGTGACGATGAGAAAGTTTGTGATTCTTGAAGTTCTAATGCTACACTTATCAGAATCATTATATTAACAACTGATCAAATGACTATATGTAGTCTGAAAGGTATCACTTGTGGTGACAAACCCACAGTAGATATTTTAGGGTCTTTCAGCTGTTCAGTTGTACTGCCTGCATTTTTATCTGATAAATAGACCGTACCCTTATTGCTCAGCACCAAACTCATTGTGCGTAGTTGCTCCAAGTGCGGCTCACAGGCCAGTGGCAGCCCTCAGAAGCATTTTGAGTGGCCCGCTGTCCATTTAAATTTTTTCACTTTCAATAACTTACATTTAATACACTACTTGGCTACTACATCAGACTGTACTGTTCATCAGGTTAGGAGCCGTACACATGCCGTGTCTTTAACCTCCTAGAAAACGTGAGGTCAGGTGCTGAGTGCTAGTCTTGTGCCTTTTCTCTGCCCGCTTTCAAGAGCGCGGCAGAAGGTTGCATCTGAGGTTGCTAAGCAACCTCAACAAGCACCATTTCATAGCCTATTTACCTGAAATCCTGAATGCAGGGCTGATCTTCTTCCCTCAGCTGTTTGTGTGTAGGCCTGTTGTCTGTGGGACAGATGTGGTTGCAACATGATTGACAACTGTGTGAGCCAATCAGTGGGCTCATATTCAGTGGTGCTGCTTGCTATTTGGATGGGTGTATGGGCGGGAAACTTGATATCACAGAGATTGCTACTGCTCAGACTTTGGCTCCAAATGACGTCACCAGAGCAAGGTGGCAGCAGTTTTAGCTTCACTTCTGTACCGTGGGGGTAAGTAGAGACACGTCATCCATCTTTATACAGTCTATGAGAGAGGCAGTTAAGGTTAGGGTAAGGGTTACATCCTGTTACTTAAAAGGTGGATCAAATCTTCGTGCATAATGAATTTTAAAATGGATTAATTATGTTTTGCCTCATTTTTATTCACTACAACAGTACATTGTAGCAGGGTTCAAATAACCTGGGTTTGTCCTGTACTGGTGGTGGGCACAGGTTTTATGAAGGCTCTAAATGGAATGTGACTGCAGCTACACGTCCCCCCTAAAGTGGCACTCAGTAATCCAAACTTTGAGAATCCCTGACAGTGGAAACACAGTGGAGCATTTAGCAGCTAATATAGTCAGTCAGATAGACTGGTGCAGAACAAAACAGCTAAGATAAAAGTCAAAATTGAACTTTAGAGTCATCAGGTGGCCAGAGATATGACTTCAAATAATTTCAAAAGCTGCACCATGACTACTGGATGTGTAGATAGCTAGCACATGCAAATACGTAAACATTGTATTGTCCACTTGCTCTACTGCCCCCAAGTGGCAGAAAAAAATTGTTTAATTAACAAGTTTGGTTTCTCTCAGGGCATGATTTCTCAATTGACAAAGCAGATTCAGCAAATATCAACTGGTTTGTGTTAATGTGATGTAATATATACACCACTAAAACACAATATTAAATGACATCATATGAGCCTTAAGGTGAGCCATGCTTTATTACCTGATCTCAAGGCTCTGTCTTCAAGAGGTTCCCATATTAAAATGTGGTTTTTAGACCACATTATTTCAGTTTTGTGCTTACATGTGTACATTGCTAAAGAGTAGAGGTCGAGTTTTTGAAGGAAGGCTAAACTGAGTGCAGTTATCTCTTAAACACTGTAGTCCATTCATGGTTTCATTCTGCACAGGTGGTCTGAACATGACCTTCACACAGCTTTTCAGGAGGCGATTTTATCTGTTGTTGATTTTCTGAGCAGGAAAATAGAGGAGACGATCATCCCAGTAGCTGCTGCTGAACTGCACTGAAGGTGTTGTAAAAGAAACCACCCCTGCCCTATGAAACTGTGATATCATCTTAAAGCATAACAGGTGTAAAGATATGACCGAGATTAGCCTGCTGTTACCTACAGTGGGAATGTCTGCCAGCACGTACTACATGGTAACACACAAACATGCACGTCTACCTACTGGGTTAAAAGCTGGAGGCACTTCCACAAGGCAGAGATGGAAGCTAGTCTAAATCTACTGAACCCTGAACGTCCAACACAGCTGTATGTAGCAGCCAGCTTTAGGTTTGCTGTATTTAGTTGCAGTTTGGGTTTCAGTTGTCGATGAAATATTATATTAATGAGAACATACTGTATGTTTATGTTATAAACACAGATGAGTATGTATTTAAAACTGATTGAAGTAAAACTAAGGGACACCTGCATGTTAGAGTCATGTTTTCAACAGCTGCTGTCACTATGTGCAGTCATGATGCATTCAGTCGAGTCATGCCCTGTTACTCTGAAATGGTCCTGATCCTGTCAGGATTCTGTAGAACTTGAGTCCGCTGTTGGAATATCGAGAATCAAACATGCAACAATCATATATTTTGATGCTGCTAACGGTCTTCATTCCATGTTTAAAGTTTCCTAACTCATCTTCTCTCACTTCTGTTGCCAACATGCGTGTGCAAATTTTTTTGGTGCTGGCTGTAAAAAGGTCTATAGGATTTGTACATTGACTGGGAGGCCTCCCATGTTTCTACACTCAGTCACACTGAGGGTATCATTCAGCTTTGAAATGCACATCTAAGAAAACTAGTCAAAGTAAACAGAGTAGCAAAGGTTGACACATGACATTGCAGTTTTATTGACCTTCTGTAATTTGAACATGCTCCAAGTGATAAAAGTGTGCAGAGTCAGTGAATATATTGATGCTAATGATGTCTTCCTCTGTCATAGATGATGTCAGGGCCCTCTGGGTGTCCCGCTGCTGGTTTGTGGGTGCAGTTTTGGAGCTGGGTGACCTCATGCTCCACTGCCCCTCAGTCATGCTCCTCCTTTTCCTGAGCACTGCTCACATGTGAGCCAGCAGGCCGAGGTTTAGATCATCTGTAAGGTATGAGCTCATGTAAACTGCAGCTCCATCACACTCTGTATATTAGCCTTAGCCACGGCGTAATGGGGGGCTTATCCAAACAGTGATAGGGAAGGACCACCCTCTCATGTGAGAATCTGCCAGAGCTCTTCCAGTGAATTACGGGTGGGTGTGTTTGTGTGTGGATATTGAGGGTGTGTGATGGTGAGCAAAACCATGTTTGGACTCATGTGCTCCCTCTCTGTTGCAGGGCAGGACAACAGCTCCACACAGCCTGTTTGGTTCTCTCAAAACTTCACTTCAATCAGTGCACAGAGGAGCTCCTCAAGGCCAAATTTGGCCTGTTTTTCTCATCAGCTGTCAAGTAAATGTTATGCCAACTTGTGAAATGTTGCCAACTCTAAAATGAGAATTGAGCTTGTTTCCATCTGTGGGTTTGAAATGAAAAAGCAGGATTCCTGAACATTTCCTTAATGTCACATATACAAGGAAAATTTTTAGTAATGGATTCCCAAGTTTTGGAAAAGCTGTTAGAGCTTTTTCATGTGGCCAGAAGTTGGCTTAAATTCATGCTTTCATTTGAAGACAAAGAAATTCACTTTTTAATATGCATTTCATGTGCTAGCTAATGGCTATATAACCCAGACCAGTATGTTGTAATTTTTTAATCATACTTTTTTTTACTAAGAGGGACTAAAGTTGCTTTTCACGTGTCTTTGTCAGGCAAGTCATGCCAATTCGACATCACTGTTTGTGCTTACTGCATCAATAAAGGAGTCTTTGCATTAAGCAATAACAAGAGTTTAATTTGCAATCTTAAAAAAATGTAATTCAATATACACAGCTTTTCCATATCTAAGTTAAAGAAACCTGGAAAGTCAGTTTCTCTTCCAGGGCACTTAAGTGTTTCTCGCAACTACATTTCTCTAAGAGGTTTGGAGGTGACGTTCTTGTTTGCCTGCACTGTGTTTAACTAAGTGAACTGCCTACTTAAAGTCTATCAGAGATAATAGCAGACTCTCACAGTCTCACCATTTTTTTTTTACCTTGAGAGGAGGAAAAGGTTTCAGTGTTGGAGGGGAAACTGACCTGTGTGCTCTTATCTTACTGGGCCAAAGGCCAACAGGTTTCACAGCAGCAGAGCAAACAGAGAGCTGAGCTGCCCTCAACAAGACATGTTACACTGCAAAAAATAACTTGCATATCACATTAAAACATCTGCTACCATTGCTTCTAATATTGTTTACCTTTAAAGTCAAAGTGAAACAATGTTCAATGTATGTTCAAATGATATCCTACAAAAATGCACACACAACGATTCATGTGATGAATTGATTATGATTAGTGGCCCAAAAATTATGTTACCTCCTTAACATTACGTAATTGATGTAAAGTTACGGAGGTTAGGTTCAGGCAAGTGATTTACTGTGGTTAGGTTTTGGGAAAAGAAACATGATGGCGATGTACCGTACAATGATTTAAAGTTCACTCAAAGTTTACATGGTGCAGAACACTAGTCTCCTGGGGAAAGTCCTGTGTTTTGTGACCAATCCACCACCCCTACCTGCCTCCTTACTGGACCGCTCAGTATGGCTTCAATCAATCAATCAATCAATTTTATTTATAAAGCCCAATATCACAAATCACAATTTGCCTCAGAGGGCTTTACAGCATACAACATCCCTCTGTCCTTTGGACCCTCACAGCGGCTAAGGAAAAACTCCCCAAAAAAACCCTTTAACGGGGAGAAAAAAATGGTAGAAACCTCAGGAAGAGCAACTGAAGGAGGGATCCCTCTTCCAGGACGGACAGACGAGCAATAGATGTTGTACAGAACAGATCAATATAATGAATTAACAGTAATCCATATGACACAATGAGACATAAGGAGAAACAGATATTATATTAATAATATGATTATATATGTATGTGACGATAATGTTATGTGTATAATAGTCCAGGTATGACTAATAGTAACAGCAGCAGTGGGAGGCATCAGGCAGGACCACGGCAGCAGCACAACGACGACACATCATCCAGGCACAGCTGCGACACAAGTTAACCTGAGAGACAGTGGAGCACAAAGGCTCCGGAGAACAAGCCGAGTTAGTGACATGCAGTAGGCCCGGGTTAGAGAGATGCATTAACAGGACATGAATACTAGCAAGGGAGAGAGAGAGAGAGAAAGGAGAGAAGGGGCTCGGTGTATTATAGAAGGTCCCCCGGCTTACTTCTTTACTCTCATCAGCACATTGGTCATGCAATCACAGCCTTTCAAAATTTGTGGGTTATGCATGATTATGTGGGATAGGTACGAATTTGGGTGCATTACTTCTTGAAGGAAAACGGACAAACAGTGTTTGAGAACAGCCTGCAATTTTGATACTGTAATTTGATTGGTGCATAAAAAATAGCTTGTAATACCACTAAATTCCAACAGACCCACAAACAGTAAACTAGCTAGGCTAACATTATAGACTAGCCACTGTGACATCATCCATTAGTTTGTGGACTCCATCTTGGATGTTTTAAGCCACAAGTGACCATATTTGGGCATGAGGGTTGAGATAACTCTGACTGCTAGCTTGGGTAGCACAGTGCATCAGCTATGGTTAACTGTGATAATACAAATGTCTATTTTTGCTAGCAAAACAATAGCCTTAAAATCCATTACAAAACTGAACATCTGACTCCTTAGAGGGAATTTTAGGACAATCAAATGCTGAGGAAAGATGTTTTAGGTGACAAAAAGTTAACTTTCATGAACTGAAAACACACTTAAATAGCTACGGCTATTTGGGGTCTAAATCTAGGGTAATGTCATTGTCACGTTACCCAACAAATGTCGCCATGGTAGAAACTTCAAGGGAGAAGCACGCACGTGTCACTCAAAGCAGTCACCCACTTAACTATGCATAACTTTAAGCCTTGATAACATTCAAACAGGTGAGTTACATTAAAAGTCATCTTCCATACAGCTGTCATGAACAGGGACATTAAATATAGAGACCAAAATCATTTATTGTATCAAGCTGTGAACATGTTTATTTCAGGCCATTTAAAGAACTGCAGTTTTTGAACTTTTGTTTTTATGTTTCTGCCTCCATTTTTCAACCAAATAGGTTGCCCTTTGGCTCATGGCCATCCCATCTGTGACTGCGTTGAAATAACTTCAATACAAAAAGGGAATGTAGATGTTTTTACAGTGCATGGCAGCACCTGGGTCATTGATGTAACAGTCTCACCACTGATAATGTAGTAAACACACCAAGCAAACACTGGGAGTAGCCACTGAATGGATTAGTATTGACCAACTGTATTGAGAACAATGTGGTGAAATGCTTGTTTGATTAATGTCACTGACCCATTTGTTCCTGTGGCATTGTTTCATAAGTTTGTACCTCTGGTCTGCTTTCTACTTTGTCTGACTTCTTCAAGAAAAGCTACCTGGAGGCGCTGTGTACATTACACTGTACATTTTATATATTGGAAAAAAAAAAACCCACATCTATATCTTCATTTGCCCTCATTGTCCCCCTCTGACTGTCCATATCAATTAAAAGTGTGATTTCCACCAGTCACTCTTGGCGCTATACCAATAATACCTGTGTTTAAGAAAAGTTTTTGTGCTGTGGCATTAAATAGGATGCAGTTTGACATTAAATAGTATAAGTGTGTGTTAACCCAGAATGTTAGGTGAATATTTGTGGTGTGGTGACAAAGTCAACTCAGTGTGTTTACTTAAATAATCAGTACTCGGTATGAAATTGTGATTCAGCTGATAGTTTCCTCCATTTTGGACTCTCTGGTTCACTCCGTACCCTAATAGTTCAGCACTGTCCTGACTGTTTACCATGGTCTATGGCTAGAATTTGTGTCAAATTTTACAAAGGTGGAACTCTTAGCAAAGGGTGCACGCAAATTTATTGTGGTGATTCTGTTGAAATGAATTGATTCTGACACAAAATATCACTGTTTTAATATTTGTGTAACCAGGCCCAAGACCTGTGTTTGTACTAATAATAGCACTGATTTGTTAAACAGCTCATACGTGTCATTCTTCACGTAGAAAGACAACACATTTTTTTTCCAATTGTTGCACCCAAATAAAACAGAATGACTCATGTCTCACAATATTGCTACAGTTGCTGCACAGCAAAACCCATCTGATGATCCTGTGGGGATCAAACCAGTACAACATTATGAGTCACTGTGTCAAACTACAGGTTCAACCTGATCTCAGGGTGTTTTCTTTGGTCTGAACCGCAGTGTAAAAGTTTGCTCTACTGTATGTTTAGGTACACATTGTCTGACTACAAATTAATAGACTGGAGTCACACTGACTCAGAAGTACAGTGGTTCGGTCACAGCAGGTGGTTTTTTCTGTTTGACTGACAGGGAACACCTGCAGTGACATCACTCACTGGGGGTGTGACCCTCCCACCTAGCAGTGTAGCAACAGTGCTTAATGAAAGATCGGTAATACGTAAAAAGAAGTGTGACAAATGTGAAATTGTGTAACACTGTCACACATCTTCCTACAGTCACACTGAAAGTATTACTAATGTTGTTGCCATGGATTCCAATGTTTATGTTGTTGTTGACGGAAATGGTGAACGTCTGCTTAAAGTCCAACAAAATCATGTTCAGTCATTCCTTTTTGTAATCAAAAATGATGACAACATGTTTGTTTCAAGTATTGTTATACTTTATTATTATTAAAAAGGAAGAAAAAAGTCTTTAAGGAAATTCCAGAAAGCCATCCAGCCGGCTGGACAGGCTGCCAGAGTGCCAGTGTTACACCGTGTCCTGACAGCAAGCGAGCTTTCGACTATTGCATCGCACATGAGACACTCTGTTCACACCGAATCCAAGATATATAAACTTCTATGAATACTTCAAATAAACAAACCATGTACCTATTGGCTGTGCACTCGAGATCAAACTGGAGATATAACCACTTAATAGATGGGTGAGGAGGCTACTTGTTGGCAAGTATAATACAGCCAACAGCAAGTTGCTTGTTATTGGTGATGGCAACTTACCAGAAACTGTAAGCTTCCTGACGATCTCCCTCCAGCCAGCTAGGTTTATGTAGAGAAATGAGGAGACATCTATTGCTCGTCTGTCCGTCCTGGAAGAGGGATCCCTCCTTCAGTTGCTCTTCCTGAGGTTTCTACCATTTTTTTCTCCCCGTTAAAGGGTTTTTTGGGGAGTTTTTCCTTATCCGCTGTGAGAGTCCTAAGGACAGAGGGATGTTGTATGCTGTAAAGCCCTCTGAGGCAAATTGTGATTTGTGATATTGGGCTTTATAAATAGCGATGCACAGGGCACCCTTTAGTGTCTCTATATGACGCACAGCTGAGGCATATTATATAATGTTGCTACTGTTGTGAAACGGTCATGGTTAGGTTTAGGCAGCAAAACTACTTTGGTAGGTTAAGAAAAAATATCATGATCTGGGTTATAGTCTGTATATTACTTACGTAATAATAACGTGACATAAATACATCACATGATTGACATCAGTGCACAACAACTTTACATAAATTACATAACATCACATTAAAACAACATTGACTTTTGGTTTCACATGGGACACAAACTGTTGTCTCCTGAGTAAAAGTCCACTTCACCTCCCTATCACTCTGCGCAGACTTCCTTACTCTTTATACTATGTCAGTTGCTCTCAGCCTCAAGTATTGCCACGGATGGGTTTACACTGGAGTTAGTTGAGAGTCCAGTGTGTCTTATTAAGACGCTAAAGGATGCCTCTGGTGTCGATATCACACACCAAGGGGCATGACAAATCAATGGTGTTTGATGACCTAGAGATGAAAACGAGTTAGCTACACTGCACTACGTCACTTGCAGTCTGCTAGGAAATTCCAATTTAAAAAAAAAAAGATGCAATCAAACTGATTTTGTCGCTGATGCTCGCCTGTGTCACATTTGGTTAGGATATGATGTTACACCATAGAGACGAGAGCATGCCAGTGTTCAGGCCTGGACACATGCAGCATTTTTTGCCCTCTTAAATCCATCATTGTAAATGTAGACACATGGAGGGTGTGCTCAAAAGTAAGAGTGACACCATTGCGACACACAATCATTCCCAAGCTTTTATTTTTGGGAAGTGTGCCCTGAGATAAACAAAGTTCAACTTTTGGAATGCAGCATTGTGTACCGCATGCCATGTGACAACCAATCACAGCTGACATAAATCTCCGTTTTCTTCCATAAATATTAGTCTATATTTTTTATGGAGGAGAAGTTGATCATTTTAGAGCAGGGATACTCAAAGCTTTACGTCTGTCGCACTGACAATACTTTAATACACACTTAGAAAACAATACCTAGAAGAAGACCAGCTCTGAGCTTGAGATTTCTGTAGCAAGTTATTTACAGAGCAGACCTGTGGCAGACAAAAATTTGCAGTGTAATTTCACTTGGGCTTTAAGTAAATGGTACTTAATGTGACAACACGTCAAGTATAAGTAATGTCTGACTGTGTCTCTTTCCACCCACATGAACCTTTTTTATACATATGTGTGTGTGTGTGTGTGTGTGTGTGTGTGTGCCTGTAAGGAAAATGTGCGTTTTTTTCTTGAAGGGCTTCAAGAAATGATTTCAGCAGGGGGTTGTACATACAGTAGCGGGCCACTGCTGTGATAAGCCCCAGTCTAAGCGTCCAGTTTGTTTTTAGGCACTGGGTTCACAGCAGGTTGCTATTGATAGAGGCCGAGCGCTCTGGAAATGAAAAGTGCGTTTGAAGCCCCCTTATGAAGCTGCATTCCTGACTAATCCAGAGGAGATCTGCTCTGCAAGGCTCTCAGATCTCCCCCGGCAGGGCAGAAAAACAGACAGGGAGGGCTGAAGAGAGGGGAAATAACCTGAGTTAAAGAGTGATTCATTAGCCTTGTGTTTATACACAGTACTGCCAGTGTCAGGTGAGAGCATATCCAGAAAGCAACATGTTTTTAGCAGCAGAGTATGGGATCCTTAATTTACAACCAAGTTAGTTGTCATTGTAGGAAAAGCACAGGTGTTAGAAACACCATTAATGATAGGGTTTGTTCCATTCAAGTGTCCCAGTAAGCCATGACAGTGTGAACAATACCAGGACTCTGACACTGAAGCTGCTAAATGGAATTCAGCCATCATTCATATCATTATTTACAGTTCTGGGAAAAAGACCTGTGTATCTCTTTCAAACACTACAAATTGTCACAATGATGCACGATCAATGTTTTGGTGGTAAAGTTTACTGATAAAAACCAAATGCAACTAAACTCTGGGGAATTTAAGTTGTTTATTATGTTTATTAAGTTGTTATTTGTTGCATGTAGAGAAAATGTGAGATTTTAGTCACACACTATAAGGTGTTAGTCAGGACCACGTTATTTAAAGTAAACTTTATTTCCACTGCAGTATTATGTTTGGAGGTATGGCTCTGTTCTGGGGCCTCTTTGCCCTTCCGACATGGAAAGCCAAAAGGCAGAGAGAGCACACCTCTCTGCCCTTCCATGCGCCTGCATAGGAAAGACCCCCTGAGAACAGAACAGCGCAGCATCAATGACAAACAGAAATGACATTGATAAGTCAGACAACATGAAAAGGAGGGGCTGGGGTGGAGGCGGGCAGGCCAGAGCAGTTTAAATCGGGTGCCCTGAATGAGCTTTGCCAACTGGTTGCATCAACAGGAATCATGTGATCTATCAACTGATTCCTATCCATCAATCAGCTGCTCCATCAGTTGACTGGGCTGCTTGAGATCAACTGATGTAGCTGGGATGTGAGCTGAGCTTGACATTGTGTTCTGCCAGAACTAACGCTAAGCTCAATTTTTCAAATACCGGGGATCTTGCAGGGTCACTCTGTGCAAAAGACTAGATTCCTTTTGGGGATATTTCCCTCCCTGCTCCTGGAAGATAATTTTACACTAAACTTTCTTTAAGAAATATGACATATTAACAGTTCCTTATGCAAAAACACACATCTCTAGAAACCAAAGATAAAAGGAATCATTAATCAACAGCATTCTCGTCAATTCTACATTAATATAATGTATAAACTGTATTTGCATACAAACTTTTTTTCACCTCAACTTGCTACCAGCCTTTGTTGGTTAGCTACTCTATTTAGTGTGGGAATGAGAGAAGAACAGCATTAAAATTAAGATTTCTTAGTAAATGTGGGCTGGTTGGTGGATCAGATACATGCCAAAATAAACACCGACACTTGTTTACTCCACAACTATCCTAGTTTCTCCTCCTTTTCCATAGAACAAAAGAACTGAGACCTGTTCATGTTCTTACCAACATGCTCTCATCTGAACTAGTCAAACAGTACCATCCTGCATCAGTTTTGGATGTTTAGGGACGGAGTGTCAACTTATGCTTGTTACATACATTGTGCCTTCTTAAAATACACTTCCGTTTTCACTGGAAATGTATAGTTTTTGCTCATCACATGCATACAGTCTTTTTCAAAATAAATAAAACATAGGTAAAACGTAGTTAGGTTTAGGCAACAAAAGCATGTGCTTAGGTTTAGAAAAAAATCATGATTTGGCTTAAAATAAGCACTTACTCCTTCTTACTTACACAATGTCATGTCATGTGACATATGTCACTACTGTAGCATGCTACACATATAAGCACAGTACAGTGTTATCAATATAACTCCACTGACTGTTTTACATGGGCAACAAACAGCAGGCTCCCCGGTGAAAGTCCGGAGGTTGACCCATCCATCTTCATTCCATTCGGAATTTCTTGCTGTTAATACTACAGTGGTGGCTGGCAATATCACAAACTGCCGCCTGGTGTATATTATTCAGCAGCAAACGATGCCTCTGCGCGCCAGTCTCTGATGCAGAGGTACAATGATAACGCAGTCGTACTTGACAAGAAGGGCTGTAGCCTGTTGAATCAGTAACAACTACCACCCAGGACATTTCTGCGAAGGGTGCTTTTGTGCACCGGTGTCTGATGCCAAAATCCCCAAACAAAACAGTGGTATTTAACAAGTTGTGAGAGAGAATAGGCTGGTTCTTGCAGCTCCCCGAGCCCCCTCCATGTTTACTGTCTTCCCAGTTAGCCCCTTCCTGTTGAGTGCCAGAGGAAGCACGCCTACTTCTTATTGATGATGTTCAAGTGTTTTAACTTCAATATTCACTTGAGCCAAGACTAAAAAACGTACATAATATTTTAACATGTTTTTGTTGGAATTTCAAGGCAAGCATAAGACTGGCTTAAAACAGCTCAGACTGAGTTTTAGGACCACCTTACACCAAATGATCAAGATTACAGGAGCGTCGCACCAACTGAGGTAAAACTGTCATGATTTTATTCCGACGTGGTAAATTTGTCTGCAACAGCAAAATCACTTGAAAAGTTGTTATGTGTAAGGCCGGCATAAATCAATACAATTAAAACCCCAGTGGATAATAAACACTCATGTAGAAACATAATTAAGCTTGAGGCTGTATAACACCAAATGTTGGCATTCTTAAATTATTGTAAAGGACTTTAATGTCAAATACATCTCTATACTAGCTTACCATTACACTTTTACAAGCATTTGACCGTGAGACATGTGAGCCTTGGTGTTAATTGTCTGCAGAGATAGTGCCCTGTCTAGGCTAATAAACAGATTCCAAACTTAGAGTCACTCTAAAAATTGCTCAAACTTTTTTTTCCTTTTGTTTAAGGCTAAGAGTTCATTGAACCGTGATTCAGACTTTTGTCAAAAGAGCCGCCCTAATGGCTCTGACACAGGATCCCCGCTTTTATCTGTTTTGGCTCATTCTTTCCATCTCAGCCCGGCCTAACAGTGATACTCCTGCTGCCTGTGATGTTGACACAGCAAAGCCTGCCTTTGATTTTCTGTCAAAGGGGGTCAAAAGACAACACACAGGCTGAGGACGGAGAGGAAGGGGAGAGGAGGGGGTCTGGAGGCGGGCTGATGGAGGTAGAGAGAAAAGGAAAACTGAGGGGTAACTTACTTTTTACTGCTGAAACTTGATCCCCCCTCCTCTTTGCAGCTCATCCCGAAGCAGGCCTCTTTTGTCATGGGGTATGAACGGCCACGTAGACGATGCAGTCAAACACGAACCACCCAAGCAGCAGTCATGCAGCTTTTTAAAACCCGGAGTTCAGCTTGATCCATCTGCAAACAGATGATACTCCTGTAAACAAAGCCGGGGGGCAGAGAGATGAGCTCTTTCAAATCCTTTAAAGCCTGTAATACAAGGAGCTCACGTGAAAACACTGTAAATGTATAACACAGACCTTAATTTTAACTGATGTCCTGTTTTACAGCGACCCCGTCCACGTGACACAGAAAGAAACACACCAACTCACCTTGCAAACTGTAGTCATGCAGCATCTTCCAGGACTGAAAGGGAAGCCAATGTGAAACTGCCAAAGACTACAGTTCCTAAAACGGCCACTTGAGGCTGGCTTCCAATAGCAAGTTAATCCTCATAGACCCCCATGTTAAAATGCACAACTTTATAGCAGAAATAAACATGTTTACAGCCTGGTACAAAAAACGGCTTTGGTCTCTTTAACTAATTTCTTCTTTCATGACAACTGTACAGAAGGTGAGTTTTTATACAACTCACCCATTTAGATGTTGTTAAGGCTTAAAGTTATACATGATTAAGGCTGTGGATGCTTCGAGTGACAGGTGAGTGCTGTCCCTTGACAAGTCACATTACCATTACGTTGGTTAGGTAACATAACTATCACGTAACCCAAATTCACCCCAACCCAGCAACCCAAAAAGAGTATAGGCATAGCTGTCACTGTTTCAGGGTGTTTTCACTTCTTGAAAACCACCTGTAACATTTCAGTTGGCAAATTAAGTTTTGTTCAGTGTTTGGTTGTATTTAAAGATCCTCTAAGGAGTCAGATATTGAGTTTTTACGTTAAATACATTTTTGTTTTAATGGTTTTAAGCCTGTTTTCAGTAGCAAAAAATTAACAATAGCATTATCACAGTAAACCAAAGCTGTAGGTGCACAGTGCGAACTACGCTAGCAGCTAGCCTTAAGGCCCAGACACACAAAACTGACATCAAAGAACTAAAAGCAACGAAAGCCGAGTGTTGTGTTACCGCCACTAAAAAGTTGCACATGAACATACTGCAAAGGCTACAGCCAACAGCCAACCAGCATGTATGTTATGCACCTGTGTGAGAGGAAATAACTCGTACCAAAGTCTGTAATCATCATTAAAAAAGGAAAACCGGGAGACTGTCATGATGCTAGTTAGCCTGTTAGCAAATTAACAATACAATCCAACGTTGAAAGAACAAAGAATATTTACCTGTGAGCTAGTGAACAATGACACAAACCATCACAAAACGTTTCTGCTGAAGAGTTCAGTGCTAAATAAAAATAATCTTCTGGGAACAAGGTTTTGGTCTCACTCCCTCTTGACTTTAGCTCTTTGTTTACTTTCCTCACTTTAATTTCTCTTCTCTTGTGCTGAGTTGAACTGCCCGTCAGACGGATTTTATTTAATTTCATTTCAAGATAACTCCACCATCTTTAACGCTGATTCAACACGCTGAATCGGCTGACGTAAAAGCCCATGAAGGCCAACAGTGCAAGATGCACCATAAAGACTGGGGTGACTGGTGATCTAACACTGACCGACTCCCGACTGTCAGCTTGAGTGTCATTGCCTTTATGGACATTTCCACCCTCTTGTCCAAAAACTTCTTCCTCCAAAAAAATTAAGATGGTGCCAAAATGCCAAACTCAAAGCTTAAAAATGGAGTCTGCAAACCAATAGGGCACGTCACAGTGGCTACGTCCTTTACCTAGGTACATGTTTGTGACTGTAACACATAACTTTATTCAAGTGCAGATAAAAATGTTGGACTGACTGGGCCCAAAAACAACTGAAATTTAAACCTACTCCTTAAAAAAAAATTCAGTTGGTATTTTCATATTTTCAAACTATCTTAACCATTAAGTACTGTAAGTAAAATGTGATCATCCATAAGTCGTTTTCAGAGGTGTATGACTGGGGCCCCGCCTGTGCTGAGAACGCTGACACAAGAGAAGAGTGCCAAATTTGAAAGTAGTTCAGTGCAGAGCTTTAGGAAAAGCTCGTTCAGCGTTTTCACTAAGCCTCTCTAAAAACCTCCCTGGCTCCTGCACCTACAGAGCTGTTGTATAACCTTTACACTCACCCGAACACACACACACTCTCTGTCGAACCATGCGGTGAGGAAGCCTTTGAGGGGGGTTTTTGGAACAAGAGAAAGCCTATTTTTGAAAGTCATTCACCACAGGACTCAATTAGCACTTCGTCTAAAGGCCGGAGCACAGGGTCGATGTCTGCTCCCTCCCTTCCCTTGTTTCCTGAGGAAAAGCTGAAGTGAGTTGACTCTGCACAGCGGTGGTCCAGGCCTTTCCTCTCGACCCAGTTCTCTTAAACAGACCCCACAACTTTGACTACTTCTGCTGCCTTTTCCCCTCCTCTTTTTGAGGCCTCAGACAGTCATGCTGGCCTGACTGCGTCTCCTCCATCCTCACTCACTCTTACACTCTAATTTCCTGCACACTGCCCTGAAAATAGCCCACATTTGGCTCACTGATGTGCTAAGCCTTTGTCTGTCTTCACTGCCAAAAATCCCATATGTTTAAGCACCACTCGTACGTCTCAGATGATGACTGTGCTGACTCGTTTTCTTCTCTCCCATTCTCCCTGTAACGTCTGGCATTTGGTAGATTTTGGTGGAACTTGTCCAAAGACGAGTACGTGCACTGCAAGTGCAGACATTTTTAGCACAGAAATCAAACCTGTAACTTTGGATCTTAGAGTTTTGTGCTATTCAATATTCCCGTCCTTCCCTTATTTTAACATAATGTCTGACGGCAAAAGGCTGAGTACCTGCCAGAAGCGACTAAACTCAAAGAAGAACTGTCCTTCTAGTCTGCAGTTGTAAATATAAGTTGTCATAGAAATAGAATCGCCTTGAGTAAATGCCCTATTAACCATTAATAAAGTAAATAATTGCAACTTTTCATGAACTTATTAGGAAGTAATACCACTGATCAGACAAAAAACTGCCAGTTTCCCAGTACAAAGTCTGCACAATGTGTGAATAGTGGAGGTAACTGTTTTCATCATGTGGCTCACACGAAACCCGAAGTCAGCCAACATCCAAGGATGAAGATGAAGGGTCATTTACAATAAGATGACAATAAAAATGACTAACATAAAAGATGACGAGATTTGGGAACTTCTGTCAGTAAGGGCTGAAGCCAAAATCATCCATCTCCATAACTGCTTATCCTCTTTGGGGTCACGGGGGGGCTGGAGCCTATCCCAGCTGACATTGGGCGAGAGGCAGGGTACACCCTGGACAGGTCGCCACACTATCACAGGACTGACACATAGAGACAGACAACCATTTACACTCTCATCCACGGACAATTTGGACTGGGGAACATGCAAACTCCACTCCAATTCAAGGAGTGGCAAGAGGCTATGTAGTTTATGACCAGTTACGAACTTGCTCCCATTGGTGTGTGAGTGTGTTAAAAACTGAGTAGCAGGTGGCACCTTGTACGGTAGCCTCGGCGACTAATGTATGAAGGTCCATTTACATGACTGTGGTGCAATCAACATCCTGCATGCACGTTGCCAATGAAATTAGCATGCTCTACCCTGGCACCACCCCTAACCAAAATCAAACTGTATTTCCAGTAGGTTTATGAAACAGACAATCTCCTGTTGTGTGCACACATGTGAAAGAGAAATGTGTAGACCTGATTCTTAAGACATTGTCCGCAGTCCATATGAGAAAGCACTTATGGACACACAAACATTAGCAACTATACATACAAATGTATCAAACGTGGAGCTAGTTAGTTAACATATTATTCACTGATAGAACATTTGGCTGTTGCTTTCCCCATTTGTAAAACATTAATGTTGACCTATTTACATGTCGTAAATCCCACATGATGTAAACACAGCAACAGTCAATGACAAAATTTGATTTGAGTGGTTTACATGCTGAGTGGGGCCAAACAGAGACAAACAAGGCTGAGCATTTTTTTATTTTTATTTGCAATGTGAAGGGCAAGGAGTCACTGAGTATGACAACAACAGTGTCTTACCAAGGAGTGTGCAATGTTATAGTTCCGTAGGACAACTTCGTCATTGTGCAGTTCGTTTTCCTGGGAAGACTGCAGAAGTGATCATACATTGTGCCATGCAGATGAAGAAGTAGCCTTATTCCAAGCAGGCAAGTTCACAAGAACTCATTTCCTATCTTTGTTGAGAACTGAATAAGGGAACCGGAGCTCATCTCTATCAGCCGAAGCATTCAAATGTATCACAGGTGATTTATTCACAGAGGACGAACAAGCGCTGGGTTCTTGGTGGGTAAGTTCATATCGATCTATCCAGAAGCCAGTGGCATGTTTACACACTCAGACCAGCCCCTTGCAGAGCGGTGTGTTGCTCTCCTGTCTCCACTGAGTCTTTCCAGATCCTCACACTTTGCTGTTTTGCTCTCTGTGTCTCTCCTTTGTTGCAGCCTGTCATGTGTTTGGCAGCTCTAATCTGGCCAAGCTCAGCACTATAATATTTGTTTTTTGGGGATTCTCTGTGTTTCGTGCCCTCCTCACAGCAGAAGTCTATTTTTTTCCCACTTGGCTGCAGGAAGTGTGTGTGTCCTCGCTGTAAGTAGATCAGTTGCTTTCTCTGCAGGTTAAGGTGACCTCTGCCCCCTACACTCTGACCTGCCAACTGCACACATGGACTCTGTCACCCCTCATTCATGCACACACACACACACATACACATACATCGCCTTTGTTCACTCATCAGAGATCACGGCCTCTCATTTGTGTGGGGTTGCGAGTATTCTAGGCACGGCTGCCTCCATTTAGCCTGATGCATTACAGGTTGTTGTCCCAACTTTAACCCCGCCACCCTCTGCCTGCACACTTCACATCGCCGTGGTTGCAGTGATTCACAGGGTTATAATGAAGGGCAATTACCTCTGATTTAGCCTTAACACGAAACAGTAACACCTGCCAAACAAGACCGAGGGATAATAGCAGGATATAGCAGAAGCAAGGCTCAATCTACTTTTATTTTACTGGTAGTGCTCTGGTGTAAACATTATCATTAACTGTCAGGAGACTTGTCCTCAATCAGTGCCATTTGAGCATGTGTTGATCATTAAGGTGATGTTGTCAAAGCATTAGCTGTTTGGATATTTTAGGGTACAATTTTCAAAGGGTCAGAAAGACAAGAAGAACCTGAACTCTCAGACATGTTTCCTTTTTGGAAACTTAATGTTGTCTATTTAGGTCACAGCATCTTTGAGCTGAGAGCGTGTTTCATTTCAAGATAGTTCTCAATTGCATTTACCTTTGCATTTGCAATACCCGTTCTAGCCAGGTTAGCCATTGTTAGCAATACCAGTTGTTAACAACATATTGTGCTGTAGGCCATTTTGCAAATATAAACACTGAAACATGTTTACAGATAGAAGTTTGACAGTAAGTGCGTACAACTGATTTATTGAGACAAAATTAAGACATAAGGGCTAATAAATGGTATATTTCTACAGTTTTCACTACTGATGATGCAAAGCAGCAATCTTGGATTTTGAGGTCAGGTTGGTGGCAGTTGGGAGAAACTTTCCTCAAGGGCTGTCTACCAGAAAGAGTTCTCTTAGTTAAGGTTGGAAAAAAGTCATGGTTTGAGTTAAAAAATTCATAGATTTCTATCAGAAAGAGCTTGCTTGGAGAAAGCCTTAAAAAAAACTCCTATGTGCAGGTTGGTGAAGTTCCGTTGCCTGTCTGAGTCGGAAATCCAATTTCAGGGGGCGATCCAGTTAAAATTTTTAACTGGGAACTCCTTCCAAGGCAAATGGAACACACCAAATGACAGCAGCAGTAATCCAACTACAGTGGCCAAAGTTGTTAGCTGTTACTGGTCCCAACTGTAGGCTAATTCAAGCACTCCATATGTTACTCTGTATGTTACCCCTAATATTACACCATACATTGTTGTAATTCAAATTGCATTAATTACGGAGTAAAGGTACAGGACTAACTGTACTTGCTGAGTTGACAGTGTAGTCCATCACCACCTCTTAACTCACAAATAAGAAGGAATTGCTAAAGCTTTCATAATGTTAGCAAGCTAAGCTAACTAGCTTCAACTTTTTGAGTTAAAGATACAGTGCTGCAGGGATGTTGTTTTGTTTTGCAGGCCAGCACGAATGTTAGCGTCGTCCTGGTTCCCTTGGCAAAAGCCACTGGGGTGTTCCCAATTTGATCTTTGGTTATTGCAGAAAATAAACTATGCTGCAAACAAAACTTCGTGATACTTACACATTTTGTTCAGAAAGATAATCTTCATAAATGAACGCCACTTTTATTTTTGAAGCATAAATGTAATTGCCAGAAGTAAAAGGCCATACACAAACCAAAAATGCATTCAAAAAACCTGTTGACTCTGAGAAAAGGGAACCAGAAGTGCAGAAATGCCAACTTTTTTCCATATTTTAGGACTCATTCCTGCACTACTCTATACAGATATTACAAGATGGCTCCACTCAAATGAAAATAAAAACAGGCCTTGTATGCTTTGTGTCCATAAAACCTTTTTTATGCTCTTGAGAGACAGAAGAATATGCACAATAGCTGGACATCATTACAGTTTATGTTTTCTTACATGAAAAGATGGGGGATGTGAAATTTCAGTTTGACATTAAAATGATAAGTATGTTTAAAAATACACTCCACCTGCAGATGCATCTTTTTAGCTGCATACAATCTTTGGAAACCAGCGTGAATCAGTGTGTGAGTGTGTGTGTGTGTGTGTTAGTTTTTGTGCATCTGTTCATGCCAGTTGAGTAACGACCTGGCAGGCAGAAAGTGCAGCTTTATCTGATAAGCAGCATTACTCCATACCATCTCCTGATCTGCCCCCTCTCTTGCTTCACTCTCCTGATTCCCAATGGAGGCTGTAAACTAAGCAGGGAGCTCAACTCCTTGCACAAAATCCTCCCTTTGTGAGCAGCTGAAGCAGGTGAGCCAGAGGTACCATTTGTCTGTCGTTGCACAGATTGTGACCTGCCAAAATACCTGGGCAACAATGGCCTCCTTTACAGGCAGCCTGGAGCGAAGAGAGGAAGGCACATGGAGCTGAGCTTTAGACAAAGCTGTAATGTTATAAACTAGCATGTTTTCACTGTAATAGCCCTTTCATTGATAGTCAATACACATTACAGCTTTGTTCAAAATGCACTCAGGTGTTTTTGCCCTCTGTTCCATTTCAGTTCTCCGGACAGGTCCAACAAACCTTTTTGGAGGTGTAACTTCACATGGACCCAAGTTTTACTATCATTTTGTTTCAGCAATTCTAAGATGTTGCAGATCACCATGGTAATCAAGCCAGCAACAATATTGCAAGTAACGCTGAAGGTCTGCACCAGTGGTTTACATATTTTGGCCAGTTCACTACAAATCACCCTCACTTTACCTTCCAACTGAACATTGTACAACTAACCAGTTTGCAAACCAAGCTGCCATGTTTTACAAATTTGGATGTATCCTGCCTAGTATGCCGAGCATTCATTGGTTCATTAATTTCCATACAACATGAAACCTATATAAAAAAAAGAAGAAGAATGTGATGGACACAAGTGTGCTAAATAATTTTCACTCCATAAAGGAATAAATGGAAATCAGTGCCAATGTTTCCCACAGGAACTCTATCGCTGTGCACGATACAGAGAGCAAAGGAGAATTGTAAACGCGCAACCATGTAGAGACAGAAATGACATGCTGTTGTGTACATAAGTTAAAAAACATAAAGCTATTTAGTTTATGAAGAGACAAGCCGGAGCCCTCTCCTCTTATATGCTCCAGCCAGTGTGCTACAGAGTGACGTCAAAGTCCTTCTAAGGCAAGTCGTAACACTCTGATGCCATCTTTGAAACGCGCCAGGGCAGCTATTTGAACTTAACTCCCTTCGCCCATTCAAAATGAACGGGTGAGGGTCTGGTTCACTGCTTCCAGAGCTCGCTGGGACATAAAAACTATATGAATGGCATCAGCAAAAAAGACTGATCCAAATCGATGAGAAGACTTGCCAGTTATGTTCCTTAATAAGGTTTAAAACCGCTTTTTTCTTCTCAGGTTGTTCAACTGCACACGCGCGAAGCTTCAAGACACTGTTTCAACGACACGGCTCCAACAACGTAAGACGTCACCAGAGCATGAGCTTTGTTTTGAGGGGTGGGGAACCCTGGAGTTCAGCGTATTTAATAATCATGAGGAAGCAAGCGAGCGCACCCCCAGATACCTGTGGCTTCTACAGGTGATGCAAAGGATCTTTGCAGCAGAGCAGCCGAGATGACATGTAAACAGAGGAAAACAACTTCTATTTTCAACTGTGTCTGTTTGTAATTTCATCCCGACTATAACCAAGAACATTTGTTGTCTGGAATAAATAAAGTCGATGGATTACGTCTGTTCTCTTATTATCTCTGGTCGCAGACTGAGAGGCATGCAAATTCACAGGCAGAGCGAGGCGGCGGCGGCAGATTGCAGGCAGGTGTGCTGGTAGGCAGGGTGCAGGTGAGCAGCAAGACAGGAACAAGACACACAGAGGGGGTTTCTCAAAGTCAAGGAAGGATCCTCAATGGCCGAATTTGAAGGACGCTACGTCATCGACCCCAGCCAACGGACTGATCCCTCTGAATTTCACAGAGGACTGAGTCCATCTTCCAGAGAAATTCCAAGGATGCATGTGTATCCCCAGCGGGTATGAAATCCCCACAATGCTTTGCACACTATTTGCTGGAAGTGCAGGCGGGGCCTCTTCAATGAATTTTGTGCCAGCGGAGCTTGGCAGGACTAATATAAATATGTCATTTATTCGGATTAATGTCTCCAGGAGTTTTAATCATACAAGAGTGAAAAAATTGACAGAAACCTCATCATTTACACTGCTCAATGTTTCCACTGCTGAGTGAGATTTTTTAAGTAGCGCAATTTAGATAAAACATAAAAGTTTTGAAATGAATCATTCACAGCAGAGACAGAGTGCTAAGTGTCCACCTCCCCTCCTCCCCCCACTATTCACATGATAACCACATGATAATTGCTTTCATTCTGTCAGCTTCAATTGGTGTATTTTTTAGGGGGGGCCTGGTGAAAATGGCCACAGTCAACACATTTGAATATCCTGCAGGTCAAAGCATCACTCATTTGTTTTGAGGTGAACTTATTTCAGAGGATTACACGGCAGTATCATGTACAATCAGCACGGTCAGCAGCTTCAGAGCAGCGCAGCTCATCAGATCAAATCTGTTCATATTACTGTAGCAGAGTGTGTGGTGATACACACATAAAATATGAAACACTTTGGAATCACAGTGTGAGTCTGTGTATATACTATAAATGATCATTTAGAACGTTTTCACCTGTTGTCTTTACTCCACTTACTCTTCAGTATGATCCAGGAATATATTCTCCCTAAAAGTCACATGACTCTTACTGAAAATACTGCTACATTTGTTTAAAATTGCACAATGTGTGTCCACTGAATGCTAGGAAGGAGTCTTGCCTTGCCTCTGCAGGATCCTTCTTTGGGAGGACTCATCCTACCAAGGAAGGATCATTGACTTTGAGAAACACCCAGAGAGACAAACTGAAAGCATGGGAGACACAACACAGAAACAGAAGGGGTAGATGGCCATGGCTGTCAGTGACGGGCAGTCCCATTCTTTGAACTGCATCGGTTCTTTTGAGTTTTGATACTTTTTGTAAAATATAGTGTCAGTTTCTCTGTGACAGTCCATTATAGCACATGCACATTAGACAGCTAGTGTTGCCCACCCCACAAAACTCATCCATTATGTATAAGTTTACATTAATAAATATAAAATATTTATTTTAATGCATCAATTATGCATCTTATATGTATTTAGGTAGGTAATGTAAGTGCAATACAATGTTACAAAATGTCACTGACCATTGATCTGCCAATCTTTGTGAGGCAAGCAGCAGACGTCCCAGTTACCTCCGCAGCCTTTTGCTGCATTCACAGGGTGTAGGAATAACATGAAAAATAAGTTTTGCTGACATAACTCAACTGATCTAATTCCTTTGTTCTTCACCATCAACCTGTAGTTTAACCACTCCGAGCAAGAAAATACAAAACATTTTATTTGTAGCATCCATGTTGTTTCCACAAACAGTAAAGCTTATGAACGCACTGAAGTCATAAGAACGACCATCCGAGGAATGCGTTAATGCACTATAAGGCTTAACTGGTGGAGGGAGCACTGTTGCTGCACTACATTACGAGACGTTAGGGATTCATTCGCTTTTGGGAAGTTTGACAAGCTTAATGATACATAGTGGACACTAAAAACAGTGGTTCAAAAAGATTTGTTTGGGGTTTTTTTGCCCATCACTAATGGCTGTGACACAAAAATAAGCTTTAAAAGGCTCGAAAAGCTGAACTTCATCTGCTGATGAAAGCAATGTGATACGGTCAAAAGCTCCAGAACAAGCAAGTCAGTAGTTCTGCAGGATTGAAAAGTGTCTTCACAATATGAACTTGTAAAGATGGGCCCATGGGTGGACCTGGCAGAGGTGATGTTTCCTCTACTGTATGTGGCAATGTTGCATTTGCCCAAAGTACAAATGACAAAACAAGAAATGAAATAAAGAAGAACTGATGATAAAATGCAGAAGAATCTTGTTTTCAACCATGGAAAACTCAAACAAGTACACAAATTGTCTTTGGGTTTTCGCTGTGTGGGTCCCTGCGTCAGCTGAGATTTTTGAGGCGAGCTCATCGGCTTCACCAAACCACACTTACCCTGAAACCCCTCAGCATATGTAGACAGTACACGTGTTTCATTAAAGACGCATACTAGACATGAGCAGCTGTATTGACTTTTATCCCCACATGCCATTCTGCTCACCCCTCTCTGCTGTAAACTACAAAACCCAAAATGTCAAAAACAGTACATGTCAAACTAATATAGGGTTTGGTGAGTTTGATTCATATAAAAGAGTTTTTGTGGAGGTTGGCAGCTCTGAAGAACCCCAGAAACAGTTTTCAAAGACTGTCTGAAAAGCCTTTCCTCTGTGAAAAGAAAAGCTTCCTCTGGCTATTTGGAAGCAACTGTAGTCAGTACGTTGCACTTCTTGGCCTGAGCTTTGATCCAAACCTCGTCAGTCTGTTCTTCTTCTCTCTTCCCTTTAAACACACGTGGCTCCGCAGAATGAATGTCTAGGAATTCTCCCAAACCCCATTCAGTTGGCTCAAACAACCACTCTACTCTGCGTACTCTCTCTGGGAGCACAATTTAATGCACCCCCCTACCCCCCCGACTCCTCATCTTCCCCACCGTCCTCCCTCAGGTCCTCAGTTAGTGCGGCTTGGCGCGCTGACAGACGAAGCTCATGCAGCACTGAACAATGGCTGGCGTCCGACATGCTCTGGCAGACTACGGAGCTGTAATCACGGGATGGAGTAATCCCGACAGGCATTTTTTGTGTTTGTGTGTGTGAGCAGTCGTTTTCAAAGCTACTGTATCTGCTCGTGTGCTAGCATGTGTGTGTGGGTGTTTAACTCTGTCCCAAAAGGGTTCTCTAAGTGCTGTTAGAGGTCGGCGCGGCTCGCCGATCCAACGCGCCCGCAGCGATGACCGCTTTTGACTGGAATTTTTTTTCTCCGGTCCGCGGCTCTGGCTGACAGTAGCCGGTTGTAGCAGCCGCCTGAGACCTCCAGCTGACAGTTAGTTAAAGTGATCCCTGGTCGCTGAGGTGGAGGGCAGACAGCCAGCATTCAGCCTGCACATGAGCGAAACAACATGCTGGACTCCTTCAAACACATCACAAGGGATTGTTAGATTTATTCTTCTCTAGCTGTCATCCAGACAGGTTTATCGTCTGCGTCTTACTGTTGTTACTCATTCACAGCTCACATATTTACGTCCACTCTCAGTTATCCTCTCTGCAAACTATGCCTGATCTATAGTGCATACATTAGGGTTTGGGAGGTTGCATTGACATAAGGATTAACAGATCTGATGCATGATGGGAACATATACTCCAGAGGCATCCATGTATCCCAGCAATATAGTGGTTTAATAGATCTTAATTTCATGGCTTTATCCATAATGTCTATCTGTTATGATGATCAGACAAGTTTTTCTGCACAAATTCTTGTGAATATTTGGGTGAACACCAGCTTAAAATAGGCAATAGACTCCTTTCCCATTGCCAGTAGACAGGTATGCCTTTCTGTTTTGTTTTGGTTTTTTTCCTTTTCTGGTGTATCACCTTTGACATCACAAACACGCCAGAAAACAGAGTTAACAGTAAAAAAGAGCAGTGAGGCCAGTGAAAATGTTGTGGTGGTTACTTCTTTTTATATCTCTGACTCATCACTCATCCAGTCTGTCTTTTGAACTTGGTGCCAACTATTTTGGAGCAGTGTGTGAGCACTGCTTAGATGGAGATGGACGGAATTTGTGGCTGAGGTGACAAAAGTTGCAGAGGTTACTGATGATTGCACCAGAAAACATCCACCCAGGTATAATATTTCCATCACTGCTGATCAGAACTGTTCGGAGCTGAATCCTGTGACTACTGCAGAGTCATTTGTCCCAGGAGTGAATGGACTGCAGCCTTTCCCTTTAATTACAAAAGCCAGATATTAGTGGCTGTTAGTGTGTTCCTCGTCCAGTGGGAAATGGGGCTTCAACCAAGTGAGAGCAGTTGAATTGTCAATAGTAATCGTTCTCGTTTTCTCTCCCAAGTTAGTTGTGAGGTTTGTATTCTGTTGTCTGACTACTCATGTTTCTTGATCCATCTGACTTATTTTTACAGAGCAGACCTTAGCAATAACTTAGTGAGTCAGTTGGTATTGTTAGTGATGATTGACACCGATTGTGTTGGTGCGGTTCTCATTCCCAAGTCGTCAAATACTGTCAGTGATTTTGGCATTGGACACTGGTGCAAAAAGGCTCCTTGCACAGCGGTATGATATGGTGCCAGGTGGTGTCAGTGTATAATGCCATCGGACGGTGTCAGTTTGAAGCGCTGCTGGTAACAACATAGGTATAATATGCTGGTGGGAAGCATAAGTTTACAGCACCACCTGAGAGCATCAATTAGAAATGCCACCGGTAACAACATAATACAAAGAGCTGGAAAGTCCCTATAGGGTGGGTGGAAAGGATGGTGAATGGATTCAGCAAACCTGGCTCGTTCTTAGTTGGTAACTAGCTTTGACAATCCAGACCACTCCGCTGAAGGAAGGATAGCGAGGCATTCGGGTGCCTTTCACCAACAATGTCTTTATTGCAGTCTTCACCGCAAAACAATAAACATGGCCTTTTCATGAGGTTAAGCAATAGCCCTGAGCCCATCGATACACTTGAATCTGTTGGCTGTCATCCTTCATTGCCGCATGCCATGTTCACCATGACACACCCGATAGAGAGCTGCTTCCCACACCACACCCAACGAAGCACATACTCACAGGTTACCTACAAGGCCACCACCCTTAAAGGGGAAAAGGGTGAGCCTGTAAAACTATAATGTTTTTCTAGACCTAACAACATGCTTTTGTTGCACAAGTACATAAACGTAAAAACAATCTGATTTATCAACTCTGTAGATTTATTTTGAAACAGACTATATGCATCTAACAAGCACAAACTGTACATATCCTGTAAAAACTGACATATATTTTGAAAAGACAGAATGCATGGGACAAGCGTAAATTGACATGGTCTCCTGGAGCGTCAGCAACAAGACTCAGGAGGATACCTAGCACATCATATGTAGACATTAAAGTCCATTGATAAAACGGCGATATTTGACGAATTAGGATGAGAATGCATTGGCCTAACCTGTGTCCATTCAATCAAGCCTGCAGCTGCTGCAGCAAGGGCTACCAGGTGAGCCAGCCCCAGTCCCATTTATTTTTATCTTTAAAGGTCCAGTGTGTAGGATTTAGGGATATCTATTGGCAGAAATTGAATAAATCCTACACACTGATCTTTAATGGACTATACAAAACTATTGGGGAGGGGAGGGGGGCGCAACCTTTTGTTTGACAGTTTTTTAAATGTAAGACCTACCCTGTGGTTATGAGCATGGGCTACTCTCTCTCTCTCTCCCCCTCTTCTGAGTCAACATCCCCCCTAATAATTTTTATACAGTCCCTAATCATACAGTCATACAAAACACATAATTTGGCATCATCTTGTTAACCGCAGACGTGAATGTACATTAAACAAGCGCGCAGCAACTTCAAGACTGAGGCTAAGTGAGTTGACCTGTAACACATCCTGTCCAGTAACAGCCAGACCTTTTAAAAAAAGCATATCTTTTTAATAAAAAAATATTTTCTGAGTTCTCTTTTCATAGATGCAGTATCTTGTCTCAGTGAATGTCAGTGTGTCAGTTACAGTAATGTACTTGTGCATGCATCTTTGTGTGTGTGTGTGTGTTTGTGCATATGTTGCTGTGTTGAAATACGTCCCTGCTGCTGATCTAAGCTCCTTTTCACACTCCCTCTCTGTTTTTCTTTCCCTCCAACACTCCCTGTATAAACACAGTTTGCACTAATAAGCCTGACGCAGCCCACTTTAATTGGGCTTTCATTTCCTAGGCTGGGGAACCACGGACACACACACACACACACACACAGAGAGAGAGAGAGAGAGAGAGAGAGAACACTGGTCCAGGGGTTATTTATATGACCTTGTTTCTAATGCATGCAGCAGACAGGTTTAAAGGCCCTGGCAGCTCCACATGGTAAAGTGACTTACAGCAGCCATGAAAAGATTGGGTTTCCTGCTCCTCTGAGAGCAGCTAATAGACCCACAGATCTGGCACATCAAACACTCACACTCTCTCTCACACACACACACACACACACGCCGTTATTTCGTCTTGTACGGCGGTTACATCCCACACCGCAACCACATTGAGAACTTTCTCCTCTTTTTACCAACCATGCCTTTTTCCAGCTTCCAGTTCGATCCAGCAGCACATGCCCTCCTTCCCCTCCCTTCACAGAAAGCCCTTGTCAGCCCCTTAGATGTTCCAGCACCCCTGGGTGTCACGTGCCCCAGTCCCCAGCGTATCCACTACAAATATAATCTGGAGGACGGACTCTTTATTTTGTGCCGGTGGCTGGTAATGAAAACACTGTCAAACAACTGTAAGACAGAGTGGATATTATGGACTTTATTTAAGATGTTGTTGATAAATTCAGCCACATCAGTTGAGGGATTGTACACAGAGTTGTTGCCACTGTAGGTCTTAGAGTCCATGAATTTATCCTCCGTTAGTGTTGTCCAAGACGAAGTATAGTAGGTATAACCAACAAGAGAGGATTCTTTTCTGATGCAGTGTTTGCTGCAGCCTCTAAGCCCCGAGTTTGCAGGAGTCTCACTTTGGTTAAAAAAAGAAAGAAAAAATTACTGAAACTGAGTGGATGGATTTATGCAAATTGGGGATGTCTTGTGTCTCATAATGATATGGAGAAGTATGCGACATATGCAAACCCATTTTTAATTCGGAGATTCACTTTTCTATAAATGTAGTGACAAACATCTTCTCCAGCTACACTCATCAGAGGCAGGCTGGACTTGGATTTGAATCATTGGGGGAAATAACCTATAGTTAGGGTTAGGGTTAGGGTTATTCCTACATGTCAGAAGGAATTTCACTGTTTCTAAAACATAATGAAATAAATTTAAACAGACTTATGGATCGAGAAAAAGAGCAGACTACCACAAATGGAGTACTCTTACACCCCTTTTTACACCAAATAAGCTCTGGCTGTTGAACCAGTTACGTTCAGGACTCTCTAGGCCAATGTACAACTCCACACCAGCGGTGGCTAGATACTCCTGGATGCACAGCTCTGCGGCACTTTACGCCACCGTCCTATTTCCTGCCTCGCCACCCCGGAAATTAAACGCATTTTCCCCTACACTCACTCTCTGCTTGTACATACCGGCTCCCATAGCAGCTCTTTCTTTCTCGACTCCTCTCCTCCCCAGTGATGCATAAAGAGTACTCTGCTGCTGTGTCTCGTGTGTGGCAAAGAATGGATGAGGAGAACTTTTTGTTGAGGTTGAGAAATATCCCAAGCTAAACAACCAACAATCCCAACAGTCATTATTAAGACAATGGCCAACAAGGTTATGCCTGGCAAGTCATAGCTCTAGAGATCGGCTCTTCAAGTGAGAAATTAAGTTTAATTATGGGCTGTCCACACATGATTTTCAACTAATGCAGAGGTAAAGGAAGTACAGATCCTTAAGTAAAAGTAGTAATAACTGCAGCGTGATGCATCCAGTGTGTGCTAGTGGTGTCGGTGTGTTTTCAACTTCTGAGCCTTGATGCTATCTAGTGAACCGATCACATTTCCACCAGCTTTGAATGGAACCATCATAATCAAGGATGTGTCATCAATGGACAGCATTGCACAACACATAACGGAAGTACTGGCAAGATGACTGATAGCACTGATTCCCTGCACGCTTCCTTTTCGTTGTCACAGACATTTGTTTTATCCAAGAAACTAGTGCGGACCAATCCTAAGTGCTATGTTGTAGGCAACTGGATTTGCTTTGTTGAACGTGAACTTGAACTCAAGCAAGTCCAGTTGTCTATGATGTAGCACTTCGGATTTCCATGACCTGGATGACTGAGAATCTTCACCAACATAGTGAGGGCCAACTATTAATGACAAGAAGATGAATTCCCTTGTTTGTACTTCAGATCATAGAAACACTGCTACTTTTTTGGTGATAGCTTTGAGCCAACTTTTCAGGTTACTAACAAATTTATGTTTGGTCAAAATCCGCCAAATGGTTCAATACTAGGTGCGTGCACCAGAACAGGACCTGTTTGATGTTGGTGGACAAGGGGTATTGGAGTGAATAAGAATGTAAAAATAGTATAAAAGACATCTTTCTGATACTGGACGCACAATCCACTGCTGCTATTTACCTGTATTCACCTCATGTCCACCTCTGTCCAACAGTGTGAGTCAATCTCTCCTGACCTACTTCTCTGCATCCACACATGAAACCAGTGTTCTCATGTCTCTGTTTACTAACATCCTGAGTCCGTGTCATCTTTCTCAACTGTGTCAGCAGGTGTCAGTTTGTGCTTCAAGCCGCTCTGTAAGTTTCGTGGTGACTACAGTACAGAGGGAGCATGAACAGAGCTGCGGAGAGTTCCATGTGGAGGTCAGGGATTGTTTTTGTCATTCCAGTTAAGCCTGCTACAGACTGTGAGATTTTAACAATCTTATAAATTTAGTGCAAGCTACACCGTACGACACAGATCTAAAACACTCGGGTACAACACTAAGTTTGATGTGTGCTGACTGTAAGATGTCAGCGGTTACTGTGTCACAGGCTACGACATACGATGAAATAGCTTCACAATGTGGGACCACCGTTTTAAAGCCACAACCAAACATATCACCACATTCCTTTCACGAAGGTGAGAGCAGCATTTAAACCTCTCTGTGTGTTTTCTGCAGCAGTGTTGTTCTAACGCTGATGTTTAACTCCAGTCGGAGGTAATGCTGGGATGTGAACGGGCCTGATCCTGCAGTGAAAAGCCTCCTTTGTCTCGTAGCCTCAGACCTTGTCCAGCGTCATGTTTCTAATGGCTTCTCCTGGAAGTCAGAGTGTGTGGCTGACGTAACAAGTGAAATTAAATGTCTCGCCAAAGCAGATGTTGGACAGAGGCTGACAGACGTGTGTGTGTGTTTGTGTCTGCATGTGCCTGGAAGTAAAGTTTAAACAGGAAAGGAGAGAAAATTAGGTGTGAGGTGTGTTTGTGCGTGCAAAGTTTTTCGTCTCGCTGTTCATGTACTTTTGAACTCTCCCTTGAAGAAGAGTGTGTGTGTGTGTGTGTGTGTGTGTGTGTGTGTGTGTGTGTGTGTGTGTGGAGGGGGGCTGTAGCCTGGATCTAGCCCCTATTAATCATAACCAAGCCCACTTCATCATATGACGCAACAATTCATGGAGACAAAAAGGCGGTAACAATGAATTTCAAGAGGAGCAACAGTCAGATTTGGCATCATGATGATGTCATAGGACATAAATAAGATAAACGACAGTGATGGTTCATTTTAAACCAACCAACTTATCAGGTCAAAGAGTGATGTTGGTAAATCATCTGAGGGGGGAAGGGGCCAGACCCCATGAATCATCGGCCATAATTCTCCAGAAAAGTGCTCCCTGTAACTAATGAGATTTGAAAGGCAGGCCTCTATGTGTGTGTGTGTGTGTGTGTGTGTGTGTGTGAGAGAGAGAGAGCATTAGGTGCTAAACCCTGGATCAAAGGCTGTGGTCAGCAGCAGATCTGTCTGCATTTTGTCATTGTTTCCGTCCAGACGGCGAAGTGTGTAAAGCTGCAGGTGAGGCCTGACAGACCAGGGAGTCTTCCAAAAGCAAGGGGATGCTGGGAAATCCAGTAGGCGGGCAGCTGTTTTCCATCTTTAAGGTATGGACACGGTAGAGCGGAGAGATTGAACTGTGGAAACACCAGAGCAGACAGATTGAGAGGTGTGAGGCCAGGAATGAAAAAGGAGAAGTATCCCAGTAGGCATTTAATGGAAAGTCACGGGCAGAAGAAGTTCAATGTCAACAAACACAAAGGGCAGTAAGGAATTCATAACCTTTACTAATCTCCATCTTGCTCACCATGACGGAGATGAATTAGCTTGATACTAATCAGAGAAAGAGATGGAAATTACAAATCACTTTGCTATTTTGAATCATAAGTTAGACAGTTGGGTTATTGTTTATAAAGGCCTTTTGTCGCGTGTGATGCAAAAATTTGTTTTTGTGAATTTCCACAAGACAACTATGCACACTTGGTCTGGTGCAAATGATCTGCATTGCCATCAGAGGTGTGAACAAATTAGATGACTTTAGACAAAATCAACTTGAAAATACTTGATGCATTTTCCCAAGCCTTATGATTAAAAATCATGTAATTAAAAACATGTGCCACGAGTCAATTAATTTCCCTTCATTTCTGGAATCAACTAACATTAACATTTTGTTCCCTGCAAGTCAACACTCGATTCCCCGATGATCCACATGATTTGAACCAATCCGACAGCATCCAGTCAAGTTGCAGGAAAGAACCATGAAGAACTAGCATTACATCACTGTGCGCAAGTTGGAAAAAATAATACCAAAGTTAATATCATTTGCATAAAAAAATTACAGCTGGTCACCAAAAAACTAACTACAGTGTGCAAAATGTGCAGGTCGGAAATTACAGTCGAAGACGCAACAACTTCCAACTTCATTTGACATTTGAAGTTGCACAAAGAAGAGTCAGTCAAGGCTAATGTTAATGGTAATGCTTAGCTACAGTTAGCTTAAAAGCTGAGGACGTTTTTTAACAGACAAGTTAATTTGATATATTATTACTATGTTGTTAAAAAGGTATCACTTTGGGTGAAGAGCACATCATGACTTGTTTAGGACTCAAAGTTTGTGACTTGGGACTTGACTCTGGTCCACCTCTGGTTGCTCGGTTCAAGATTAGTCCCCCCAAAAATAGTGCCGGTGTCCACTCCACACATCAAGAACATACCCAGACAGAGAATGTTTAAGTGCTAATTTTAACTACCACTACATTAATTAGTCAGAGCCTAAATTTGATGCTAGCACTAGCTGTTGTGGCTAGCCCCATTCCGTGACCAGCATAAAATGTTAGCAAGTGCATATTAGCTACATTACCATCGTCACTCTACCCAGCTGCTTTGGAATCTCAAGCAATATATTGTTGTTTTATTTCATTTTGCAGTTTTTATTGTACAGAAGTGTTGAGAAACCAAATTGATAAGATGTCCCTCCATTTTGGTGGCAAGCTAGCTATAGCCTGGAGGTGTGACATCAGTTGTAACAAAGAATTTCGTTGGTCAAACATATTTTCCGTAGGTGGAAATCCACTGAAAAGGAATGTGTGTGAATATTTTATCTCTTGCATGAATGTTCTGCAGAGGTATACAAGCATTCAAAATCAGTTATACATTCCATGTGAATTTTTCAGATGAAAATTTGTGCTTGTGAATCAGCTTTAATATGGTGATATCATGACAGTCTGACTGTAATCAGTTCAGTGATAACTTCAGTCTTGCTGGTTCCAACCTTCTCATTCAATTCAGTATAAACTAGGCCTGTTAGAGCACTGTTTAATGGTTAAAGCTGCTTTAATCAATATTATTATGTCAACAATGGATGACATAAGAATGCATAGTCACTAAACTCGCTGTGATGCTGCAGGTCTATGGAGCATTTTAGCTTCTTTCAGCTCATTGCTTGGTTTTATGGGATGAAACAGAACTGCTTTTGTGAGGTCTCACCACTCTTATCGACGCCATTTCTAGACTGGCAGGTTTCAGAAAAAAGCTCTGATGTACCCAAACAGCAGACAGACAGAGTTAGCTGGTGAACATAGTTGATCATTTTGCAGCTAAAGAGACAAATATTTTTCTCAAGATTTGGTGGAGACCAAAGCAGAGCTAGGAGAAGAGTCATTACTGGAGTTACATTCATCAGGTGGCCAGAAACAATAAGTAGCTTCTTCTTTGGTCAGTGACAAAAATAATTCACTATTATATTCATTTGAGTTTGAGGATTTAGATCTTTTTAGAGATGTTTGCTCATTCATGTACTAAACAGCCTTATCAGAGAAGAGATGCAGCAGAAATGCAAAGTGACCAAAAGGAAGAAGCTGAGGAGTGTCTAAAATAACTGCAATGAATGAACAGTGTGGGCCAGAGGAAGAGATTTGAAAACCAGCGTTGCGTTCAGCACTGCCAGAACTCCACAAAACTGTTTTACAAATGGAAACCATGGTGCCTTTAATGTCCCAATTGGCCAAATGTCCAAACTTTTGGTACAATTTGTGCGTTCAGCATGTTCCCTTTATATCATTCTGTAACGAAAATTGACAGGGAAGGTTTTAGTACATTTGGTGCTGCAAATTGTACTTTTGGAAAGCTAAATTTAGTCACAGTAGCTGTACAGAAAGTACAGGGGAAATGTGTGCAGGATCTTTAATCAATTTGCACTCAAAATCTGCATGTAATTACTGGTTGATTTATGAAGTAGCAGCTCATTACACAGTCAGCGCTTGGGTTTGCCCTCCAGGCATAGCGACTGCTACCACAGCTATATTGTTCCAATCACAAGTCCTCATTAAACTCTTGGTTAAGAGTTTATATGGCCAAGACATTTGGTTTCTATTGCAAAACCTACGTACCTGTGTTAATCAGATTGTAACCTGATAAAAGAAACCAATGTGTACATATTAACACCTCTAATAATGAAAATGTGATGTGTGATGACGTGCAAACGTATGTTAAATCTATGCCTTCACTCTATTTTTTATACAGAAGCCTTTGTTTGCACCACAGACCATTTTAAATTTGACAGCGTTGATGTGGAATGGTGGTTGGTTGGCCCGAGAATCGCAACTGAAATGAAGGTTAGGTTAGGTCAGAGAGTTTGGATGTCATAATTCATACAAGTTTTTGTGATTTAGGAACACAGCTCATGCAGCTGGAGTTGGTAAAGTAAGTCTGCTGTTGTGGGGGAGGTGACAAGGCAAAAAGGAAAGATACAGGACAGACAGAGTGGGCCAAGTTCAGGGCAACTGGCCTGTGTAACTGTTACTCCGCCTGTTTATTCCTGCAGTAATGATGGTGGCAGGTTTACCCATCAATTCTTTGTGATGTTTGAAACAGTGGATCCTTGTATTTCAGACAGAGGAAGACAAAAGCATTTCCATCATTTCCTGCTGGTTCACTGCTGATTTTGCTGGCTGAAATGATGTGTCACTAGCTGTAGCTGTAGCTAGCTAGCTAATTATCATTAGCTTGAGTTGTCTGAAAATGCTTTCTGCAGCTGCCTTGTTTCAAAATAAGAACATGTGAAAGTGTCTTAAATATCTTAGCTGCATCATACATGATATCATGCTAAAAGACTAGAACACTAAAGGCTAGAGCCATACTGTTAACATTGCTCTAAACTCTGATACAGTAGCATGAAGCGACCAAGCAGTTAGGGAGGTTGTGGCCATAGATTCAGCATTGGAAAGGGCCAGCCAGGGGCCTGGGCCCCGACAGTTTGATTGCTCATTTCCCATTATTTTACATTAATCATTATAAGCAAGCACTGCAATACATTACACCATACAAATTTGCAATTAATGAAAGCTATTACATAACTGACAGTTTAACACTCATATTACATTGTGGTTTTTCACTTTTTAATACATTTAAAATAATGAAATAGAGAGACAGTACAGTGTTTGACAGTGATTGTACCTAGTGTAGATGTATAATAATTACTAGATACCTGACCCAGGACAGTGCCCATCCATTCCATTCATTGCTTGCCAGGCACATAAACAGTTTCTAGCTCCCAAGTTTACTTCCGCAATATGCGACCAGCTGACTATGCAGAGTAATGTTTCTTCCACTGGCTCTGTGATGATGTCATGGGTTTCTAAATCATTTTTCTTGACTGGAGGAAAGTTTGATGAATAAAAGCCCTCAGTGGATCAAAAAAATAATAATAGAAGGAATCATAATTGACCTAGTTTGCAGTCCAAGGTGTTGTGTCAAAAGTTTTACAGTTGTCTCTTTTTCAATGGTGGTCTATGGTGAAAATGCTTTTTGGGCTACATGGGATTTTTTGCTGCAATACCAGAAGTGGACACTGGGAAAAATTGGAGGCAAGGCTGAGCTGCGTTCTTAGGGGCTCGGTACCTGCCCACAGCAGTAGAGAAACAGTTTCAAGGACGTACAAAGAAAGACCTGGATTCAATGTTGGAGGCAGGCCCCTGCTTATTCCTATGAAAGCTGCTTAATGGCACATGAAACTTAAAAGCTCTACTCGGCAGTATGAAATTACCAAGATCTTCCACATTATGGTGCCCTTAGAGCAAGCACACTGGAGACTTACAGCAGCCGAGCGACCAAGCAGTTTTGCGCTCTGCTAACTTAAATGGGGATAAAATAATTTGATTGTGTGGCTCATCTAGACTTTCTAAATGTTGTCGGACCAAATGGATCACATCCTGATAGTGAAACGAATCATTTCGTGGGGGACTGTGACATTTATTTACTGATTTATGGACATTTCTTTCTCAGTGCATGTCTAAATAGGCTCTTGGGGCCCAATGGCATCACGTGACAGACCCTGAGGGTATAATTCCAATTTTGGCCACTATGTAAAATTGGCTTCAAAGCCCTGCACTGTTGCTGGGGGCTTAAACAGCATCTCGTGGGGAACCGCAACACCCAAATACAATAGACTTGGCAGCTTGTTGTAGCATCACATTTTTTTCTCATCAATGTATTAGGGTTGGGATATATAGTATAATTACTGCCTTGAAACACACAGCTGATGTGCTACATCTTGTCTCACATAACCGCTGGCCAAAAAAAATTATGTAGTAAGCTGATGTTAGAAAGAAACAGTATGTTAGCGTTACTACAAGGCTTATACTTTTGCTCTCGTGTTTCGGAAATCCAGCACCATCACTGTTTGTATACTAAGTATTACTCTTACTGGAGCCCCGTGCACACTGCCACAGCATGTAGAGAGTCTTAATTTGATTATACTTAATCTCCTAAGGTTATCAGAAATTCTGTTTACACGGGAATTTCTTATTCAGAGTCTTAACTGAGTTAATGTCAAAATAAAGCAGTCCATGTAAACAGTCTTGATTCAACACAAAGCCGGTAATCTGTAAAGATTAATATACATACACACTGTCAAACCGTTTGGAGACACGCACACAGAGGTCTTCGCCAAGCTACCAGACATTTGCTCTGTCAGAGTGTCTGCAGAGGGATTATATAACCAAAGTAACAAAGGATGGATGTGTTTGGCAGAAAAAAAACAAAGTGTCATTCCAGGGACGGTGTAATCCAATCTCATCTTATTTAATAATCATTATGAGCACAAAACAGACAGCAGGACCTCAGCAGGCACGACACATCTGATCTGCGGTGGCTTTGTTACGTAAGGTCAACCACATATGGAAAAACAGCTCTCTGTAGAATGGGAACAGGTTTAAACATGTCACTTACATGCATGGCACTTAATTAAAGGAAAACCCCAACTGTGGATCCTCTTAAAGTGTTATATATCTCCTGTCTCTTGCATTCAATGCGTTCCATTGGTTTCCCTCAGCCTGATTCAATAAGTGCTGTCCTACATATCTTGACATATCTGTACATCATGTCCCAGTGTTTGCATTGCACGTTATCTCCAAGAATAAGAAGACTTCTCAGTAACAAAAAGGCAGCAGATGTTTGCAAAGTTTGCAACTTTGTGACAACCTTTCAAACCCCCCTGCCACGGGCTGCTTTTTAAAAATCTGACTTTTGACCTTATGTTGCATGGCCTGAAAGCACAGCACACCTGCCTGTCTGCCCCAGATACACCCCTCCATTCAGGAGACACACAGACACTGACTCCAAAATATCTCTGTCAACAGTTTCTTAGCGTGCAAATGGATTTCCCTGAAACTGATGTGCTTGAAGGACCCTGAAGAATTTTAATTGTCTTGTAAAATATTCATAGAGGATTTTCCCTTAGAAAGCTGATACTCGCTAATAAACTCGCAGCAATGTTTAATGCTGCCAGCTGGCAAAGCTTTCTCTGTGCTTCTCTTTCTATATTCACCACCCGTTCTGCATCTTCCATACGGCCACACACACTACATTTTGTGAATATAAACATTTATAAAGTGACTGCAAGTGTGTTTGTTCTGAAATTTCCTCAAAACAAAGTGTATAGATTTGGATATCTGGATCTGATTTCTGACTAAAGCACATGCACACAACACTGTTTTTTAGCTACATAGCAGCAGTGCTGATTGGTCAGTGCACCACTTGTCTTATCCATGACCCTGACTGCGCTATGAAATTCTGTACAAATGTTCATGGTCTACAGAGTATAAACCCTGTCCCCTGTGATGAACCCCTGATTTTTCATCTAGCACCACCAGCAGGTCCACTACTCTGTACAAACTGAGATTTACCTGCAAAAGCCAAGCAGCCATCTACAGGGCTGAAAAATGAAGCCACCGCCAAAGGGGCAAAAACTGCAGTTCCTCTTATGGCCACTTGAGGCTGGCTCCAAGAACGAGTCAAACTCCAAAGGCCCCCATGGTAAAATTCTTAACTTCACAGCAGAAATAAGCATGTTTACAGCCTGATGCAAAAATGGTTTTGGTCTCAATAATTAATTTCAACATTCATGACAAGTGTGCAGGGGTTTAAACTTGTATATAACTCAGCTGTTTACATTTTATCAGTGTATTAAATAATGACAGTTTGTCTGCAAATCGTCACCACAGTCTATAGATAGAGGCAGTGTCAAGTCATAGTAGGGGGGAGCCTGGTGACGGTGGAGTCGGCCAGGGGGAAATAGTGTTTCACCTTAGCCTGTAAATGCTGGGAGAGCACAATTTTTTTAATCACATAAGAGAAATTATTACATTTACCATCCATGTGATCAATTAAAATGGCCATAATATCAGTACCCTACAGCCATTAACACTATGATGCACTTTTCAAGACAGTACGGCAGCGCTCAACGTCATAAGATATGTTTTGACCATGTTCTTTAATATTAGCATCACACAGGGATTTCAAATAATCTTGTCACACACTTAGAATAACAATCTAAACCTGTCAGTTGCAAAAACAAGCACTTTTAGTGGACAAAAATGGATGATGCGAACATGCCCTTAGTGTTTACATTGCAGTCTGGTTGTTGCTCTCCCTCAGTATTGAGCCAATTAAAAAAAAAAATGTTGCTGTCATCAGTCATTTAGACACAAAAACATGGGAAAACATGGTCCAGATTGAAAAATACCCTTTAACTTGGCATTATCAAGTTCATCTGACATGCAGAAAGTCACACAGCAACTCTTCAGCATGGTAGCGAATGCTTTGTTTTCCCCCTTTGCCTTAGAAAGATATGACATCTTGTCAGTGTTCCCATAAATATCTACTGTATCTATGAATCAGATTCACCTCCTCCACAGCTCTAACCTCTCGTCCAAATATGGTCACTTCTGGCTCCAAAAAAAGAACAAGATGGCAACAGTCAAAATGCTGATCTCCAGGCTTCAGTATGGGAGTGCATGATGTGGTCACAGTGGCTACTTTAATTATTTTTATACATTCTATGGCAAAAACCAAATAATATTCCCCTTAGCCTCAGAAATGTGCAAAAAATGTTAGCATGCTAACATGTGAACATGGAAAGGTTTGCTAAACATCAGCATGGTAACACTGTCATTGTTTGCATGGTGGCATGCTGCCGATAGCATTTCAAAGCACCATCATGCCTGAGTGTAGCCTCTTAAGCCAAATTCCATTCAATTTTGTGTATATTTTAAATGAATTTCCAGATAATTTGCAGAAAAAATACAGATCAATGTGTGTTTCCATCCACTAGTGTTATGGATGCTAATCCTCCAGTCAGGCGCCTTTAAACCAATGCAGAAGAAAAGGGCACAATGAGATGATGTAATTAGGGTGCTTCAAACTGTCTGAAAGTGCAAAGACAGCAGAGACTCACTTCCATCCAAACAGAGACAGTAAAGGGTAAAAATGATTTTCATAAAGTCTCTCAACAACCTGTTGAAGACTACAGTGACTAATGTGAGCAGAATCACTGACATGTTTTCATAACTAACTCAAAACTTGAGAAAATTAGTAAGAAAGCACACACAGTCAAGTTTTTATCATTATTATAACAAGTTTCCATATAGATTTTAATATAGTGTCCCTCTCATTGGGACACATTTAAACATACCAGGTGGAGGCAGAGAAGCAGAGTTATGGTCAGAGCAAGAGCCTGCACCTGCCATGGTAACATCCTCCTGACACCCGGCCCTGACATCAACACCAAGTTACTCACTGGTCCTTTCATATGCTGACTGCCATTTTTGGCTTCTTTCTGAGTTGTTCCAGCCCCCTTTTTAAGACATCTTAAGCATTTCAGGGTATACAGATATTCTCCTCGTTAATTTGACGAGGCTCCCACGAATAATTTTGAAAGTGTTGCCCTAATCTCTTCTGATCACTGTAACCCAGCAAGCTTGAAATCCATCATCCAATTGAAGGTTGTGGAAACTGAGGGCTTGTTGTTGGAACAATACCTGACACCATAGTGACTTTTGCAGCTTGATTGCTCCATGGTTTATTCCTCAATGGGAGCCGTAGAGAACCTCAAGTAAGTCTCCGCTGCCTTTGCCTACTTCTGCTCGCTGAAGGCACAGCATGAAAAGCCCCTATTAAAAGAGTGGCAGTCAAACCTCAAACTAATAAAGACAATGTGGAAAACATGATGGAAATGCAACAATGTGTTGTGACTGTCACAGTCGCCTTAACTGTCCACACAGATCTGCTACAATTTGTCATCTCTCCAGTGTGAGCTTGAGTGATGTTTAAGTCTCCCTCCAGTAGAGTTCCACACACTTGGCTGTACTGAGCCATGATCTTAAACATATACACATGCTGTGGGCCTGGACACGTTTCGTGCTTGTTCACATACTCACACAAACACACACATATATTCACTCACACACATTGGCTTGACTTCTCCCCCTTTCATACAATAACACCAGAGTTGTTCACACCCTCTCTTCATTTGCCAATTCAGACACACACATACACACTCCAGCTCTTATTACATGTGTCTGCCCTCAGAGTGCTCAGCCCCTGGTTGCAGACATTCAGCACGTCGCCTCTGATGGAAAACTGCAGTCAGTTCACATCGTTATTTCATATTTTGGCTGCAGCAATGTCAATATCTTTCACCACTGCGACAATTGCCTTAGCAGACGGCCTGCGCAGCGCTGCACGGCCACAACGTAAGGAATCCAGACATTACCCAATATCCTGAAAGGGTCCGGGGGGATACGTGCTGCTCATTTACAGACATGCCAATACACCATGTGACTGGTCAACAGGTCTGCGGTTTAAAGGCACAGGGGAGATTTGTAAGTCTGGACATGAATGACACATTGAAAGACATTTAAATATTTGCTCTGTGGAGAGAAATCCACAAGCAGGCACTGAGACTATTAGATATCATTAATCTGGGATAGTCATGCATGTCTGGAACTTCTTACCTCCACCAAGGACATTATTTTTTGGTTTTGTCTGTTTGTAAACTGGATTACGGGAAAAACTACTGGCCCAGTTTTTAAAAAACTTGGTGGGAGGGTGAAGCAAGGGGCCAAAGAAGAAGCCATTAAATTCTGGAATGGATCCGAATCAAAGACGGACTTATTTTTCATATCAGTTAACACTGTGAAGCAGAATAAATGTCATATATCTTAAAATCCAGTGGATCGTAATAAAGTTCAGTAATGACACAACATAGCCAGTTGAAGAGACCAGCATTGCATTCTGGTCTATTTTCTGCTGCTGCGGATGTAAAAGGGAAGACGTCCCCACTGCTTCTCCAAAGATTGATTCCTGGATCATTTTTACACAATGGTGTATTTTCTTTTCCTTTTTAATATTCTTCTTTTTTTTCTTTTTTCTTTTTTTTTAAAGGCCTTTTGTGGACAGGTGTTCCAAATTAGCATTTCATGACAAACACTAACACATGGGACATCTGGTTTGTGTGCATAAATGCATTTCTAATGCTACTTTGATGATGAAAGTATAAACTAGTACTGGCAACACAAAAACATGTCAGTGAGGATCCTTTGTCGTGGTGGACACACACATTAAGTATACAGAGCAAGAAAGTACGCGTAGCACAGGAGGGGTGGTGGATTGGTCAAACAAACATGGACTTTAAACCAGGAGACTGCTGTTTGTGTCCTGTGTCAAACCAAACCTGTGGGTTAGAGATAGAGCGGATTGTCCACTAATTTGAAGACCGGTGGTTCGATCCCTGGCTCCTCCAGCTCACGTGTCTTACATCCTTGGGCAAGATACTGAACCTCAAACTGGTCCCAGTGGCTGTTCCATTGGTGTGTGTGTGGGTTACTAAATAGCAGGTGGCACCAGTATGGTAGCCTTGACCACCAGGACATGAATGTATGTGTAAAACTGTGTGTAGCGTAAAAGTGCTTTGAGTGGTCGCAAGAATAGAAAAGGTGCTTTTCAAGTGCAGTCCATTCACCATTTACCAAAAGTCAACAGTTATGTGTCTTTGGGGACTTAACATATCTATGCAAAACACTTTCCGTAGCTACTTTACATAACTATGCAAAGTATGTAAGCTGACGTAAGTTACATACCGTACAGTTATTTTAACCCACACCACAATCTTTTCCTTACCTTAACTGAGTATTTTTTTGTTCACTATAACCAAGTGTTTTTCTTTACCTGTACCTAATCAAACTACAACTGTTTCACAATGACACAGCGACTGTTTGTAATTGGGTTTGCGTTAGTATAGCTTTCATGTTGGCAGCACGTAATTTTAACACATTTCATAACCACTACCACTTGTTTACAGCTTATTGTGTTGCTCCCAAGCGGCCAAAAGAGTCAATTATCCCTGCTTTTACAACAAGAACACTTCCTGTTGTAGCTCCATTGGTAATATGTCAGTGATCAGTTATCTATGAAAATACACCTCGAAACCACATACACAAAACAGTTTATCCACAAATGTGATTTGCCCCCCTAATAGCTACTTTCTTACGTAAAAGTATTTACGTGTTAGATGGTTTTCCTTTAGCCCTCTGTGTTCATGGTTCAGGGTTCATTTATTGTCATACTACAAAACAATTTTATAAGAAAATTATGACCAGCTCAGGAGGTGGAGCAGGTTGTCCATTAACTGAAAGATCCTTGGGCAAGATACTGAACCCTAATTGCGTGAGTGCGTGTGAATGTTTAAACTGAGTAGCAGGTGGCATCCTGTTAGGTAGCTTCGGTCACCAGTGTATGAATGTGACATGTGTTGGGAAAGTGTTTTGAGTGGGTGAAAGACTAGGAAGTTGCTAGACAAATCAAGGCCATCCATCCACAGAAGAAAAACAAAACTATTTTTATTTTATGAAACATTGTGATGGAAAATGACAGTCAGTCAGTTTGATAGTAGAGGATGGAAGAATCACAGTGAAAAGTGTGTGTATGTGTGTGTGTGTGTGTGTGTGTGTGTGTGTGTGTGTGTGTGTGTGTGTGTGTGTGCGTGAGCATGCGTGTGTGTGTGTAGGAATGTAAAACAAAGAGCAGATACCCCCCACCAGCTATCCTGATGTCTGAGCCAGCTGGCTGACCCTCTCACTCCCTCCATTTCACACTGCTAACCTGGTGCCCTTTCACCCTTACCCTCCACACACACCTCACGCACACACACACACACACACACACACCCCAGGGGAGCCATACTAGAAGTAGGTTAGTGTCGAATAGTGCCGATGGTGGTGTGGACAGTTTCCAGGAATCACACTCATCCCCTTCCCTGCCCTCTTATCCTTCACTGATTTTCCAGTTTTCACAGTGAGCCTGGAAAGTGTGAGTAAGCGTTTCCTGTGGAAAACAGTATTTTCAACATAGTAATTTGGCTTCTGCAGCCGTACTACTGTTAACAGACATATGAAACAGTAGGACAGTTGAGATTTGGGGAGGGGGGGGGGAACGCTGCGTCAACTGTGAACAGATCTGAATTTATCTATCCTGTGAGTTTTAATAGAGAGGGGCAGAGGGCAGGTCAGGCTCTCTGCAGCCCAGGGTCAAAGGTCAACATTGTGAGGATGTTGCACAGGGTCTGCACTGTAAAAGAGATATTTATGGAGCCATTAGCCTGAGTTAGGCATTAGCTCACAACTCAAAGGCACAATTAGAACACACTGGTATGCACCACTGGATCTAGTGAGGACAAGATAAGTGGGAGCACGCACAAGCACATAAGCAGTGTTAAAGGTAAAACCAAATGTGATTTCAAGCTACTATGTGTAGAATTTACATGTGCCAATAGCTTATATGAGTTGACATATTTATTTATTTTTAACATTATTTAACAAATGCTTCGTTCCCCTGACCAGTATTTTTGCACATCCTGCACAAAACTGTACAGCTCTCTTATTCTAGAACAGTTATATTGTACATATTTTTTAAAATACTTTTTATAGTGTCTTTTTTGTATTTTTACTGTAATTTTCCTATTCTGTATTTATGTTAATTCATGACTTTTGCAGTACTTTGCCCTTATGTTTTTTAAGGGGCTCTTTGCAAAAATCCGCATATGGTTCTCATCATGGAGGTAGCTAAGCTGACAGCTAGCGGCTAACAGTGCTAACTCCATAAACAGTGATAAACTATAGCAACAGTGCTGGGACCCTATGGGAACCAGAGAGTGGGCACTACACTTGCGATGATGTTGTTCTGATATCAGCTGTAACCACCGTATGAGCCTATTGCAAAGTAGCCGCATGAGCTAGCCAGTGGGATACACACATGCACTAACATGCATCTGCATCCAGACCAGTTTACCACAACAAACCACAGAGAAACTCAGATTACAACACACACAGGGGGAGTGTAACTTCATTCTCTGTTCGGGGTGCCATTACTCCACTATATCTTTGCAGAGCTAATAGTGGTTTGGTGATTTATGAATACTCTGCATTGCACCAATTACACCAAACACCATGGTAAATTTCTTATAAGAGAAAACCTACTTTGCAATAAACCTTATTCTGATTGTGATTGTTGCAACTGAAAACCAAATAACGCTGCAAAATTCTTTCAAAATGGAGCCTCATCAAAGATAAACTGATTTAAGGAGCTGCATGTTTTAGCAGGTCTCTACAAAACACAGTCTTGAGCTTCTGCTTGCTGTTAGTGATGCAAGCAAACTTTTAAGATATGTGATTGCATGTTTCATACCTAAATGCTCTTTGGAAGCTGGAGTTGCCAGAGAAACAGAAATAACTCATAATTTTGGGAAATACACTCACACAGGCTTGTACCTTTGACCAGATGTTTTCTAACATAGTTGCCCATCTTATTTCATTCCAAGCCTTTAAAGTGCTCTAACTGTCAGTCAACTAAGGCTATGCTGGGGTAACAATGTTGGCATTGGTAAATATGCAGTAATGCTGGTGATCCTGCTTTTCGATGTGAAAGCATAAGAGATGGAGGGCCGTAATTTTACCCTTCAAACCAACACCCCAGGAACAGCAACAGGCTTTTGAGACAATATTAATAAAATCACAACTTCTGGGTCCATCACATGATGCCATGTGGCCCAAAAAGACTTTGCCCCATTGACTTAAATTGAGAAAAGAGATGTCAGTGAATACTTTTTTTGAGCATTGCAACCCTAGTGAAAGGACATTTTACTATCAGGATTTGAACCATTCAGTCCGATAATATTTCAAAAGTCTGAAAATACTACACAATTAAATAATTTTATCTCCATTCAAGTTCACGACTCGGCTAACGAAAGTCTTTAGTGTCCTTACTCTGTGGGCCCAGTGATGTGAAAGATCCAAGTGATTTTACACCCGAGAAGTCAAACTTTTTTGGCTTCATGTGCCAATGAACAGGACTCTGCCTCCAACACTGTACCCAGGTCTTTTTATACACCAATTCCTAAAAAAAAACATGCTGTTGAGTTGCAATGCAGAACCTCTCCGTGGCACTTTGCTCATAGCAGCATACATGCTACTTTGATTCATCATTGTGTGTTGCATTGCTAGTGATGCAAAGAACACTTTAAATTCTGATTTTGAGTGGCTTAAGTGTCGAGGCTGAGATGCATCTATGGAAATACGATTGGAATCACATTTCAAATCAACTCTAAATGTAGTTTGGATCTGAGGTTTTTATTGTCCAGACTTTGTAAAATCAATTTGGATACAATCTGAATATGCCAAAAAATGGATTTGGGCTGGCAGTCTGAACAGAGTCTAATACTGTCGACACAGAGAGTTAAAAGGACTTTTACTTCTAGAAGCCTGGAAACCCAAAATACAGTCACTCCTCTAACTGAGGAACTCCATGGAAGCTGGAAGAAAATAAATCAATCAAACTATATTTACATAGCACTTTTCATACAAAGAAAATGGCACAACCCTGACATTGTTTTGGACAGACAATACTTAAATATAATCAGTCATATGAGAACAAACTTTACAGTGTAACTGTCAACAGTTTGTGTGACTGCTGTTGGCTGCAGTCCGACCACTGAGATGAAGATGAGCTGTGAGCGTTTCGTGCCTCAGTACCTCCAGGAATGTTCATCCCTCCAGTCTCAGTGTGTTCCACCTCGTCACCACCAAATAAACACGAGACAGTAAATTAAGCAGTCTCACCTGCCAACCCAAAATAAAGAGGTCGAGGCACGTGAGGGATGAAAGTAGGGCAGGACTGCCACGGGGTGTAAACTGTTCTCCTCAGCACCTTGCAGGCGCCATGCTGATATGTTCAGGCTAATCTCATCTTGCTATAAACTATTATTACAGTTTAAAGAGCAGGAGTGATTTAATGCTGCAGAGAAATGCTTTGTTGAATCAACCATGAATCCTTGTTTTATTGTTGTTGCAGTATAGCAATGTTCTGAATGCATGTTCATTCTCATTCCTGACCTCAACTCACCTGCCACCGCACTGGATAATCTGGTTTTTGGAGCAGGTTAAAAACAGCAGACACAATTACACAACAGTGTGGTCAATAACAGACAGGCCAAGGTACTGAGATAGATATTCCCCCAAATATGTGAATGATTATGTCTTGTTATTGTTGTTGTCCTTAGGTGTTTTGATGTGGGTATGTATTTTTTGGTTTAGTTTGTACTGATGTAATTTTGTTTTTAAGGTTTAAAATTGCCTAATATCATGTTATATGTTTAATGTCTGTCTGGGCTGGATGCTTAAGGGGGGTAAACTTCACCTCCAGGTACTTAGTCTTAACAGGTTTGACAGCAGAAACAGATTGACAGACAGCTAATGTTTTTATGTAAGGTTTGAAAACAAATCTGCTCAGAGGATTTTAAGTCAGCTCATTCTTGACTTGTTTTTCACCTTTGAAAAACAACAGAGTTCAAGGAGTTCAGAGTCTTGTATAATGACCATTTCTACACTTACATAAGGGCCCTGACCAGGCCCCCAGGAAGGGTGCCGGGCTTTGAAGCAAATTTTCGCAGTGGCCAAACAGATTAATTACACCATCACGTGACACCCTGCAGCCCAAAAATACTTTTTCCCATTGACTTACATGGTGAAAGAGACATCTGTAAATCAGTGGATACATTTTTTTTTTAACGTCACAACCCCTGCAAAATGGCTTAATTTAATCCATTCTCTTTGATAACATTTAAAAGTCTAGAGGAGCTGCACAATTTAATCATTTTATCCCCACTGAAGTTAACGGAGTGCTAAACCGGAAGTACCCACTCAGCCAGAATAAGTTTCTAGTGAGCCTACTCTGTGGGGTGCACAGTGCAGAAGCAGCATCGATCATACCCATATAACTGGCAGTTGATATTATACGCTGCAGCTGAACCATTTTGGCTTCATGCGCCACTGAGCTACTCGCATAGAAATGAATGGGGTCCGCCTCCAATGCTGTACCCAGATCTCTTTATACATTAATGGCCCTGACACACCAAGCCGTTGGTGGCATCTGTCACCCTTGTTTTTGAGGTTTGTCGTGCAATTTAGGCACCAGTGGGCCCTTGTCAGCTGTTTATTCAGCTGATTCAGCATGTAGAATCGGCCCCAGAGCTGGTGGAGCTTGTCGCTGGATGAAATCACTCTGATTGGCAGTTCAGCTCAGTGTACGGGAAGAGAAACAGAAGTGAGGAAAGTAAACAAATGACTAAAGTCAAGAGGGCATGAGATCAAAACAAATGTGTGATATTTGGTCAGATTCTTATTTTAGTCTTTGAGCTCTTCAATAGAAACAGTTTTTTGAATAATGAATACAGACAACTGTTGTGTGCTGGTATGGAGAGTAATGGTGCAGAATGTAAATGCTATTTGGCCGTTGGCTGTAGTCCTTGCAGTATGTTCAAGTTTAACTTTTTGGCCCAGACACAGGTGACCTGAGGTGATCCAACAGTCAGCCTTCATCGCTTGATGTTATTTTGGTATGTCTGAGCCTTAAGAGGAATAAACTTCACCTTCAGGTACTCAGTCTTAACAGGTTTGACAGCGGAAACAGATTGACAACCAGCTAATGTTTTTATGTAAGGTTTGAAAACACGTTTGCCCAGAGGATTTAAGTCAACTCAATCTTAGCCTGTTTTTCATCTTTGACTGAGTTCATGGAGTTTAGAGTGTTGTATAAGGACCACTGCTATGTAAAAAACATTTCCATAAGGAATCAATCCCTGTGCTAGCATGGTCAGTGGACTTGGGAAAAATCAATTAGATAGCCCTGACTCATCTAATCTCTAATTCTAAGGATTCAGCGAGAGCAAGTTTAGTCTCCATGTATTGCAGCATAACTTCAAAAAGTGTCATCAATCGCGACCCGTGTTACATATATAGGTGACATGCACCAAACACTGACTTAACTGTTCTACCTGACAGCCCCAGCAACAGACGTTTACAAAATGTAATCAGGGTTTAATGAACGAAAGGAACAATTCATGTTCAGTGGGGGTGAAGTTGAAGCTCCAGGCCTGGTGATCGTCAAATGGTTACAAATTCATTGAAATAAAATTCAGAATCATTCCTCTCTTGGTTCTCCATGTTCACAACTGAGCAGCTGGACCTACTGGTTTGCATCATAGAACATTGTGGAATTTGTCCAAACAGGTGTAAGAAGGCAAAAACATTCCGACATGCTACTCTTTATCAGGCATGCTGTATTTTCATGCATTGCATGGGACAAAACTAGCCAAAACTAGCCAATGTCCAACACCCCACATCCAGTAGGTCTTCACCATAACTTGGCTGATGTTGTGTAGACTGACTTTAACTCTAGCCACACTATGACAAACATACAGTAACAGCACCTTAACTCTACTTTCTACAAGCTCTAGTTCACCATTCACTGACGGAGAAAACATTTCAGTGGAAAAGCAACAGGAGACATGAATTTATTTTTATCTGCATATTAATCATAAGACAAAGTAGGTGACTTTCAATTGGCGCCAACATTCAGCCTGTACTTGCCAAAACTTCTCGATTAACTCTGTTGTTATAAGACCAACGTTATGATTATGTTTCTTTAGCACTGTTACATAACGTTCAACAATACTGAGTGTTGATTTAAACCATTAATTAAACCATTTACCGAAACCATGTTTCAGCTGTCGGAACATAAAACTAGACAATCCAAAACAAGGAAACATGCAATAAACAAGGCCTTATGTAAGTTTATGATTATGTGTTCCTCCGCCAAGACATTTATTACATGAACACTCCTCCTTACCACTAGCTTTCTGGTATGGAGAGCAGTCTGTCAACATACTAGGTCTCTGTTACAGTTCCAGTGGGGCAGAGGTGATAAAGGTCTAATGAGCAGAGCAGTCCTAAAACACATCACTACCTGCAGCACATTCTGTACTTTACACTTGTTTTCAGGCAAAGGAATAACCTTCCATCATCCAACCCAGACAGACGGTATGCTGATAGAGTGCTGCCTTCAAGTGCTGTTAGAGGTCATGAGTTACGTAAACATTTATGACTGTGCCAAACAGTAAATGATGATAAAGAAATTAATTTCAGATGATGTTTGTAGAGTAGCTCAACTACTTTTGACAAAAACATGGACTGCGATTTCTTTGGATATGTGTACCAAGCGCCACCCTCCAGGGCTAAAAAATGAAGCCAACACAGAAGTGCCAAAAACTGCAGTTACTTGACTGCCCACTTGGCTCCAGCAGTGAGTTAAACATCATAGACTCCCGTGTTAAAATGCCCAGCTTTAATAAACATGTTTACATCCTGGTACAAAAAATGTTTTGGGTCTTTACAGCCAATTTCAACATTCATGACAGCTGTATGAGGGGTTACTTTTTTTTAATTTTTTGTTTATTGAGGCTTAAGTTATGCATATTTACATATAGAGGTCGTGCTATAGGGCCGTTGCTAAGTCCCTTCTTTATGCCTCCTTTGCATTTTTACACAGAACCAAACAACGGCAGCATCGTACCGCTCCCGTGTGTGACTTTAAGTGGCATGCCTGACATCACGGAACCAAAAGAGACACGACATTTAACAAAATGGCGTCAGTCACTTGTGTGACAAATAATTACACATCGGCAGCGCTTTATAAACTATAACAATGGCATTAACATGGCAACAAAAATCATTCACCTTTTCTATTTTACGGTAGCTGGTCTCCTCCCCTGCTGGGTAAGGAACTCCTGAATCTCATTGTTTTCCCAATTTGCAGACATTTGTGGTCACTATTCTTCTTCTTTGAGTTCGCTGCTAACTGCTATTCGCTGCTATTTAAATCTTCCACGATGGGTCATACATATAACACATTGTCAAACGTCACACCTCACCACACCAAACATCCTTCTGGGTGTCCTGTTTACAGACAGTGTTTCAGTGCTGTTACTACCTCCTGTGGCAGCTTACTATGTCCCCCCATTTCACGATTGTACCTTATATACAGAACAGCAAGGCAGCATAATGGCACAATATTCCTGCCTTGAACCAGGTAGTGTAAAAAGGGCTTCTGAGTGTGATCCACCCCTCGCTCCTCCAAAGCATCCATGACTCATCCCTACAAACTGTGCACTAATACAACACAAACCAACCATTGCAATGGTTATCTATACACTTCTAAAATGCCACATTGTAGTGAGTAAATATGAGGCCGAACGCAGCCATAATTCACTTTATAGATCATTGCACATAAAAACGTGATTGACCTTTTACGTAACAAGATGTAACCCTTACCATTACCCTTACTCTTGCCTTAACCACCTCTCTTTTGACCCTTCATAGCTAGCTAATCACTACCATAGCATTTCATCAGGGTTCTGCTTCCAGGCCCTGGGACGAAGGGGGCTGATCATGGACAGACATGTAGGTATGATGCAGCTATACCTAATGTTACTTGGAATTTGAAGCTTAAAAACGGCAGTCCGCAAACAAATGGGTAGCTACGTCCATTATTTTATACAATGATAAACATGTTTTGAGTCAGCTGTAACACTTAGATGCTACATGTGATGAATAAGAGTCTGTGAAATGTAGTAAGCTAGCAAACAGTATAAACAGTCAACTAAAAGCAATAGATAAATAACAGTTCAAATATTTATCCATAAGTAATGGATAAATGATCGAAGAGTTAGCTAAAAGTATGAACGGTCAACATAGTTAGCTAGAAGTAATGGAAAAGGCTTAAAAAGTTAGATGTTAAACAAATACTTATAGTTAACTAAAAGTGCTGGATAAATGCTTGAATAATTAAGAGCTTGCATACATAGTTGACACTGTTAGCTAAAAGTAATGGAAAATGTAAACGTTAGCTTAAGTTATGAACAAATGCTTGATATGGTTAGCTAGGAAGAATGGAAATGGCTGAAATAGACATTATAAACAAATGCTTATAGTCAGCTTAAAGAGATGGATCAGTGCTTGAATAGTTATGAGCATGCATACATGGTTGACTTAAATAGTTAGCTAGAAGTAGCCTAATGAATACATTTGACACAACCAATGGATAAATGTTAACACAGATAGTAAAAAGTAGTGGGAAAACAGTTGAAATAACATTAGCTAAAAGTAAAGAATAAATTGTGAAATTTAGCAAAAGTAGTTGATGAAACATCCAGCTGCTGCCAGTTATAACACAACTGCAAACTGACCTAAACACTGACATTTGAAGTGTATGTAAACATTGTAACAATTATGCACTATGATAATAGTGTTAAATAGCACCCACTTGAATATCAGTTCAAATGAACACATTTGGGATATGACAGGTGGTGTTGATGAAGGCAGAGGGCTACTTAAGTTGTGATTAGTCTCAAAATAGAGACGTACGAACTAATTAGATGCAGCCAAAAGTGGCATTGGGTCAGAGTGCAGAGTTAACTCTTATTTTTTGGCATTTAACTATTCTTGGATCAACCCCTAACTGTAAGATAAAAAGCCAAACAACAGCAGTGTAACATTGCAGCATATTTTTAGGTATATTCTGACTTACAGTGATTTGTGTTTTTCATTCCTTTGGTTGTATAACTGTTTCTCAGGTTAGTTATAGAACTGACAAGCTGCCACGTGAATATTTGGTTTTGATGGACTACAAAAGAGAGCTGCATAGTAGGACATAAAGTGCAAACAGGCAGCTGTAATGCAGTCTGTTCAGATGCTTCTGATTGCTCAGGGAGTGCTGAATGCCAAAGGGGTATAAATTTCACCTTCAGGTATTCAGTCTTCATAGATCTGACAAAACAAACAGAATGACAGCCAGCTGAAGTTTAAGAAGACTGTGTTCCCTGCTGCTGCTTCCTCAAGGTTTTACGCTACATTTGCCCAGAGGATTGCAAGTCAACTCATTGTCCGGTTTGTCCTTTGATCAGTCCAGCACAATGAATAGGCCAGAGGACAAATGTTAACGCCTCAATAACTGATGTCACTTGTTCAAATGTGTGTCCCGGTACATGTATTTTGAGAATTATGGCTCCATTAAAGACACATTAAGCCCTGGTGGCACAGCAAAGTATATCTCTCCATCCTGACAAAATAAGTGGTTCTAGAAGTTTGGTGATCAGGGTATCTGCACAGTTTTTGCAGTAAACGATTGATGAGAAAGGACGCGCTCATAAAGAATTTAAAAAACAGAGAAAGAATTGTGTTGTCCACATTAAAAAGGCTTTCTCAGAGAGTACAATTGTTCCGGACCTTCCTTATAAATAGCATGAGCACATTGTTCCCAGAGAGTTTGTGATCTCTGATAAGGCCCAAGGATTTATTCTCAGTCACCACCTCAGTCTCCTCTTATCCAGTCCTGGGAGAGATGTGTGGTGGGAGATCATGTCAAAAGTTTGAAATCAATTCCTTGGTCCTGGATGTGTTAAGATTATGAGATAATGTTTTCACCTGTCTGTGAAATTCTGCATTACTGCACCATGTTCAAATGAATTCTTTTCCAAGAGGCTGACGAATGCCATATTTCCACTGTATAGTACGGCTCTGCCTGACTTGACTCAAGACACTTTTAGTACCATGGTTCTTTTCTCTGTTTTGTTTTTCACAGTTGATAGTATCTCCTCAGTGTAAACAGGATTCTCAGCTGATCGTTGTAGCGTGAAACTCCCATGACATCATCTTCAGTGCGACACTCCCTGAATTCCTTCACCTGCAGCCAAACAGAGGAATTTCTACACTTCATTAATTGTACGGCCTAGCCTACATATGCAGCATAGTTTTGCAGGCTGACATTTTTTACAAATTGCATAAAGAAAATTGCTGTCGCTATTAATGATAGCTTAGCTATTTAAAAATGGCTGGTTTATGTAGGAGGTCCTTTGTTGTGTAGGTGACAATTTTCTCTGACCAAGCAGTGGTCTGTAGTGTTTACTCCACCTTCTACAGCCTGGTCTCACTCTAATTCCATCAAAAACCACTGCTTGGTCAGTGGCCCTTGGTGTCTACATGGGCACACAATGCACCCTTTAGCATCTGTGTGAGACGCACTGGGCTTTTAACAAGCTCCAATATAAACCCATCAGAGTCATTATTAGACACAGTTGTGATCAGTCGTTAATCAGTAATCAGTCACATGAGTCAACTCACATGACTAACATCAACCACAATCTTTTTCTAACCCTAACCAAGTAGTTTTGGTAACTAAACCTAACAGCTGATCCCTTCTGCGTCAAGATATAACGCAAAACACTGCCCCCAACGTCATTATAGTTAGTACCAGGTACCAGGTATTATTCCTAGCTGTTGCTGATGGAAAACCAAAAAAGAGCGGGATGAGTTAAGTAGACCCATGCTGTACCATGCAGTGGAAATGCAGCATGAGGCTGTGCCATCTTCATATTTAATCAGGTGGTGTCCCTGGATGTTGGGTGTGGTAGCTGTCAGTGTATAGTTCATGTAGAGCAATGATGACAACATGCTGTGCTGTGGGGTGCCAATGGAGGTAACACGCACCACAGACAGAGTTCTGCCCACCTTCAATCTTTGAGATCTCCCAGTGAGAAAGTTAAAAAATTTTGATCAAAAATTTTATCAAACTGCAGTCCAGTCCAAAGTGCTCTTTCAGCCTCAAAGACAGTCATGCACATCCATCCAGGAGTCCAGTCTAATTTGTTGCTTAAAGGGAGCACTGGCCCTAGCCATCCATGCAGCCCTGGCATTTCCCTCGGTCAGGGTCAGCTGTACCTTGTCCCTATAGATCTCCCTACTTACCTTCATCTGCATCTCCTTCCTGTCTTGCAGACTTCCCCTAGCAAATAGTCTCTTCTTTTCTTTTCACCAACTCTTTACTGACCCACGGCTTATTATTTGGAAACACTCTACTGGTTATTACTGGTACCACTGTAACCTTGCAGAAGTCTGTATAACCAGGTATAACTTTTGTCAATTCCTCCATGTTACTAGAAATGTCCTTAAAATGCTCCATGACGTGAACTCAAAGCCTCCTTGACCTGGAGTGGAATTTTCTGTTGGTTTCTTCCTCCTGAGTAACTGTCAGTAAACAGGTCTAAAGACAGTGTTGTGATCTGAGCTGCGCAGGGGTGCTCTGGTCAGGGATGAATAGGCCTGTGGTACAGAGCTATGTTCAGTTTAGTGGCTTCTGCATGATGAAAACAACTTTTTTTCAAAACCTCCAACTACACTGACAATTGGTACTTAAAACCACCACTGCTTCACTCAGTTCCACAGAACTTGCTTTCCACATAAAATGACAGTGAGACAAAATATGAATTTGTTTACTACAGAAAGAGCTGAGAGATGGCCTGGGCTTGTGGCAGTCCAGGCTGTCTTGAATTTCCCTGGAAAAAGGAGCAAGCTGTCCAGTGGGCTACTGCTGAGCAGGCATGCGTCACAGCAGCTGAAACACAAAGATGGAGAGGGAAAGCGTCTGGGAAGGAAACTCTGCTAACTTAATTCACAGTGGAGCGTCTATATTTGAGACTGGGCAACTTCAGGACAGGGGGACTCCCTTCAGAAAATACAACCAGATGGCTCGGTCATCTTGCTGCTTTTGAAGTGTCCCTGCGTATGTGTGTGTGAGAGAGAGAGTGTGTATCCGCGGGCGTTGTCGTCAAGACACACATGAATATTATTTTCTCAGACCAAAGCAGTCTGTTTTACTTTAAGTGTGGGAGCAGACTTGAGGGTGGAGGCCAGAATCAAACTGGCTGGGAACAATTTACTGCAGTAAGGCTTAAAGAAGTCTTTCATTTACCAGTCTAATCAATAAATTATTATAATCAAAGTGTTAAATCTGTTTTCACCAACATGTTGCTGTGTTTTCTTCAAGTTCTAATTTATAGGATGTGTGTTTTCTGTGTTTGTGTTGTCTCTTTTCCTCAGCACTTGTTTTGTGGGTGGCACTGTGGCATCATTTTCTGTGGAAATATGATGAAGTAGGGTTTGGTGATGTGTCATTGTACCACAGACTCCTGGTGTGTTCCTGATAAGACTGCGTGACATCAGGGCTACCTGAGATACTATCTCACAGTCTCACAGACATGGTAGGCTCTTTATAAGTACTTAAATTGAGTCAATTCTGTTGAGTTTACTCAGGAGACTAACCCTCAGCGCACAGCATTACAATGCTAAAAATGGACTCAACATGGGAACTCTGGAAGTATTTAACAAGAAAAAATGTTGGCAGAAATACCCAAATGTTAAACTGAAATCAAAGTGCCTATTGATGATCTTTGACATCAATTTTTTTATTCACTCTTTCGGCTTTTGTAAAATCTTCATTCAGAGGCCCAAGGCTGCATATAATCTCTTCTTAAGTTCACCGAGCGAGTTATCTTCTTATTTCGTTCCACGTGGTTTCAGTTCTGCCGGGTCGTTTGACAGAACTACAACAGCTGCTGTGTCAGATACTTCCGTTCATGGAGATTAGTCTTTCTTCAAAGTGTTCCCCCATTTATGCAGGGCTCTCCACTGCAAAGCAGTGGAATAATCTAATCCCACAGGTCACGGCAGAGGCAGCCATCACGCAGGATGTGCAAAATCAAACGCCAGTCTTGAAAAGAGAGTTAAACGTGCCTGGCAATCAGGAGAAATGAAGGATTCAAACTAATGTATTACCAATAAAGAGGTCAGAAACAAAACAGAAGGACAATGTGTTTGAGTCTTTGATAAATTGAGTTAAAATAAAAAGTGTTAATTTAAGTTAGTAAATTAGAGTATATCCACACTTAACCAGTTCACTCTGAAAATGTTTGGCCCTTGGTCCACACTAAAGCGAGGTTTATAGTCTTAGTTGAATGGGTGCTGTACCTATGACATAGGCTCTGCCAAGATGTGTACTGTACGCCATATCCTACGCTAGCCTATAGCCAGCCATGTGCCGGCCCGGCTTCATATGACTAGAGGAAAACTCTGCTAGTTGCAAGGATAGCTAATGCAGTGTGTAATGTCACAGGCTTATGCAAATACTGTTAGCGTGTTGTATTTCGGGGAAAACGTGTCTAGTTAAAGGACAGTAGTTTTATTTGTAAAACTTGTGAGTTATAATAGAGCCAAATTTTGTACTTTTGTTTAATGTTGTCACTATTATGTCATGTTTTCTGTGTGTTTTAGGTGTGTTAGTTGAATCAATCAAACTTTTCTACATTTACAGAAACCCAACAAGTGGCATAGAGGTCTCACTTCCAACTAGTGTTTGGCTATGGCATAGTCTCCGCATAGAGCATATCTACAATGATAAATCAGCCTACAAGCCAACATTTTTCTTATCCCAAAATCAGAGCTTTTAGTAAAAAAAATCCTCAGTGCACATGTATCTGAAAACTCTAGCCATGTGATGAAGTGTTTATGGGGAGAGTTGAGTTTTTGGAAACATTATTATAAGCCTGGTCAGGAGCCAATTGCACTGATAGCAGTGATATTTTTAAACAGAGTTGGAGTGGATGCTTCATTAAAATAGGGCATTTCTATGGCAGAGCCATTACAATAACACACAGCCACCCCATAGAAATTCATAGCAGACATGGCCCAGATCCTGATCAGAGTTCACTGATGATTTTTGAGCTCAGATTCTATTGTCATCCTGTATATAAAATAGAGTATATTTAGAAATATAATGACCCCTATAGCTTTAGTTTAATAGAGCCAGTTCTTCCTTCACTCAGGATCTCACACATCCAAAGTCTTCCAAGACCTCAACTATTTTCAATTAACACTAACTCATCTTGATGTAGAGATACGTCTACAGTTACATATACTGTATTAGAGGATTTCAATCTGAAGAAAATGAGCATGTGCCATTCGAGTCATGCATTTTGGGCTATATGCGTCTCTGAGTACATGTACCTCTGTAAACCAGTTGCTTGTAGAATCAGTGTAGTGCACAGTCTCACATCTGCAGCTCATTTCAGGGTGGTGATTTTCAGGCTGCAGTGTCTGATGGGGAAGCGTAGCATTGGACCATCACAGCATCCAGCTCTCTGTTTATCTGATTCTCAAACAAAAGCCTCCCAGTTCCTGTCTGCTTAGCGCCTCAAATCCACAATCTACTCTCCCAATCTTTTTCCTCCTCTCCTCTTTTGCTGCCAAGATGTGATCCCCCTTCTGTTTACGGCGCAATAAGGAAGATCTGTTTCACATGGGACTGAGAGAGCTGTGCTTTCTGACAGATGCAAGTAAATCAACAGGGCCAGATTAATTAGCCACAAGCTGGAGAGTGACCACAGTTACAGGAGTGTGTTTGCTCCTTGCCCTGTGGGCCTGAACGCATGCTGACTGGAAAACACATTTGGTTGTCAGTTAACTCAGTCTAACAGCATTTGGTTGACCAATGATTCCTTTATCTATGGCGCACCCTAGTGGCTAATGTGTGCAACTGAGCTTAATGTTGGAGATACTGTACCTTCAGGTAAACTGGCACAATTTCAGCTGAAAATAATGTCAGACCGCTGTTTGAAACCAACAAAAGCAGTATTTTTTAACAATAGTTTGAGACATGACCAGCCTTGTTTGTAACAACTAATCCATGATGTTTTTCTAAACCTAACCAAGTGGTTGTTGTACCTAAACCTAACCACATGTTGACCACAGCGTTGTCTATTGACTAAATAAGTACGAATCTAAGTTAAAGTTTTAAAACAACATCTTAAGCTTTCTTTTATTAACGCTCACCAACTCAGCTAGTCTGCATCATCAGGTCTATGTGGATTTGGTTTGATCACATTTAACTGACAGGGCCCTGCTAACAAACAACCCCATAACTGTAATCACATTTTGCTTCAAACGTTGCAAAATTCTGACTGGCACTAGAAGTCACCATCTTCCAGCTGAGGTAAAACATCTTCAATCAGTTTGAAGACGTGAATCAAAACACAAATACAGTGATATCGCGTGTGAAATAACAAAAACTAATCTTAATTCTTAACTCTAATTTGTCTTCATGTAGTAGCACCTCATTGCTCATAACATTAAACATTAGACATGCCCTGAAGTAGCTTTAAAGCAGGGTTTCAGGGTCTTTTGAATGCAAATCTCCCTTTTAAATCAGTCAAATTTTAACTTGGGCATATTATTAGTAACCAGACTAAAATCAAGTGTAGATCATCAAATACTGTATAACCATGACCTTGTTTAGAGTGGCTGCAAAAATACTTTTAATGAATTGAGTGGAGAGGACCTTACTAGCATGGGACAAGATGGTCACCTTACTTTCCAAGACCCTAAAGCTACTATAATCAATATCTTCATATTAACTATGGATCAAATTACTATATATTTACCATAAAAGGAGTCATTCATAGTGATGAACCCACAGCGAGTTATTACCCAGCTCCGCAGTTCCGCTCAGATTGACAGATAATTTTAGCATCTCTCAGCTCATTGTTTTGGTTTTATTGCCCTCAGCTTTACTGATCTGGTTCAGTCTCATGGCTTTCACAAGAGTTGTTTCTAGCAGCAGTGTTTTAGTGAAAAGCTCTGAGAAACCCACTGTACATTACCTGTTCAGAACCAAAAAGCAGAAAGACACAATTAACAGCTACAATCTGATGCTCAGCAGTCCTCGGCCCCCTTGTCTCAGGGTGCTGGACTTTGGGTATATATATATATATATATATATATATATATATACATACAACCCCATGGGGTTGGTGGAGTGTCTCCCTTAAGCTTGGATCCTCTACCAGAGGCCTGGGACTTTGAGGGTTCTGTGTAGTATCTTAGCTGTTCCTAGGACTTTGCCACTCTTCTGGACAGAGACCTCAGATGTTGTGCCTGGAATCTGGAGCCACTCTCCCAGTTTGGGGGTCACAGCCCGGAGTGCTCCAGTTACCACTGGCACCACTGTTGCCTTTACTCCCCACATCTTTTCTAGCTCCTCTTTCAGCCTTTGGTATTTTTCCAGCTTCTCGTGTTCCTTCTTCCTGATGTTGCTGACGCTCAGGATTGCTACATCTATCACCACTGCCTTCTTCTGTTGTTTGTCCATCAACACAATGTCCGGTTGGTTAGCCATCACCAGTTTGTCAGTCTGGATCTGGAAGTCCTACAGGATCTTGGCTCTGTCATTCTCAACCACTGTAGGAGGTGTCCTCCATTGTGACCTCAGGAGCATCTTTGCACAGCCTGCACCTGGGGTCCTGTCTGGTGTGGTAGACCCCTGATTCTATTGATCTTGTACTGTTCCTGTGCTGCCATGATTAGTCCTTCTGTGATGTCTGTCAGTCCAGCCTTTTCCAGCCACTGGTAGGATATCTTGATGTTGGCAACTTCTTCAACCTGTCCGTGATACACACCATGCAGGGGCTTGTCCTTCCATTATGGTTCATCCTCCTCTTCTGCATTCTTGGGTTTCTGCTGCCTGAGGTATTCACTGAGCAGCTCATCTCTGGGAGCCATCGTCCTGATGTATTCCTGGATCTTGGTTGTGTCGTCCTGGACAGTGGCTCTAACACTCACCAGTCCTCACCCCCTTCAGTCTGCTTGGCTGTCTTGATGTGAGCACTGTTTGAATTTTTAAAACTGTCACACCTTCTCATTGCACTGCTAGCTTGGTCCACATCACAGCACAGCATGCTTTGTGCAGCAAACCAGTCACTTTTTAAACACAATGAACGGAGGCAAATTTTGTTGCCAGTCTGGACCGTACAGTGTTGCCACACTGTAACATGTTGCTATACCAATTTTAAAGGTGATAATATATTGTGCTTACAGCTTGTTTATGCTGCCCCCAAGTGGCCAACACAATGCTTGATACAGCTTTAAATGTAATTTCAATCTGTAATTCTTTTTTCTTTAACCAACAATAACACCCTGCACAGCATACTTATGGGTGGGTTGGGGACGAGGGGAGGTGAGGATACAGCTTGGCTTTTTATCTACTGAATAATTTATTATTCTGACGCAATATGATAAAGAATTAGTCTCAAATTTTTACAAATTAGCCTGCCCTTAAAATAACTTATGGTTGTGAAACTTATCACTATTTAAACCAGATATCAGCTGGCATGAGGCAGGGTCAAACAGCATTCTTTTATGATTTATGTCCTTACTACTCTCCTGCTCAAGGTTTGGAAAAAACTATTAGATATGGACACTGTGTATTAGGGGAACAGTAACAGTGTGATGCACAAAAGGAGATATTCTATTCACCTCTTTCCATTTAAGATATTTTTGAATTGTTACAACAGTACATCATTTTATACAGATTTTCATTTAGTTTAGTGTGGCGTATTTGCCATTTTCGCTTGTCCACACACAACATGAATCTGTAATGACTGACCTGCTGTGATCAATGAAAATAAGACGTATGTAAGTGTGATATTGTGGCTGGCATTTGCATCACAGCACTAACTAGTTACTCTCCTGCAAAGGGCGAAGCTGTGTTGTCATGTACTGTTCTTAGTTTGCATTTACAAGAATATGTTGGCAGAGGACAGACAGACGCCACCATGAGGACATACAGTCCAGCATTATATATGATGTCAGATTCAAGGAAAAACATGAGAACAAGCACGTCAACAGTACAATTTATTCAATAAATCAACATATATTCATCATATTCAGAGCAACACTTCTGTACAGCTTAATAAGATAAATACTCTTGACACATTTTTGTGGGATGATTCATCAGTTTTCCTGTAGCACCTTCAACAGATAAATCAGTGTGTTTCCAACATCGGAGCAGATTAAACCTGACTTTATTCACATTAATTTGACAACACTTAAACAAAGAGGACGGCCAGTGTTGTTTAACCTGATGAACCGGGAGGAACGTTTCAAAACAAACCAACTGCTCTGTTGTTCAACCTGAAGTTCAACATTCCTATTTTGGAGCAAGGACCATTTCTCATGTTAGATAACTGGACATTCTCTGCATGCCTGCTTTTTCCAGTCCCTTGTGCTGCTGAGGAGCCTTAAGTAGAAACCCTGTCTATATCAGGCTCAGATATTTTGAGTCTTAAAGGGAACGCTCCATGGGAAGAAGGAGAGAGATCTATGCTTCAACATTATTTACAGCCTAAGATTATACTGTACCGGACTGCATTTTTGCAGCATGAAAACCAGTCAAAATATCTTGTAATGATGGAAGATTAGTTTCTAGGAATTTATATTTTGATTAAACAAACCTTAACAGCTTGGCATATTTATGGAGTGCAGCAGACGATCATCATATTCAGGCCAGCATCGTGCAGCCCGGGCACGTTTAGGGAGAAAGAGCGAAATGAGGGAGTGAAATGAGAGTTTTGGATGAGGGTCTGAAGGCATGAAATATTGCTTTTGAATGTTTTGTAAAGGTCTGTCAGACAAACAGTAAACACACAGGTGCAGACCTCCATGAGAGCTGACAGATGGCCTCGTGCTCTTTGAAGATCAAGGTATGGTAACGATGCCCGCTGGCAGCTCCAGATAGATGCAAAAGATTTAAAAACTGTGAACTTAAAAACACCCCAAAATCCTGAAGGGTGAACTCAGCAAACTGCACGTGGACTGGGTTTTATACTTTATACTGAAGGGGAAAAAAGAAAAAAAATCTTAGGAGGGAGAGTTTCGTTGTTTGTGGACACATCATTTGCTCAGTGCTATTTGTGATTGAGCACCTGGGCTAAAGAACTATACCACTGTTTTTAAATGTTATGTCCTAATTTACATAACATACGCTTCAAATTACTGCCAAATATTTTGGAAGCACACCATAAGATTTTTTGGGACAATGTTTTCACAGATTTCAGTTCACAATGCAAATTGTGTTTCGATACCCTCCCTGATTTGCGGACAGTAGCGTAACTGTCACTCTTTCATTTTCTGTAGATACCTCAGGTCTTTATGGTGGTGGAGGGATCTTTAGCTCTGCGCCACCCTGAATGTCCATCATATTATTAACCTCACTGTTAAACAGCAGCATATCTCACATGTAGGAGGTTCTTACCAGGGCATGAGTGTACCACCCTGAATGACAGTGAGGACAGTCTACACTGCACACCATGCAACGATAATTAGCTCCTGACCGGGATGATATTAGCTTATGGCACATATTATTAGTATGTTGGTCAATATGTAACAAGAAATTGTAGCCTTGCCAAAAATAGAGGTATTTAAGAAGTAATGTGCCCATTATATTACATGTTTTAAAAAGCTAGTTTCAGTCGATGTATTATTATCCATTTTTTCAGAACCAGGTTGGGTTCCACTATGTTCACCTTTGGTTGTCACCCTTTGGGGGTGAGGTGATAATGTCATTTTCACAGAACCTAAAATACTGGAGAAGAATAGTCATCTTCAAAAGCATTTTAACACTCTTCAAGTGCATGTACAAACAGGAACACCAAACTATTTTCAAATAGGTTGTCAAATACAGATGTTTTGTCCCACCACTAAGCATGTAATAGCAATGGACAGGGCACCCTTTAGCCAATCTTTGTGACGCACAACTGAGACACATTGTAACACGTGGTTAATGTTGTGAAATGGTCACGGTTAGATTCATGCAACAAAGCTATTCTATTAGGTTTAGAAAAATAGATAATGTTTTGGGGTAAGACAAGTAAGTTTGTTACATAATGTTACGTAAACACGCCACATATGTGACGTCAGTGTTCAATAAGAGTACATGAGTAAGACTTTTGGTTTCATATGAGACACCAACTGCTGTCCTCAGGGTGAAAGTCTTGTTTTGTTTGACCCATCCACCTCCCCTCTCGCCCTGTGTAGACTTTCTCTCTTTTTATACTACACTCAGCTTCAAGTATTGCCACAAATGGGTTCGTTAGTTAGTTAAAAGCCCAATGCGTCTCACAGAGATGCCAAAGGGTGCCTTTGGCATCGCTATGACATCCCGATGGGCATGACAAAATGTCATTATTTGAGGCCTTGGGGATGAGAATGGACTGGAAAAAAAACCTAAATAAATCTATGAAATGTAAATCCAAGAAACAAATGGTATGCTTTAAAAACGTGATCGATACAGAGCACTCTATTAGTTCTGTAAAAAGTAGCTTAAGGGCTAAACCATGTAAAAACACAGACTAAATGCCTTATGTTTTAATGCTATGTCGCCTTTGGGTGAAGAGGTTTCCATACTGTCAGCAAAGTAATTAAAGGTTTGTGCAAACAAAATGAGACTACTATGTTTCATGTAAAATTCTGGCTGAATGCAGCTTTTATATGAGCAAAGCCTGAATATCCTTAAGTACTTAGAATAAAGTTCACTACTAAAGATGGAATGTGTGTCCTGAGGTGACAACAGCAGCAGCTAAAGTTAAGATCATCAGTGGTTAAAAAAAAAAAAAAAAAAGGGAGAAGGCCGAGAAAATGCAACCAAACAATGTGATTTCTTGGTCTGTTAATAAAAATCAAGTGTATCCACAAACTTGTGCTGGCCCATGTCTTTAAAGGGAAGCTTCTGAATTTTCCAACCTGGACCATGTTTTCATGTTTTTTATGTCTAAGTGACTAACTGTTGTTCCCATTAGTCATTAAGACACACAAACACATAAAAATAGGGTTTAGGTTGTAAAATACTGAAATTACACTTTCTTATCTTCGTTCTTCGTTTTGGTGTCAGGGAGTAAATTATACTGACAACAAAATCATAAAGTGGGTGTTTGGCCTGATTCGACCTACATGGATGAGTTATAAAACTTCCCAAATAGGTCATGTCAACTTAGAAGAGACCCAATAAAACAATCTAAAGCACTTCATGGAATTCATAAACAGCTTCCTGCCCCTCCTTCTAAAAATACTAAGACCTCAGTGAGCTCTCTGGGTCCTCTCTACAAACAGATTTAGTGGAGCATCAGACACGGAGCTATAAATAGGCAGCCAGGATCTCTGTCTCCTTGGAACTTCAGTGTCTGTATGAAACAAAGGCTGTCGCTAAGCGTGGGGTGTGAATCACGGGAATCTAAAATGAAGAGACGTAGCATCTGGAGAGTGTCACTCTGAGTGCTGCTGTGACAACAACGCTGCCTGGTTACATTTTTAAAAGAAACAGCCTTTTGTTATCCAGGGAATGTTGACTGAGCATGCATGCAATGACTCATTTCACATTTTATCCGCTACTCAGCATCTACAGTACACATGAAAGTTTAGTGACATGCATGCATTTTCCCAGCAAATCCAGCAACCTTTAGTTGAGCAGAAGAATGACTACTGGAGTTTCCTTCATTGCCAAAAACTGTGCCGTTTGTCTTCTTCCTCTCCCTGAGCTCTGACACTTGTCCTCTAGTTCAAATAAAAACACACTGAAAATTTAATATTAGAAACACACTTTCCTCTGATAGTGCAAGTTATTTAACCATTTGTTTAAATGCTACTTAAGACTTTAATAGCTGTGGGATTACACACTGGAGCCTCCATTGGGAAATACTTAGCAAACTAAAAATATAACCTTCACAAAGTGTGCTCATGTTTATCAACCCGAGCTAGTAACTGTGATAGTTTATAATAAAGGAAGCCAAATGGAGAAAAGGTGAGTGCAGCTTTTTCCACAGTAAGCTTCTGTTGGGGAGACAGTTTGGATTTCTATTCATAGGTTGTTATTTCCTGTCAGCAGGTTCAAGCTGGGGTAGACAGAATCTGTTAAAGCAAAAAACGAAATAAAATAATACACCCTCATCCTGCAGCTCCCCCCTCTCTATCCTAAGCCCCTCCCACCAGATGACCACTGGAATATGCATGTGCTTCGTACAGTAACCCAGTGTTTCCCATATATTCATTAATTTAATCTCATTTCACTGTAGAGCAGCACGCCGTGCACTCACTCAGCCCTTCCTTACCCTGCTCTCTCTCTGTTTATCAAACCACAAATAAGACAAAATTTAGCTAGCTAACATTAGCTACCCTACTATCCCTCCGCCTCGCTCCCTGCCTTTGGATTGTGGACCTTTGTTCTGCAGCTGTAGCAGGTTGAATTCAGCCAGTGAAAACCACCAGTGCTGCTGCTCTTGTGGGGTGTCAGGGCTGTGGGTCTGCGCTGGCTGGATGCACATTGCTGCAGCCACAGACTGGGGTTCTGTCCCTGGAGCTGCTGCCCACGCTCCTCCCAGCAAGATGGGGAGTGAGGATTGAGGTGGAGGACACTCTGTGATTCAAGGCTCCAGCTAATGTTAGCTATATCAACCCTGAACTTCAAGCAGCCATGAACCTTTGGCTCTGGTTAGCAGAAGGCTTAAGTATCAGCAACATTTTCTATCCGTCCCTGAAACATTTTGCGCATAATGCTTTGCTTTGCTGTGCTTTGCTTTGCGGGGAGAATTGCGGCTTTTTCTGCAGGATTCTCCGGCTTTCACCATCTTAAGGGACGTACATCTGCATTTGTTGAGCAGCCAATGAGAACGCCCTCTCTCTAAAATGACCTGTGATTGGCCAAAGTCTCCCATCATGGGCTAGATTTCCTAAAGCCTGAAAACAGAGCCAAGAGGAGGTGTGGGAGTCTGGTTTGATCCCAGACCACTTGAATTACAATATACTTTTTATAGGATTTTTGCCTAATGAAGCCAAACTGCTAACCCCAGCATTAAGTGTCCAAATCCAAACAGTGTATTTTACCATACCATAAAATCCATAAATTATGTACGTTATGTACATACATTTGCCATCATTACTGGCCCTGCTGTTGCTTTGCATTAGATGCGTGTGGTGATCTTTCTTGTGACATCTTTCATGACTTGATCAGGAGGGACATGCAGGGAACCGACCTTATTAACAACATCATCCTTCTTTCGCTTGGCCATGTTTCAAGTTGTGTGTAGAAGAATGCTCTGAGCTCCTATGGGCCAACATCACAGGACAAACTAGGCAGGAGAACTATCATTGGCCTGGTGTCCTCTGATCTGATTATGGCACAAGGTGTCTACATTCCACAAACCGAAGGGTATTCCAGTTCTGGTAATCCAAAATTGCTTAGTAATTCTTTAACCTGGATAAAGCCGATTAAATAATTTACAGCACCTAAACAACTCCAACAGAGGAGCTAGGATACTCCACTAGATTTGAAAGTGCAGCTTTGAAAAGAAGCATTGTGCTTATCACTAAACTGTGTGTCTACTATTATCACATCTAAAATTATGCAGCAGGTCTGTGAGTTTCTGGGTTTCTGTAAACCTTGATCCAACTTGTCCTCCAGGTAAGACTCACTGATAGCTGAGGTAGCTGATAATGAGTTTAGGTATGTTCAGTTGACTTATGACCTTCAGAGCACTGGTGCCCAGCTTCTTCCTCACTGCCAACCTGCAGAGCTGCTGCAGAGACATAGGGGTGGCTGCAGAGAGGAGAAAGATGGAGATAGGTGTTCACAACATGTTAGATACTCTTTAAGTCATATCAAAAGTATTATATTTATATCAAGGTGTAATGCATATACATTGGCTAGGCAATAAATGATCAACGGTATATACGAGCATCACAGTAAACAACGTGTCAAATTTCTGAGACTTCCTGGAAGTGAAATGTGATCCTTGCTTGCCATCTGCTGGTGTTATGTTGACACTACATTGTTGTACAGGATTACAGGCAACTACACAAACTGGGAGATCTACACATTTATTTCCACACAGCCCTGACTTTTGTGAATAACTTACTCTCATAAAACTGTAGGCAGGTCGCAGAGGGAGAGCCTGGCGTGGTGTAATCGACAGGCTTCCTGTTGTGCTGATCTCTGGCGTAGACGTTGGCCCCGAACTCCAACAGTATCTCTACTATCTCAACTCGCATATTTTTAGCAGCATGATGTAGCGGAGTCTTGTGAAGCCTGGAAGCATTCACCTTAGCACCTAATACAAAAAGAACATTTGTCAGCTCTCTACATTTTTCTGTCAGCAAATCTCATGATGAGTCTCTCAGTACTCCCCGACTTCCCCACCCTGTCTGTGGCTTTCAGTCCCAAGTCTATTGATTCCCTTTGAAGGCATCTTTAAAAACTGTGTTAATGGTATTGAAAGAACATGTCACCAAGTGCACAGTATGGCTAACTGATGTGTTTTCAATAGTTTTTGGACAACAATTGAGCTCTATGGCACAGAGGAAGAAGATATATCAAGCTTTGATACACACACATTACTTCTCAATAGATACATTCATTGCTGGTTCTTGTTTTTCATTAGGTTTACTGGCAGGATGAAAAACCTTTCAAGCTAAGGGTAGGAAGTTTTGAGCATATTGTTATTCTAATTGTTAATCACGGGTCATTTCAGAGACAGGGCGTTCCTATCGGATGTTCTTCAATGCAGATGCGCGTGCACAAGAGAAAGTTGTTATTCCAGCATTGACAAGAACTGCCTTCACTGCAAAGCAACTCAGGAAAGGAAGACAGGTGTATCAAAAAGGGAGTCTAGAAGAGTGTGAAAGTAAATGAAATAAGACATTAATATCGCCAAGACATTTCAGAGATGGAAAAAAAAATGTTGCTAATAGTTTAGCCTTTAGACGTTTATGTTTGTGCAGCTCTCGGGGTTTGTGCTTGCTGAATTTGAGCTGCTGTAACTGCTGACCAAAGGTGCATCTCCGCTCTCCTCCTGGAGAAGCAGTCCACAGAGGCAGGGAGCAAGGCATAAAGACTGTGGAATGGTGAGCTAGCTAATTCTTGTTTCATTTGGGGTGCATGGAAAGAAGAAGTTGAGGGAGTGAGCTACGTGCAACTCTACAATGAAATATGATTAAATAAATAAGTGTATGGGGAGCACTGGGTCACTGTATGAAGTGCATGCATATGCCTGCAGTTGTCTGGTGGGAGGGTCTTAGGACAGAGAGGGGGGAGCTGCAGGAGGAGGGTGCATTTTCAAATCCTGCCTTTTTTTTTGCCTATTCCAGATTTATACCTGCCCCAGCTTTAATCTTTATGAAACAGAGAAATTCTAATATTTCACATAACAAACTGACTGTTATTTGTAGTGAATTTTGGCTCTTGCACAAACAATAAGCAAACACTGCCACCATGAAAAGAATAATGTGAATTTGGTTGGTTTTGGCAACTGATGCTCAAATCTCAGAGTTCTAGTAAAAAGGAAGAGATTACAAGGTTGTCTGTGTCTGCAACTGTATTATGAGTTACCAAAAAGAGAAACCATTACACGTCATTCACGTTTCAACTCCCTGTGTGCTGATTTTCACAGGATGCCCAAGAAAATGAAAAAAGTGGCTACCTGGAAGTTAGGAAATCAGTTTAAACATACTGCTTTGCTAAATGGTCATCAGGAGAGTATACACAATTTGTACTTAACAGGCTAAAACATGGAAAACTGCAGGGATGACCTCATGTATACTCGGTGCCTGGTACCGCAATTTGAGCTGAGAGAGCAGGGGCGTGTTATTACAGGCCAGCTAACCTGTCCTCAAGTGACACCAGCATTGGAAGCAAACGCTAGAATTAAAATACCACCCTCCAAATATGAGAGCAGTAAACATACAAACAAGAGCCAAATTTAAAGCAATGCGACATCTGGTTTTATACATTTTCCCATCCTGCTTTGCACTGATGCTCACCTGCATTGAGCAGCTCTTTAACACATTCTGTGTGTTCATTAGCACAGGCCACATGCAGCGGGGTCCCGTAGTAAAGGTCGTATGCCTCCAGACTAGCCCCCGTAGCTATCAGGAGCTTCACACAGTCTGAGTTTCCTGGAAAATTAGAAAAGGATGTTGTGTCAGATAAGTTTATTTATTAAGATTAATTTTAACTAGATATCACAGAAACTAAAAGACAGGTGCAGTGAGCAGAAGCACTTACCTCCCATGCAGGCCTCGTGGAGGGGCGAGGCTGTGCGGGAAGTGAGGGCAGGGTTGGCCTTGGCGCCGTGATCCAGCAAGAGCCTGACACACTCCAAACTACCAGCAGAACAGGCATCGCACAACGGGGTGCTGCCGTCAACGTTCCTCGCATCCACCTGAGATTCATTACAGGACCGAGGATTACATATACAGAATACTTCAGCCTCTTCAGAATCACATGTGCTGTCCTCATCAGACAAACTCAAACTTTGCCTTTCCTTATTTTTTTACTTTTACGTACATGTATTTTTTGTTCTGTAGTCCAAAAGCTACCTCTTTCAACTCATGTCAACCATAATATGGCAGATAGGCATCCATCTGTCTCCCTGGCTCACCTGAGCTCCAGCTTCAAGCAGCAGCCGGACACACTGGGTTTGTCCACGGAGGCATGCCTCGTGTAGCGGTGTGATGGAGTCCACTGCCACGACATTGACCGAAGCTCCGCTTTGGATGAGGTGCTCCAGCTGGGCAGTCTGACCGAGGCACGCCGCCTTGTGCACCTCCGTTCTCTCTGACCAGCAGCCTGTAAGAGAAATCACAACATGAATACACTGCCTATAAGATGACTAATGATCAGTGTTGTCACCAATATTTACACTAATAGTTTTTCTTGTAGTATGGGACATATGTATGACTATCAATTGTGCTGTCTGCTCTTTTTACACTAACTGTACTGTCACTGTTTTGTTTCATGTGAACTACTTTTAACAGAACTAATAAATTATGTACATATAGTGGTAGTTCAGTATAATATTATCATAATTATTATGGTCTCTACTATTAACTCTTAGAAAATTACTGAGTTGACAGAAAAGTGAACAAACAAATTAAATGGCTAAAAATAATACTAGTTAATGTCTCCTACAAAACTGTACACTGAGGACTATGATTTTAACCACATTATCATGCTTGACGACGGTGTCAAGCACAATGACATAAATGTCGAAATGAAATTGTAAGTGGGCACAAACACAGGCCTACAATATGCTGGCTACTCTTATTATTTTTTCAAAAGCTAGTTATACAACTTCTGCTGTAACATAAATGTTACAAGGCAGAGGAGCCATAGAGGAGAAGCTAACAGCATTATTATCAAGTTACACTTATACAGCTGTTGCTAACAGCTAGCCACAGTTAAACATGCCTTGGGAAGCCGCTTGCTAGCACGTTAGCATTTCCCATTACATTCCTGCCACACATGCCGGCGTCCAACCGGGTCATGTCCCAAAAAGCGACAGTCTCCCCCGGCCATGTTGTTTTGGTTTCATACTCACCGATATCGCCAAAGAAATAGGGATATGAATTTTCAATTTCCATCATGTCTTTTTTTTCTCTCCGCGTAGACTTATCAACGTCAGAACAGGCGTAAAGACACGGTGTGTTTGTAAACAGCCGCCTCCTGGTAATGTTTACAAACGGCGAGTCACGTGACATACTGGGAACTCCAAGCGCATGCTGGAACTTGTAGTTTTTACACCACATAGGCCATTTCATCATCTTTGCAGTACGCAACGGGTCTTTATTCTATGTCAGGAAAAATAATGCCATATAATACACAATATTATATAACAATACAACAATATTTAAGCAGCAATGATAACAGAAATTCCTAATTCACATGTCATACATTGAAAAATATAATGGATAACTTAATATATTTTTAATTATAAGCAGATATTGTCCGTAATGCTTGTTTTAAGGGATAACCAGTCTCTCATACAGGCTTTATCCATTTATGTGTAACTCTGTAGTGATGCAGGATGATCACAGTACTGCAGGTAGTTGAGGATGCGGTGGGATACGTCCAGCTGACCTATGACCTCTGATGCTCTGGTACCGAGCTTCGTCCTCACAGTGATTCTACAAAGCTGCTGCAGGCTCAGAGGATTACCTGTCCACAAGAGGAGGTTTCCATGTCAGGTTATCGTGATTAAAAAGCAAAAGACTGCTAATAGCTCACTGAAGCAGAGCTTACTTTCATAAAACACCAGGCAGGTGTGAGCGGGAGACTCAGGTACTGTGTAGTCTACAGGCTTTTTCCCCAGGTTGTTGCTGGCGTACACGTTGGCTCCAAACTCCATCAACAGCTCGATCATGTCCACCATGTCAACTCGTGCTGCGTGGTGCAGAGCTATTTCATGGAACCGTACTGAGTTCACCTTGGCACCTGCAGGAAGGTAAGACAAGCTGAGGCCTGCTGGTTTGGATTTATGACTAAAATGATCTGAATATTTTGACAGAGCTTGTTAAAGTAAAATCCACCCTCACACAGTGCTGTTACAGTTGACAAGAACTATCCTGCACTCTCATTTCGTTTGCTTAGTGGTGTGTTTTTCTTCGTCCTACAAATACTTTACATGGACTTTGATGTAATTTCATCATCAGTCTTATAGAATCAAAAGCAAGGGACTCCTTTTGGAGCTGTCATTATGCACTGACATGCAATAATAATACAGGAAGAAATAAGAAATAATTTATACATCCTAATAGACCAGAATGAATCAATTGCTTACTCTTTTTTTTTACAGGGCATACTATAAGGATTTAAAGGGGACCTATAATGCTTTTCCATATTTTGTGTCTTATATAGTGTTACAATGAAGGATGTTCATATTAAACAGCCATGGCTGTTGCTGGTGTGAAGGTATAGTTGGCAATCAATGTATCAGTTGACAACAAACAACTGGTTAATCATTGCCGCTCTAGTAGCTTGTGCAACAGCCTGAAGGCCTTATCTCTGCATATAGTCAAAAGGTAATGTGAGAAATGTGGGAAATCAGTAACAAAAGCAGAATTAAATGAGGCAGGTTAAAAGAAAATGGGTAAATTTGAAAAATGACCACCACTTAAGAATTCGCAAAATTAAACATAAGTCTTTCATACTTTTTTTTTTTTTTAGCTAAGTTGTCCAGTGTGTAGGATTTAGAGGCATCTAGTAGTGAGGTTGCAGAACTGAAACTTCTCCTTTGCACTAGGTGTGCAGGAGAACTATGGTGGCCTATATGAAAATACAAAGGACCCTGTCTAGAGCCAGTGTCTGATTTGTCCATTCTGGGCTACTGTACAACAACATTGCAGGTTCTGTGGGAGAGGACCCACTCCATATGTAGATATAAATGGCTCATACTAAAGTAAAAAATGCAGCAATTCTTATTTTCAGGTGATAACTAAACAATGTTATTGAAAACAAATTATTAGTATTATATTCCATTTCTCCCAAATGATGGCCCTGAGTCCTATACACTGGACCTTTAAGGATGGATTTATCCTTCAACACACTTTCTGACCTGCAGCCTTCTTGCTGACCTGCACTGAGCAGCTCCTTGACACAGTCCATGTGTCCTTTGGCACATGCGATGTGGAGTGGTGGACCAAAGTGGACATCATTAGCCTCCAGTTGGGCACCGCTGGCTATCATCAACCTCACTACTTCAACATTACCTGAGGGGAATATAAAGTTGTACTTATAGCAAGGAGGCCTGATGGGGTATGACAGGCTGAATGCTGTCTTGTTGCTGCTTTAGGTTTACCTTGTATGCAGGCCTCGTGGAGCGGCGAGGCTGTAAGAGCGGTAAGGGAAGGGTTAACTTTGGCTCCATACTCCAAAAGCAGCTTGGCACACTCCAGGCTGCCAGAAGCACACGCATGACACAAAGGTGTGCTTCCATGAATGGTCCGCACATCCACCTGGAACAATCAGACAAGCAATATACCTTTTTTCATACAGCTTTAAATTACTGTCAGCATTTTAGTGGCATATTTTACACTTACTGGGAACTATTGGAATGTGAAAGGTGAGTAGACTTCATACTATTAACATATGTATGATCAAAATATTTACTTTTATGTGTGTCAGACAGGTGTTGACCCAAATCCATGGTAACTTTTGAGACCATAGGTTGCTTCACAAACCTTACAAAGGTACTATTTACTCTGTATCACATTGCATCACTTCATACAAGTACTTGTGATAAGGTGTCCCAGTTTATTTAAGTACTCTGTGTCTTCATGTTTAGTCCTCCATAAGTAGGGGTAGGACCATGGTAGGGTTTATCCCACCTGGGCTCCAGCCTCTAGCAGCAGCCGGGCACAGTTTGCATGAGCCTTTATGCAGGCTTCATGGAGTGGAGTGATGTTGTCCACCGTCACCATGTTGACCGATGCTCCACTTTCTATCAGCTGTTTCAGCTGCAGGGTCCTGCCGTGGGAAGCTGCTTCATGCAGGGCAGTCCGGTCGGCCCAGAAACCTAATACAGACAGTGACACATTAACAGTACATTTATACTTACACAAGTCTCCCAAGTTTAAAAAGATGTTCATGAGGCTGCTGTTTCACTTAAGTTACTCCATAAAACTGTATTTAACTCTCTGTATTTGTTTCTGACATGCAGTTAAACATTTTAGATGGTATTTTCTGTCTCTAACGTTTTTCATACTTGCATGTTCACAAAAGTCTTATTAACCTCTTTCACCCTACTAGGATACCAGTGTCCTCGACTGACATTACTTCAGAGTCATTCAGAGCCACTAGCTGGCTGAGCTTTTAAAGGGACATTGTGTAGGAATTACTCCCATCTTACGCTGAAATCGTGTATCGCATTCAAACGAATAGTGCACTAGCGCCTCACTTTTTCAAACACGTATTGCAACAACGGTAGCCGCCATGTATCAAAAAGCCTCAACAACACTGATGAAACCATGTCATCCTCTGCTATGCAATAAGTACACACATAACAACACAGACACTACACATACAGTGAAATCCGGTTATACTCCTCTGGTGGAACTGTATGTTTACGTGGTTTCAGTAGCTTTCATAGCCGCGGTAAAGCCGGACTAAAAGCCGGTGGGAAGGCTTCATAAGCTGGCATTTAGTGTGACAAAAAGCCGGCGTTTACCGCGGCTTTGAAAGCTACTGAAACCACGTAAACACACACTTCTGTACCAACGAGGCTGGTGTATTTTAACAGGATCTACTGTTATGCTGTCTATGGTAACGAGCAACACTGTCTAACAAAACCGAATGAACAAAGTTAGCTTTAGGCTAATTTAGGCAGTTACAGACTTACTTGTCGAGGAGAAAGTTGCCAACTTCAGCGTGCCTTTTAAAATCTTTCTCCTTCATGAGCTCCTTCCACCTGGGGAAGGCTAGCCCGATGTTAATCCTCTTTTTTTGAATGCTCCGGTCACGCTTCCTTTTAACTTCCCTTTTTCACTTTCTTGGCGATGGTGAAACCGTCTTTTGTGCTGCTGCTGCATATGCATGGTCCTGCATTATGCTGCAGTAGTGCAGATTTTCAAACTTGCCGGGGTAGTAAGCCTCTCTCGCTGATCTTCTCCTCTGGCGTCTCAATCACTTAGGTCATTCCTACTATGCGCTGGCTCGCAGGGAAAACGCATAGTTATTCCGCATTGGTGCTATTTGTCCCTTGCCGACGGCTGTAATTTAAAGTTTGGCAGACCGTCATGGCGCTTCCCACCGGCTTACCCGTCATATGTATAAACAAATCTAAAATTCTTCGCTTAGGAGAATGTGTCAGATTATTAGCGGAGGTCATAATACACCAATGATAACACAAATATAAATGCAGACATCGATTTTGGCCAGTAAACAACAGAAAATGTTACACAAGGTCCCTTTAAAGCTTGAGTAATACTGGTATCATATGAAACTAGACAACCAAGGGAATGAGTTGGTGCCAACCATGTCATGCTCACTTCACAACCAGGAATTAAAGACCTCGAGCTTTCAGTGGATATACAGTACAACTTTCTCAGGTGTATTGACAACAAGGGGGTTTCTCAGGAGTCACCCAATTGCCGAAAATGCAATTCTTACAGAAATCTCCAAATGTCAAGAAGTTTTTGATACCACATCACCACATGGATTTTTCTATAGTGTTCCTCAAGGTCTTGACGTTTTATTGTTGTATTTTGGAGGGATTTTTGACATGTTTTTATCAATTCTAATTAGTAAAACCTGCTTAAATTTAGCACCAAAACTGTGTAACAAATGTTTTCAACCAAAAAAAAAGCTGCAACAACTAATGAGACATAATTGAGCAAGGGAATGACTATCATACACTTCCATCATAATGCTGTAAGTCCCTATACACTCAATTTTCAAAGTCTGAATAAGTGCCTAAACAACACACAATATTTATTATATAATTATGACTAAAAATAATCTTGAAACTTAAATTTATCCTCAGCTTCCCAGCTTTCAGGTGATGCCACTTCTATGTGGCATACACTGTTGACTTGCTATCTCCTCCTTAAGAACCCCTGCCCCCTCTAAAAAAAGACAAAAATAGGTCTATGGTAGGAGGGGGTGGAGTGGAAGAGGTTATTAATAATAACATAGGAACTTTCACGCAGTTTTGTGGAGGTTACTTTTAAAATGTAAAATGTTACAGATTACTGGTTACCCTGTTAAAAATATAACATGTGACTATTCTATTTAAAGTGTTTAAAGCAATGTGACTTATTACATTTGATTACTTTTTTATTATAGTCCAAAAGAATGTTTTTAACTGGGTAATGTTAAATTTTCCATAATACTAGAATGTATTCATATAAAACCCCTTTATAATTCACAGTAACTGCAATTTAAATTAAAAAAAAATTCTCAGTGATAATAATTACATTTATTTTATAATTTAATTTCATGTAACTTGTTGCTCCCCAACACTGCTGTAACATTGGTAGTAGTGATAGTAGCTAGCTGTATTAGCATTAGCTAAGTTTCTCCGCAATAACGACAGGAATTACTTTATATTCCCTAACAGGTGTGTACCTTTATAGACTTTATTCACCTCAACAACATTTGGTAACTTTTTATAATGCAATAACAATTCTGAAATTAAATGTTGTAGTAGCCCACTTTAACTCACTTGTTTGTCTTTATGTGAGAGTCATGGCTGACATTATTGTGGTCTAAATGTAGCTATGTATCGGTAGGTCTTTTCGATATGACACAAATAGTGAGTCACGAGCAGGGCACGAGCACGAGCTAATATGATTAACTCGACGTCAACAAAACAGACTGCCATTCTTGGCATTTTTAGGACGGCTAATATGTGCTGTATGTGTTAAGCTGTTGTGAACATTAACGGCGCTCACCGATATCGCACAGAAACGACCGGCGTGCTGCTGTCACCTCCATGTTTTACCGGTGAAACTCTGAGTAGCCTGCAGCTGAGAGGAAGAGGACATGAAATGCTTACGCTGCAAGTGTCGAATTAAGAGGCAGCAGAGAATTGTGGGAGTTGTAGTTGAGGTTCCCTGTGGTGCTACTTGTAAACATTCTTCCAAGTTTAGGTATGACAGGACAACTCAGCCCTGTGGTATACACAGGATATCATGTAGTCATGCGTAAGACATCTGTAATATTGCATAAAGAAACCAGACTTTAGTATTTCAACTGTGTCATTTAATTAAAATAGAAACCATATTAAAGGCGTAACCAAGTGATACTAAACTTATGGCCTGTGGGCCAGGATGGCAGGTGCAACTTTTTTTTTTTCTAAATAATGTGCCAGAGTGCATAAACAGATTCAAAATAGAGGTTGCTTATCAAAAAGTTTCTGAGAAGGATTCCTCACACCCCCAAGACAGAGGTTCAGGCTACTGACCTGTGCAGGGCTTCTGCTACTGGCCCCTGGCCCCTGGCCTCCTGTCACCTCCTGTACCTCCCATACGTTATTGAAAAGTTCTCATCAAAGTAGCTCATGAAATATATGCATGAGCACTTTTTATTCCATTTTAACTGCATACATTGGCAATGAGTATATGATTTTATCTACAATTGTGTAGAATGTGAGCAGAATTGAAATGTTTTTATTAATATTTTATTACTATTTATAACTTAGTTTTATGCCACTCAAGGACTGAGCCCAGTCCTTGAGTGCACCTGACTTTCATTGATTGTTTGTACAATGACAATAAAGGAATCTGAAATCTAAAAGTACAAGGTGGTGAGCTTTCAGATTTTACATGTAAAAACTGTTAAGTCTTTTCAGGTTTCTCCCATGGTGCTGGCTTTGCATCTTTAGTTTAACTATTCTATTGGGGCATAACTTCCAGTATATATGATCCTCTGGTAGGAGAGAGGCATTTTATCCATACAAATACCTCTAGACCCAATATACTAGGCTTATATCCAGATAGTCACATTAAAAGGAGAAAACTTTTTTTTTTTTAAATAAATGGGTCTATTATTGGCCAAAAGAGTTGTCGCTCTTTCATGGAAAAAAGGTCAGTAGGCAGAGTATAGCTATACGGATTTCTATTTTATCAACTCTGCCCTTGGAAAAAATTACATATGCCATCAGGGTAATCATTCTTTCACAACATCTGGGGCCCCTTCATGTCTTATCTAGAGAGGACAGACTGAGACCACATGATGGATGCACCGAGGGATCTGCTTTACATAAACCTCTACAATGATGAAATCTTTCTCAAGGATTTTGAAAATTATTGTAAACATTTGTACATTAATATTTACTTAAACTGAAATGGATCACCTGGACACAATCTTCAACTTGTAGTTTTATTTATTATATTTTTCCACTGTGGTTAGGGTTAGGGGTGGATTACATGTGTTAAAACTTTGGTCGTCACACCAAGATTTTGCCTAAGTGTCCATTTTTTGTGTATTGGTGCTTACATATATACTCATGCTGGTATCTTTGTTTATTGTTACTAAAATCAATGAAGATATTGTTTGGGAAAAATATTCTATTGGGAGGTTACTGATCATGTTTAAATATATGATGCACATTTCCTGGGTTTCTAACTGGATTTAATCTGACTATAACACAGTTTTTCACTTAAAACAGTTTACCTTTAGGTGATGGAAGAAATCTCAAACTGAGTAGAAGGCATCATGCAAACCACGTGCTTTGTCTCCTTTGTGGTGAAGGGTATCAATCATCCCAAAGATCCAGATCCAAAGAATAAAGTGAATTCCCGCACACACTTATCATCTCTGCACTGATTTATTTAAAAAGTGTCAATGTTTGGTAACAACGTAGTAAGAAATCTCAAACTGCAAAAAAAAAAAAAAAACGTTGCCATTTGTGTTATGAATTATAAATTCAAACCCAGAGATACAATAGAAAAGTTAAAACCATCCCACAACTCCCCTGAAGATCATCATTTGGATGTCATAATGCAACTAGCGCTCACGTTTGACTTTTGAGGGCCAGTCAAGTCGTTAATATTCCAGAATTTCGGCCACATGCCAGCTAACATAAATCCTGGATGCAACTATTTTGAAGGTGCTGATTGCTACGCTGTGGGCTGCAATGACCTGAGATCATACAACTGTCAATTAATAACGATATTATACAATATTAATAATTTTGTCAGTTAGTCTAAGTCAGTCTAAAGTTCAGGGATGGTATATCTTCAGCTCCACCATCAGTAAAAAGCTAGAGAGGGTATTCAGTTCTGTTGCACACATTCACCACTGTTAACTCCACACGAACATTATCTGAAATATGAGAAAAAAATAAAGTGATCAAACACAGCTTTGGTTTTTGACAAAGTTGTTTTTACTTTGCAGTACAGAAATCATTGGAGCCCAAGATGTTTTTCTTTTTTTTAAGTTGTTTAAGATAAACGATATCACAAGGCTCTCATCAATTCAATACTGCTGCAGTACACATTTGGTCCTTCTTATGCAAATACAGTCAACCACAGTTCCCATTAATGTGCTGTCAATGCTCAGGTCTTCCATCACTTTGCATGATACAGTAACTAATATACCTTTGCTGTGTTATGATAACGCAAGCTGTTGAAAACGGGTTTGGGTAATTTATGCTGGACTTCAGGTGCCATTGTGGCTTGGCTTATAGTATGTGTCTGGCTGTGCTGGCTGAGGGTGAACAGACACAAAAACATCCCTGACCCGCTTTAACGGCTGACAATATAAGCTGGCGGCTGCGGTGCCATTTCACACGGCTGTCTGCTGTTGCTGGACCTGAGTGTGCTCGTCACACCCTTCGAGGAACACTGCTACTCAAATGATTTAATTAAGAAGCACAAAGCCAAGCCATTTCTCTCACCCTGACATTAAAAAAATACTTGAGACCAATAACTGATGTACAGGTAATGTTTATCTTCCAAACCCCTTTTATACAATGACAGGAACGCTGGACAGCCCCCCCCCCCCCCTACACACACATGTATATCCACTCTGAAAGATAACTATTGATTATGAATTATCATTTGATTTGGCATCTTTGGACTATGCATCATCTAAACATGATGAAGCAGAAGAATGTAGGGTTATAACTGTATATCAGGCATGACCAGTGTTTAGTGCAACATCCGTCTGAATGTGATTTGAAAAAAGCATAGCTCCCTCCCAGAACCCTCCCCAACAATACTATATCATATCTCTCTATATATCATCAACTTCCTTAACGGGCCAACCATATACTTCAATCATCAGGGAGCCCGTAAGTGTGTACATGTTTCTGTAGGTTTTCTATTTTTTTTGTAAGATTTCAGTTGTCGGCAGCGTTGTCTTTGATAATCAGGAGTGTTGCGGACGCGTCGCCTCTACTCTACGGCATCGCCGAAGGTGTCCTGCTTCTTGCGCTCCATCTCGTTAAAGTCAAATTCTGAGCCCGTCATCCTCTTGTAGATGTCCTTGATGTCGTCGCAGGTGGTCTCAAAGTGAGTTGTAGCATCGTATGATTTGGAGATGAAAATCTAGAGGAGAAAACGAGGTCACAGAGGCTTATTTTAAATATTCTTTCAGGGAAGCGAGAGATAAATGAGCAGTCAAGGTCAAATACAGTCTTGATTGTTAAAGGAATACTTCGCTCCCAAAATGACCGTTTGTTCATCAATTAGTCATGCTGTGTTACCTGACACTCGTGAAGAGGACGGTTTTTCTCAATGCTTCCACGGAAAATGGCAAACATTTATTTACTGACTGATTGACTGGGGACCACGTTGAACAGCAGAACCATATCATGGCATCTATTTACAAACCCTCTCACAACTTGTGAAATATAATCCAACTCTCATTTATCCAGTCGTATGTTCAGTACGTCCCAAACATGCTTTTTTCACAAAAAAAAAAAAAACCCTAATATTGGAGTCTGGCTTTGAAGAGAGAATAGATACGTTTCACATTCAGTTCTGTTTTAAATACTTATGTTAGCAAAAACGCATGACTGCATGTGAAAGTGCTGAAAATACGACGACAATAAATGAGACTTGGGTTATACTGCACAGGTTTTGTCAGTTTGTAAACAGATGTTTTGACATAGTTTTGCTGTTTAGTAAATGTGGTCCCCAATCAATCAATCAATCAATCAATCAATCAATCAATCATCTGTTTTCTGTGGAGGCAAAACAAAGTTTCACAAATTCAAGGTAACATGGCATGACTTACTGATCTACAAATGGTCATTTTGTGGGTGTCATATTCCTTTAAATGATGCCAATAACGATAAACTACGGGACCTTTTACACCTACTCTTTTTGGTACAGGGATGAGACCTCTCCCAGACCAAACAGCCGACCCTCAGTTCAATAAAAGAGTTGGTTTTGGTCCTGATCAAACTGAACCATGATATGATTTGTTTCTGGTGTGAAAACAGTTTTTGTCCCTGTCATCATCTCCTCTGTGCCCTGCACTCCCCATACACGACATTAATTGGTTTGTAAATGGGCGTACGACTGACGTCACTGCGTCGTATTTCAGGTTGGTAGTGAACATCTTTGCCACTTTATTTTTATTACTGTGGCATCATTACCAACAGTGCCATCTTAAAGCTCAATACCTAGGGCTGGTTCATAAAAAGACCTAATAAAAAGACATAAAAGACCCTGCCACTTGAAAACTGTAGCAGGTAAGACTACTCTTGGAATGGCAGCACTTCTTTTTCCTTTTATTAAAAAAACGCTTTATTTCAACCTCTCTCCCTTGTCCTCAAAGTAGAAAATGTTGGCATATTTGTGAGTTTTTTCCAATTGACTTTTCATGAGGTCGTCGGACCATATTTCAATTAAAAATATCGTCTCCTCTCACCAGGTGCTACCGCCGCTCATTTTGTCATCTTTTGACTTTCCTCACTTATTTATGGTTCTCAAAGAACCTACTGAAACTTCTTTTAAATGATGATGATAATCATTAAGTCCAAACCATCTAATAAAATGTTTTTACACTACAAAGAACTGAACCATGCTTCAGTTTGATCCAGACCGAGATCACCTCTTTTCAACTTTTCAAAGTTGGACTGCTTGTTCTGGAACAAGTCCTGGAAAATCCGAACACAACGTCATGTGTGAAAAGCCCCAGAAAGGGAGACGGTGGCTGCGCTCAGAACAGACAGATGGTGATCAGAGCAGAGTTGTCAAGTGGTTGTAAACGTACTGTGTAGGTTTCAGTTTGTCGATGAACGAGGCAACATAACAAAATGAGATGCTGTACAACAGCTGGAAAAACTGACAAAACTCCAACACTTGTCAATTCTTTCCTGAGAGAATGACGAGGGAAAATAGGAGGAGAGAGTTTGTCTACAAACCTATCAATGTCAAGTATCAGGAGAAGCAGCTCACAAACCTCGAACTTTCATTTGTGAAAAGGCTGAAAATGCACAGGTTGCTATTGTAGAGAGAACAATTACTGTGTATCATGGTAACTGTTCTCTATCAAATAGCAACTGACTGTTGTTTCTACAGACAGAAGGAACCAGACCTCAGATGTGTTTCCTGTGCAGAACATTTTTGCTGACATAACTTTCCCTGATCACACACAACGGCAGCAACATAGCACAGTGGTTAAAAGATGGCACGTTCTTATATAACAGCTCCTTGGAAGGCAAATGAATTTGTTACAATGAGTGGCATTTCCGTCTGTATCAAACCAACTTTGGCTGAGGGTATATACATGAATTTAGATTGCATGTTTACCAAAATCCAGCTGAATGTAGTGGTCGAGCTAATATACAACAATAACACTGACACAGCTGATAAAACCTAAAAAATGAGAAGCCTGCTGACAACAGGAGGCCAAAGGGACAGGACATTACGTGTTTAAACAGGGTCACTGTGGCAATAGCATGCTCTGGCTCAAACCCTGAGCAAGTATACAGTATATGTTATCTGTGTGTTACTCTTACCTGGCTGTCAGTGCCCATGTCAGTGGGTTCATACAGGTCACTGATGCTGACAAACTTCTGCTCGATGGGCTGCAGTAGGTCCAGGGCTGGCTTGATCTCCTTCTCTGGGTCGTTTGTCTCCACCGTGGTGCTGACGATGGCGATATATTTACCTTGTGCTGCCACGTTGTGAGCGAAGGAGATCATACAAACGTAGATGTCTGGAAACCAAAAACTTAAGGTTAATGTCTGGTGGTTTTGCCTGTGAGTAAGTCAAAATATTATTATTTAATGTTGGGCAGATGCTATTAGCACCCAGGTGTCCATAGCCTACAATGCTATTTTCACCTGGGTAAATATTCCTAGGCACACAGCAACACTGAAATGTGACATTAACACTAACAGGTTAACAGGCCTTCAGCTGTTCTGCTAAAGTTAATGTACACAGTGTGCACTCAGCAGCTTTATACATATTAAAAATTGACTCACACAGGACTCAGACCCCTATCTAATGTGTAAAAGTGCTGTGTTTAACCCATTTACCCTCTCGCCATGGACTGTGTTGATGCTTCTACTCTGTCACTTGACTTTCTGGCAGTGCATTCATGAGTTTTTTAATTTACCACTTTAAACCACTTAAAGCCCTGACATGACCTCTCTGCCATAATCCTAACCACTTCCAACCTTGACACATCAGCATAATAAGTAGCCTACTAGCCAATCACAGCATGCAGTGGGATCCATAATAGCGTGTATTAGGGATGAGTGCAAACAGCTGCCAACTAGTTTCAATGTGACTATTCTCACCAGCGTGCAAATACACACAGAGACTCTAGACAACAGGACAAAATTTTGGTATTGGCAGTGTTCTAGTTTTCATTTGTACTCTAAGCAGTATTGACCAGTTACATCTGAGTGGGCTTTGGTTGCCTGCAGGCTAACAGTCTGTTGCAAGCACAAGAAGTGGAACGCATCAGCCAAAATGTTATCTCAGAACCCACTGGCTATTTTCTGATGATGATGATATAACTTTTTATTCAGGGTTCCCACACCTCCTTAAACAGCAGATTCAGTGACTTTTTAAAAATGTTTCAGATCCAGTTCTCTAGAATTCAAGGACCTCAACATGGCATAGTTTGAGACATGAATCAAGGTTAATTACTGATATAACTAAAATTTTTCTAATCAGAAGTAGCATGCTTTACAGAGCTTTCAGACAATGTAACAGAGAGAGAAAAAAGAGAGGCTTGATCCAAAACAAAAATCAAACCCTATAAAGTGTATGGCTAGCTACCTAGCTACTGAAGATGTAGCCTACTGAATGTATACACATGCTGCTTTTGCTTTTTATTGATGAAAACACTGAATAAAGTCCTTACCCTGTTCTATGGGAACCAGTGAAGGGAAGCAGGACAACTTTGCCGATATTAAGCCAGCTTTGTGTCATCACAATGTACAAATGAATGGTGTTTGGCTTTCCCCTGGAGCTCCCCACCAATCCGCCTGGTGGAGATCCAGGTGCTGGTGGCACGGGAAGCTCCAGGGGAAGCCATACACCATTCATTTGTACACACTGTGACAACACAGAGCCGGTTGAATATTGGCAAAGTTTTCCTTTATATTCACTGTCTTCTGCCTTAATACCCAGTGATGTGGTGAATCACTTTTACACTGTCATCTTAGTTAAGCTTTAGCTTGCTTCTATCCTTATTGACTTTGACGTCCTGGATTTCCTTCAAACACATATAGACCCCTCAGTCTGCTTCTCTCTGAAATCAGTTTTTCGTTTTTCCAAAAATGTGATAATATTTCTTCAGGGAGTGCAGTGACAAAGTGGGCTCCATATTCACTCCGTCACCTTGACAGACCATCACGTGGGGCCGAGAATTGTCAATAGTAATCAGTAATAATAGGGACATTTTTTTCAAGATGTATTTTATTTAAGATAACAAAGAAATTACTGTAAGGTTTAAGTCGTCTGCTCATTTCTGGTGTGCACTTACCATGTCTCCTGTTGACCTGCTTTTGGGGGATGATGATCTGGCAAGAGTTGACGTCGCCAGTATTGCCGATGGGGTGATTCAAGATGCAGATGACTCGGATCACCTGACCCACTTTGGTGACACGATCCATAACATAGCTGGGGTCGCAGATCAGCTGCTTGCACCTGGCCATCTGTGTTTAGCAAGAAGCCAAAGTTTAGAGGTCAAGGGATAGGTTTTATTCCTGGAGAAGAGTCATATGTTTAACATAGGAATCCAACAAATAAGAGAGCAAAAGGCTCACCTCTCCCTCAGACTTGACTCCAACCACCTTCCCGTTCTCCACCACGATCTCCTCGATGGGCTTGTTCAGCATATACGTCCCACCGTAGATAGCACTCAGCCTTGAATGGAAACATAATGTGAGATGTTACTTCCTACTGTCAAAAACTATAAGCTGAATGAATGGTAGTGAGCTACATAAAATCAGAACCACAAAAAAGTTGAGTTGTTGTGTAAAACATGAATTAAATCAGAATGCAAAGATCTGCAAATGCTTTTTGACAAATTCAGCTGAATACAGTACAAAGACAGGATATTTAATGATCAAACTGATAAACTTTATTTTCTGAATTTGATGCCTGCAACACATTCTAAAGAAGTTGGGACCGGGGCACTGTGCTACATCCCCTATTCTTTCAACAACACTCAGGCGAACTAAAGAAAAGTTAAATTCTTTGCAATTCTTACTTGATATGACTTAGGTGCTCAACAGTTTAGGGTCTCTGTTGCTGTATTTGCCCTGTACCACAAATTTTCAATAGGAGCCAGGTCTGGACTGCAGGCAGGCCAGTCTAGTTCCTGCACACTATTTTGCTACGAAGCCACGCTGTTGTAACACGTGCAGAATGTGTCCCATTGTCTTGTTGGAATATGCAGGGCCATCCCTGAAAGATGTTGTCTGTGTGGCAACCTATGTTGCTCCAAAACCTGTATGTACCTTTCAGGATTCATGGTGCCTTCAAAGTTAGCCATGATGGAGACAAACACACCTCCATACCATCACAGATGCTGGCTTTGACCTTTGAGCTAGTACCAATCTGGATGGTCCTTTTCCCCCAGAGGACAAGATGTCCATGATGGACTCATCAGACCACAGCACATTTTTCCACTTTGTGTCAGTAAATCTTAGATGAGCTCGGGTCCAGAGAAGTTGGCCGTGTTTCTGGATATTGTTCATATATGGCTTTCACTTTGCATGGTAGAGTCTTAACTTGCATTTCCAAAGTGTTCCTGAGCCCATGTATTAATATCTTTTATAAAATAATAAATAGATAATAGATTTAAGTGCAGTTTAGCCTGAGGGGTCAAAGGTCACGGGCATTCAGTGCTGGTTTTCAGCCTTGCCCCCTAACAGCAGAGATTTCTCTGGATTCTCTGAATCTTTTAATATTATCCATTGTAGATGGTGAAATTCCTAACATTGTTGCAACTGTGCGCTTAGAAACGTTATTTGCCCATGCAGCATTTCACAAAGTTTGTGAACAACTGAGCCTTTCAAGGATACCCTTTTCATACCGAATAATGATACTATCACCTGCTACCAATTAACCTGTTTACCTGTGGAATGTTCAAGGGGTTTTCTCAGCATTCCACAACTTTCCCAGTCTTTTTCTGCCCCTGTCCAAAGTTTTTTTTGAACATGTTGCAAGCATCAAATTAGGAATGAGTGCATATTTACAAGAAATAATAAAGTTCATCAGTGTAAACAGAAAAGATATTGTCTTTGTACTTTATTTGAATAAATAATGTTCAAAAAGGTTTTGCAAATCAATGCACTGTTTTGACCTAGGTTTTCCACAAGTGTCCCTATTTTTTTGGTATCAGGGTTGTATACAACATTGATAATTTCACACAAGACTGTTTCACACTGGGTCTGATAGTTGCTAAGGACCCCATATTTTGTGTGAACATTTTGTGCAGCGGTGTAGAGTAATACACTCAAGTAAAAAAAAACAAGAAATAACTCAATGTCAACAGTTAAAATGACACATTCTTCAATGTCTTTTCCCAAATTCATTTCAAAAGGCTCATTTTCTAGGTAAAGGCCTTCTTCACAGTGGACAGTGGCAGATTCTAGCTGGGAAAACACAGCTGTAGCACATTACAATAACAACAACTCTGCTCCACCCATATACTCTAGAAAGCCATTATCAGTGAGTCAGCACACACATGCACAAAACATTAAACACATTGTCGTCAGTATTTAGCAATGAAATTATAACTTTTTCTTTCTACATGTCTACAGGCTCCACAAACATAAGAACCATGTTGATGGGACATTTTAAGCCTCAGTAATATTAATTACACTGATAGAGCAAAAGTTATGGTAATCGGGTGGCTGTCATGTCAATAATTTTAAAAAGAAAACTGGCACCATAAAAAGTATGCTAAATTACCAATTACCAGTTTGTGTTTGCAATACACCCATGGCCGTACAGATAACTATCACTGGATTAATCTAAAAAACAAACTTAAAAACAAGATGTTTCTCAAGCAAGTTCTGGAGTTCAAGGGATTATCAAGGATTTCTAACCAGATTCATGTATGTATTCACAACAAACATAGGAGATAATGATATCCTCGGAAAGTGTGTATCCTGTCAGTGCATTCGGATTTGACCCAGGAGTCTCTGGTTTTGAGCAGGAACCATGTAGTTTTTCCTCATTCAGTACAAATGTGTTATTTTTGCCAGCGTATTTTACAGCTACAGAAAATAAATTGCCGTTATGTTACATTACATGGAAGGTTATCCACAAAAGATTACTGTAACAATTTCATTATACACAACACAATTTCCATAACTTTTCCAAAACTTAAATGATTTTACTATTCTTGAGTTTTCCAGGCCTGGAAAATTAAACTTAGAAATTCCCAGACTTTTCCAGGCTTTCCATGAGTGTGGGAACCCTGTATATTGACAGTAAAGGGGTTTCTTACGTCAAATCACAAATACCAAATCATACCAAATCACAGCATGGTTTTTTCTATGGTGTTCCTCAAAGTTTTGCTGGACACATTTTCCCCACAAATACAACATGCTAATGTTTTAGCACAAGCCTATGGCATTTTACATTGTATATATTAGCTTAGTGGCTAGCAAACGTTTCCTCTACTCATATGAAGCCAGGGACATCAGCAACAGCTGACACAGGTAACATTACAAAATTCTGCTCCATTACAACTCAAAAGATTCACTGACAAAATAACAGTCTTATACTGAACACGTTTTCCAAACAAATGTAACATGCTAACGTTATTTGCACCAGCCTATGGCATTTTATATTGTATAAATTAGCCTGGTGACAAACGTACTAAATTAGGTACTAAAATGTTTTGCTCGTTAACACCTTTATTTAACACTTCAGACGCTTTTGTAATTTTTAGCAACTGCTTCAAGCACTTAAAAGTCCTTATGAGAACACTATTTACTTGGCAAATTAACTACACGTATGCTGCAGTGCACGAATATAACACAGTGCTGCATGTAAATATTACATGTTGTGTATCAAGGGGAGAGTCCTCTACCTGGCAAACCCTTGTGGCAGTTCTCCCAGGCCGTACAGTGGGTAGAGGTATGGGCTTCTGCCATATCTGGCCAGAGACTCACTGTAAAGCTTGATTCTGTTTATCGTTTCAAGGCAAGGGTGGTCCAGGTATCTGAGTTTAGAGAGATGGAGACAATTTCAGACTTAACTATACAATCCATGCTGTTAGGGTATTACAAAAATTACATTTATCAAACAACTAGAAAGACTACTGACTCATCTGTGCGGTAGAGGGCGAGGGAGTGGCCGGTGAAGTCCATGACATCCGGGCCCAGGTTATACTTTTGGAAGATGGCCCTCATAGTCGTCTGTTGAGGGTCGACGCCCTCCGTGGTTTTGGGGTTGGTTTCATCAAAGTTGGCGACGTACTGAAGGAAGTTTTTGAAGCGCCGTTTCTCAAAAATTCCCATGAGACCTGAAGGAGACATGGAGTTTAGACTTTGAGTGGACCCACTTTAAAAGCAACACAGTGAGTGAAAAGAAAGCATTACGACTACAATGCTACATGCAACCAGCAGCTTAAAGTATTAAAGAGGACATGAGATGTGCATACTTTTGGCACTTGTAGTGGCTGAATATGTTAGAGAAACAACCTTGCCTTAGAAATTAGTCAAACCATAGATGTGACAATTTCTTTTTGTAATTTCTACCAGGTTATTTAGCTAGTGCCCTGCCCTTTAGGAGCAACGTCGGAGCCTATGTCATGGGGTTAGTTGGTTCTCTTTGCCAGTGAGGACACTGAAATATGGATGTAGAGTTGAACAAACTCTTGTTTGGAAATGGAGGAGGATGAAGTTGAAAGGTGTGGGAGTTGGGAACCAAGCAGTAGTAATCTTACAACATGAAAAAGTTGGGGAGGACCCTGTGCTTTGGGGAAAGGAGTGGCTTAGCGACACTATCAATAGCAGGTAAGGCAAGCTAGCTGAATATACAGTAAACAAAACAAATACACACTACATGGTGTTAGCCAGAGACCAGAATATGATGACATAGAGTGAAAAAATGTCTTCATGTGTTGTTTGTTAACATATAGTTGTTAGCCGATCGGCACATTTTTATACGTCCCACCATAGATAGCACTCAGCATACTACTATTACATACAAGCTCAACCCTTGCATTACCTAGTTGATGCTAGTGATAATGGTACCTAACGTTTGTTGCTCTCCGGCACACATAGCCAACTAGGCTACATGCTTCAGTTGAATGAGCCAGTGTGATGCACAACATGTCTCAAAGGTCTGACATGACAATATGATGCCACATAAACACTTTGTTTGTATAGTGACATTATGTTTACATCACGTCACATAGCGTGTTTTGATACAAACATGTGGGATAATGTTACTGCAGTGAAAAAACCTTGGTATTGACAATTTAATGTTGGATGTTCAGACATTCAGCCAAGTTTATCCTCAATAATGTTAAAGTGTGATCATCATAACACAGTAGAATACAACAGAATAGAACACAATGAACTTTATTTATCCCAAAGGGAAATTCAGCTGTCCAGCAGCTCACAAAAGACAAAAAACAAAATAAAATACAATAAAATAAGTGCAGAAATATAGATTAAGTTAATTAGAATAAAACTGTCCATTTCACAGTCCAGCCAGTTGTGGCTAATGTGATGTGTGTGACTGGATTCAAGAGTTGATAAACAGTCTTATTGCCGTGGGGACAAAGGATCTCCTGAACTTTACTCATCACATTTAAAAAATTAACATTAAAAAAAATAAAAAACACACTCAAAAATGACTTAAAAACAGGAGCTACTTAGGCTGCCACTCTAACTGATGCATCATTGAACAAAAAATAAATAAATAATTAATTATAATCTGGAATATAAAATATGCAATTATATAATACATTACAGGATTTACAAGTTGGATTTCCACACTCCTCCATTCCAGGTTCCAGGGCTTGAGAGGTATCGTGGTATTACGGTATACCAGGGTCTTTAGAAATCCAGATGGTATGATTTTTAATACCATCATAAATGCAGGAGCTCATTTTTCTATTAAACTCTCTGTGAGTTTAGTCTCCAGTCTCTACTGGTGGAGCAGGCAGCTGAGCTGACAGACACCACAACTTCAAGTGTTGGAGGACTGTCAACAGGCGGCTATTAACAGCAGAGAGAGACCACTGGGACAAACAGCATATTTTTACATCTAACGCAGCGAATTACGGCTTTATTCCAGATCTGATTCATTTCTATAAACAGAACCCAAACGGATTAAAGGACTGACGATTGACGATTAAATAATTGAGGAACGGACACATATTCGGATATAAATGCTTGTAGGGAGTTACCACCCTTTTGTCTCTTGTTCACCAGGCTGGTAAATCCGAATGAATTATGGTGCTCATGGTTTTAGTAAAATGAACTAAACGATTGAGTTACAGAAGATCTAACTCAGCTAACGATGTTTAGCATGTCCATATTGACCTAAGTTTAAACATTTAAGGCATTCAGTTTATTATTATGAAATGACTTACAAAGTCTCAAAAAAGACACTGCAGTTCAAGGCTGGATTACAAAGCTTCTGAAAGGGATATGATTGCATCAGAGCCCTCTTTGGAGGTGCATGACGGACCATTAGCTCAGGCACACCAAAGTGAGTCTGTAGTCTGCTATAGTACTGCAAGATGGCAGCACCCTTGTCACTAAAGATAAAACGGGCCTTTTCTTTTATATGCTTACATTTTTCATGTTTGTTATACAATTGTTAGAGTGGAATACTCCGATAACTTACCAGATTGCAGAGCCTCAGTCTCAGTGGAGGGGACTTTATGGATTTTGTTGCCCTTGTACACAAAGCTGCCCTCCACCACTTTGAAATCCAGGTACGTAGTCACCTTTGTGATCAGCAGCATGCGCACCAGCTGACCTGAGGGAAGAAGATAATTCAAACATCAGCGTTACTTTCACCAAAACACAAAATGAGGCTCATGCTTACTTCATGAAAACACTTATCAAATATCAACATCCTTAAAGGTCAGAGGTTTGAGTCACAAAGTTGTACACAATATACAGGTGAGTTATCAGTAATACCGTTGGCCATAAGGAATTTAGGGATGAGGTCCACGTTCCAGTCCCGGCCTTTTCCCATTGACTCAGGAGGTTTGCCTGGAAGGCCAAAGCGCTTGTAGAGCTGTAGGGATACACAGACAACAATTTTTCATTTCACTATTTCAGAAAGAAAAGTGACCATTTAAAGGCAAACAGTGATTTTACACTTCAAAGTCTGTTTACAGGTCTTGGGGAGTACTACTGAAACCACCAGCTGCAATGCTAAATTGGTGGGTTACTATCTCAAAGCTACCTCTTTTGCAGTTTATCAAACCCATTAAGAAAATTCTTAGAATTGTGACATTTTCTACAAATTATCACTTAAAACTGAGACTAGGTCCTCGTAAAGATAAAATTTATTCACAAAGCATCTTGGGCCCACAGGGGGCTCCTAGGGTGAAAAACTGTGAGGTGCAGGGAGGACTTCTAACAGGCTTCAGAGTTTCTGAAGCAGAGGAGAAAATGGTGGCAACACAGAGGCACGAGAAATATTCTCCAAACACTGGATGACAGTGACTTGATGAAATCTACAGATGGTGCAGGTATAATTGTGGTCGCTCTCATTAAAGATGCACTCACATCTCCCACCCAACGCAATAGCGATATAATGCCAGAAATAAAGTAATAACAAAAAAAAATAAAAAATTCTGTGCATTCCTTGCTCAGAGTTGCTTTACGAACTTTCCTAAAGCATTCCACAGTTAGGACTCCTAGTCATCACAGTGAGAGGGGATTACTTTAAAGCAGATGCACTCGTTGGTACAAGAGCTCTATGAAGAAGCCTCAGAAAATAAAACACTGCATCTTTTTAAGATGCTTTGTTTTGGCAAGTTTGCCCTTGTTGGATAGTGGATAGTGCAGAACAAAGGTTCCCAATTCTTGAGCAACACATTAGTACCATGCTAGAAATCCACATGATTTGGGAAACATGATTTGAATTATGTAAATAATACATAAATGGTTTAAACATGTCTACTGATATGACTTTATAAGCTATAATGTTATTTATCATAATTTCTCATTACCCACACCGCTAGCAATACTATAGGTTACTGATTTTTAAGTAAAGACAGTTATCAGTTTGAGTGGTAATCAGTCTGTCTTCACCAGCTTTCAGCACTCAGCAGTACACAAACTGGGTGAGGATATTACCTGAGTTTTGCTGAGGAGTTGGCTTATTTCTATTTTGACTTAATATGCAACTACAGGAAACACAGGCCAAATTATGTTTTTGGCTGCTGTTTGTTTTTTAAACTTGCCCCTTTCCCTCTTTCATGCTCTTTATTTTCTTTCTCTGTCTAGCATTTTCTAATTCTCACGACTTATTTGTTACCTAGAGATACATAGAGCAACAACAGCATGAACCAAAACTTAAGCTTACATGATTTGTACAGTAGACATCACTGTCAGATTGTTGGCTTAAGAAAGATATCAAACACCTTTTTACCGGTTTCAGACTCTCTGTTTCTCCGGCTGATTTGCCTGTTCCCATTTATCAGATTTATAATACAAAGTGACTATTTATATGTTTGTATATCACAAACACACAGTCAGCAGTACTTGCTTCCTTATGTCCATATGTTTTACCTTTCAAATCAATTTGACATCTCAAAGACACAGTCGAGCCAGCAAGGTCAAAACTTACATCCTCAAGGGGCGTGATGGAGGCACTCTCAGCTCCGTAGTAGGAGTTGCGGTCCATGTGCAGGACCTTCTTCCCCTTCACTGACATGATGCCTGATAAAATGCATTCCTGTCATGGGAAAACAAAACAGTAGAGGAATTAGATCAAGACCAAGAGGATGCTGCGAAAAAACACTGATATGGCACATCCTATTGAAATGGTATCATTACAGCACATTGGTTGTAAACATTGAAGGTTGATGCCGTTTGTTTAATAGTTGAAAATAATCCTACAATTAGGGGCACCTCTAATTAATGGTTAAGGCATAACAGATAATGGCAATGTCCCTGGTTATTCCAGTCTCTACACACTGTCTACTGTCTAATAAAGGCAAAAATGGATTCACACTCAAAGGGATAACTACAGCCCTACTGTCTACATTCTTTCAATCACTTTGTGATATGGATTGACAGATGGGCTATGAATGTTTTATACAAGTTAACTCAACTCAACTCAACTTTATTTATATAGCACTTTAAAAAACAACCACAGCTGAAACAAAGTGCTGTACATAAATAGGCAAAACAACACAGACATAAAACAATTAAATGTATAACTTTATATCCTGCTTGAGTTTCCTCCATCTTAAGTAGCTTTAAGGTAAAACCTCAGTTCTCCAAAGGCTCATTCGGATTTCCACTCTGAGTTAGGGCTGTCAACTGAGCTCAGAAATTAAATTCAAATACTGGGCTTTAAAAAACGGCCGAATATCAATTATATTCAAATATTATTTTTTAATAATTTTTATTTATTTATTTATTTTTTCATAGAAAATAACTGCATGTATTGTTACAATAGGTCACCGTTAAAAGCATACAGGCCACACATCAACTCAAAACATGTCTGGCAGACTACAGCTTGTTCGCCAAAAAGATGAGACAGTTCACTTGATCAGCATCGAGTGCCGAGCGCTTATTGTTAACAATGCTGCCTGCCGAGGAAAACACATGCTCTGATCTAACAGAAGTACCGGGAACTGTAAGGTATTTTTTTTGTAACCTGCGCGATGTAGGGATACCTTACACTGCCTGTCACTTTCCACCATAGGAGTGGATCTGCGTCGGCTAGCAGCAGTGGCTCTCTTTCATATGTGTTAATCTCTGTTTGTGCAAACTGCTTTGGCGTTGCTCACAACTTTCCCTCCTACTGACCACAATTTTAAAAATTGCCACACATCACTTTTCAGAGTACCCGGTTTAGTAATAACTCTGTCCGGCATGGAGTCGTTGGCTTCCGTGGAGTTCCTGGGTTCTTTTTCGGGCTCGCTTGGTTGTTGATGCTATAAAACTGAAATGGCTGACTAAAAACGTAAGTGACTTTTAAATGTTTTATCATCTAAGAACCAGAAAGCCACAGTGTGCCAACCAACCCCGCTCTCCCCTAAAAGTTAAAGCCTGAAGGGACAATATATTAAACAATCTGCAAGTTTAACAAAACCAAGATTATAACCAGACATTGGTGTACCAAAGAATTCTGTTGTGACCCAGTACCAGCATAATGTCTGACATGCTTCTGTGGAGCTAGGAGGATGATTACAGCTCTCACATGGCTATAAGTCTCAGAGCTTTGGTTATGATGACGGGAAATGTGCATGTTTCCTGGAGCCTGGAATGCACACAGACCAAAGGCCATAATGCGATTACTTTTGCATCATGTGACTGTGTGGACTTTAAAACGAGTTTTACAACCGAATGACAGCTTACAATATGGCGGTGCATTGTATGACTTGTTTCTCTGAACAAACTAGAATTACTACCACCTCACCTTGCATGCCTCTACTGCTGAGTCAAGTTGAAGCTTAAATCCATGTCTGCCCAGACTCATATTGAAGTGAGGACTTAAAAGTATGAAGTGTATTTGTTGATGACATGGAAGTTATCACTATACTAACTTGTATGAATCCAGTGAATACTCTCAAGAGAAGAGACTATTTTTAGAGAGGAGTACAGAGGACTGATAGAGAGCTTCATCACATGGTGCAACAACAGTCACCTGAAGCTCAATATAAAAAACCCCAATGACCTTGTGATGGACCACCACAGAAACAGGAGAGGATACAAAGCTGCAGCCATGACAGCAGACAATGCTTCAAGTATGGAAACATGGATGCTTCACACGCATCTCCCCCCTCGCAGAACACAAGATCTATCTGATAAAGATAGATCAATATCACAATCTGCACAGTTTCAAGGTGGACACCCAAGATTAATGTCACCAATTCAGTATCTGACCAAATGTCTCCCCATCTGTTCCTGTGTTACAGCATTGAGTAACTGTCAGAAGAGTTTTTGCAGAACATTATGATAATGATGTCATTGTTATTTTCATTCTATTAGACATTTGTGTGAAATTTTGCTATAATTAGCATTTGAGTCCTCGAGTTATGGCCAAAAATGTGTTTTGTGAGGTCACAGTGACCTTTGTTTTTGACCAAGTCCTAATCAGTTCATCACTGAGTCCAAGTGGATGTTTGTGCCAAAATTTAAGGAAATTCCCTTCTTGAGATATTATGTTCACGTGAATGGGACAGACAGACGGATGGACAACCTGAAAACATAGCGCCTCTGGCAAAGCTGTCACCAGGGCAGAGGCATAAAAACAACAATGCATAACTTGCACTAGGTGATGATGTCACCTTCAATCCCTTAGTGTAGACAATGTGCCTTGTAATGACACAGAAGTGTCAGGGTTCGTACAGTTTCTTTCTTTAGTATGACTCAAATATCACATCAAACAAAGGCTAACTCTACCACTATTAACAAAACCTGTTAGCTGTCCTATTTAAGACAATACAATCATGACAGGTAAGTGCAGCCCACTTCAAGTATAACTTTCTCATTTTAAATTAAACCTTAGTTCATCAAATCAATCAATATCAATCAAAGCTGCCATTTCCACATTCTGAATTACATTATTGTGGATGAAGAGAAATCAATTAACGACAGAGTAAGAGAAACAAGAAACTTCAAGGTTAAAAGCTCAAGACAAAAGCTAAAAGCTGTGACACCTCTGACCAGAAACTCTGCTGACCACAAAAACCTCATGTTGTTCAGTTTGTCCTTTTGGTACATTTGCAGACAAAGTACAACCCTCTCTTTGACATAAACCATAACCTGATTCTTAATTGCACAATTGTAGTCTCCACATTTAATGCACACAGAGGAGTGCAGAAAGTTACATCGATTAAAAAGGTTTGCTGGGACTTAGATGACAAATGCTGTAACTAAACTAGTGCTGGGCGGTATACCGGTTCATACCGGATACCAGTGTTTTTTTTGTTTATGATATGAATTTTTCATATACCGCAATACCGGTGAGTATGTAGCGTACACAACGTTGGGAAAGCTGAGTGACGGAACGTAGGGACATTGTTTGGGAGGGGACTGTTTTGCAGTTGCACTAAGCAAGATGATGTGACGGCACAGCGGTGAGCTGTTGAGTTAAGAAAATGGATAAAAACAGTGACAGTTCCGAAACTGAAGTTACAGAACGAGTAGAAAATGACACAGAAGAAGTTGTACCGAAAAGAGGAGCCGTGTCTGTTGTTTGGAAGTTCTTCTTTAAAAAAGCTGACGTCGATCAAACAACAATTATCTTCAAATGTCGGGCTAAAGTTGTAGCCACAGGAGGCAACACGAGCAATATACTTCATCACCTCAGGCACAAACATGTCTTGGCATATCAAGAATGCATGAAACTAAGATCTGCGTCCTCCATGTCTGCAGGTAACGTGGCACTGCAAGAGAAAAGACGAGTCAGATGTCACTCAGAGACGCGTTTGTATTGATTCCTTCACTTCATTAGAATCATGAGCGCCACCTCTTTGTAAACAGCATCATGTTGTAGGGCCATGCAAACCTGTATCAATACAGGTGTGGACATTAATGTGTTTCTACTAGGGCTGGGACTTTAACGCGTTAATTTCGATAAATTAATCACAGGAAAAATAACGCCTTAAAAAAAAAAAATAACGCATTTAATCGCACCTTTCTCAGTTCCCTAAAGAGCGCGGCTCAGGCCGCATTTTCCTGACCGAACCCGACCTGAGTCCGAGACATTTATAACCGAGCCTGGCCCGAACCCGACAGACTTTTTGTTTTTCAAATCTAAACCCGACCCGAGCCCGATGCAGTTTGTTACCTGACATAGTTATTGTTACCATGGTTACAGCTTGCCTGTTTACCATGATCACACATGGACAGTGTGTAAATGACCATCAAAAGGCTGCTGTTACTCACAGTCAAACACGCCGCACACACAGCAGCGTAGCACAGCACACTCAGTCGGAGCGGAGCCTGTGTTGCGTTCAGGCGTTGTCAGGTAAATAACAAATTCCAGCACTTGAATAGGCCATAGCACAACACAGCAGCATGTCAAATTTCTTAATTGTTATCCCGTGGGGTATCCACTCTCTGGCCCACAATAGACCAGATGACAGGGTTCAGAGCCAAAATAAGTAAGTCTACATCTGACAAATTAAGAAACTTTCTGGCAAAATGAAAAATAAACATATTAGTTTAAGTAAGTTCACCTATAAGTCTTTTCATTGATTCAGTCATCAACCAAAATTTATCTGAATTGAAAAACTTTGCTTATTGTGTCAATTGTTGCTTTATGATAAAAATGTGATTAATCGCAATTAATTAATTACAAAGCCCCTAATTAATTAGATTAACCGCATCCCACAACTAGTTTCTACAATATTCACTCCTCATGACAGTAAAATAGGCCATTCTTAGCCAATTTACTGCAGTAATTCCTCTCTAAATCATTAAAAAATGTGGTTAACACCCAGTCGTGCATGGAAAAAAAAAAAATACCGTCATATACCGTGACACCGACATAAGTTGGAAAAATACCATGATATAAATTTTTGGTCATACCGTCCAGCACTAAACTAAACCCCATTTACACTGATTTTAGACTGTCAGTGATGAAAGCTGAAATTTGTGAGAGAAGCACAGTGACCAAAGACAGGCAGCATCCAAATTAAACTCACTTTGCAAAAGTCCCAGCTAGCGTTGCCCTCTTTTCCCTTCCAAAGACTGGCTTCACAATGCCCTTTCCTTCTCTTTGGAGGTTTTTTTTGATATATGCAACTGCCAACTCTGTTGCCAAAGCTTGTTTACCGATTTGCTGCATTTTTTCATATCATGAGACTGATTGGCAGTGATGGCATGTTGCCATGTCTCTGTATTCATCTGATCTTCCCCATTTACAACATATCATTTTATGTGTCATGTGCTTGTGGCTCCTGCTTCTTCTAAGTACTTCTTCATCTGTATAAAAACACAACATTAATGATGCTTTTTCTCTTCTGTAAAAGCAGCTCCAAAGAAATGTACTACACACAGCCTCCGTCCAGTTTTAATCCAGGACACAGGCAGAGCAGCAGCCCCACAATTAACTCCAGCAGCTCTAAATAAAGTGCATTCAAGACTTTATGGGACCAGACACACACAGTGGAACATGCAATGAACTTGTATCGTCTGAAAACACTGCAACTTTTAGGATTAGTGGAAATAAGGTCAATCTGAATTTCACAATATGTCTAAACGGCCCCTTCATAACCTCAGTGACAAACCTACTTCACAACATCACCCAAAATCCAAGCTAGCTTCTGCACAGGGCTGGGCGATATGGCCTATAAATACTACTGGGATATTTTTAGGATATATTGCAATACATGATATACATCTCAATTTTTTAAAATCTCCTCTAAACTACTCAAGTAATAAACTACTAAATAAACTCCTGTTCGAATCATTTTTAACAAAATAAATACTGTTATATAATAAAGTTAAATAAAGTGCTGTCAAAGACATGCAGGTAAGGTTAACTGATGACTCTAAACTGCCCATAGATGTGAATGTAAGCGTGAATGGCTGTGTATCTACAAGTGTCAGTCCTGTAATAGTTTGGTGATCTGTCCAGGATGTGTCCCGCTCCTCGCCCAAAGTCAGCTGGGACAGGCTCCAACCCCCCGCAACTCTGTACCAGGAACCAGGATAAGCGGCTACAGAAGTCATAGTTAAGTTAAGTCAAATAATGATATAATAAATTAAATAAAGTACTATTAGAATAAGTTATCGTTATAATGAAATAAATCAAAGCGGAATCACTGAACCACTACAACCATCCAGCTTGTCTCCACCAAAAGTGTTAATGTTTTGCTTTAAACTTGAAGCTTCTGATCAACAGTTAGCCATTAGCATTAGCACGAAGTCAAACTGTTACAATGGTGCCTTTAAATGTGAGGATTAATTCACTGTGAGCTGGAAACAAACTAACAGCTCTCCAGCTCATTTAATAACAATATTTGCACATCGCACTGGGGCTCCATGGTCGCAAAGACTAAAGTCACTGTCTGGAGCCCTACAGATACAAACGTACGCCTCGCTTGCTCACACGCTATCGCTCAGGAGAGAGTGGTCAGACTGGGTGGAGGAGTGCACGTGATGTATCATGTTTGTGAGCCCTTTTTTGTGTGTGTCTGTGAGACTCAGACAGAGAAAGAGCTATAGGAGAGAGCGAAAAAAAACAAAACGCCCCTGTGAGGCTTGTGCCAGTGTCTTAAACATAACCGGTGTCTTGACATAACAATTTATACTCACTGTTCGTGATATGGTCATTTTACAGATCAAAAATGGAACAAGCTGTGATAGTATAAGCGATATATGGCCCACCCCTACTTCTGCATAGGTGCTCTCCCAAAATAACACATGCCCCAGTGAAATCTGATCACTTCTATCTGTAAATGTCTGGGTTTCATCTAATGTATGATCTTGCAATGCCATTGACTTGAAGGACATACATCCAGGCGACACATGAATCTCACATCAGTTCTGATGTGTCACTGTCACTCCTTTCTGGTGACATGTGACTGAAGCCGACCTATTGCTGCTTATATAAATACAGGCTTTGACACAGAGCCGGAGGCAGCCTAGTCATCACTACCTCAGCCAGACAGCAGTGGCCATGCTGACAGAGAGGAAAACAAACTGATCCAGTGGACAGTCAGGCAGAAAATTAAGCCACTATAAAACATCGGGACCAAAGGCAAAGTCCCAGTTCAATATTTAACACATAAAGCCCATTAAAATCAGGGGCTAAGAGGCAGCAAAGTCCAACACAGAAGACAAGAGCTGTCTCTGCAGTTTAAGAAGACACAATCACAGCAGGACAATCCTAGCTTTGACTTTACAGCACTGAAAATTCCCCCCACACTTTCAAGTGCTTTAAGTCACAAGAATCTGTTGGACTTTGATTTTTCATTTCTTAATTACACAGCAGATTAAAGTTGTACATGCAAAACATGTGATAAGCTTCTAAAGGAGATGGGAATGCGTTGGCTTCAGAGGATTTCTGATTTTTAGGACAATCATCTCTAGCAGTATTTGATCAATATGAAGTCAGGAATGCAAATCTTAATGGTTTTTACATTCTCAGTGATTCTTTTATCATCACCTGCCAATGCCTTGAACTTCTACATGAGATGGCCTCCCCCTCACTACTGTGAGTGAATGCATGCATTGTTTCCATTTCCTTTCCTTTAATACCATTTCCTCCTTGATGGCCACAAAGATAGCAGCAACTACGTCTTACTTGAGAACACACAAGTAATCTAGTACTGTGAAAAGCAATAGCAATTTTACTTTACATACTTTGGTATATTTAACTTAAGGGCTGTAACTAATAAATATTTTCATGATGGAGTAATCATAGTTTCAAAGTTCTAAATGGAGGACTTTATTCCACTGTACTATTACTAGTTTTTCCCTTCAGTAGTTAAGTAAAAGATTTATCCATGACTATTTCCCCACTACCCTGGTTTTCCACCACTTATTACTGAGATACTGACTGATGTAAAACCATCATTGTAGTCTCAACCCACAGCCTCCTTCACAACTCAAATGGTGCCTTACAGGCTTCTCTGGTCTTGAGGCAACAAGCTGCTTACTTCGGATCACCAAGAGCATCATGATGTGAACCAGATCGCAGCAAGGTACCGTTTGATACCTTGTGCCAAGCCACTCCCCTCATCTGTCATTAGTATTAGACAGATGGGAAATCCCATCCCCCACGTGCTTAACCCAATGACATAAAAAAAGTGCCACTGGTGGCAGAAAATATTTCATTTACGACTACAAAACCAGTACATATTTACAATAGGAGTTAACTTAGGTTAAAAGATAGGGAGCAAAGTCAGTGGGCATTCTCTAGTGGCATGATCTAATGTCAGTAAAATAACATATAGTAGGTTGGAGAAGCACTGTTTACTACTTGATTACAGTTATGTTAAAGTATATATTATTAAAGTTCTATGTAATCTATTGAGTTTGTAGTCGTGGCAGTGCTATAGTTAGTTTGTAACACAAAAGGGAATCTGTCAGATATGCAGAAGTGGAGTCACTGATTTGCAATAAGGGAAGTAAAACCATGTGAAACTACACTGGGCAGTAGTCTGCAATGCTTTTTAGGGCTTGTTGGCTGGCAGTTGGTCTCGCTCTGGTTTACAGAGCTTAAATAGTACTTACAGTGTACTTTCGGTTCCTCCGTCTTGGTGGAACCACACCCAAATGTGAGCTAATTCAACACCCCTGCCCACCAAAATTTAACCAATCCCCTTTCTGCTGGCTGCTTCGGCCCTGCTGTCTCTGGCTGCTCTAAGCCTGAGGCAAAACACTTTGTAACTCAGCTTGTTGTCATGAAAAATATGAATGTACAGAAACTTAACAAGGCTATGTTGAGCTGCAGATGTTTTCAGGATTAAAAAGTGTGCTAGTACAAAAACTGCCATGACTTAAGAGCTAAGAGCCTCTAAAGTTGACAGGAAGTAGATCACGGTATTTCCATTTCATGCTTTAACCGTGTAAAAGTGACAGCGAGTCAGGAGGCCTGCCAGGAAGTATCTTTCTGTCTTAAAGACAAAGGCATAGTTAATGCTGACAAAGTTAATTTCCGGGTAAACAAACACTACACATATAGGAATGGCTTGTGTACTGCCACCTCACATAAGACTGAATCAGTTTTTCCGGCTTTTAGCATGCGAGTTAAAACCACGCAGTAATTTCAACTTCAAGTTAAGGGTTAACAACATTTTGTTTCTGACCGAAAGTCCAAAGTAATCAAGTGATTTAGAATACGCAGCCTGTCAGTTCTTTCGCCAAATGTCTCATCGTTTAACTTATTTAAAGTGCTGAGGCTTCGTTAACTTTGCGACAGTTGTTAAGATAGTACACGACGAGTAATTTCCCCAGCCTGTTGAGTCCTCCGCACGGACAGGAGCTGAGCGGAAACTTAGGATAGCTTGAGTTCGTGAGCTACTTAGCATTTTTTACCACTTTCACAAGATAAGTTTCTTCTTTTGATAAAATTACATTAAGATTACGATTAAGTCAACAACCAAGTTAATGGACAACGTGCATCCAAAGATTAATCAGTGAAGTTGACACGTCGTTATTCTGTTGTTAGAAAGATAATTAGTTAGCTTTTAAGTCGGCTAACGTTAGCAGACTAACGTTAATCATCCTTGTATAATCTTCATCTTGACTGGCACCCAACTTAAAAATAACCGCTTAGGTAAATGTGCTCACTAGAGTAAGTCACATTTCATAGTCAACAGAATACTTACTAACTTAACCATCGCAGAGTGAGCGTTTAAATTTTGTATGAGTTTACATTTAGGTACTGTTAATCTTTCCAGTCACTCATAGCATTTGCAGTTGGTGTTAACAGTTAGCTTTAGCCACTTTGCTCACAGTTTCCATTCACTAACAGGTAGTCGCGCACTCTCCGTTAGCGGCTAAGCTAGCTACTTAGCGCTAACGTTAGCTTCGCTGATTAGGCCTAGTTAGCTCAAAGCCAAACTGTCAAGCGCTAACTGCGGTGGTAACAGGTTGCAAATCAGTTCCATGCTACGAACAGCATCGTTGGATTCTTTCTCACCGTGAGTCCGGTGCCCAGGACGATGACGTCGTATTCTTCATTCATTTTTCAAAGTCTTTATTCCTCTGCTCCTGAATATCGGGAAAGAAGAAAATGGAGATCTGCAGGGCTGGAAATGAGAAGGGGTTGCGGTCCAGAGTCAGGCGCTTCGAGGGGCGGGGTTTCACAGCTGTCAATCACTTGTGAGAAGCGGTACAAAAGTGTCCGTTTGAAAACTTCAATACCTAACGGAAAACACACTGTCTTTACTGTTTTAGTGACCTACTCTTAAGATCTGGCCATTAGCTTCTTAGGGACTGTTCTTTACTTGTCAGAGGAGAGGGATAGCTGAGATGTGACTTTGTTTTCTTCAAATATTTTTCCTTGAGCCTCCTTGAGTGAGTGGCAGAAAATGCATGGCCCTCCCACCACCACAAATTAGTTATTAGATTATAAAAACTTACCTTTTGATGTTTGAAAGTTAAAAGTTGAAGACAAAATCCTAGAGTTGAAAAAGCCTCAATTTTTCACTCTTGTCTTGCATACCGGTTAGTCAATCCGTTTATTTTTGGCCAAATTATAAAATAGACATGTAGAATAATGTGATTGTGACAAACTATCCCTAATTCAAGATCAGATCTGGTTATGTTTTTCTGGCAGAAGCCTTTGTCACACATAATGTGTTCAAGGACCATCGGATATTTTTTTAAAAAGCCAACGATAACATCTGTGTTTCTGGCTATGATAAATGGTGTAACATTTAAAGAAAACATGCCTTTTCTAGTCCCAGGGGGTTTGGAAGGCATGGAATCTGCTGTTAAATAAATACAAATTCAGCCATTTAAAGTTGCATATCCCTCCCCTATGCCAAATTAAAAACAGAAGTCCCTCTGCGGTGCTCAAAAAATTATTTGACATGGCTTTAAAGAGAGATATGAATTCACTGTCTGACATTTAACAGTGAAATTACTTTCAATATAGTGTACACTTAAACTGATACATTTTGTTGCTAACCCCTCCACAGCATTACATTGCTTAGCTGCACGTCAAGTCCAGCCTGCTTCTCCAAACTGGGGGCGTGACAAATGACATCTACTGTACTTTCTATGACTAAGATCCCCATACAGTCCCACTTCAAAAATATGAACTACTCCTTTATCTCCCACTCTGCATGTTGAACACATGGTCACTCTCAGTCAAGTTTTACCTATTTTAAAATGCCTATCTGAGCAAGAACTCATCTCGTATGAAAAATTCCACCGACAAAGCAACCGTTATGATGTGTAATGCAACGTAGTCTCGCTATTATTTGTGGTGCCAGAGTGGACTTGATTCATGGCTGACACACCTGTTTAGTAAACCCAGTGACGGTTATGAAGTTGGCCTCTGTATTACTCATCCAAGTCAGTCTTTATAGGACTGGATATACAGCCAGCCAACAAGGCATTTTAAGAAGGTGGACATCTAACATCATTGAGGAGCTTAAAACTACATTCAATACAGTTATTTCATACATATTTACATGCAGAAACTATTTAAAGCTGAGGTTTTGTTTGTATTTGACAGCTCTGCTACTGCTAGCAGGCCAGAGGGTCAAGATCATATCAAAATACAATCAGATAAAATCATACACAGGCAGGTGAGATTATTTTCAGCATGTCTAGTCATGTCTAAACCCCACTGCTGTTCTCCAAATAACACACTTATTTCGATGCAGCATAGTTGCTGGCTCTTTAGCACAAACATCATGGAGTTTTAAACATATTTTTGGAGACTCAGGTCTGATGTAAATATAACAGACTTTCAAAGCAATTGGAGTCATGTGATGTAAGTCCCCACATTCTGTTACTCAAGAATACACTACACAACACAGTGAAGTAATGATTTATTGCAATCTTCAGACCCTAGAGTGAGTGACTTCAATCACATTAAATGTTTCAGGTTTCATCCTTTACTTAAATTAATGTTACAGACAAATCTGTCTTCTGCATCACTATGGTATTGTTTATGTTCGGTTCGGTAAGTCACATCCCAATGCTCGCACTACGTCTGGTTTCTTTGCATGCTGCCGTGCTGTTATGCCAGATGTGTCCTCTGAGTCTTTGAGTCCGAGCTGCAAGAGTGTCCTCGCTGCATCTGCTTGCTGACCGATGCAGGCCATATGAAGAGCTGGGAAGAGGACAGGGTGGTAAGGGACCATGGTATTTTTGTATATTTTAGACAAACATAGCTTACAATTCCAGATTGATTTCAATTTAAGGCAGCCATTGGTTTCATTTTAACAGTAATTTTTTTTAAAAGGATTCCTATTTGCTGTCATTACACTTTACCTGGTCCACGCATAAATACCATTTAGTCCATCAATTGGCTTTTTATTTATTTGGTCGGAGTTGTATTATTTTCATTTGGTAATGCAGCTGAATGCACACATTAATCTGAAAACTTTTTATTGCTAGTGCCTTCTTGTGCTGCTGGAACATTTCTACATCCAAATCTTGCCAAAACTTTGTCATAACCTCCTCATTTATTCATTATATCTTAGATTTTGGGACAATACAATTAACTTTGAAAAGGGCAATTGAAGGCCCTGAAAAATTAGCTACTTTCTATGAGCTATTTGGGTCCTACATGAACATGTAATTTTAAACCAAAGTTACAAAACTTTTGGTTCTTTCACATGAGAAGATTCAGTCTGTTCTGCTTTGTGTGTGCTTTTTTCACTAATTTTAAGTGGGCATGGCTCAGCTGGAGAAAAGTGATGTCACATGTATCTGAGCACCAATCAGGATGTAGCAACATATGAGTCAACATGTAAACAAGGTAGTGGGGTTGTTTGCTTATGTTGTCAGCACTGTCAGTCAAATCTGATCAAACCACATCCACACAGTCCTGATGAAGAAGATTAACTGAGTCTGAACTGTAACTGTTAAATAATATATAAGCATACTTTTTCTAAACTTTTTATAACTTTTATCATTGCCTGTTTAGTTGTAAATATTAATATTATTTTGAGATACTTGCGATTTCAAAGCAAAAATTTCAGAGGCCTTAGAATTTTTAAAAACAAAACTATTTCCCATACTCACAACTGAAGCTGAAGTGCAAAACACAACATAGTGTGAAACACTGCTTACCAGTTCTTCCCTTTTTGTCTCGAGCATGAAGATCTGCCCCCAACTCTAGAAGTGTTTTTATAGCAGATGTGTGGCCCTCCTGAAAAACACAGATTAAAATGAGGAAGAGGTGTTCATTTTAATTTTATTTACTTCCTACATGCCTGTAAAACAGCATCAAACCATAAACCTTCTCTAGACAGTCAGAAACTGAGGGGATCAACAAATGTGAAGTCAGACGGCTGCACGCTCTCCTGCAGTTCATCAACTAACAAGCGATGCTAGCTGCTAACCAAGGAAACTATAAAAGAGGCAAAGGACATGACCTCAGTGACAGTGTTGGAATTTTGCATTGGAGCCAGAGTTTGGTGCCACTTCTATTGGAGCCAATAGGGCAGGTGTGGCAAATCACACGATAACCCATCATATCTTTGTTGTTTCAACTTTATTTTTTAAATAAGGTATTTTTATTTATAATTCAATAAGATGCACAAAGGATCAACAAACAAACATAGAACCAGCAAGGACAGAAATCAGCCTCACCCATCCACCAACCCAAAAACAGAGGAAGCCAGAACAGCTAAAGAAAATAACAGAAAAAAATGAAAAATAAATACATTTAAAATAATTTTTAAAATATATATACATAAATATAAAAAGAAAATAATATATATTAAAACATAATAGTAACCATCGCATAATAATAATAACAGATGACAAATATACTGTGTGACATAAGTAGGGGAGTATTAAGTGTTTCATTACAATTTTTCAGCTTCTATATTTGCTACAAAAGATAAAAATGGCTGCCAGGTGGCAAAGAAGCGTGCAGTTGATCCTGTCATAAAACATCAGATTTTCTCCAGTTGTAAATAATACATAACATCCTTAATCCAATGTCCATATGTTGGAAGTGAAGAGTTCTTCCATTTACACAGGATGAGTCGTCTGGCCAGAAGTGAGCAAAAAGAAGCAATGTCTGTTTGGGCTCTACTTAAGTTAACATTGTTGTTTCAACTTGGACTGACAAATCTTTCCACCATATTAAAAAAGCACACACTACACGATTGCTGACTTTTGTCTAAATATGGGCATTTGTTTTGCCTGTTATTGGTCTCCAAACAGATAACAGATGTGTTTCAAGCCTGTTTGAGCCAAGATAGCTAACGTTAGATCATGATACATGAACACACAGAGCAGGTCCGACCTGTTAAAACTGACCAGACTGCAGTTATAACCAGATCAGTTAATGGCTCTGATAATTATTCTGGCTGGATAACCTGTCACTTAGGTAAATATCCACCAAACTAGGACTTGACTGTAGGCTACAATGCCTTGCAGTTTGCCTCAGTGATTGCCATTCACACTTATGTTAGCCTATATAATTAGCTAGCACACACATAAGTCGTGACAATGATAAAGCTTGAGAGGCTTTGCCCTTACTCACCAACACCACAGCTTCTTATCTGTTTCTGTTATATCTCCAAAAGAATTATTGCTTACTAACCTTTATGGTCCAGTTTAACGTGGAGCGTCTAAACAGAGTTGTTGCTGGCTAACGTTAGCCAAATAAAGTGGAAATGCTAACTTAGTTCATTGATAAACAAAGTAACAAGTACCGGTAAGCCATGAAGGTCCACTTTTATGATAATTTGCCGGTTAATGCCACCTTCTGACAATTACACGAAACATTATCTAATGATAGCCCTCTTGAATATTATTAAATATCATTCACAGTTTAAAGTTTGGTTATTGATAATCATATACATGTACCTGCTAACAGCTGGTAGCATTAGCTATTTTTGTATCCAACAGGGGCTTGACATGCAGCAGCTGGACAGATCTGTGATCTGTTTGTAGGCCAATAGCAAGCTCACATATAGATAAAAACGTAAGTCCAAATCACACAATGTGTGTTTTTTAATATGGTGGAAGGATTCTTCAGTCAAAGTTGAAAGAACAAATATATGATGGGTTAACTGTGATTTGCCGTGCCCGCCCAATCGTCTCCAACTGAAGTGGCACCAAAGTCTGTCTCTAATGCAAAATTCGAATGCTGTCACTGACATCATGACCTTTCCTTCTTTTTTAGTTTCTTTGCTGCTGACAAGGAAATTATTAAAAAAGGGAGGGTCATGATGTCATGAATTTAAATGAGAAGATGGAGGTCCCATTTTTCTCCAGTTATGATGAACAGAGTCATGAAAAATGTCAGTCAACATCACATAATGTGTGTTTTTTTTTTCTTAATTTTGTGGAAGGATTTTTCAGTCAAAGGGGAAACAACAAAGGTATGATGGGTCATAGTGTGCTGTGCCGGCTTCATTGCCTCCAATAGAAGTGGCACCAAACTCTGGCTTCACTGCAAAATCCGAACACTGTCAATGACGTCATGACCTTTCCTTCTTTTATAGTTTCCTTGGTCAGGAAGTCCAACCAACATAGGAGACGATCATCAACCTGCAATTCTAGTCTTCAACAGACAACCAAAGTCTTACCTTGACCTAAGTTCTTCCTTCACACAACTCAAGCCTACTTCAGACAGTACCATGGGGAGAAGATACAACCCAGTAAAAACAGGAAGATCCTCAGGGCCGTCCAGTGCCTCCAACAACCTACCACTAAATGCAAAATGCTCTTGAACGCACTAACAAGCAGATCTACAGCATGAAAAGGGAGCTTTGCAGCCTAATGGACTTAAGGAAAGAAGCTGTGAAAGAGAGGGAGATCAGGCTGAGGGAGTTCAATGCTGAACTTAGTAAGAACTCCGGGACCATCTCAAAGCATGAGAAAGCAATCTCCCATCTCAAGAGAAATCTTCAGCTCCAAGAAGAGAAGATGAATGCTGCTCAGCATCTGAGCAAGCCAGAGTACAACACGATGGTCTCACAGTATGAGACAGACCAAAATAACCAGATGTTCAACGCAGTTGTGGAGAGCCAGCTGCAGATTGAATATCAGCAGAAGGTGAATAAGGTGGACACACAGCTCCAACAGAGGGGCTCAGAAATCTTGACTCTCAGCAGGAGGAAGGAGAGTATCTCTCAGATGCTCACAGAGACCACTAACCAGCTGCTGAGCAAAGGAGAAGCCCTCCTTTAGAGCGAGGAAGCCTGCCAAGCAAAATACAACACTCTGGGGGAGAAGTTCACCAAATACCCTGCTGACAAAGAACTCCATGAGACAACTGAAAATCAGGAGGATGAGAAGAGGGAGCTAGAGGAAAAGTTTGCAAAGAATTTGACTGAGAAAGAACAGAGCTGGGAGATGCAGTAGGTTGCGTACCAGATGAAGGTGGACCAGATGGTAAAGCAGATCCATCAGAAGGACACCTTAATCTTGTATCTAAACAAAAAGAATAAGGTTCTCTCTCAAATGCTCACAATGACCTCAAACCAGAGCTGGGAGACAAAAGAAAAACAGAGGGAGACAACATTAAAACTGATGGAGGGAACTTAAAGACAAGTTTACAACAGACCTGGCCAAGACACAGCAGAGCTGGAGATGCTGCAGACTGAGTACCAGAAGAAGGTGCGCGACGTGGAGGAACAGATCCACCAGAGGGACACTGAGATTCTGGAGTTCAGCAAGGGGAAGGAGGGCCTCTCTGAGATACTCACAGAGACCACAAACCAGCTGAGCAGCAAAGCCGCTGAGCTCATCCAGAGAAAAAGAGCTTGGCAAGAAAAATACAGCAATATGGAGGGGAGGTTTATGAATGACCTGGCCTGAGAAACATCACAGCTCCGAGACAAAGGAAAAACAGATGGAGACAAAAGTGAAACTGATGGAGGACGAGAAAAGGGAACTGGAGTATTAGTTCACAATGGAACTGGTCGGGAGACACCAGAGCTGGGAGACAAAAGTAAAACAGATGGAGGACGAGAAATGGGACCTAGAAGAGCTCTGTCTTAATATGAAGAAGAAGATAAGACATTTTTTGTTTTGCAAGAGGACAACACAATAGAGAGACAGAGCTGCAAAAAATGGAAAGCAAAATGTATACACCCATGATACCTTGAGTGAATTGGTGCGACTTCAGGCGCTGAACCAGAACCAGCGTTAACTGATGGTAACTACAAGCTAACACTATGCTAATCCTCTCTTCAGTGCATAGAAAAGAGTATTTAGAGCCCTGTTAATACATTCATGTCTTCGTTTTTTTTAATAAGTTTGGTCATAACTAACTATTTGATGGTATAAAAAGGGAGAGTGATGTAATGATTGATAGTTGTGCGCGTCAGCCTCTTTGCTCACAGTTCATAGCGCTGCTCTCGACTGGTTCGGACGGGTGTACAGGCAGGAACTCAAAACTGCAGCTCAACTTCCTGAACACTACTGCGCAGACTCTGACTCCAAAAGCACAACATGGTAGCACCTGTATCTGGGATATTCTGGCTTCATTTTAGTAGAGTGGGACAAAGTTGTGACGCGTTATCTTTATAAACAGTTTCAACCTCTTACCTGTTACTTTTAGTGAAGAGTTTCAACGATTTATCCGTTACTTTTAGCTAACATTTTAGCTCCCCAGTTGGGGGTCACCGATCTTACCTTTGCAGCGTAATGCAGGGCAGTGAGCTGGACATTAGTTGCTCTCTGATTCACATCTACATTGAGGTCCCGCACCAGGAACCGCAGCGCCTCCTCCTGGCCGGTAACAGCGACCTGGTGCAGTGGCTGGGCCCCAATAATGTCAGCTGCTGTTGGAGAAGCCTACAGGACACACAAATTATGTCATCACAGTGGACATAAATATCTCAGTTTCTACATAAGCTTAAGTTTTACTTCAGTGAAAAGCCAAGTTCTACCTGATGCTTTTCTAAAAGCAGCCTGGCCACAGAAATGTGTCCGTTCCTAACAGCATCCATGAAGGGAGTGACTCCACAGCTGTCAGTGCTGTCTGGGGTGTAGCCACATCTGGAAGAAGGCCGGTGAAGGTGAGGGTCAGTCAGACAAGGTTATATGTGAGCTACAAGTCAACATCAAGCTCATGTAGCTATTTTTATCCCAACACAAGTCACGTATAAAATTAAGAGTGTGACAAAAAAATAGAAGTGGTTTTGGCAGTCTATAAACAGGATTGTAACCATCAGTTAAATATGGGTGACTCTTCAGCTATTGTGTTTTCTGTGTCCCTGTCAGAAATGAGAAAAACAAAAACATGTCTTATTTTTATTTTCATCACACCTATTTAACACATGGAGTAACATACAAAAAAATCCTTGTCCCCGAGCCAGATTTTGGACAATCAACCCTGCTTCATTTTGAATTTAATATTGATCAAATAGTAAATTCAGATACAAATGACACAGAAATGCCCATTTTAATTCAAGTATTAGTATTTCATGTCTTAGTATTAGCATTTAATGTAAATTGAGGGAGTTTGTTTTTGGGCATTTGTATACTTGGTGACCACAGCAATAGTCATGTGTCAGGAGAGCACATGGCTGAAGGACAATCAGGTCCATGGAGAAAAGTAAAGTAGGAAGAAATTAAGGTATATTTTTGTTAAATTAGTAATATGTTTATTGGCTGTCTTTTCCAAACAGTTAATATTTCCAATATATAACATGAAAAAAATAGGGATGCACGATAATATCGGCACGTCATCATTATCGGCCCATGTCAGCTTTAAAATTAACTATTAGAATCGGCAAACATGCTTTTTCTTATTTTGCACAATGAATAAATATTACAAACATTGAAAAGCATTGTATTTCATATCTTCATCTGCTGGTGGGCCATGACAATAACAGTATGCATGCATAATATGATGTTAATTCTGATACAGAAGAGACTTGATGATCATTAAACTTATGTGGGGAAAAAAATTGATATATCAATATCAGTATTGGTTATCGGCCACATGGGTTGTTGTATGTTATCGGCATATCAGATATCGGCAAAAAATCCAATATTGTGCATCCGTAAAATAAAACATTTAAATTGTGTATTTCACGTAAATATAATGTTAACGCTAAAATGGACTTTAGCAAGCTAACATGTAATGAGATTTTTTAAATGTGATATACTGTGATTTCCAAAACAGTCATTTTCATGACTTTGTTTATTTTGATGGAAACCCCATGGTAGGCCTAATGGACGCTACAATGCCAGGGTTATATAACTGAAAATACTGTATGTATACACTTCTGTAAAATGTGTTTGAGAAACCAGACAGTAGGCGGACAAAGTTAGAGACTAACATTTAGAAAGTTAAAAGCCAAATAGCGGAAGTCAAAACAGAGCTGTAGGGAGAGTGAATATAAGCCTTAAAAGAAGTGCCTAGAAACACAAATCCAAACAAATGCTGATGCTGCTCTGTATCTGTTAGTTGTGCAAATGGGCGACAGCTTGCTAACAAGTTGGGCATATATCAGCTTCAAGGGTGATCTGTCACAAAGTGTCCTTTCCCCTCCTAGACTTATCCTGCCAAACCAGCTATCAAACAATAAACCTCTGACCCACAGTTATGTTCATACTCATGAGTCTTATCAGGTGAATATATTATTTTAAGGCTTTTGGAGCCAGAAATTCAGAAGACAAGGTCTGATGATGCACACATCTAAAGTCACAAACAATTATGTTTCCAGAGCTGACTGAAAGAACAAAATCTGACTCTCCACATGATTGGTTTGAAGGAATGTATTCCCCACACAAAATTTCAACCTACCTCTCCAGCAAGATCCTAACAACCTCCTCACAGCCGTGCATCGCTGGATGATGAACCGAGGGACAGGAACATAACATAACAGGAAAAGACAGATATGACTTTTGTCACTCAGTGATCACCACACACACACTTGTAGATATAGCCACAGCAGAATTCCACACACTGTTTTTTAGAGATTCTGGGAAGATAAACCAGTTAAGTCAGGACTTTTATTTGTGCACTCCAGGTTAGTTAGCCATCATGTCACATATGTATGCCTTGGAAATGGGAGTCTGAGGGTGCTTTACCTGCAGTGTGTAGTGGTGTCCTGCGCGTCTTGCTCTCCGTCCTCCAGACATCCGGTGTGGCAAGAAGAAGGTGCTGTACAACCTGAGGATCGCCCTCCCTGCAGGCGATGTGGAAGGAGTTCCAGCCATCCTTGTTTCTCAGTGCAGGGTCGGCGCCATGGCACAGCAGCTCCTGGATCACGTCGAGGTTTCTCCGGGTGCAGGCCATCATCAGGGGAGTCCTGACAGAGAGGAGGCAACACTGACACATACTCTGACCAAGTCAAATCTACAGAAGTTGGCAGTCACATTACAAGTTTACATGCTGAAAACAGTGTTTTAAGACAGTTTTCTGGGAAATATAGTAAATATATAAAACCAAATAAACTGTAAATTGTTCATTTTTGGTACATTTACATTTTTGTGACTTTCACGTATTGAATAGCATCTTCACCTTAGGCCCAGTTTGTGTCCTGCCTGTATAAAGATTAAACTCTTCTTGTTATTATAGTTGGATGTTTTCACACATCCAAATATAAAAGAGTGGAAATCAACATAATGTATTACATTTTTTTGTGCTGAGGCATTGTGCATTGATCAACTTGTTTGGACGAACAAATAGTCACTACTTGGGAAACTGATTTGAAAGCTTTTTTTTTATTGTGCAGTGCAAGAAAAACTTTCTGATGTAGATGATTAGGAGAGTGTTTGAGGCTACTATGGAAATATCTTTACACAGACACTTTGGGGTTTTGTTATTTTTGAGATAAGTACGCTTAGGGACTGTGTGGTTTATGAGGGGGGAGGGGTGGTGCAAAAAGGGTGAGGCATGTCAAATAATTTTTTAAGCCCTGGGGAGGGACTTTCGTGTTTTATTTTGGGTTGGGGGAGGGCGTATAAATTTAAAGGATGCTTTATGTGTTTATTTTACTGCAGATTTTCAAAGCAAGCACACTTTCCAAACCTCCCCTCAGGCAAAATTACACCATTTATCATAGCTGGAAACTGTAACAACAGAAATGACCATTGGACTTTGAACATTTCTGACGGTCCTTAGATACATCACGTTCTATAAGACAAAAAATAAATAAACATAACTAAATTTGAGCTTAGTGATACTTCATCAAAATCCTTATATTCTATGTCTCATTTAAAATGTGGTCAAATACAAAACAACTGCACTAACTAACCAGCATTCACGAGTATTTCGTCTTAAACTCAAATGTTTTAACTTTCAAACATCAAATGGTAAGATTTAAAGTCTAATAGCTAATTTATGGTGAAGAGGGGCTCATGCATTTTTCGCCAGTCACCGCCCTCCTCTGATAAGTCAAGAACAGTCGCTTCTGTCCACGACACAGGAGAGGTATAAACTGAGCTCATGCCGATGAGCCTGCTGTTGCTGATTTTCTTTGTCTCTTTATCATTACTTTGTATGTGTGTTTGTCATCTTGGAACAAAAGTTTCGTAAGTATTTCGTAAAAAAAATCGGTTTAAAGCCGCTTCCTCACTTTAGTGAATCAAAAGAGTGCTCCTTCGAGCCGGATTCGAACCAGCGACCTAAGGATTTCAGCTCACAGCCACTACAGTCCTCCGCTCTACCAACTGAGCTATCGAAGGGAGCTGGCAATGAGGCCACGACAATTCCTTTTTGAAGCCGAAAGAGGGCGCCACATGTGTGACACTGTGTAAGAATTGTTATTACAACCAGGTTGATGAGGTCATTCTCACCAGTCCGCTTTCTTCAGACTGTCCACCTGAGCTCCTTCCCGAAGCAGATAGCTAACACAAGCCTGGTGGCTCATGGACGCAGCTTCATGCAGCGGCCTCTTGTAGTCGTTGTTGAACACATCCGCATCCATGCCCACCCGCTTTATGAGATACTCCACGATGTCCAAGTGTCCCTTTCTGGCAGCGTAGTGCAGCAGGGTGTCCCCGGACCGACCATAGTGTTTGCTGCTGACAGTCTGAGCCGCCGCCGAGCCGCCTGGTGTTATCCTTTCCTCCAGAGAGCTTAACTGTCCCTCCTGTGTGAGCTTCACCAGCAGCCTCAAAGTGTCTTCGTCCATGCTGGGTAGAGGTCAAAAGCTGCTGCAGGAAGTCACTCTAATGTTCGAAATGACAGAAAATAGTAAAGTAGAGCTTCTTGAAGACATGCTGGAGAATAGTGTTTACTACGTTGTTTTCACAGAGCAGCAAAAATGAGATGGCCAACCATGACCTTACCATGTGACTATGTTTCCACACATACAGCAATACTGTGAATGTTCAAACAAGCTTAAGTTATTATTATCATGAAATAGGTTTTGATTGGAATGTGCACTGATATATGGAAACATGATTGTAAGTTCGAACTAAATAAATGTTTGGTATGTTTAAATCTTTTCATCTTGACGTAAAACGCTCAGTAATGAATGTATTTGGTTTGGCACCTTTCATAGAAATAGAATTCATAAAGTGCTTCACAAAAGAAGACGGTAAAAAAAAAAAAACATGCAATAAATAAAAACAAAGGCAATACTACAATAAAAACAAAAGCCAGAAAATTAAAGGAAAAGAAAATAAACTAGACTGATGTTAAGCACAAATGTATCTATCAATTACAAACTACAAAAAGACATACAACGTATTACATATATATATATATAAATCAAATCAAATCAAATCAAGTTTATTTATATAGCACATTTAAAAACAACTGCAGTTGACCAAAGTGCTGTACAGAGTAAAAGAGAGACACACAAATATATAGCATACTGTAGGGGAGAAGGGTATACATGAGGAGCAAGGTAAAAAAACAAACAAAAAAAAACTCCATAATAAATGAAAAAAGACATACAACTTATTCAAATACATATTCAAGGGGAAAAACGGTGTAAAAATTAAACTTTAGTAAACGGATGATTTGAACTCAAACATTATTAATGACCAGCAAAGAATTTAGACATCATCATTAGCATCCAACAAATGCGAATTCCCAAACTGTTAAGAAAGGGATACATTTTTATCGTCCTTTCCAGCAGAGCTAAACCCTAGCGATTATGGGAAATGTAGTTTTTGTAACGACGTGCTCTTTTGCTCGCTTTAAGACTCCCGAACTGTTTTAAATCAGTTATTTCCCGAGGATATGAACATACAAGTAGTTTCCCCAATGCTAGCATTATAAAAGTCACTTTAAATTTATGTCATAGTGACAGTGGGGGTTTTTTTAACATTGTGGCTAAAGAAACAAGCTTGGAGTAGATACAAAAAAATATACCAACCACCCGCTCACAGCAGAAATTAATTCTCAGTATCACTGTTATAATTCTGTGAAATAAGGAGAGCTTATTCAGTCTGTGGTTAGATGACAGCGAGGAATCAGAGCGCTGGTGAACAAGATGAGTCACATCTGGAGGGAAGAAAGAGAAAAAAACGGTGGGAGAGGAGAAAAGTGGGATTGTTGGTGAGGGTGAGTCTCAGTCCTCAGAGGTTTTACAACATGGACCATGAACAACAGGAATGAGAATGACCGTAATCAACACCCTCTTTTTCTGGTAAGTTCTTTTCTGACATTTACATGTGCTTTAAATTGAGCTGCATGGCTTATAACTTACAGATCAAACCAAAAGGGACACACCTCCTTCATTTATCTCTGTCCTCTAAAGTGCATGCTTTACTGAATGCGGGTTTGATCGTATATATCTATTGTATATTGTGAAATGTGCTGTATTTTTGTATGTATCAGTGTAATTTGTGCTATTAATGCAGCTCTGTTGTATTAGTTAGACATGAGAACTTTCTGTCCTGCTACACTGAAAAAAATATCTAACTTCAAAAAAAAATTCTGGATGCAACTTTTTAATTTATCAGCAAGTGGAAAACCTGTAAATGCATAATGCATGTCTCAGTTTTACCCTTGTGTCAATGCACTTCAATACTTATCTGGAATTAAGGTTCAGGGTTTTTTGTTTGTTTGTTTGCTGTTGTGGTTGTTGTTGTTTGATAGGGCACTTTGTAAGGGAAGTAATTTTCCTCCTTTAAGCTTGTTTCTAACATTTATTGTTTAGAAAGTTCCTCAGAACAATTTAACTCTATTGCAAATTAATGAAATGTGTCAGACCTCCTCTGTTGTGTGTTAATTTTAGTCCAGAAAAGTTTAACTGCATTATCCAGGTTAGGAATTTTTTGCAGTGTGATGACTTAAGTGGTTTGGTTTGGACCCCCAACCCCCATCCACACACACAGTTACACAGTTACACATACACAGTTGCATGCAAACGTATGGGAGCTTTAGTAGCTTGTTGCTATGTGATCAAAAAATATTAATGTGGTCTAATTCCTCAGTGATGTCTTTAAGAAACCTTAAAAGGAAAATAATGTGAGACAGAAACCTTCTACACTGATATTTAGCATCATTTATCTCAGAAATCCTCAAAAATGAAAAATAGAGGAGACATGAAATCATGTGAGAGTTCATATCTGGTGGTGCAGTTCTGCAAAAACATTGACAATGAGGCTATAAATGCACTGAGATTGAAGAAAATCACATGTAAGCTCAATGCATTGCAATTTGGAGAGCCCTCAGCGGATAGCCAATTGTTCGAATGCAGGCCAGAGACTAGAGAGTAGTGTGTAAGGCAGCTCAGTATCAGAGGCTAATCAGCTCCAGATGTTTAGGGCTGCTCTAAACAGCGACAAATAAACCAGAAACAAATGCACGACACAAACTGCATGTCTTGTCCTAGTTCAGTTCGAGTCGCAGGCTTCAGAGAGGATGTGGTGAAACATAAAAAGCAGAAAAGTCTTCTGTGGGTGTGAAGGCGATGAGCAACTTTAAGCATGCTGAGGTTTCACCACTTTACATTGAAGTGTTAAGGTCAGTGAAACCCAGTTATTGATTCTGAGAGGACTTGATAGAGATGGGGGTAAATCAGATGGACTTTTTTAGCTGTGGCACAGTTAGGAGATGTGTTTCATCATTCATTGTGTAAGCATTTCTCATCTGTTGTTATATAAAAGTTGAAAAGGCTTGAAGGCAAACAGATTCCTTGATTAAGCCCTGGCACCAGGAAGGATGTGGTGGAAGGTTTTGGACAAAATACAGCCACATATGCTGTCCAGTGTCTTCTGGCTTTGGGCCTCAGTGAGGTCACACTGACAGCTTGTCATGGTCAGACACATAAATATATGGAAAATATGTGTCACAAAATGTATTTCTGCATGTATTTGTATTTCTAACCGCCTTGAGTCTTCAACATATCTTGAGATTGACAGAAGTCCTGACTGTGATCACAATGTTCACCTTGGACAAAAGAACATGTAGCTTCTCTTTGCATTTGTTCAATGCATCCTACACCATAAAACTGCTTCTACTGTAGCGAGCAAGCAATCATTGCAGAGAAGTGCTTTTCTACCACAGTGTATATACAGTAAGTTAATGAATCAGAGAACACATTCAGGCCGTTCAGTCATTCAGTCATTCTAGTTTTTGTGGTGTGTTCCGCACCATTGGCCCTAGCCGGCCCTTGTCGGCAGCTTTCTGGCGATTCAGCGTGTTTCATCAGCATCATTGAGAGAAACAGTTCAGTTCAGCTCTGTACACAAGGAAAAAAAAACGGAATAGACAAAAGCAAACAAATGACTACAGCCAAGAGCATGTGAGACTGAAATATGTAAGATAAGATTGTAAGAAGTTTTTTAGAGCTCACCGGGTTAACCGTGGAGCTCTTTGTTTGTGTTATTGTTCACAAGGGCATGGTATATTGTTTGTTCTTTCAAGATCAGGTGATGTTGTTAATAATGTCCTAATTGGTACCAGTGTCTTAAATCCGTCCTGTTGTTCTTCTGGCTCTGAATACAGACTAGAGAGTGGTATGGAGAGCTATTTGCTCTCATGCAGGCGCAGAACAAACATGCTATTTGGCCATTGGCTGTAGTCCTTGTGGTGGGTTGAGGCCAAAGACATACCAAAACTGGTCGGTCATGGTCCAAAAGTTGGTCGCAAATTCATTCTGAATGGATCGCAAGTGACTCACAAACATGTCAGCTTTGTAAAAAACACATTTTATTTTTAAGTAAATTTTTCGGCACAGAGCTTTTACTTTGAAGTGCCATTTCCTGCTGTAGAGTGATTGACTAACCGACAGCTACTTGCCCAAGGCAGCAAACTAGCTCAACAACATAGCCAAACACAAGTATGACACCAAATGTAATACATGGTGTGAACCTTGAACTAATGACTAAGGAGAAATCTGGACCTCGTAGCAGGACCAGTTGGGAACCACTGCACTAAACTGGCATCAAAGAACAAGAGGTGACCAAAGCTGCGTCACCTCACATTGCCTGTCTCAAGCACTTGACCACATGGAAAACACTACAGCCAGTGGCCAACCAGCATGTGTGTTCTGTGCCTGCATGAGAGGAAATAACTCTCCAGACCACTGAGGCTCTCAGGAAGTGCGCCGGCCTTTGAAGCAAATTGTTGTAGTGGTTAAACAGGGTAATTACACCATCATGTAATGCGCTGTGGCCCAACATGACTTTTTCTCAGTGACTTACGTGGTGAAAGAGATGTCTGTAAATCAGTGGATACATTTTTTTTAGCATCACAACCACCAGTAAATAACTATTGGAATAATCCATTTGTTCCGGTAACATCTGGAAAGTCTAGAAGAGACGTTCGATTGAATTTTTTTATATCTATTCAAGAAAACAGATTGCTAAACTGGAAGTAGCCAGCTCAGCAGGCGGAAGTCTATGGACCACACAGTGTGGAAGCAGTGCGGATTATACTGGTAATTTCAAACGCAGCAGTTAAACCATTGTGGCTTCATGTTGCTCTGAGCAAAATTTATAGGAATGAACAGGGTCCCGACTCTAACGTTGTATCCAGGTCTCCTTATCCATGTTACCAGCAGGCGGCGGTAGTCTGTATTCGTAATTTAAAAAAGGAAACCGGGGGACCGACATGACGGATTCAAGATGCTAGTTAGCCAGTTAGCACATTAACAACACAACCTGAACAACAGAACAGAACAAATCATATTTACTGAAACTTAATTGCCAATCTGAGTGATTTCATTCACCCATGGGTTCTGATTTGAGATGCTGAATTGGCCGAAAAGCTGCAGACAAGGGCTGACTAATGTGGAACACACTGCAAAAACAAGAGTGTCAGACGCTCACTGTGGGCCCAACATTGGCTGACAGCCGACAGTTGGCCTGCAGGTCAGGACCCTTCAACTATATCGCTGTTTTTTGGCTGAGATACAAGCAACATGAGGTGAAGCAACAGTCGGCCTTTGTTGCCACATGTTCTTTTATGTTGGTTTGTCTGGGCTTTTATGAGGAACTTCCTTTGCCAGTTAAAGTAAAGTGTATCAAAAAAATGTGGGGGAATTTTAACAGACTGAGAGTAGGGATTATATGACTTAAAATACATTTATCCTTTCACAGGTGAAGGTAATAAGAAAAAGCTGGTTGACACAGTTAGATCTTTGCGGGAGAAACCTGATTCTTCTGCCATGTTTTGTGAACTTTTTTTTTGCTCACATTTGTGCAAAAACATCTGAGGTCTGTCATCTTAATGAATAACAAAGACTTAATTGACTTTTAGCTGTGTTGCCAGGTTTTTGTTAATACTCCACTGAAGGTACAGCCAAATCTTTCAATACATCATTATTAAGGCCAAGGAACAGTTCAGCTCTCAACTTCTCTTGTAACTAAATAGCTCTCTCTTTTTCTCTGTGTGTATGTGTTGTGTGTTTGCAGATGTCATTAGAAGCAAACATGAAACATGGCTCTCCTGAGAAAAAGTAAGTAAAAACAAAGTGTAATACAACTGGAATATGACTGATTTATGGTCTCGGGGTAGATAGATTTACATGAGATAAAGAAGAAATGCCTTCTCTTTGAGTTGATGGACAGTACCAGTAATAACTCAATTGTCTACTTGTGGTTTAACACTCAAATATCAACTACAGTATCAACTTTTCTTTGTGTACAGAGTGAGATTTAGCTGCTGCAGCCATTGCCAGGAAAAGAACCCTCGAATGTCTCTCCAGGAATGCATCCAACTTCCATGCACGTGCACCGTGTGTGTGTGTGTGTGTGTGTGTGTGTGTGTGTGTGTGTGTTGGGGGAGGGTGTGATGAGGTAACCAGATGACAGGCTGTAAGGAGTTAACTTTAACGATTTCATCCAGTGTGTGAACAGCAGTTTGGATTGAATTCAAAATACATTCAAGTTTGCTTCCAAAATCAAACTTGACTTTACAATGAAATGATGCACGCTTTACATGTGCATAAATGCGTGATTTGAATGTCGTTATACAAAAACTGCAACAAGTTAAAACCTTGCAGATTTGGTTTTAATGCTTTAATTCTGCCTTCAAATTTTTGCTCCTTGAGAAAATTATCCACGGCTGATGACACTTGCAACCCAAATACTTATGCCAGAAAAATAAGGCTAAAGGATGATAAAAAATGTTAACAACTTCAAACTGGATCCTCAGTTGTTATGAAATGTCTCATATGAGCAATCCTTGATTAGTGACAGATTGCCTGAATAACTGCTGCTCAGGTACAATACTGTGCAGAGGTAGTTATGGCACCTGAATGAGCAGCCAGTTAACTGGTTGCAGATGGGTATTTGATTCTCCTCTCTCTCTGGTCTGCCTGACAAGCAGCTGATGGAGAAAATACAACTCCAGAAATGAAACACAACATGTATTTCTGCTGCTATGAGAAGAAAACATTACAGTAAAATATAAATTCAGTTTACACAGTTTTATGCTGATGCAATGACAAATACTGAATTGTTTAAAGAATAGTTTGACCTGTTATTTTTGTTGGAGTGAGTCTGACAAACAGTCTCATGTCTGTTCATTGAGTATGGTGTTTAAATGAAGTGGATGCCACCAGTGACATCATCCATTGACTTTAAGACTTCAGCTTTGAAGCCTTGAGTTTGGCATTTTGGTCTTCTTGGGTTTTTGGAGCCAGAAGTGACCATATTTGGACTAGAAGGTAAAGCTGTGGAGGAGCGAGGGTTGGATCTGACAATGGCTAAGCTCACTGCTGCTCCAGTCACCAGTCAATAGAGCCTGATTGCCAAACGGAAGGTTTCATGCCTTTGTGAAACCCTCATCATGACCCCAACACTCCTGACTTCTCTCTCAGCCGTACCCAAGCCTCTCTCTCCACAGAACTACCAGCAATAGCTGCTAATAGACCTAGTGGACTGAAAGCACATGCCTAATTATTCTGCAGAATGAAGTCATCGGACCTTCCTAATACAGAAATGATGCATGTTTTGCAAATGTTTCAATTTTTTGTTGTCATTCCAACACCCATGTGTGAGATGTTATTGGTTACATATGAGGCGTTTAAGGGCAGAGATCTGTTAACACTGATGTTAGATATGGGTCACTTCAAACATGAATGTGAACAGTCTGGGCAGAAACATTGAATCACTGGAGAAATAATTGGAATTGAGCATTAAGCCCTGTAATGTAAACATAGCCTAGGAACTGGAGGACACCACCGTGTTAGTGTCTCGTCAGTCACAAGGTAGCCACACCCTAAATACCCCCATACCCCGCTTTATCGTCTATTTTACTCAAAACATGATCTTAATTGTCAAGTTTGTCCTAAAGCTTGCCACTGTGTTTGTCCTGTACATGTCACTAAGAGGGTGACCAAAAACAGAGTTACACTCCACAACAGAGTGGAAGTGGTCTGGTTTTGGAAAGGCCCAACCCCTTGGCCGAGAGCCACTTAGCTTAGCTTAGGTTAACACAGACAAAATTCAGGAGGGAATGGTAGCTTTGTGCTGACACACATATGAGCACATCTGAAGCTGACTAGCACATCCTCATTTTTAAATCAGTTTCCTAAACAGAAAAAAAACAACAATTTGTGGTTTTCCAGGGAGTTATACGCTGTAAAGTATTCTATGTCTTCATGAACCACAGTTAGTTTATAAGCAAGGCTGTTTTCTCTGCCTCCTCTTGTCCTGTAAAACCACACATTGCTTTTTTGTTTGTTTGTTTGTTTGAGCCCGAAATAAAGAAATAAAACACAAGGTTTTAATAATTAATGAGCTTTAGATGTGGCGATAGGTGTATTATGACCTTTGGACAGAGCCAGGCTGACTGTTTCCCTCTGTTTCCAGTCTTTACGATAAGCTAAGCTAAGCTAAGCTAAGCTAAGCTAAGATAATAGCCTGCTGGCTCCAGCTTCATACCTAACATATGACACAAGAGTGGTAACAACCTTCTCAGCACAAGGGCAAAAAAGTGTGGACATAAAAAAAGCACTATTAAAACATAAGTATGGGCTTTGTGACGCTATGATAGGCATTTTTCATTTTTATTTCACATTTTCTAGATTAAACAATTTTTAAAAAAAGAGAGACTATGACTATAAGATAATTATTATGTGCTGACCTACTGAGTTTTGGGGGTATAGCCAATTCTTTGAAAATTTAGAGGATGAACAGCAAGGCTGCTTATGAAAATTCCACAATACGCACTGAGACAAGTCTCACAGTCTGATTGAACACTGATAGGTGCCTCTCTGTGTCTCAGTTAACCGGATCCTCCTGGGGCTGCTGGTGCTGATGGTGTGTCTCCTCCTACACAGTACACTCCTCAAAGCCTCCACTCGGCCCAAACTCTCAGGTACATCCACACAGGTTTCATTTAGATCTTTACAGAGCTAATTAAATTCTGCCTGTTTATAAAGCCTAATGTATACTATTCCTCTGTGCTATACACCGAATGCGTATTCATCCACAGTTGAAAATAGTCCCCAGTAAATGCAGTATTTACTCCTATTTGAGTGACGTTTGTTGAAAACTACAGTCAGCAGTCTTTCTTTGTAAAACTCTCTCAGATCACTGGAAGAGCCTCGGAAGCGCAGCACAGGTTCCCGCAGTGAAAGTGTCCAAGGCGAATAATGTCATCCCCATCATCATATGTGCATCAGAAGAACGCATCGGTGCAACCATGGCAACCATCAACAGTGTCTATAGCAACACAGATGCTAGAGTGTTCTTTTATATTGTCACTCTACGTGATGCCGTGAAACTGACAAGGTTGGTCACATGTTGAGATGATAATTTGGAATTTACAAGTGATTTGTGCGATTGAATCTGTGATTGTTTCAAATATGGAGGGGGGATGTGGGTGGTTTTTTGGGTCACCTGACATCCCAGTATTATTGCGTATCCTGATGACTTTTGTGTTTAATTACCCAATCTTAATTTCTTTGCATCTATCCAGACAGTACATAGGGAGGACCAAACTGAAAGGCATCAAGTATAAGATACTAGAGTTTAACCCCATGGTTCTAAAAGGAAAGGTGAAGCCAGATTCTTCTCGACCTGATCTGCTACATCCAGTGAGTCCTGGGTTTGCCTTCATGTATCCATACATACCATATACATGCACAGATGAAAGTGTACACAAAAAAACGAGTAGTTACTAAGGAACTAATGAGGAGCAAATGAGTTACTGACTATTAGTTAATGGTCAGTTCTTGAGTAACTCCAAATCAAATGTGATAGAGTAGCTAGTCATTAGTTAATATTAGTAGTTAATTGATAATGACTGACAGAACCACTTGGTTTTTGTGTACCTTATTGTAAAATGTTACCAAATAGAGAGTTTCAAAGCGCTGTAACATCTTTGCTTTTGTTTTGCAGCTCAACTTTGTGCGCTTTTACCTCCCACTGCTTGACATCAACCATAAGAGGGTGATATACTTAGATGATGATGTCATTGTGCAGGGTATGTATGTGATCATGGAAGGAATCTGTATGAAGATCTTTCATATGATGTATTCTTCATTTTGAATGGTTTTGTTAATATCACTGTGCCTTTTTGGTGATAAACCCAAAGCCTCAGTGAAAAACATCACTGAAATGCTTTGTGTTTGTGTGAATTTGGTAGATTTCCTTACAAACAGGTCAACATATAGATATAACCTGTAATGATAATAACCTCTGACAAGTAGGTTTCCTGTCCTGTTTGTTGTTTGTAGAAAGTTTAAAAAAAAAACAAGTTTGAATGACATAATAATATAATTATATAAGTACTGTAGTATAGCATACAGCACGTTCACGTCAAACAGCAAACAATATAGTCGTATATTTTATCATTATAGTTAAATAAATAGCACAGTGCAATTTCAAATGAAATGTTAAACATTTTTGAAAAACAGTTTTCTATTTTCTGACTTCACTTCACTACTTCGAGAATTTCTTATCTATAAACATCAAATCCAAGTTTTTAAAACTGATTTTATTTTAATCATATATTTGTGCAGTCTGACTTTTTGTTGAAAAAGATTAACTAAACTATACAGAGCAAAGAGGCGTATCTAATATTTCCCACCTATTAACAAGTACAGAATATGTGTAAATATTGTACCACTTACAGGCTTTTCTTGCTTTTCAGGAGACATTAAGGATCTGTTTAATATTAAACTGAAGCCAGGTCATGCTGCTGCTTTCTCCACTGACTGTGACCTCCCCTCCACACATGAGATGGTGCGCAGCATTGGCATGCAGGTGGATTTCTATGTCTTTTATCATATCACTTTGTGTATTAACCTGCCAGTGTGAAGAGGTGATACAACAGCTGATTGTCAGAAAATCAAACACAGTAATGAGTCTTCTGCAAAAATGAGTATGGGTCATCCACTGATGTCTGTAAATAGATGTGTGCAGTACGTATGCATGTTTTTATTGCATCTTTCAACGTGGATGCGAATTTGTTTAAAATTGATTTAACTTATTTGTTGTAAATGTACTTTGGAACATTAGAGTAGCTAATACTGAATGTTACGAATATTATATTCCTTTGAAAAGACACTTTGGTTATTGAAATATGCCGTCCTCTCCTCTGAGCTCGTCCCCTAGACAACCTACATGGGCTTCCTGGACTACAGGAAAAAGGAGGTTAAAGACCTGGGCATTAACCCCAGAGAATGCTCTTTCAACCCTGGAGTGTTTGTGGCAGATATTAGCGAATGGAAGAAACAGAAGATCACCAAACAGCTGGAGAAATGGATGGAGGAGAATTTCAGGTACACTCAGTGACTAACAGCTTCTGGAAAATCTCACATTGCATTTTGTCACATAGCCAGCTCAAAGATAAAGTTCTGGGGAAAATTAAACACTACAGAATTGCTTTCGAAGGACTTTGTCTAGTGAAAAAAAATACAGTAATTTTATTGGCAGAGCAGACCTGTATGAAAACAATGGAATATTTAATTACATATAAAATGACAAAGAACCTGCAATTTTCAGTCCCTCCTCAGAGATGCCTGTTTCAAATAAGAATAAAAGAGTATTTTACAACATACATAACAAGGGCAAAATATGACATATCTGCTTGTGGTACAGAAATCGTGCCAGCCTGGCACCTGCGTTGCCAATACATGCTTCCCTGTGGTTGTATCATCTTACAACTTCATGTTAATCTCAACAGCTATGCAGATGATACATTGTTATACTTTTGAATGTGTGTCTGTCTGATATTCAATGATAGATGATTAATATATATATATATATATATATATATATATTTTTTTTTTTTTTTTTACCATAAAAACTTGTTACCTTTGGAGTCCATTGAAACCAAAAAGAATCAAGATCAAAACCAACAGCATCATTTCAAGCCAAAGGGCTAAGTGTGAAGAAAACCAACACTGTCTGAATTCCGGTTTCCCTCTTTCACCAAACTAAGACTAGCTTAATTGTCCTGTTAACGCATCCTACACACACTTCATTTAAACTTGACAGAAACTGAATAAAACTCACTAAAACTGCCTTGGTTTGTCTGTCCACTGCTCCAATAATCATGAATTCTGACTTGGTTGAAATAAACCCTCCATTCATGGAGTTAGATGCAGTGATGCCCCTAGAAATTTTTCATAGGGGTGGCCACATGGGGCCACCGATAATCTAGTGGTGGCACCAAAACCAAAAGCCATAAGTGAATCTCAGGAATTCTATTACGCTGTATACAAGTATACAGGCTATGATGTTAATATGGAGAATGAAGGAGTCGAATACTGATATACTTTTGTTTGCTTTTTTAAAGTTAATATTACTAATATCTGATTCACATAAACTAAAACAGGTAATATTTTGAGTTCCAAAACAATTTTGTTTTAATGTGTTATGTATCTGTACATTTTGGACGATCCTTTGTTCTTCAAATAGGCTGCTTGTCCATTCTACAGCATTAATTTGAAGGAGTACATTGATTGTGAGAAATAAAATATTAACTAGGAGCAAGACTTTTCAAATTTAAGGCAGACTTGTGGGTACCCAAAGAACTCATTTTCATTCAGACATCTTGCAATGAGAGTTCAAGGGACCCCTTTGAAAATGGCAATGCAAGCTGCTCCCTCCCCAAAATTTTGCCTGACTTTGGAGCGTTATTTAGTACCCTTCCCAACAAGCTACGCCGACATTGTTGATACCAATAGATGTCTTAGGTTGTAAGTTAAGTTTGGCTAACTTCACTCCAGCGAAAAAATGAGTTCACCACAGCCTCCTAAAGACGGTAATGTTGACCTTTGCTTATTTGAGGTCATGCCCCCCCCCCCCCCCCCCCGCCCGTGCTACTGGTTAGATTTGAAAATACACTGTCTGTACCTGTCAGTGGCTTTCATTCATTCTTAGCAGGCTGACCATTAAATTAGCAAAATGAAATGACAAAAACCAACTGAAAAACCGCTTAAAAAAAACAACAACAACAACAAAAAACAACCAGCGATGCACTCAATGTACTGCTGGCTTGTAACATGATCACCACCACACCACCCCCCAAAAAAAGACAAATATGTTACTACGTTCCAACATAGCTTTCAGTTAGCGCACAGTTTTTGTTTTTACCATGCACCTGTTAATTCTTTCATAATTCATTGTAATATTATTATATTGTTTACATTGTTCTGTCTCTCTTATTGTATGTTGGCTCTTTTCTTTTTAGTGTCACAGGGTTTTAAACTGCATTTTATGCCTGAAGGCTGTAACATAAATATACATTTTGCTGTTTCTATTTTCAAAGAGTTGTTGAGCAATAGAAGCATCTGCCTAATCAGAAATTCTCATCCTCCTCTCTACCAGGCATAACATATACAGCAGTGCCATGGCAGGAGGCGTGGCGACTCCGCCCATGCTAATAGTGTTTCATGACAAATACACAACACTGGACCCACTGTGGCACGTCAGACACCTGGGTAAGATCATCGCTCCTGTTCACATACAGAGGAATATGCTATACATAACACACCAGCCTCAGTGGGACACTTACTACATCATAAATTAGATCAATGGAAATAAAATTAAAATAGAAAAGTGACTTATAGTAGATCAAATTTACATTAATAATGGCAAGTGATGTGAAGTGTAATAATCAATCAATCAACCAACAATCACATATGAAGACACCTGAAATAATGTAGTGCCACCATTTCATAAAGTTTTCCCACGTGTCCAGGCTGGAGTCCAGACGCCCGCTATTCAGAGAGCTTCCTACAGGAGGCACGCCTGCTGCACTGGAACGGTCCATTCAAACCATGGAATTACCCTGCTGTTCACTTGGATCTGTGGGAGAAGTGGTTTATCCCAGACCCCTCCAAAAGGTTCTCCTTAGTACGACCTGAGAGCGATAACTGAGGTGTGTTGAACACACCATGTCTGAGCTGCAGGTGGACATGAAGCCTGTGAACTCCAGGACCTACTTGACCAATGGTGGAGGGTGTAATGCTGAGGAATGTTCTAGAAACTGAAACATTGGTTGAACATGTTTGAGAAACAGTGCTGGCAAAGTGGGTGCTCAAGGTGTGTATGCTAAATACACAAAATGTGACTAATCTGTTGTCTACAGTGGGTGACAGATAGCTGTGAAGATATTGGAGTATTGAGAAGTGAGAAACTCGTAACTGAGACAAGATGTGTGTCTTTGTATAAATTAGTGCTAAGCAGAAAAATGTATTTCTATGCTAACCTGAAATAAAATCTAGAACTCCAGTTTTCACATTTTCTCATCTTTACTGTGATTCTTTAAATATGGCATTGAAATCTTGAAGCACAATACATAACTGTGTCCTGTTACTACTAAGGTTTTATTACTGATAGTCACTGTAATGATCAACTTTAAAAAGTAAATAAAAGTAATATTCTCAGTCCCTGGACATTGTTGGGCCATGAAATATCCTCAGGGATACTGGTATACAATAAAAATATCTGCAAACTAACCAGCCTCAGCTGCAGTTTATGTTTAATATCGAATGGTTGCATGCTAACATACTAATGTAAGATGTTGAACATGGTAAACATTAAAATTACAACACATCAGTATATTGGCGTTGTACTTGTGAGCATGCTGCCATGCTAGCATTAGCATTTAGCTCAAAGCTCTGGTGTAGTATAGCCTCACAAAGCTGCTAGCATGGCTGTGGACCCAGTGTTGTTTGCAAACACTAAATGAAATGAGTCCTCGTAATAAAAGCAGGTTCACTCATATATATTCGTGTCAAGATGGTAACCCAGATTCGAGAAAACACCTGCAAGATTTAATATTTCATGCCTCAAGTGATCATTTTAAAACCTACCTACCTGTCTAACACCTAACAGCTGACAAAAGCCCCTTTTGCACTGCCCATTCAAGGCAGAGATTTCACTTTGTTATGCCATCTTGCCATTTTAAGGAAAAGGTACAATCACAGAATAGGGGGACAGAGTCGTCTTGCATCTGAGCCCAGAACAGAGGTAGTAACAGCGCCAAACAATGTCTGTATAAACAGGACATGAGTGGCACAGGTGTGACAATATTACGACGTGTTATGTGTGCAACCCACCGCTGGAGATTTCAAACATGGCCGATGGCAGTTAGCAGCTTCCTCAAAGTAGAATAGCGGCTGTTTGCAAATTGAAAGCTGTTTTCCCACTGAGCACAGGACGAGATCAGCAGCCATGTAACAGTGATGGTAAGTGATTGTTAATGTCATTGTTATTGTTTATGAAGCACTGCTGATGCTTAAAGCAACATATGTAGTTTAAAGAGCATGAAAGTCCACTTATTTGGGGGGGGGGGGGTGTACGGCTCCAATGAGGGTTTCTGATGTTTCCATTTACATGACTTAATGTGATATTTACCCATAATTATGATGCTGACCAGGTATTTCTTTAGAAAGGTTATCTTTGCATATTATAATTTGGTATGCGTCAAATAGTGTGATATTTTCTATAAAAACAGTAGGGGTCAATCTCGAATCCATTTCTCCTTAGCATTTTCTGTTGTTGGATAGTATTACTAATTTTAAACTGTACGTCTTTGGCCTTTGGAGAATTTGGCCATTTTAAATATTTTGAATAGTTATTTGTGAAAGTATTATCACTTATTCTCATGTTTGTGTCTCTTATATAATAAATAAAAGAATTTAAATTTGAAAATTTCCCCAGTAGTTTTGTTGTTACACTTCCTATCACTGATAAGTACTTGGCCAATTTGTAAATCTGGCACAACTGTCTGTACATTTGTCATTTGTGCATGTTTTGTATCAAGTGCACCAGAGGAAGTAGAATTGTTCTACATATTCGGTTGAATTCCCTGTAACACTGTAAATTATATTTAACTTTAAGGTTTTAAATTGTGAGAAGTAACCACAGTCATCCATCAAGTCTGTAACAAACATTATTGTCATATCAGTTTTGAGTGAATTAAGTTTTCATGTTGACCATAATTGTGCTGTTCCATTCCACAAGGTGGAGCCATGTGGAGTAAAACTCTGGGTAACCACCAGCCTTCATTTTATAGCTTTGTAACACTGTAAAAAGAGGAGTGTTTTACAGTCACATGCTCTAGAATAAATAAAACTGAAAGTAACTCAGAGCGAGAGCCCCACTGCAGTCTAGACAAGTCTCTCTCCATTTCAACAAACAACTTTAGGCCTTCAGGTCAACAGTACAACAGCGCCTCTGAGAACAACAAGTGAGTACAGGTGAAAATATTAACTGTATTTTAAAAAGTAAAAACAGGAATCAACAGGGAAGAGTGAACACTCATATAAGGGTGTCATTTTTTGGCAACGTAATGGAAGGATAAGTTAAGGTCAGAGTACATAAGTACGGCAGGTGGAGAAAAAAAATGGTGCGTCAAGGGCATAGCCTAAGCTACCACCAAGGGCATAGGTTTATAAACATTGTTGGGGACACAAAACTGTCGTGACAGGAAAACTGTCATGCTGTATTGACCAAATTAAAATATGGATGTCCCAAAATTTCTTGCAGCTCAACAGCGACAAAACTGAGGTTTCTAATCATTCAAACAAAAGAAAAGCAATTTCAACTTAATAGTCAATAGCAATATTAATATCATTACCATATCGAGCCAGGGGGCCTCAGGGTCCTCATAACAGAACAGTTTGAGCACCAGACACTTCATGTCCAGTGTGAATTTTTATACACCAATTTATGGTAGAATTGTCTTTATTTATGTAAAAGAAAACAAAATTCAGATGACACATGACAATTCAAAATATAAAACTATAATGGCTCTCAGACATTCTGTATTGCTTAGTAATAATGATTATTATTCTCCTGTAGATCAACTTTTCTCATTTAATGTTATCCCTGCTGAATGAGCACACATGTTGGCATGATTTACTCTTCTTTATTTATGTTGTATTGTTTATGATTAATTGGCAAATAAACCTTTCTTAAAGCTTTTTCACTTGTTAGTTAGCATTTCTTGGTGTAAATCATTTTCAGAAAATTTTGAACAAATTATGCTTTTAAAAGGTAATGAGGATAAAAATGGTCCAATGTATGGTCCCCAGTGTAAACTACAACTATGCTCACACAAGGACAACAATGCTGAAAATATTACTTCTTCTGTCAGGGCATTGTGAGGCGTCCTACATTTGTTGTCTTCCAAGACAAAGAACACTATTACCATCTCTATTGTTGGGACTAAATGGGTGAACTGTAGGCAGCTTCTTGCGTCACTTGTCACTCAGGTTTTCTGTTATAGTTTGACAGGTTATCTATTATCACTTTCAAAACAATGTACAGTAATATTGAGCTATTGCCCAGTCAAATGTTTCAGTATGGCTGCCAAGAACAGCTGTGCTTGCAATAATTTTTTAATGGCCTTATCTAAAGATCAAAACTGAATTTTTCTTTAATCTTATCTATATATTGATTGTTGAGAAAACAAAAGGCTAATTTCTCAAGATAACAAAATAAATTGTTACGAAAACATTTCTTCTAATTTTCCCATATCACTGGATAATTCTGGAGGACTCATAAATGAGACACTGATTAACTTCAGCCTTCAAGATCATTGTTCTGACTGTCAGGGTGGATTCCTAATTGAATAGCTGTCTAGGCATAATGTGTGCATTTGCATCAGAGTACATTCTTGTTTAAAGTAGCAAAAGATGAGAGGCTGACCAACTCCCATCTTTCTGCTTCAGCCAGCAGCTGTTTAAATAAAGCCTGTTAAGTTGCACTAGGGCTAGACTTCTTCTTGAACTGATTGATCTGAATGTTATCTCTAATGGAAAGACATGGAATTTCTGCTTGGGTTAGACCTTGATGCACTGATCGGTAATGGGTACTCCTTGAGCTGACATTTTCAGCTTAAATCAGTTGCTACATTTGTCAAGACGCCATCTATGCATGCTGCCATGGTACTCCTGATCTCTGATAATAATTATAGGTAACAGAGGAAAAGACCTTTTGTTTTCTTGGGATCACAGGTTGATTATCTTGTTATGTAGAGCTAAAAAAAAAAAGCATGCTTTTTTGACATAATGGAATAATTAACTCATGATCTCAAGATAATGGCATCACAGAATAATAAATAATTGCGAGCAGGGTCATCCCTGGCTCTGTCAGTGATGTGCAACAGAACTACTTGTCTCAACACGACTTTTGCTGATATTGTACTATTTTTGGTTATTTCGTTGCTTTTATTTCACACTTTTACTTTTGTTGTTAGACATGGCAGCAGCCAGCAGTCTCCTCTCTGAAGATCAGTTTCTGTGCTCCATCTGTCTGGATGTGTTCACTGATCCAGTCTCCATACCATGTGGACACAACTTCTGCAAGACCTGCATCACAGATCACTGGAATATTAATGACCAGACTCAGTGTCCTATTTGTAATAAACAGTTTGATAAAAGACCTGAACTGCATGTCAACACTTTTATATCTGAGATGGCTGCTCAGTTCAGACAGTCGGTTCAAAAGAATGCCAGCAGCAGCTCACAGCAGCATCAAACCAACCCAGGAGAAGTTCTCTGTGACGTCTGCACTGAACCCAAGCTGAAGGCCCTGAAGTCCTGCCTGGTGTGTCTGGCCTCCTACTGTGCGACTCACCTGGAGCCTCACCAGAGAGTCACAGGCCTGAAAAGACATAAGCTGATTGATCCTGTGGAGAACCTAGAGAGCAGGATGTGTAAGAAGCATGAGAGACCTCTGGAGCTGTTCTGCAAGACCGACCAGATGTGTGTGTGTCAGTTCTGCACTGAGTCAAGTCACAAGCTTCATCAAATTGTTCCTCTGATAGAAGAATGTGAAGGAAAGAAAGCTGAGCTGGGAAAGACAGAGGCTGCAGTTCAGCAGATGATCCAGGAGAGACGACTAAAAATTCAGGACCTCAAAAAGTCAGTGAAGCTCAGCAAGGCAGATGCAGACAGAGAGACGGCAGCCAGTGTGCAGGTCTTCACTGCTCTGATCCAGTGTGTTGAGAGAAGTCTGGCTGATCTGATTGAGATGATTAAAGAGAGGCACAACACAGCAGAGAAACAGGCTGAGGGCTTCATCAAAGAGCTTGAAGAGGAGATCTCTGAGTTGATGAAGAGAAGCTCTGAGCTGGAGCAGCTCTCACGTACTGAAGACCACCTCCAACTCCTCCAAAGCTTCCAGTCCTTAAACCCTGCTCAACCCACCAAGGACTGGACAGAGGTCAGAGTTCACTCATCATATGAGGGAGCTGTGAGAACAGCTGTGGTTCAGCTGGAGGAGACACTTAATGAAGAGATGAAGAAGCTGTGTGTTGATGTTGAGCTGAAGAAGTTCAGGCAGTTTGCAGTTGATGTGACTCTTGATCCTGAAACAGCAAATCACCATCTCATCCTGTCTGATGATGGGAAGCAAGTCAGTTATGGTGACGTACAGCAGAATCTTCCAGACAACCCAAAGAGATTTCTTTGTTATTCTGTCCTAGGAAAGCAGAGTTTCTCTTCAGGAAGATTTTACTATGAAGTCCAAGTTAAAGGGAAGACTGCCTGGACTTTAGGAGTGGCCAGAGAGTCTATCATCAGAAAAGGGCGTATCACACTGACTCCTGAGTATGGCTGCTGGTCTATATGCCTGATGAACAACAGAGTGTCTGCAGTTGCTTTATCATCAGTCCAGCTCTCTCTCAAGTCAGAGCCTCAGAAGGTGGGGGTGTTTGTGGATTATGAGGAGGGTCTGGTCTCCTTTTATGACGTAGATGCTGCAGCTCTCATCTACTCCTTTACTGACTGTAAGTTCACTGAGAAGCTCTGCCCATTTTTCAATCCCTGTCATAACAGTAATGGTAAAAACTCCACTCCATTAGTCATTTGTTCCATCAGTCAAACTGATTAGACTCATCATAACAGAGTCACTGTCATGTTAATGACCCAAATCACTATTTTGTTAACATGGCAAAATATAATTCAACAATTCCAGTAAATTCACCATTTAAAAAGAATAAAAAAAAACCAATTTATGAATTAATTCCATTAGTTTACAACTTCCTTATTTGATTTTTTAAAATTATATTTTCTATACTATTTCTATACTATATTTTTTCATGTTTTTGTCATTATGATAATCTAGATTTAGCCAAGCGGCAACCTCCAAAGCTGAAGCTTCCAAGCTTCCTCCAAAGCTGAATGAAGCCAATGTGGACGTGTCGAAAACTGCAGTTCACTGAATGGCCACTTGAGGCTGACTCTAAAACAGAGCTAATCCCTGTAGACCTCCATGTTCAAATGTTCAACATTACAACAGATATAGACATGTTTACAGCCTGGTACAAAGAGGGGTTTTAGTCTCTAAGGCTCATTAACTTTGTGAAACTTTGTAAAAGGCCTGAAGTTATGCATATTTAAGGGCAGGACCACTTTGACTGACGTGCTGTCTGCTAAGCATCACTACAGCCTTTGAGTCAGATTCACCCCTCGCTCCACCCTTTTGTCCAAATATGGTTACTTACAGCTCCAAAAAACCAAGATGATGACAGACAAAATGCTAAAATTGAAGCTTCAAACCAATGGGTGACATCACGGTAGCTATGTCCATTATTATATGCACTCTGTAGTTTTAAGCCACTTTGTTTTGTATGACATCAAATATTTTTGGAATTGGGGATTTGTGTTCATAATTTATTTTTAAAAAATAATGTTACAATATGCTGGTTGAGCTATATAATTTACTGATTATTAATTTGGTAACAATGGGCATTTAATTCTGATGTGAAATGTTTTACTAAATTTTCATGTCATTGAACAATATTTGCTAATGAATCAGAGAGACTTTTCTGTTTTATTCTTTTTGTTTTGCTATAAGAGCAGATTTTTAAAATTGTTATAAATAAAGACATAAAGAATATCACTGGGCCTGTTTTTTGTTTATAAACATTTTTTCATTTAACTAGTTAACAGCTAGAAATCACTGTATTACTGTGAAGTGTCCACACACTGCCTATGTCCATTCATCATCAGTGAAGATTTTTACAGAATATTCTTTTGCTGACTTACACCTCGTTGTGTGAGAGAACAATTATTGTTGAGTACAGCTAGTTTGAATTGTAATTAAGGAGAAATACCTTTGAAACTCAAGCAAACACTGTGAGAGTCTGTACAGTCAGCCTCCTACTTTCTGTTAGTCTAAGAAATTCTTTCTGTCTGACATCACAGATTATGGTCTGAAACCAGTCTGGGATTTCTTTAAGTGTTTTGCTTTCTTGCCAGAAAAGACAACAATTCAGTTACCGAAATCTAATTCCTTATCAGAGATGCTAAATTCTCTGCATGCAATGTTAGGACTGCAATGTGCATGGAGCAAAAAAAAATTGTGTACATTTTGAGTACTGTAGTACTTGTCTTACATTTTTAACTATTATCGAGTATTAGTTAGTGGAGTGGATGTTCTCTCTCATTATGTTTACTGTTTCAGGAATGATGTTATTCAAGTTCTGCATCACAGTCAAGCTGGTCTGAACAGCCATCTACTGTTGCAATCCACAATGTGTGTGTATGTGTGTGTGTGTGTGTGTGTGTGTGTGTGTGTGTGTGTGTGTGTGTGTGTGTGTGTGTGTGTGTGTGTGTGTGTGTGTGTGTGTGTGTGCATCTTATCTCTCATTTTGTGTTGTTCTTGTGTTTTCACCATAATCATTTCCAAACCTGAAAGAGACAGAGATGGGATGAAGTCACACACGTACAAGTCATAAGCAGATCTCAAGTCATAACCTTCAAGTCTTAAGCAAGTTCCAAGTCACTGTGGTGAAAATCAAGCCAGTCAAGTTGAGTCTTTGCTATAAGTCAAGCAAGTTGAGTCAAGTTATTGCTCAGGTCAAGCAAGTCACAAGTCAGGTCATACTCACAAACTCATACAGATAATATAACATAAACTGCACCCAGTGGTTGAATGTAACTAAACACGTTTACTCAGGTACAGCTTCAGTTACTAGTTACTTTACAAATTAAGATTTTGTGCTTGAAACATATGAAAATGTTCAAGTACAGCTGGAACTATGAGTCAGTTATTGAACTGACAGAAAATAAATGTGACACTATTTTGATAAAAATATGAGCCATTTTGTGATGCAAAAATATTTCATGGCTCCAGCTTCACAGGATTTTTTTTGCTGTTTTTGCTTTTTATTATGTCATTATTCATTTTTATGTTGAGGTTTGAACTGTTGGTGGACAAAACAAACATTATGATGGTGTCACTTTGGGCTCTGCGTGACACTATCTCTCACTATTTCCAGAATTTTTACAAACCAAACAATCAATCGATAAATGGAGAAAATAATCAGCAGATGAACTCACAATAAAAATAATTATTAGTTAATAGTTCAAAATGAGCTCCACCTCAACCAACTACGACAGTAAAATCCTGCTTTTACATTAATACATGAGTCATAATAATGTAATGAGATCATATATAGTCGTAAACTACAACAGTCACAGGAGACATGTTTACAGTACTTTTACTTGTAATACTTTAAGTACATTTTCCTGATTATACTGACATACTTTTACATAAGTAACATTTTAGATGCAGGACTTTGACTTGTAACAGAGTATTTTTACAGGGTGGTATTAGTTACTTTTACTAGAGTAAAGTATTTAAATACTTCCTCTCCTGCTCCAGGCCTCTGCTCAGGGTGAAAGACCAAAATCCCCAAACATGAGCCGAGCAGGAATGGGAGGCCAAAAACAGTCACATACACACACTCACAGACAGTGAACTTATGTTGGGACAGCAGACAGGAACAGTCGTTACACACTGTGGCAGTATCAAAACCTCGTACCAATAAGAGGAGAGTCTGAGCATATAAAGCTGGCAGCGCATGTATTGGCTCTAACAGTGGTGACTGTGTGTGTGTAACGGCCCGGAACTGACTGTGTGTCGCTGGTTGCAAAACACATTTGATACTGAATGAGTTATTAAAAACCTAACACACATGTATCACGCAGATAGGACTGAATTAAAGCACACGGTGAAGCTCATGATGCTGCTGTACATACTGTCATTCCTCTAAGGAGAGCTGCAGGCAGGAGGACAGAGCCAAGTCTTTCATCATTGTCAGTCAAGCAAGTCTCAGGTCCTTAAATTAGTTAGACTTGACTCGAGTCCTCCACCTGTGAAGAGAGATAACATAAGATAGAACCAGCTGACCTGCATGAAGAGGTGGAGCAACACTGTGAAGAGAGGAGTGTTTCACAGTCACGTCTTTAAGGCTACAGTCAGTGAAACTCAAAGTAACTCAGAACAACAACACTGCTGCAGTCGACACAAGTCTCTCTGTGTCTCTCAGCAAACAACTTCAGTTCAACAGCAGCCTACAGAGGAGCCTCTAAATTCAAGTGAGTACAGATGACAATATTTATTGTTGTTGTTTTTTAATGGTAAAAACTGAAATCAAGAGAGAAGGAATATTCGCACAGGGACAACTATACAACTATACCAAGAAGTCTGACATGCTGCTTTTTGCGAGTTATCCTTTGGTTTGCTCTAAGACACAACAGGACATGTATGTCTCACTTGTTAGTATTAAAAAGGTGGACTGTAGATGGGCTGCCTGCTTCCCTTGTCACTCAAGTTGTGTGTTATGTTTTCACTGGTGATCTGTGGTCTCTTTCAAGACAGTGTAGGCTACAATACTGAATTACTGCCTGGTTAAATGTTTAAGTACAGAAGCTGAAAACAGTTGTGCTTGCAGTTATTTTTGTGTTATTTCAAGATCACAAGTTGTTTTGCTTTTTTTTTTATCTCAGGATAAGAAAGCTTGTTTTCTTGTGGCAAGGGGTTAATTTATGTCTATTCTTGAATAAAACCAAAAGCTGATTTCTCAAGATAATTATTATTGAGTATCAGTTATAGGAGTGGATGTTCTCTCTCATTATGTTTACTGTTTCAGGAATGACGTTATTCAAGTTCTGCATCTTTGCCAAACTGGTCTGAACAGCCATCTACTGTAGCAATGTAGTGTGTGTGTGTGTGTGTGTGTGTGTGTGTGTGTGTGTGTGTGTGTGTGTGTGTGTGTGTGTGTGTGTGTGTGTGCAGAGAGAGAGGAGTTTAAAGTGTCACTCCCCTGTAGAATCAGATGTAGGTTTTTTCTAACGTTTGTAGCTGGCTTTGAATGCATCACAGGTGGTGACATGAACCCTTTTAAATCAGTTTACGATTCCACAGCCACACATCTGCAATAAAGACTATATTGAACTAATATGATGATGGTTAAAGCTGTTATGATACCTCTGTGAGAACATGACTCATTGTGTGTTTGTCTTGTGTTTTCTCTACAGTGTTTACTCTCAGATCTGCATTTCTAACCACTAAACAGAACTGTTGAATCAAATGTGACATTTCATTTGAAACTGAGTTTTACTTTGCAATTTCAATGTGAAATGTCATCAGTTCATCTTTTAGTAAAGTCATCATAATCATTTACAAACCTGATAGGGACAGAGGTGTGAGTATGTTACACATGTGCAAGTCATAAGCAGTCTTTTAACCCTTTAAGATCACTTCCATGACTGTTTGGGTGGATTTATAGCTGAGCAGCTGTCACCGCATAAAAGTGTAGTTGTGTTTGCTGCAGTTGCATCATTTAGACCACAGTATGGTGTTATAGTAGTGTAATAAACCTTGTCTTGGATGTGGGGTGTAGAGAGCCTGTACACAGAATGTTTCTACTGTGCACCCATTAAATAAAGAGAAAACCCAGGAGTAACAGAAAATAATCTTTATTAGCACAATCATGCAGCCAACAGCCTTGCTCACAGGTACAGCAGACACAGACTGAGCCCTACACTCCACTAACAAGTGTATGGGCTCACACCCATCTAGACCACCCTGCAGCAATTACACCCCTTTGACTTAGAAGTGTCAAGTGTCCTATGGATGCTCTTGACTAGTTATAAACTAGAGGTTGACTGATGGAGCTTATGATGCATTATGAATACCTATACTAACCTACACACACATTAACAATCAACTGTAGGAAGGATTCATAGTATGTCATAACAGTGTATAACAGTGCAGTATCATACCTTACCATTTAATGTGTTAACTAAAGTAAACTATATATTGATGCATCTATTACAATGCATAACATCATAATGTTTCATTGTTGTAAGGTGTGATGCATTTTGATGTATTTAAAAGAACCTGTGCTGCTTCATGAGTGATTTATGCCTACCACACACTAGAAGACGTTGAAACACTTTAAAAAGACTCAAGTCTGACACCTTTCACATCTAAAGACAATGTGTCATTAGTCAGAGTTTTTAGTCACAGAATAAGATTTTGCAAAAACTGGGGATATTATTTTGGTATTATTTTGACTTATATTTTGAAATTTGAAATTGAGTCTTTTCAAAGTCTTTCTTTCCCAGTATTTTTACCAGAGTATTCTAGTGTATGGTAGGCATAAATCCATTATGATGCAGCATATGCAGGAGCACCGCAGGATTTCTCTAGGCCGCTTTGACTTCTTCCCCACCAGGGTACTCTCAGCAGCTTTTTAGCATCAATAACACAGCAGGAGAGCCTCATCACAGGCTGGAGAGCCAACAAAGGCACTCCTATACTCCTGCTAACACAACATTTGCCCTTCCTCACGCAGGAATCTTACTCTCAGTTGTCTATCTTGTCTATCCTGTAGCAGTAAATGATGTGCGAACAGCACCAGTATGAGTGCAAAATATGGCTGGCTGGCAGAGGCACTCACACCCTCTCGCTTTGCTCCTTTTAATACTTCTCTTAGTCTAATACTCCCCCTTCCACAGGTGCAATAACCTGATTGCACCTGATCTAATATTTTCAGCCATTTTGGCCATTCTCAGCTTCCACACTTAAGTCATTTGCAACAGAACTACTTGTCTCAACATGACTTTTGCTGATATTTTAATACTGTCTGTAATTTCATTGTTATTATTTCACACTTTTACTTTTGTTGTTAGATATGGCAGCAGCCAGCAATTTCCTCTCTGAAGATCAGTTTCTGTGCTCCATCTGCCTGGATGTGTTCACTGATCCAGTCTCCATACCATGTGGACACAACTTCTGCAAGACCTGCATCACAAATCACTGGAATATTAATGACCAGACTCAGTGTCCTGTATGTAAAAAACAGATTGATAGAAGACCCGAACTGCATGTCAACACTTTTATATCTGAGATGGCTGCTCGATTCAGACAGTCGGTTAAAATAAAAGCCAACAGCAGCTCACAGCAACATCGAGTAAAGAAAGTTCTCTGTGACGTCTGCACTGAAAACAAGATCGAGGCCCTGAAGTCCTGCCTTGTGTGTCTGGCCTCCTACTGTGAGACACACCTGGAGCCTCACCAGAGAGTCACAGGCCTGAAAATACATAAGCTGATCGATCCTGTGGAGAACCTAGAAAGCAGGATGTGTAAGAAGCATGAGAGACCTCTGGAGCTGTTCTGCAAGACTGACCAGATGTGTGTATGTCAGTTCTGCACTGAGTCAAGTCACAAGCGACATCATGTTGTTTCTCTGAAAGATGAATATGAAGGAAAGAAAGCTAAACTTGGAAAGACAGAGGCTAAAATTCAGCAGATGATCCAGGAGAGACGACTGAAGATCAAGCAGATCAAAAAGTCAGTGGAGCTCAGCAAGGAAGATGCAGAAAAACAGACAGAAGCCAGTGTGCAGGTCTTCACTGCTCTGATCCAGTGTGTTGAGAGAAGTCTGGCTGATCTGATTGAGATGATTAAAGAGAGGCACAACACAACAGAGAAACAGGCTGAATGCTTCATCAAAGAGCTTGAAGAGGAGATATCTGAGTTGATGAAGAGAAGCTCTGAGCTGGAGCAGCTCTCATATACTGAAGACCCCCTCCTAGTCCTCCAAAGCATCCAGTCCTTGAATCCGTTTCAGCCCACCAAGGACTGGACAGAGGCCAGAGTTCACTCCTCATGTGAGGGGGCTGTGAGGAGTACTGTGGTTCAGCTGGAGGGGACACTCAGTAAAGAGGTTAAAAAGCTGTGTGCCAACCTCGATTTAAAGAGGGTCCAGCAGTTTGCAGTGGATGTGACTCTTGATCCTGAAACAGCAAATCACCATCTCATCCTGTCTGATGAAGGGAAGCAAGTCAGTTATGGCCACATGGAGCAGAATCTTCCAGACAACCCAAAGAGATTTTCTTTATATTCTGTCCTAGGAAAGCAGAGTTTCTCTTCAGGAAGATTTTACTATGAAGTCCAAGTTAAAGGGAAGACTGCCTGGACTTTAGGAGTGGCCAGAGAGTCTATCAACAGAAAGGACACCTTCATCACTTTGTCCCCAAGAAATGGCTACTGGACTGTATGCATGATTAAAAGAAATCAGTATGAAGCTTGTGCTGACCCTTCAATCCGTCTCTCTCTTAAGTCAAAGCCTCAGCAGGTGGGGGTGTTTGTTGATTATGAGGAGGGTCTGGTCTCCTTTTATGACGTAGATGCTGCAGCTCTCATCTACTCCTTTACTGGCTGTAGGTTCACTGAGAAGCTCTACCCATATTTCAATCCATGGCATAATAGTGATGGTAAAAACTCCACTCCATTAACTATATGTTCCAGTAATCATGGTGATTAGACTAATCAGAGTCACTGTCATGTAAATGACCCAAATCACTTCACCGGTGTTTGAGTCTCCTGGTTTTTTTTTTATTTGTCTTTTTTGTGTCTCTCATTTCTGCAGATATGAAACAATTTGCACATCTACATAAATGTTATTTCAAAAAACTAAATCTCAAGTAAACACTGACTTTTTGTACACTGTAAATTTTAGACTGTAAAACTCTTCAGATGTACTACAGAATACCTAAAGAGAACATTTGTCTTTCAAGGGTTAGTGCACTGTTGGTTCTGCTCCACTGGGAGGCGCCAGAGAAATACTCAAGATCCTTAATGAAGCCTGTGTAGTGTCACTGGTTCACTCTATGAGGGTGTGGGAGCTGTAAAATCAGCTCACCTTCCAAAGAGTTTCAAATAAAAAAGTTTCTTAATTTGCATAAAAATTAAAGATTAAAGTGCCTGAGTGTCACTGCATGCTTGAAATTTAAAGTTTAGAAGTTTTGAAAAGGGGCATTGCACAATAAAAAATAGCTGTAAAATATAAAAAAAAACTAATTACAATAAATCTTGCTCACCATTTAAAAAGTATGACGCAATAACACTTTGTCAGTTTTTTACTTTCACAACGTCCATATTCAATTTTGTATTGTATTTTCTATATTTGTGTGGGGTTTTTTTTTCTTTTATTTGCATAATGATAATCTAATTTCAGCCCACACTGGATTGTTTAATATCTACATTTTTGGAGTTGGGAATTTGTTGACCATTGTTTCTTAAAAGCAAGTTGACAATTTGCTGGTTGATTTTTATATTTTACTGTTATTTTAATGATTTGGTAGTAATGGGCATTTAATTCTAATGTGAAATTCAGATTGAATGTTATGTTTATGTTTTGTGAGTTACTGCTTTTTTTATTTTGCTGTAAGAGAAAACATGTTATAAGCTGCTATATGAATAAAAACAAAGACTTTTCTTGAGTCTGTTTTGATGATAGCCCATAACATTTTTCAGTTAGCTACTTAGCTAGCCAGCAATGGTTGTATTGCTGTAAAGTGTTAACACACTGTAAGTGTATACAATCTGTGTCCCATTCAGTGGTGAACAAAGTGCACAACTCTATTACTTGAGTCAAAGTATAGATACTCTCAGTCAGATATAACTCCAATACAAGTGAAAGTTGCAGAGTGAAATTATTACTTGAGTTAAAATACTGGAGTATATGCTCAAAAAAACTCAAACACAAGTATTCAAAGTAAAAAATACTCTCAACAGATTGTTGTATATTGTCACAATACATTTACAGGACCTAATGACTCTACAACAACCCATTAAATGCACTGACTTGCTTGTAGAGCCTGTAGTATGAAAAGCTTGTACAAACTGCTACAACACCTATAGAAATACCTATAGAAAAAAACATGGACTTGAGGTGTGGCCATGGGTGATCTGATTGGGATTCTTTATCTCCATCCACTGCCGTAGCCATAGTAAAACTGCAAAACCAAATTAAACTGCCTACTGATGACCTCTCCTCTCTACCTGTCTCTACCACTGAGATGCCCAAGCTGAGTGGTGCATGCATGAGGTAGAGGTTTAGTAGTATCCCTGCGGCAAACAAACCACACCCAGAACTGCATGATCACAGTTTATTGACTTTTGCGTTTTAGAAAAGAACACACTAACTTCAAAGCAAATGTAACAAGAGTCTTCACAGAAATGTAGTGGAGTCAAAGTGACACATTTAAAAAAAATACTCAAGCACAGATACTCATATACTGTTCTTAAATAGATATACTTTGTTACTGTCCACCACTGGTCCCATTCAACATCAGTAGAGATATTTGAGAAATATTCTCTTATTCTTTGCTGTGTGAGAGAACAATTGTTGCTAGCATATAGAGATATTCTGTAGTTGAGTACAGCTAGTTTGAATTTTAATTAAGGAGAAATACCTTTGAAACTCAAGCAAACACTGTGAGAGTCTGTACAGTCAGCCTCCTACTTTCTGTCAGTCTAAGAAATTCTTACTGTCTGATGTCACACATTATGGTCTGAAACCAGTCTGGGATTTCTTTATGTGTTTTGCTTTCTTGCCTCAATGTAACCCCTATCAAAGATGCTAAATTGTCTGTATGCAATGTTATGAGTGAGATGTGCACGGAGCAAAAGAATTCCGTGTACAATTTGGGAGTGAAATACTGTAATACTTCTAGTCTTACAGTTTAAACCATTATTGTGTATCAGTTACGGGAGTGGATGTTCTCTCCTATTGTGTTTACTGTTTCAGGAATGATGTTCTGCAACTTCTGCATTTTTGCCAATCTCGTCTGAACAGCCATTTACTGTAGCAATCTACAGTGTGTGTGTGTTTGTGTGTGTGGGTGAGAGAGGGAGAGATAGAGAGGGAGAGAGAGAGAGAGGAGTTAAAGTGTCACTCCCCTTTAGAATCCAATGAAGGTTTTTTCTGATGTTGGGAGCTGGCTTTTGAAGGCATCACCGGTGGTGACATGAACCCTTTTAAATTCATTTCCAATTCCACAGCCACACATCTGCAATAAAGACTATATTGAACTAATATGATGATGGTTAAAGATTTGATGATGGTCAAATCATGTTCTATGAGAACATGACTTGACTCTTTCAGCATCTCATCTCTCATTGTGTTTGTCTTGTGTTTTCCCTACAGTGTTTACTCTCAGATCTGCATTTCTAACAACTAATCAAGACTGTTGGATCAAATGTGACATTTCAGATGACAATGAGTTTTACTTTGTAATTTCAATGTGAAATGTCTTTAGTTCATCTTTTATTAAAGTCACCATAATCATTTCCAAACCTGAAGGAGACAACAAAAGACAAAACCAGCGGATCTGCATGAAGAGGTGGAGCATCACTGTGAAGAGAGGAGTGTTTCACAGTCACATGCTTCGCAATAAACGAAACTGAAAGTAACTCAGAACAACAACACTGCTGCAGTCGACACAAGTCTGTCTGTCTCTCTCAGCCAAAAACTTCAGGCCAACAGTAGCCCACAACGGAGCCTCTAATTTCAAGTGAGTACAGTTGTCAATATTTATTGTTTTAATAAAAACTGAAAACAGGAATCAAGAGAGAAGAAGTGATACTCACACAGGGACAACTATACTAAGAAGTCTGATGCGCTACTTTTTTCTGTCAGGGCACTGTGAGGCCTCCTTAATTTGTAGTCTTCCAAGACACTGTAGGATATTTATGACTCACTTGTTGGTATTAAAAAGGTGAAAATCAGATGGGCTGCCTGCATCACTTGCCACTTAAGTTGCCTGTTATGGTTTGACAGGTGATCTGTGGTCTCTTTCAAGACAATGTACAATACTGAATATTTGCCCGGTCAAATGTTTCCATGAGGAAGCCGAAGATGGCTGTGTTTGCAATGATTTTTTTTAATGGTGTTTTCTCAAGATTCCAAGTTTTTTTAATGATCTAAAGATAACAGCGTTGTTTGGTTACCTCATGGTAAGGGGTTAATTTTATGTAGATTCTTGAGAAAACAAAAGGCTGAATTCTTGAGATAACAACATCATTTATCACAAGAAAATGACTTTTGTTTGTCAAGATCACGGGATAATTATGGAGAGATCAAAAAATGAGTGACTGGTTCATTTGATTACACTTTTCTCAGCCTTCAAAATCACTGTGATGGGGCACCCTCTAGCTCAACAGGTATAGCGTTTGCCCCATGCAGGCAGAGCCCTCAGCAGTGGCCTGGGTTTTTTCCCTCTGGTGTGTTACGTTTAATGTCACAGACAGGCCAAAAACAGGTTACTAACCAGTAGAAAGCAGTATGGAGGCCATTCTAAATGTTATGGTGGTTCCTTCTTGTTTACATGTCTTACTTATTCACTCTCTCTCAAACTTGGTGCAGACTAAATTTTTGATAATGTGTGAGCACCAGAAGGAGACGGACAGTATTTTGTGGCAGCACGTCAATGCATCAGCTGGCAAAGAGGCTAAAATTAGTGCCCCCACCCAGGTGTAGTATTTTCATGACTACTGATCTAGGCCAATCGGACCTGGAGCCGATAATTGGCTGTGACTGCTCCAGAGTCATTTGTGACTACTGATTGTAACCTTTTTCCATTAAATACAAAAGCCAGATGTTAGTGAATGTTAGTGGGGGTTTTTGTGCCGTGGGAAGGGGGCTCAAGGCCAGAGGTTGACCAGCCCCCATCACCCCATCACTCTGTTTTAGCCAGCAGCTGCTCAAATACAGCCTGTAAAATTTGCAGCCAGGCAAGTCTTCTCCTTAAATGATGAGGACTGATCTGAATATTTTCTACAACTGAAAGATACAATTAAATTTCTGCCTGTGTTAGACTTTAACTGGAGTACAATCTGATGTGTTGATCAATACTTGGTACTCCTCAATCTGACATTTTAAGCTTAAATCAGTTGCTTCAGTTGTTCAAGACGCCATCTATGCATGGCACTCCTGATCTCTAATAAACATTGTAAGTAAAAAGAGAAAATGATCTTTTGTTTTTCATGATAAAGATTAATTATCTTGAGATAAAGCTTGTTTAATTAATAATTAATAATTAACTTGTGATCTTGAGGTAACAGCATTACAAAAAAAAAATTCTCTTTAACATTCCATTCTCGGCCATTCTTGGCTTCCACACTTTAGTAATGTGCAACAGAACTACTTGTCTTTTGCTGATATTGTACTATTTTTGGTTATTTCATTGTCAATATTTCACACTTTCACTTCTGTTGTTAGACATGGCAGCAGCCAGCAGTCTCCTCTATGAAGAGCAGTTTCTGTGCTCCATCTGTCTGGATGTGTTCACTGATCCAGTCACCATACCATGTGGACACAACTTCTGCAAGAGCTGCATCACAGATCACTGGAATATTAATGACCAGACTCAGTGTCCTCTGTGTAAAAAACAGTTTGCTAGAAGACCCGAACTGCATGTCAACACATTTATATCTGAGATGGCTGCTCAGTTCAGACAGTCAGTTCAGAAGAAAGCCAACAGCAGCTCACAGCAGCACCGGGCCAACACAGGAAAAGTTCTCTGTGACGTCTGCACTGAAAACAAGCTGACGGCCCTGAAGTCCTGCCTTGTGTGTCTGGCCTCCTATTGTGAGACTCACCTGGAGCCTCACCAGAGAGTCACAGGCCTGAAAAGACATAAGCTGATTGATCCGGTGGAGAACCTGGAAAGCAGGATGTGTAAGAAGCATGAGAGACCTTTGGAGCTGTTCTGCAAGACTGACCAGATGTGTGTGTGTCAGTTCTGCACTGAGTCAAGTCACAAGAGACATCATGTTGTTTCTTTGGAAGATGAATATGAAGGAAAGAAAGCTAAACTTGGAAAGACAGAGGCTGAAGTTCAGCAGATGATCCAGGAGAGACGACTGAAAATCGAGCAGATCAAAAAGTCAGTGGAGCTCAGCAAGGAAGATGCAGAAAAACAGACAGAAGCCAGTGTGCAGGTCTTCACTGCTCTGATCCAGTGTGTTGAGAGAAGTCTGGCTGATCTGATTGAGATGATAAAAGAGAGGCACAACACAGCAGAGAAACGGGCTGAGGGCATCATCAAAGAGCTTGACGAAGAGATTGCTGAGCTGATGAAGAGAAGCTCTGAGCTGGAGCAGCTCTCACGTACTGAAGACCACCTCCAACTCCTCCAAAGCTTCCCATCCTTAATCCATGCTAAACCCACCAAGGACTGGACAGAGGCCAGAGTTCACTCTTCATGTGAGGGGGCTGTGAGGAGTACTGTGGTTCAGCTGGAGGAGACACTCAGTAAAGAGGTTAAAAAGCTGTGTGCCAACCTCGATTTAAAGAGGGTCCAGCAGTTTGCAGTGGATGTGACTCTTGATCCTGAAACAGCAAATCACCATCTCATCCTGTCTGATGAAGGGAAGCAAGTCAGTTATGGTGACGTACAGCAGAATCTTCCAGACAACCCAAAGAGATTTTATTTATATTCTGTCCTAGGAAAGCAGAGCTTCTCTTCAGGAAGATTTTATTATGAAGTCCAAGTTAAAGGGAAGACTGCCTGGACTTTAGGAGTGGCCAGAGAGTCTATCAACAGAAAGGACACTTTCCTCACTTTGTCCCCAAGAAATGGCTACTGGACTGTATGCATGATTAAAAGAAATCAGTATGAAGCCTGTGCTGGCCCTTCAATCCGTCTCTCTCTTAAGTCAAAGCCTCAGCAGGTGGGGGTGTTTGTTGATTATGAGAAAGGTCTGGTCTCCTTTTATGACGTAGATGCTGCAGCTCTCATCTACTCCTTTACTGGCTGTAGGTTCACTGAGAAGCTCTACCCATATTTCAATCCATGGCATAATAGTGATGGTAAAAACTCCACTCCATTAACTATATGTTCCAGTAATCATGGTGATTAGACTAATCAGAGTCACTGTCATGTAAATGACCCAAATCACTTCACCAGTGTTTAAGTTTCCTATGGTTTTTGTGCTTTTTTTATGTTTCTCATTACTGCAGATATGAAACAATTTGCATATCTACATAAATGTTATTTCAAACAAAACAAACAAAATCTCAAGTAAACACTGACTTTTTGGGGCATCGGTGGCTTAGTGGATAGAGCAGGCACCCCATGTACAAAGGCTATTGCCGCAGCGGCCAGGGTTCGAATCCAGCCTGTGGCCCTTTGCTGTATGTCACTCCCCCTCTCTCTCTCTCCCCCTTTCACACCTGACTGTCCTATCAATTAAAGGCAAAAATAATCTTAAAAAAACACTGACTTTTTGTACACTGTAAATTTTAGACTGTAAAACTCTTAAGATGTTCTCTAGAATACAGAGAGAGAACATTTGTCTTCTAAGGGTTAGTGCACTGTTAGTTCTGCTCCACTGGGAGGCGCCAGAGAAATACTCAAGATCCTTAATGAAGCCTGTGTAGTGTCACTGGTTCACTCCATGAGGGTGTGGGAGCTGTAAAATCACCTTCCAAAGAGTTAACAAAAAAAAAAGTTTCTTATTTTGCATGAGAATTAAATCGGAGACAACTCTTTTCCCTACATGAAATTGAAAACTCAGCATTACATTTTGGGTAACTCAGTTTATTTGGGTGCACAACCAAATTCTGCAGTGTGGAATTCCCAGCGTGCCAAAATTACAATAGATATTTATAATACACACAATACAAATATTAAGTATAGATGAATACACATAAATGTGTTAGTTAATCAAGAAATTGTGAAATCATATAAAGAAACTAATTCTGTGAAATGTTATTCTATTTTTCTGGTAATTGGCAAGAGAAACATTATGAAAAGTGACATTTTCAGATTAAAGTGCCCAGGGGGAAAGTGTAACTGTACTGTAAGTTTTGAAAGGGGGCGTTGCACAATAAAAAACGATAAAATATAAATAAAACAATTACAATAAATCTTGGTTACCATTTTAGAAGAATGACGAAATAACACTTTGTCAGTTTATTACTTCATTTCATTATTTCACAAATTCCATGTTCAATTTTTTTATTATATTTTCTATATTTGTGTGTGTGTGTGTGTGTGTGTGTGTGTGTGTGTGTGTGTGTGTGTGTGTGTGTGTGTGTGTGTGTGTTTTTCTTTTTTTTGCATAATGATAATCTAGTTTCAGACCACCATGGATTGTTTAATATCTACATTTTTGGAGTTGGGGATCTGTTGATTATATTTCTTAAAAACAAGTTAACAATTTGCTGGTTACAATTTACTGATATTTCACTGATTATTCATTTGGTAGTAATGAGCATTAACTTGTTGTGTGAAATGTTTACTTATTTGTCATGTCATTGAATGATGAATGACGTCACATCATCAAATTTGCTAATGACTCTGATTCAATGTTATGTTTACTTTTGTGAGTTACTGGTTATTTGTTTTTTTGCTGTAAGAGAAAACGTATGTGAATAAAAACACAGACTTTTCTTGAACCTGTTTTGATGATAGCCTATAACATTTTTCAGTCAGCTATTTGGCTAAAAAAAAAAACTCTCAACAGATTGTTGTATATTGTCACAATACATTTACTGAACCTAATGACTCTACAACAACTCGCTGAATGCACTGACTTGCTTGTAGAATCTGTAGATCCATGGCTAAAATGAAAACACTGAGTAAAAATATTTCCAACAATGAACGACAACTTCACTGCTCAGACATCTTTGTTTAAAATATTCATCTGGAATTAAGCAGATGTATTCATACCTCGCTATGCATTGTCAGGTCAGAGAGTGAATTCTTTTAGGCCATGAAGAAGTTTGTGCACAGTAAACAGAGCAAACACTTAAAACAAGACGAATCATTCTTCATCTCAAAAACTTTTTTGAGGTATGGCCATGGGCGTTCTAGTGAAGAATCTTTATCTCCATCCACTGCTGTAGCCATAGTAACACTGCATAACCAAATACAACCGCCTGCGGATGACCTCTTCTCTCTGAGTAGTCCATGCTAAATACTCAAGTAAAGTACAGATACTCAAAAACTGTACTTAAGTACTGTACTTAGGTAAATGTACTTTGTTACTGTCCACCACTGGTCCCATGCAACATCAGTGAAAAATTTGAGGAATATTCTCTTGTTCTTCTTTATGTGAGAGAACAATTACTGCTAGCATATTGAGTGCAGCTAGTTTGAATTTTAATTAAGGAGAAATACCTTTGAAACTCAAGCAAACACTGTGGGAGTCTGTACAGTCAGCCTCCTACCTTCTGTTAGTCTAAGAAATTCTTTCTGTCTGACGTCACAGATCATGGTCTGAAACCAGGCTGGGATTTCTTTTAGTGTTTTGTTTTCTTGCCTGAGAAGACAACTATTCATTTACCTCAATGTAACCCCTATCAAAGATGCTAAAGTCTTTGTATGCAATGTTATGACTGTGATGTGCGTGGAGAAAAATAATTTTGTGTACATTCTGAGAGTGGAATACTGTAGTACTCTTAGTCAGATAATTGAAGCTATTATTGCTTATTAGTTGTGGGAGTGGATGTACTCTTATTATCTCTTATTATGTTTACTGCTTCAGTGATGATGTAATTCAAGTGCTGCGTCATAGTCAACTAGTTTGAACATCCATCTATTGTAGCAATCTAGGTTTAAGGTCACACACACACACACACACACACACACACACACACACACACACACACCGACCTAGGTGTGTGTGTGTGTGTGTGTTTGCAGTGAAAGAGAGAGGGAGTAAACTCAATCAGTCCTCTTCATGCTTTTAAAACCTTAAGGTATTTTTCTGATGGGAGCTGGCATTAAATGCACCACAGGTGATGACGTGCTGTTTGTCGTCATCAGGACGTCAAAGTTCAAGGTCAGATGGTTGCGGAGTTGTTGAGTGCTTACACAGAGTCTTTGTCAGAATGCCAGAGTCTGAAAGCTATGTAGCATCCCAAAGTGAAGTAATGGGCCACTGAGCTAAACATCTGCACTGGGACTGTCAAAAGATTATAAATTAAAAAGGCATTCAGTGAATTTTTTAGTGTCACAGCACAAAAGTACTGCACTATATTTGCTGATAGGATGGATCGATACCACTCCAATCCATGTTTACTTTGATCAGCTCCTGGCATTTCAGTCTGTCAGGTTAACCCCTTCCCACCTGTGCTCTAGTCAAGTAGTACACTGAAGCAATCAAATGAGGCACAGTTGGTCTTAAAGGTCCTAATGTGTGCCAAGAAAATATTTCCCACACCACCATTTACCTGTAATACAGAAATGCTGGAACCATGAATTATGCTGTTTATATAAAAGCCTATGAAAATGTTCCAGCAGTACAGCTTTATATAGGAGCTGGAAGTGGAAACCATGCTATAGTGTTGCTTTAACAAATCTTGTCTTTTCACATTGTGATTCAAACAGTAAGTTATGAATCATTATAGTGAGATCGAGATCACTGAATATATTTAGAACCAGAGTACGAGCCTAGTTTGTAGCTGTACATTATTTTCCAGGTAAGATTTCAGTTATTTATCATTTTATGTCTTAGGTAGCTTTTTGAGCGTCCTACTGTGTGATGTTTGTTTTGGGATTGTTGTGTGTGACATGGCTGCTGTAACATTAAACACCAGGTTTCACTAATGGGTGTGGTCAGAAGTGTGCTCTGCTGCACCTTTAACCACACTTAACGCTAATACCATGTATTGAATACACTCTGAGTAGAGTGTTGTGACTACTGTTGCTCTTCTTCTTCTTTTTTTTTTTGCCACGAGACCTGCAGGTGAGACAGAAAATTAAAAGGAAAGAGAGAACAACGAGAAAAACCGTAGGAAAGAAAAAAGTTACAAACTTTGTATTTTGAACTTCCTTTAATGCGTTAACACTATAGGAACTACACATTTATTTATTTTATTATTTGAGTTTACTACAATTGATAACATCCTTTTGTCCAATCTGAAGCCACCTTTTCAAAACTCAACTAGCACAACACCCATCTGTTATGGACCATACCACCAACACCATAACCATTAACCATTAACAACATATCTTCATACAACATTTCATATGACATCTAACGAATCAGAGCCCCTATCAGTTAGGTTAGGTTTAGGAGTCATGGTTGGACGTCATCATGTTACACACTTAATGTAAAGTTACATCGGTTAAGTCAAGGATTATACAGTTATGTATGTTAGGTTTCGGAGAGTAAAGTTACATAGTTAGGGTTAGGAATGGTTGGGTGTTATCATGTCACGTACCCTAACATACCCTAATGCAAAACTGTGCAGGCTAGGTTTAGCAAAGTACGTAAAGTTATATAGGTTAGGTTGAGGAAAGTTAAGTTATGTAGATTAGGTTTAGGAAAAGAATCATAGTTGGGTGTTGTCACATTGTGTACCCTAAAGTATAGTTATGGAGGCTAGGTTGAAAACATAAAGTTACGTGTGTCAGGTTTAGGCAAAGAATCATGGCTGGGCGTTGCCACGTTATTAACCCTAATGTACCTCACAGTAAAGTTACATAGGTTAGGTTTAGAAGAGAAACATTACACAAGTTAGGTTTAAAACCTCATGGTGATCCTGTAAAATTAAAAGTAATACTAATTTAGTTCCATTTTAGTACATGTACATGTATGGTTTCATCTGAAAGGTAATACTGAAGTTTTTTTCCCATTGCATGTGATTCTGCCATTGAATTATTTAAGTTTCAAAATACAATGTTGTTGTTGGTGTTGTTGTTTTTCATCTTTGCCTGAAAAAATTCTTGAAAAAAGATACTGCAGAAGACTAGAACTGGTCGAGGTATTAATTGTAAAACACAATGGGATCATAGCATGAATCCTCACCTAGTCCATAGTAAATGACAACGTTGTAGAAAATAAACATTTTACACGTTTTTCTCAGGCATTGTCTAGAGGGTAAAACAAGGTATGTGAAAAAGTCATCAACACAGACAGAAATTACTATTTAGGAGCTACTGTATATAAAAACACTTCCAGCAAAACTAAATTGATAGACTTTTTTTCCCCTTAAGACAACAGAGGAGCCATTTGTTTATCATGTCTGTACATTTATAACAGTCTATGAGGCCTGTAAGGAGTTAAGATCTGCCGTGGTGCTCTGGAGTGTTATTGACTACGAGACTCATAAGCCATTGGGTCAACTGGGCAAATTGCTGGCTCTTTAAAACCAAGAAATTTGAGTGCGCATGTTTCTTCAGCACAGGCCCTTATTGGCTTTGGAGGCCATAGCAACAGCACTGAAAGCTCCTATTCGCTCAAATGAGGTGTCTATGGGAAGGCCAGTTTCCTCCATCTTGGCATCTGGCCAGTTGGAGGACAGAGAAATTATTGATAATATGAGGAGAAATATGAACATTTGAAACTAGGCAACAGTAGTGTGTGGATACCTCTGGATGTTATGATGTGTGCAGACTAAATATTTAGTTGGATTTAGATTATCTGGCAGTGTGTGACATGAACTGATACGAATGAACTGATAGCTGCGTAAGCAGGGTTTCTGTCTTGATAAAATGGATTGTGGATTATAATAACTTCAAAGGTGAGTTATAACTGTTTGTTTTTATCTGACAGAAGCCTTTATTGAGCCTGCTGTGGTGGTTGTATCTTAAAAATGGTCAGCATTAATGGCACCACAAGGAGCTTTCAGGCGATATCTTGTATGAGTAAACCAATTAAACAACAAAGGCAGCAGTTGTTTTACATATTATAATCATCAAAAAACACTTTAGGAGGGTCAGTAGATCCATTGGATTTTTAACAATAGAAAAAAAAACAATGGTTTAGAATTGTCACATTATGTGATGTTAAAATAACTGAGGGTTCCCTTGGTCACACAGGACACCAACAACAGTCTCCTGGGGTAAAGTTGTGCACCCCCCAGCCTGTCTACTCATAGGGACTTACGCTCTTTAAACACCTTCCTTGTTAACTCCTGACAGCACATTCGTGATCACTGCCTTCACTATTATGTGGGTTATACAGCAATTCTGGTGCATTACTTGTCAAAGGTTTACATATGAACAGTGCATAAGAATGGCCGAACATGATTCATGTTGTTTTCACAGAATATGCAGTCAATTAACACATTTCTAAAATACTTAAAGTTTCTTTACACAGGCTACAAGCTTATCTAATACCAAATGATGGATCTCATTTACAAATGCTTGCACACAGCGTTCCAGAAATTAAAACCTAATGTTGAATACATGAAATATAGTTAAAGCCTCAACGTCTATCTGTCTAGCTTTGTCTTTTTTTTTTTCTTTTTTTTTTTACTGTATTTGTGTATTTTATTTTTTCCATATTTGGAACCAAGGGCTATGCATGTTTTTTTGGTCCAATAAAGTCTTTACTGCAGCAATTCTGTCACTTGTTAGCAAGTGTAAAAAAAATAATAATAATAATAAATAAAACTGTATTTTTATTTGTATTTATTTTTTTCATTTTGCATGTGAGAGACATCCAGTCATCCAGGCAAAGTTGTGTTAATAATCAGCGTGGGAGAAAGGCTGGGGCTGGTGAGGTGACTATGTGTGAGACTGCACGTATACTCCTCACAGCTGGCAGACAGGAGCAGGAGGAGCAGAGGCTCTGTGTGTGTGTGTGTGTGTGTGTGTGTGTGTGTGTGTGTGTGTGTGTGTGTGTGTGTGTGTGTGTGTGTGTGTGTGTGTGTGTGTGTGTAAGTGTATGTGGAGCATGGTGTGGAGTCACGTTTATCGTTACGTCATGGAGACTGCAGGTTAGGTGATGTCACTGCCCACTTGATGGGTTTACCACAGATTAGTTTCCTTTGCTCAGCCAAAATGTCTCCTCTGTTGAGTTTAGAGTTTAGAGACACCCCCACACACACAGAAACATATTTTACAGCATAAGGCTGATGATACATTTTTTCTTATAGAGACCAAGTCACATAAATAGTCCATAAGCAACAGTGAATGTATCTACTACCAAGTGTTTTGTGTGTGCACAGAGCCTGATATATCTTCTTCCTCTGTGCCATAGAGCGCCACTGTTTTGACAAAAACTATTAAAAACACATCAGTAAGACACACTGTTGCACTGGGTGGTATGTCCCTTCATTATCATGAACACACACTGTATCTTATTTTTATTCAATCCCACATACACCATCCTGCTGCCCCAAATACTCCCTGGAGCACCAAATATATTTTAATCCGCAGCTGAAAATAGTCCCCAACAAATACACCGTTACCTCCTGTTTGAGTCATGTTTGATAAAAACTACAGTGTGCAGCTGTTTTAGAAAATGTCTCAACTCTTACTTTCAAGGAGAATAATATTCTAACAGCTGAATACCACTAACTCACCTGAGCTAGCTAATGTTGCATTTCAGCCAAACACCATTAATATTTACATTTTTTTCCGTGAGTATGTGCACGCTTCATTCCACAAGGTGATATGCTTGGCGGGTGTGGTTCGGTTCGAAAGAAAATAGTTTCCAGATGAAACTGCTCACAAGGTTTGTGGATTACCATGAGTAACTGAGTCATGACTTCTGGAAAGTGGCATTGCTGTTGAGTTTTTTAAATGTATATTTTTGCTGTTTTGAGCACCACAATCGGAGTGCCATCTATTTCTATTATATTGGAGAAAAGGCAGACATCTCTCGCCGATATCTCCAACTCTGCAACTCACATCAAAATTATCTAGACTGATAAATAACACCACAGATAAGGGAAAAATTAGTTTTTTCATTTTAGGTGAACTGACCCTTTAAGCCTGTTTTTCACCATCTAAATTTAGCATCCTAATTAATATTGCAGGTAACATAAATTACAGATGCACCCTGCTAGCCAAGCTAGCTAGTTAGTGCTAGTGTTAGCAGATAATTTTAGCATTTGCGATGCTAATGGTAAATGGCCCCACCAGTCTGGTAACCTGTGTTAACCATATAACCATATGATGTTTGTTTTGTTAACAGCCATGACAACGTTGTAACAGCTGGTATTGTTTTCACATCATGAGTCTGTGTATGTGTCATCATGACAAATTGTGGTCATGGTGACACTAATTGTAGCGGGAACGACCACGGGGGTGCCAGGTGTTTTTTTCAATCAGGAGAGACAGAAGAATGAAGTGAGGATAATATTTAATACAAAACATGAGTGTACAGATTAACATGATTTGGAATGATTGAGATTTAATAGAGGTCTTTGGTGACTGGACACCACAGGGAGATATTTTGTGATCGAGAGACATTTGAGCGGCAGCAAGACAATCCCCCCTATGGAGTCCGGACACCGGTGGTGGTGGTGGCTGCTGACTGTTGAGGCTGCTGAGGTAGATGAGGCTGATGAATCCGTAAAGACTAAGTGGTGATGGAGAGGTGGAGTGTGCACATGACTGCAGCAAGAAAGAACTACGGCAAAGAAAGACCCATATTTAAAATGAGAAGCAGTAAGATGATAGGCTGACAGAGAAGCTGTGTCGCTGTGCTGTTGGTTGATTGTGAATCAGCTGGAAAACAGCTGATGAATCAACAATTCATCAGACAATGAAATCTAGAGATAGAGAGTGAGCATGTGTGCAATGAATGAATGGCAGGGTTAGAAAAAAAAAACTTACAGCCTAAGCATGTAAAGTATTGTCTTCCTGACTGAACCTTCGCTAGAGCTTCATGTGTCTGTCTGTCTGTGTGTCTATGTACAGAGTTTCTCACTCTGATAGCTTCACAACCATGAACTCGCGGCTGGAGTGATCCCATTGCATCACAAGATTTGCAAGATAGTGATTGTTTTGATGTCCTCAGGTTTTCAGGCAGATCTACTCCTCAATCCCCTGCAGCTGCACCCTCTCATCCAAATATGGTCATTTCTGGCTTCAAAAATTCAAGATGGTAATGGCCAAAATGCCAAACATGTGGCAATGTCCACTTCTTGTATACAGTGAAATAAACATTAGTAATGACTACAGTGATTGGCTAGTGGCCATGGTGTTAATGGAATACTAGTGCACTACTCCCAAGGTGCACCTGCAACTATATAAATGTTATAATCCTCACTTTGCGAAGCCACAAAATACTGGATTGCTAAGCTAGGTAATTGCTTATACATTACTTGGTTTATTTAGCCTATCATTGTATAAACGTATAAAATGAAACTATAGATTTGTGACAGAAATTAAAGCTTTGTGTCTTCCATGTGAACCACAGGGTGCTACAGGTAGTGTGGAAAGTCAGAGAGTATTGATAGATGAACTAACACATTGCTGGTTTTGGTCTTTTCATTGAGTTTTCTGAGAGTATTAAAAATGTACAATAACACCAGCCTCATTCTTTAAAGCTGATTATTTTACACACCCATACATGCAGCAGTTAGGGGGCTGCCATCAAATGGCTGCATACCAAAATGTGATTTTATTTCATATATTCCCTTGTCTTTCCCCTACAGTATACATCCTCTCGTGGCTTCACTATCATGTGTTATGTAATATAGGTATTCTGTATTATTACTTTATGCAATAAAGCTACTTTGGCAGCTGAAAATATACGACCTTAGAATGCTGTGAACCCTCTGACCCTGAAAACCTGTGAACCTACAGAATGCTTAAATTGACACCGCACTATTACAGTCAATCACTGTACAGCTGCAGAGATGTGGGGCAAATGGTTACCTGCCCCAGCCTCTCAAAATATGCAGACCATGTTTGACAGAGCATGCGATTGCAGTGTCATGTCTAGTTTTCCCTAACATGAGCTGTCTCAAATGTTCCCACAGGGGGAATGTGGGGCTTGTATCCCCTGTTTGTTTCCACCCACACACCCAAGTAAAAACAGTAATCACTGCAGGTAAATGATGTTTGAGTGAAACTGATACAACTAAACTCATCTGCCTCCTGTGGTGGTGTAGTGTGATGCCCACAGCCTGTTGTCTGTATACATTCAAAGTAAATGAAAAATGACAACAGGAATCCTAGTGTGTTTCTTTCTGTGTGTATTTCTGCTTGTATTTTCTACACTGAGTCTGCATGCAGCCACTTTTCTTCAGTCTTTTTTTGAAGTATTTGAGCTGACGTTTCCTGTAGGTGTGTGGGGCTTTGCATGGATCAGAATGATTGCACTGTGGTTTCTCAAGGACACAAACCTCTTTTCAAATCCCTGCCCTGGCTCCCTTGCCAGCGTACAGTAACACGTTTTCAAGCCAGTGACTCACTGCCATATTCTTGTCTCAGCAAAAACCACCTGACACAAGGTAACTACAGAATGTGATTCATGAAAGCAGCGTCAGAATTTAACTGGGCCAAAGGGCAAACATTTTCCTGATAGTTGATAAAATGAAATTACATTGAGAACCACTTGTTTGGCTACCTCTGTTCACTTTGTTATTTAGCATGCAAACTGATAAAACAGAAAATATTTTCATTATCATGTAATGTTCCACATGAACTGCTCCAGCAAAATAAATTCAACAAAGGATACAATGGACTTACTGGGGACAAATCAGAAAAATAGTACGGGAGAGCGGGGTCTGTTGGAACAGTGCCTATGCCATTCACTATTCTTTTATTTAGCCACACCCCCTCTCCTTTAAACCTCATAGTAAAGACTGTCTGACCATTTATCATGTTTTATTCACAGTTTTGAAATTTACAGCATTTCAGTAAATTTTTGGCTCTTTTGTTATTTTCCTTTAAACACAGCTTTTTTTTAGCTATGTCACACTCAAAACATATTATTTGAAAGCTTATTTTCTGGCCTACCTACAGTTGGGACAATATTGTTTTTAAGTGCGTACTTTGTTATGGATGACTTTTAGAGATAACTTTATTGTCCACATCAGTATAAAATTGTTACAAATCAACAGAAGTAGACAAAACAAGACAAAGGCTTTTCCTAATGGCATAAAACTCACTGTGGAGTGACTGAGTGAATGTTAAATCCACTAAGACATTTATATTTCTAAGCTGAATTAATGCCACGTAAAACACAAATGCATAAACGTCATGCAGGCCTACACTTTAACCCCTGATTATATTTCAAATGTGTAGAGTTCAGCTATTTAGTTATCTATATATTTGTTTTTGTAGAATGAAACAAACTCAATAGCCTACATAAACCTTTAGGCTACATGTAGCTCATTGAGCTGACAGGTGCCACTGAAACGAAGACTTGGAAGACAGCCAGATTTACATATCTTTGTAATTTATGAGAATTATCACCTACCAGCACCTTTAAATTTAAATCATTAACATGCTTTTCTTGTTTATTTAATTTGTATAAATTAGCATATTTCTCAAAAAGTCAGCTTCCTTCAGTGATAGAAACGAAAGAGCTTCTAGCCATTTGTTATTGTCAGTTCCATTGAACAAAATAACCTTAATTTCTTACACTGCCTTAAGGATGGCTTCTCCCACACTACAAGAAAACATATTTCTACCTTCAGTCAGAGAAATAGTCTTTCTACACACATTTGTATATTTATCCAGAGCAAGCTCATGCAAACTCAACTCACGAGTGCTTAAAGGTCCAGTGTGTAGGATTTAGTGACATCTAGTGGCGAGGTTGCAGAACTGAAACTTCTCCCATGTTCCAAGCATGTAGGAGAACTATGGTGGATGACATGTAAACATGAAAACACAAATGGCCCTTTCCAAAGCCAGTGTTTTATTTGTCCATTCTGAGCTACTGTAGAACAACATGGTGGACTCTGTGGAACAGGACTCACTCGGTAATGAAAACAACAATTCTTGCTTTTTGCTTTTTTTTGCTCTAATGAAAACACAGCAATGAATAATATATACCATTTCTGCCAATAGATACCCCAAAATGCTACACACTGGACCTTAAGTTAGCTTGGAGGCAATTATCTTAGCTTAGCATAAGGACTGAAAGCAGAGGGAAACAGATTATAAATAAGCATACCATCAATTAACAAAAGGTACCCTTGTTATTTAATCTACACGGGAGCAAAAATGTAAGCATGGAGACAAATATCTCCAGTCTGTTCAAATCGCTACTTTGCATAATGGGAAAATATGTATTTGTAATTTAGGTGAAACCCTGAAAACGTATTCTCGTTATTTTGACTGAATCCCATGGTGAGGAAAAACATCTATTGGCAAAGTAATGTTTGGGTTTGTGGACTCATTTTGTGGACCTTACTGTATTTCAGCAGAGAAATGGTGTAGTGTAGACAAGTGACGTGGAGTAATGGGGCAGTGTAAACAAAGTGACGTCACACTTAAATATTTTCCACACCGCTACAATGGAGCCAGATAGCAGACATTTTAGCTATCCAAAGCTGTTCGTGTAAACACTGTCAGCCCTTAAGGGTCAGACAGCCAGAGCTTTGGTTTGACTCAGCTCTGATGCTCTGATCCACTGCAGAAAATAGCAGATTTCTACCCCCAGTGTAGCAGGAAATAGACCAGAATGCAATGCGGCCACACTCATTTTTATTGCTCTATTCACCTACTAGCTTTTGAATTCAACATTGGGCTGGTCACAAGAAATTTTAAAGTATGTAGGAAACAACCAAAGTAGATCCTGGGTTGGACGTTATCATCATAACGACAATGTGAAAATACATGATGATAGCATTTTCCTTGAAACATTGATGGGTTGTAGAATTTGATGTAGTATAACCCTCGAAGCTATTAAGATTGCTTTATGACCACAGTACATCAATCATGGGAACAGCTATGAGCAAGAACCCAAACTGTTGGTTTGGATCCAAGGATTCACAAACTGGAAGCTGAGAGGGAGCAGAGCAACCCAAAAGCCTTGAAACCAATCTCTGGGTCCTCATTATCTAGTTCTTTGTTATCTCAGCGTTACAGCCCAAACTGTTGTCAGCTAACAGATAAACCCCTCCGCACACTGTTCTGTATATCTACACTGGGCAAGTCATAGATACTTTGTACAAAGCATCAAACCATACAAGCTACAGTCTTGTACATCTGGATCATTCAACCATAGTCAAAACATCCCACTCTTAGCTGTTCATTCAACCTCCTATCCAGGTCAGCCTGCTGATACAGATATTGTACAAGTCCTACACTGTACTATACTGTGACATTTTCAACAATGCTGGTTTTATTCATTCATTTATTCATCTGTAACCACATATCCTGGTCAGGGGCCGGAGCCTATCACAGTTGACACTGGGCAAGAGGCAGAGTACAACCTGGACAGGTTGCCAGACTATCACCGGGCTGACATATAGAGACAGACAACCATTCATGCTCACATTCACACCTACGGCCAGTTTAGAGTCACCAATTAACCTGACATACATGAACTGTGGGAGGAAACCAGAGCACCCGGAGAAAACCCATGCTGACACAAGGAGAAAAAGCAAACTCTGACTGCAAACCACTGTACCACCATGCCGCTCAAATCAATTTTCAACGATGCTGGTTTTAGTCTTTTCAAAATGTAAATTTGACAAACCCATTGAAACTGTTACAGAGGATACTACACAAACTATTTAGACAATGTATTAGAAAAAACTGACATAAAATGTCTTTTGAGCATGACTTGAATGTCTCATTGTAATATGTCATGTAATAACAAATGACAAAACAAACAAGGTCCACTTAGTGGCTAATCCAGTCTGATCATATTACATGCTTGGTGCATGCTTGGTGTAGCTGCAAAGCATTCTGCTGTTTCACTTCTTGCGAGTCACTCTCAATATGAATATCAGCTGCATTCCTACAATGTCAAATGTACATACATGAGCATCTGACCTTAACAGGTGTTTCTGTCCAAAGTATGTGCCTAGGCGTGTGTGGGAGATACAGTATATCAGCGTCAGTTACGTAAAAGGTTCGCCCTGAGTCGTGTCGTGTGTTGGAATGTAAATGTTATGACAGTGAAAGGGGGTCAGTGTGAATCCAGAGGCCTCTGGGGACAGGTGCATGAGGTGAGGACACTGTCTGCCTTCTGTTTACCAAAGTCACATGAATGCACAGCGTGCAGTGTGAATCTGGATAGTGTGATCGTCTTTTCCATTAATAGAAAACAGCTATTCATGGCTGATTAGCCTTTTTAGAAAGGATAAATAGCTCAGCCGTGACCAAATGGAAGAAATTCATAAAAAAGAAGTGACATCATCTGGTTTCCCCTGAGTTCTCCCAGCACCCTGGCGGAGCCACAGAACATTATCACCTAACTATGAAGCTTGTTATACACTCTTGTTACTAACTGTTTCTCTCATGTGGCCCACGAATAGCACTCTCATCAACACTCATGTCCAGCATAAACCCACTGTAGCCGCCTGCCCAGCACCAAATGGCAGACAAAGTTAATAACTATCTGAGAAACATGGGCATCTAACTGCTAAAGACACAAATATTTTTCCTATGATTTGGGACCAAACCAAAGCTCAGAGGATAAAAGTGAAACTTTTACATTTCCACCCTCCTAAAACTGAAAAAGTCATTAAGTGGACAAATACAGTGTCAACAATGGGGTGGCAGTGGCTCAGTCCATAGGGACTTGGGTTGGGAGGTAGAGAGCAAAGGCTCAAGTCCCCGTCCAGACCAAATGTAGAGTGTGGACTGGTAACTGGGGAGGTGCCATTTCGCCCTCTGGGCACTGCTGAGACGCCCTTGAGCAAGGCACTGAGCCCCCAACTGCTCAGGGCACCTGTCCAAGGCAGCCCCCTCGCTCTGACATCTCTCTATTTAATGCATGCCCTGTTTATGCATGTGTATTTATTTCAGGCCTGTGTATATGACAACAGAGTAAAAAAATTGAAATTCCCCTTGGGGAGTAATAAACCATATCTTCTTCTGCTTCTTCTTCCTCTTTTTCAAATATAGGACTCAATTATATCCCTGCTGGATGTGTAAAAGCGGACAATTGCTTGCTAATGTATTAGATATAAGAACTTTATTATGTAATGTCAGTAGTCAGTGTTTTTCAAGTTATTATCTATGGTAAAAGTCAGAAATTCACTTTCCTTTTAGCTCTGTTTTTGGTCTCCACCAGCTACTGAGAAAAATATCTGTCTGTTAAGCTGCTAATCGTTCATTATGTTCACCTGCTAGTCGCTAACTGTATCTATTTGCTGAGTGCTGGGCAGGTAGTGTGCAGTGGGTTTATCAGAGCTTTTTCTCTGAAAACAGCTGCCTGTTACAGCTGGAAACAACACACTGATGAGAAAACATCAGCCATTTAAATAATTCATTTGAGCAAAAAATGCCAAACATCTGGTGGTTCCAGCTTCTCACATATGAAAATTCACTGCTCTTCCTGGTCTTATTTAACAGTAATATTCAGAGGCTTTGGGCTGTTGTCATTGTTGTCATGTTTTCATTGTTTGCTGATTTTTTATTGACCGAACGACAAAACTCAGCACATTAATCAGCAGTGGAAATGATCATTAGTCGCAGACCTCTCATCTATTGTAACTTTTTCTGTTAATTCATTTATTCTGTGTGTACAACATGTAGTTAGAATTAGGACAGCACACAACCTGCCATTTTGAAAGGAGCACACAATGACCTGGATGGATTTTCTCTGTCTTATCCATCTACTGGAAAATCTCTGTTCAGAAAGATAAAGACCTCCCAGCTTGCACCACTGAGGTGTCTCTGAAGAGGAGGCCACAGAGCTTGGACATATCCCTCTCTGTAAATCTCTTTTTCCTCTTCTCCCTCTCCTCTGTTAATGTCTCTGATTTACACTGAGAGTCTGCAGGATTGCATTCCACTGAATGCTGTGGAACGTTTTGCTTCTCTCAAGTTTGTGCAGATCTGTCACATGTAAAATGTTGTTGAGCATTTCTCTTTGTTTCCATCAGGCAACATGAACCAGATCTGTGAGTTTCCATAGAGTAAGTAATCACTGCAATAAGTCACCTATCCCTGGTCACTTGGCCTGATCAGTGCTTCAGTTAGTGGTTAATGTAGACACAATCTGCTTTTAATACTCAAAATGATTTATCTGCTTTTTTTAATCACCACTTGGAGGATGTTAGTTATTTTGCTGGCATGAATACTCTCATTACATGTGACTCCAGGACTATGAGCTCAAACTAAAAGCCTAAACTGTAGATGCACGTAGAGATTGTTCACTGGTATGTGACACAGTTTCTGCTGACTGACATACATCAGCTGCAGACAGGACGATATGACATAATTCCTGTAGCTGGACTTTTTGGTATTTGTTATTTACATAGTGAGATAAGAGCAAAGTGATAAAAGAAAGGCATGGAGACCAAATATACAGACGGAGAAGGAATTTGTATTTCCAGTTTTAAAAAGCAGAGAAGGGCCATATAAAAACATTATGAGGGTGCCCTTTAGATAAAAGTCCCCTGTCCCCTCCAGTGATTTAGAATCGCACTTTATTAAAGTTGGCGGAGTCACAAGACTCAAAAGAATTTTTGGTCCCAACCATTTCCTGAGGAGATATCTGAGTCTTTAGCTGCTAGATGCTGCAGCTAGTCTCTGCGTCTGTCTTGTTGTTTGGTGTGGAGAAAGTGAATTTTTACTAGGGCTGGGACTTTAACGCGTTAATTTTGATTAATTATTTACAGGAAAAATAACGCATAAAAAAAAAACAAAAACCCTAACCCTAATTTCTGGCACTCAGATAACACTGATGCACACACTCCAGCCTGGTGGGTGGCGGTAATGCACCTAAAGTTTATTTGCCAGCCGCGAAGAAGATGCACAGGATGCATTGAGTGACGTCAGCACATAAGAAAGTTTGGTGAACAGCACTGGAAGGAGAGACCACATTGCTTGACTTGTTGGGCAGAAAGTTTTTTTTAATAAAAGTTTCCGACGGCAGCTTGGATAAGAGCATGGTTGTGTGCAAATTGTGCAATAAAGAGTTTTCTTCATCACCGCAGCACTTCAAGCCTACGGTACCACAATGCAAAACATGTTGCTACCGGCATGGACACCAGAGTTAACGTTAGCTACGACAGTCCTAGTACAGGCAGATGATGTAGCCAGCCCACAATAGCGCACAGCTCGGGCCGCATTTGCCTGACCGAACCTGAACCGAGTCCAAGACAGTTATAACTGAGCCCGGCCTGAACCCAAAGCAGTTTTTTACCTGACATAGTTATTGTTACCATGGTTACAGCTTGTCTGTTTACTGTGATCACACATGGACAGTGTGTAAATGACCATCAAAAGGCTGCTGTTACTCACAGTCAAACACGCTGCATGCACAGCACACACACCCAATTGGACAAAATTTGTGGTATGTTATACAAACCTGGCCTGACCCGTCGGGTTCCACTGGGTCCCGTCGGGCCCGTCGGGCTTGGGTCGGGTATCCACACTCTGGCCTACAATAGACCAGATGACAGGGTTCAGAGCCAAAATAAGTAAGTCTACATCTGACAAATTAACAAACTCTCTGGCGAAATGAAAAATAAACATATTTGTTGTTTAAGTTCACGTATATGTCTATTCATTGATTCAGTCATCAACTCAAAATTTATCTGAATTGAAAAACTTTGCTTATTGTGTCAAATATTGCCATTTGATAAAAATGTGATTAAGCGAGATTAATTAATTACAAAGCCTCTAATTAGATGAATTTTTTTAATCACGTCCCACCACTAATTTTTACACTACAAATGAATTGTGCCTCAACATTAATTTATGGTGTATCTTGTAAGCTAACTACTAGAAGTAACTATTTTCAGTAAGAGCTAGTGTAAGAGCTTGCAATTTGAAATTCAGTGGATTAAAGTTACCAAGAATATATTAGGGTTCAGTTTGTTTGTCGTCTTACACCTGTAGCTCTTTTCCATACACATGTGCTGGCTTGGTTTGACTTGGTTTGACTCGGTGCAACAGGTATTTGCATCTTCGTACAACAGGTCTTCTAGATGTTGAATCTTTCTTGAGTCAATGACATTTAAAAGCAATGCCCTCTTTAGCGCTGTTTACTATTGCACTATGCATTGGGTTTTTGTAGCCAGCTGCTTATCGTCACAGACTTTCAGGTTGTTGATCTGATTTTTGCTTGACATCCACAGGCCCCAGGGAAGTGTGCCGGGCTTTGAAGCCAATTTTCGTAGTGGTCAAACTGTGTAATTACATCCATCACGTGATTCCCTGTGGCCCAGAAAGACTCTTTTCCCATTGACTTACATGGCAGAAGAGATGTCTGTTAATCAGTGGACACACATTCTGAGCATCACAACCTCCTACAAAATGACCTGCTTTACTATCAGGATTTTATCCCCATTTAAGTTAGTGGGGCACTAGACCAGAAGTAGCTGGTTAAGCAGGTGCAGTTGCTTGTGCACTTGCTCTATGGCCCAATGATGTGGAAGCAGTGCTGATCATCTGGGTATGCAGTGGCTGAAGGTTTTTGACTCCATGTACCACTGAGCAACTTTCATAGGAATGAATGGGGCCTCGCCTCCAACTCTGTATCCAGTTCTCATTATACATCCATGGGCATATAACACTTAATACCTGAGAAACTGAGACAGGATGACGAAATGGATCTAGCAGACGTCACTGAATGTTGATGCTGAAGAGTACCTGAATGATGACATTTGATCTCACCTCAACCCACTTGAAGCTGGTCAGGTGTGCTTTCACCTGACTCCAGAGATGGTCCATCTCAGGTGCAGCTCACCACAACTCAACAATGCATTTAAACAGAAATCAGCGTGGCATGTTTTGACTCGGCGTGGCCAAAAGTGCCAATGAAAAAGCCCCACTGGAGTATGATAAAGGACTGACATCAGTTTGGTCAGTCTCTATGTCTATGCAGGGGGATGGAGATGGCTCTTAATTACATGTTATGTCTTTTTAGCTGACTTGCTAAGGTTCACCTTCAGTAAACCTACACTGACCCCTGGTTTAGTTCAGAGTTAGAGAGGATGTGTGAGGAGTCAAGTCAATGATCTAGCACTTCCAAAATGTAGGTTGACTGTTTGGTAAACCCTGACTTCTTCTCTAATTCTACTTGGGCTAAATACAGGATGTGACGTGTGGTTTTAATTTCAAAAAGTAGATTATGTTTCACCCATCCACCACCCCAATCTGCCTCCCTCCGCATACTTTAAGTCTTTACACTACTTACTTCTTTAGTGCATTGGCCATGTGAATGCAGCCTTCCAGGTTACGTGTGTTATACACACATTGCTGGCTCATGATTACGTGGGTTATATACAGATTGTGGTGCAATTCATTTCATAGGTGGGTTGAACGTACAAACAGTGCATTAGAACAGCCTGCATTGTTAGCACTGTTTGCGCTGTTAGCACCTGAATAAATATTAAAAAAGGTGACTTAAAATTCAATCTCCTATTCACTGAGGTTGTCACACTGAGCAGGTGAAAATACAGAAATTCTTAAATCCTTGTGTCCTCCCTCTTTCCTCTCCTTTATCACATTTGGAATGAACCAATGGCTCATCTGCTGTTGACCAAACCTTCTGTCATTCATTAACTCTGTCCAGTCATACGACCTTCACTGCTAACGTGGCTGCTGACGCCACGATCATATGTTTCCCATTCACATCATCCCCCACTTGATTTGTTAGTTTTCTCGTGGAGTGACCTGTAATGATTGACTTCTCTGGGATTATTGGGTCAGAACAGTTTGGCCAAGGACACAGTTACTCAGAGGAGGGTGGAAATGATTAGAAAGAGTCTTAAAAAAAAAATACACTGAATCACACGCTTTGCTTTTTTTGTGTGAATATTTAGAACCTTTTCTAAGATTGGGTTGCACCAACCAGGATTGATTTTTAAATGTGATGTTGAGTTGATTTGATTTGATAAACTTTAAAACCATCGTAGAATTTTTTTTTCACTCTACAACACACATTAAAAATTCATTCAGTTGCACTAAAACTTTAAACTAAAATGTGAGTTTTATGATTTCTCAGTCGTTTTCCATTAAATTTGACACCCAGTTTCTGCCAGGCAGTCCCTTTTGTCCTTACTGTGCTGCTGTCCCTTTTGTTTTGTTTTTTATTGTTACTTATTATTTGACCTTATACCTCATTATTTGGTCAAGTTTTTGTCAAAGGAGATATTAGAGTTTATCTGCCGAGCCTTCATGGGTAACTTCAAGCTAACTGACTTTTTAACCAGCTAGCATACTAAAACCTTAAAATGACTTAGCATTTTAGCACTGCCGGTTCCCTCGTCTCGAAGTAAATGGTTTTTGATTAGATGCCTGAAATAAAGTCAGTGGTTAACACTAGCTCAAGAGACCTTCACATTTTGTTTTATGACATAAGATACGTTGCTAAATACCCAGCGCAAGAAATTGGAAGCTTTTAGATGTCTTTAAGAAGACAAGCTACATGAGACTACAGAGCGCCATCATAGCAAACACAGCATTACATCCTTGTTGTTGTGGTGATGTTAAGTCACGTTACCATAATGCAGTTTGTTTATAGCCTAATGCTAGCTCATTGTATATGATGATTCCATTTATGCTTCAGAAATCATAAAAGTGGTGTACAACATGTGTAAGTTTCCATACTTTTGTTTGTCACAGAGCGTATTTTCTGCAATAATTCAAAATCCAGTGGAAAATTACCATTGGCTTTTTGACAAGGGAGCCCCCTCTTTTATAGCCTACTTGGACCCATTAGCTCCCTGCGACACAGACATTTATTTACTTATTAAAATTTTGCATTTAACTTTACATCAACAAGAATTACTCAACAGAGATGAACTTAAATTAATCGTTGTTGGTGTAGTAGAGCTGTAAAGTTTTAGAGCCTCATGTGATTTTTTATTTCATGCCTTTATGTCTTATAGGAATACACACAAACACACACTCTTAAGTCATACTCCATCTTATTACAGTATACTTCTTTATTTTACAGAGACATCGTCAAACAGTAACATTTTAACTACAGTTAAGACTTTGTTTCCTACCAAAAAGTCATGTTTAAGGAGCAGTGGAAAAGTGAGATAAATAGTCTTTGGTGACATACAGATATTAACATACAAAGATAACTTAAATACATAACTTTCTTTAAATAGTTTGACTGAATATATATCTCTACAGATTTATTCACAGGTGCACACGACGTTCACAGTCATCCCGACGCCACATGGAGTGCACTGACGTCTTCAAACACATTCGCAGATAATCCCAAATGCAACATTTACAGGAGGAAACTTGTCCAACTTTCACGAGTTCATTACAATGAGTGAGATTCACACGTGTTTGTGTTAAAGTGCTTTCCTGTGACCCTAAAGGACATCGTGTGACTTTCAAATGGAAAATCAGCAAAAAGTAACCCACTAACATCGACCTGGATCTACACTATCTTACAAAAGTAACATTTACACTCTGCACTCATTCCTCTTTGCAACAAAGAGCCATGAAAGGTGTTTCTGTGGGGAGGTATTGACGGTCGCGCACAGTTTGCTCACACATCTCGACATGACGCAACTCCTGACGTCACAAAAACACACTGCGCAAAAAAAAGAAAGAAACGACTGGGAGCACAATGGTCCAGAGCACAGATCAAACACAGGAGATAAGAGTCCTGATAGGCTACATACAGCAGCTCAACACATACCCACACACACGTCACGTGTGTCTGAAGTAGTACATTTTAAAAAGCAGAGAGATCCACCCAGGATTTTTCAGCATTTGAAAAGCCTTTTAATGATCTGTCACGAGACATCGATTAGCTCCATTACAGCAGAGAGAATGGCATGTTTCACCTCAGCAAGCCTTTGAACAGATTAGATTTAAGACTAAGACACCACTGATTATTACCCTGTGACCTCCATGATTACAGACAGAAGAGAAAAGAGAGCCAAGATGGGGCTGAGACACTGGATGTAAAAAAGAGTAAAGACACAAAGTAAAATCAGAAGACACAGATCAAGATAAAAAAAAAAAAAAAAAAGAACACATTATTATATGATGCAGATCACATGTAAAGTCATTCGATTTGTCAAGTATTGCCAGGTATTTGGTAAGTTTAAACTAATGCTCTCAGGAATAACAAATGATTGTGAAATTATATGCAAAATAAAATGAGTCTAAAATACTAGATGAGATCATCTAAATAACTGTGTACATAAATCAGAAAGAGGGCCGACAGTTTGGCTGCTATTCCCGCTTTGAAACATTCAACCACTCCCTGCAGGTTAAGATCAGGCTGCCAGATGGTAAAGTCTTGGAATAGAAGTTTAGAAGTACGTCAATAATATGTAATAAAATTATGTTTCTCAACAAAAATGTGGGTTTTATATACAAGGTTGCATTTTTGGAAAGTTTAAGGCCAAATTTTAGCTTGCTTGTTGAGAAGAGCGTGACCTCAGTTATTCCAAGTCTGTCGCCCGCCCACCATTTCAGAGCGGGACAAACATAGAGAGGAAATGTCAGGGCATGTATTTTTGATGGTGCTTTGCTATTTTTTGCACATATTTGAAATCGGGCACACCTAACATTTTGGTCACTGTGGTCTCTCATGAGAAACCCATAATGTAGCAGTAGAGCTTCTAGCCGTCGCCTCAGGACGGGCCTAAACCCATTTTACATACTACATGTTAACAAACTGGGTGCCCATTGCTGCCAATAAGATTGTTTATACTGTATACTACCAGGCTTGGGCGATATCGCGGTGTTAGTGTTTGCCAGGGTATTGAGAAGTCTGGACAGTATTTTTTTCAATACCATCAAAAATACAGATTCTAATCTTTCTATTACACTCATACGGAGATGCTGTATTAAGGATGTGGTGTGTGTAATGCACATCCTGCGCAAGCCTCTATTGGTGGAAGCTACGATACATGGCGACTACGAGTGGTGAAGATGTTACAGGACTGTAAACAACAGCTAGCTGTTGGCTAGCAACAGCAGTGAAAGACAGCAGGGAAAAACAGCATATTTCCACATCTAACTCGGCAAATTAGGGGTTCATTTCAACCAAACTGACTAACTAACTAAATTAATAACGAGATTAATATTGTTTTTGTTTTTGAGTCTGAAAATAGGGTGTGTTATGATGAGTTAGCAAGACAACTAAGCTAACGTTAGTCTTTGTTTGGTGACAAAGAAAAACTTGAATTCAGCATTTATACAGTTGTAATTCTCTGTTTAATCAGGGGGATAGGTGTAAGACTATTACTTGTCTTAACATTTTGTGAAGTTATAATGCTCATTTATGAGCCTGAAAAAGCCTGTGGAACGTAGCAAACTCACCAGTCAGGCCAGGGGGAGCACCATACACACAAATGCTGTTATATATCGTATACTTCTGTGAAGTTTCAGAAAGGTATGAAGGTATAAAAAAATAAATACCGCCCAAGCCTATGGCCTATACTTATATGTTGATGAGTAGTGCCTGTTGGAAATGTAAGGAACATTTGACCTTATCGCTCCATTCTTTTGCAACATTGCTGTTTGACTTACTATTGGTGTATTTACCAACTTTTAGAGATTCCTACCTCCACCCCAATATAATGGGGATAAAGGAATTTTGTCTGTGGTTTTAACAGCACTAGAAAATGGCATTAACATTTCTCTAACATTAACATTTCTCTCCAGAATAAGAATCCATGTTACCCTGGAAAATCCCCAAAATATGCTGCAAAGTCAGTTTTTTTTTTTTAAATGTATTCTTGGCAAACCGACCCTTTAATAACTGTGTGCACATGTGTGGGGGCCACATGTGTGGGGGCCGTGTGCACATGTGTGGGGGCCACATGCTTTGCTCTTTATATTTATGTATTGGCATTAAGTGTGCAGACCATAGGAGGCTGAGCCCCCCGTCCTGCTGTGGCGGCACATATGCCTTAAGTGATTAGGTCAGGTTTAATAAACTGCTGTCAACCTAAAGTCCTAGACTTGCAAGGGGGACTTATGAATCACGTGAAAAGGCTAATATTTCAGACTTGGCCTCTGGTGGGGAAAGTGCCAGCAGTGGTGCAACAGAGCCTTGAGCCGTGGCTCCAAGGTTACTTTGCCACCTTGTGTTAGTCCAACAGGCTACTATAATGCAACATTGAAATGGATCCTTTGGGAACTGAGTTTCTGTGTAGAGTCCTCCCAAGGCACCAGATGATGACCCTATTCTTTTTCATTTCAGCGGGGAGTTTATGCGGTTGAGTTCTGACTCAGAATGCTCTTAAACTCGGGTGTAACCCAAGTGCTGTGGCTGGTTTCAAATCTAAATTGTGGTTCTGAAACACAAAGTCCTGCTGAGTGAAGAATTCCCAGCTGAAAGCTTGTGGAATATTCCAGGGATGTTAGTGTTCATATGCAGTTGTGACACAGTCTGGGAGTTTTCAAAATTGACAAAAGGGGGGCACAGAAAAAGAGGTAAAAGGGTTCACTGGGTCATTTACGGGGTCTTTGGGAATACATTGGTTTTGACAGGGCTCCAGCTTTGTGTGCAGGTTGAAATCCACATTAGGGGCTTAAGTGTTTGATCAATGAGTTGCAGTATAACCACTGCTGGGGAGGTCAGTTGGCAGACAGGACCAGGCCACTGGATGGTGTTGAGGACAAGCCTTCATTCTTATATTAACAGGATTAGGACGTCGAACTGAGGCCTCTTGGCTTAATGGTTCAGGGGGGAGAACCAAAAAGACTTTGACAAGACAAGAACGTCCTTCAAAAGGCAAATGTTCTCTGGATGGTGGGAGAACTCAAACTGTGGGTTGTTGAACAATTCAGTTAGTCATAATCTTGGATTTGAATCTTCAAATTCTGAGGCACAAAAGTCATTTATGGGGAGTATAATTGTCTTTTTGAGAAAGAAAAACACAAGTTATGGACTACATCAAACTCTAATGCAAAGACTACCAGTAATACATTAAGAGATAAATAACTGGAGATATAGATAGACTTGCTGTGGGTGTTTGGGGGTATCAGCTAACTCATCCATAACTATGGGGGCTCCTGGGGTTTATGGGGGATGAGTCTTCTCTGCCACTCTGACCGATGAGCTGATAGAGCCGGTGGCTAAGGTTCTGTACTTGGCAGGTTCCCAGGACACAGCCCACTCTCATCAGCTGGGCATGGTGGGGGTAGTGGTGACCACCCCGCAATCCTGAGTGGGCATGGCGACGAACTCTCAGTGGCCTCTGCTCAATCTGTGGAGCCTTAGTGGGCTGTGCCCACGCCAGGTTTGGTGAGGCTGTTCTTGCTCCTGAAGCTGGACGGTGTCTTAGGAAACCAGGCAGCCATTTTGGGAATCGCTTGGGGGCTGAGGAGGCGATGGCAATGTAAGTCTGGCTCTCTGAGGCCGAGGCTTTATCCGCCGTTTGGTCGATGAGCTTGTTGAGGAGGTCCAACCTGAGGAGAAAACAGAAATCAGGTGAAAACTTGTCTTGGAGGTGTGTGTGTCATTCATACAGTATCACAATATGTTGCAATATGGAGGAGAATGCTGGTTCCTGGAAAGATTAAGAGACCCAATTCCTAATGTTTACAACCATGCTAGCAGCTGTGTATTTAGGCACAGCAGTGCTTTGAGCTAAAATGTTGCCTGACCAACATTACCACTCCCAGGTAGCATGGTTTATAAAAATCTAATAGAAACTCTATGTCTACATCTTTACTGCAGCTATGGATAGAACAGGGATAGAGTGAGGGTGGAAAAGATTTCTAAATAAAAAAGACCTTTAGTCTTGCATCCACCTGCCAGCATTGTTACTATAACAACTAATGTTGTAAGGGCACAGGTAATTCTGCAGAAATCCGATTAGCTGTACAAAGCAGCTTTGATAAACAAATCATTTTTGCCTGCTGTGTGAACACAGCACGGCTCTCTGCACAGTCACCCATCCACGTGGACACCATGCTCATCTCTTAATGTACAACATAGAAGGTAATGGCTTTTCACATGTGGCCTAAAACAACAGGTGCTCTGAGTCTGCCTCACTTCTTACATTATACAATTAAAGCCTGAACCGCACTGCATTTTAATGCCCAGTTGAGTTTCAGCAAATGGTAACTATGGGAGACTTAGCCAGCCGTGTCTCAGCGGTACTGATGGGCTTGAGAGGAGAACATTCAAATCTCAGTAATAAATAAATTCCCTCAGTAATAAAACAAACTGACGCAATTTGTTAGATTTATAACTGATGTATATCAGTTTGTCTTAGTATTTCATGAACCTTGCTCTGCCTTGTTCCAATACGTGATACATTAAGTAAAACTGTAGGCATGTCTTGCCCAATAGCCACAGATCTATTTTAAGGGTCAGTTCAACCAAAATACAAAATGACACATTGTTTCTCTAATTTCCTAGTAGTAGTAGAAGTAGTTTTGGTTGTATGCACCAAAGTATTGAAACATCTATCACTACTCTAATACAGTTTTGAATTTGAATTTTGTTGTGCAAAATACTGAAAAGTTACGTTGGGAGAAAAGTCATCAACAATGTGTCTTTCCCAGTGTGTCTTTTTACAGTGAGGTGGATTGTCCAGACCAACTAGGATATTGTTTTCTGAAAGGTAAGAGGCTTATGAATTGTGCAAACGCCACTTCTCAGTTCTCTGGCACGAAATTCCATTTGAATCTCAAAGGCTTCTCAAAGAATCTTCAAACAAGACAAAATGCAACCAGAGCTAGAAACCATATTGCAATGGGTCATTCCAGCTGCAACACAGCGATCCGTGACTTCAAACAAAGTGGGGGAGCAATGGCCCCTTCCCAACTTCCAAACCCCCTAATTCCAGGCCCCTTGCTTGGACCAAGCCCATCTTTGAATTTGGCCTTCATTTTGATCTCAGCTACACACCTGTAAAGTTTCATGACTGTATCTTGCATGATTGTGACGCTATTGCAGGGACAAAATGTGTCCACAGACAGGCAGACCTCCCTTATAGAGCCAGCCTCAAGTGGCCATTTGAGAAACTGCATTTTTGGCACTTCAGCGTTGGCTTCATTTTCCAGCCCTTGACCTAGACGCATAATGCGAGTCCAATATCAGGGATCATGGTGTTGTTGTGGCAAGTAACCATCACTTAACTAGAGTTAAATGGAACAACTTGTTCTTTGTAGTTTGTGTGGTGAGACCCTTTACAAAAAACGGCGGGCACAGGCCGTTCAACAAACAGCACAACCATCTGTTCATTGTTTGCCAAAGACACTCACTTCTTGTAACTTGACCCTGCAGCTCCTCACTGAACTGTCACTGCTGTGTTTGTACAGCTCAGTGTGACTCCTCTGCCTGAGTGTTAACCCATCACCACTGCTAAAGGTCGACGAGAAGTAAATAGGAAAGAGCTTTTGAACCTGGCAGCCATTGGAGGAATAGGATGAAACTGTTAAACGTTAGCAGTAGATTCTTCTTTTGTAAAGAGGTTTAAATACAGCATCAGGGTAAATATATCTCCTGTTTGCTTTTCTGAGTCAAAGGATAAAATCTTCCACTGCATCAGGTTTGGCACTGGATGACCATGTTCGGAAAGCCAGAAGCCACGGCTGATCTAATTATAAAAAGTGTGTTCCACTTGTGAAATGCTGACTCCTGTTATTTTACCATGGACGCTCAGTCTTCACTCATAGTGAGAGGTTTAGATGTTAGACATCACAGCAGATGGCTCCTCTTACAGTCAGTGCTGTGGTGGGTTTGGGATTCCTCTGTGAAATGTGAATCTTCAGGTTTATTCAGCCGCTTTAGCTGCTGGCACACTGCTGGCAGGTCTAGTACCCTGGAGGTGACCTGCTGTGCAACAGTGGCTGGACAAATAGTTGCATAATGCCAGGCCACAGACAGAGGCAAGCACTATTTCCAGGATAGGCTTGGTGTGCCATGGTGCCACATCACCAAGTTACACCCACCTGGTCTGCACAGTGAAAGTCGCATTTGACTGCACAGGAAAGCTATTTACAAGGCAGCAGTGGTGGCTCGGCACCATATTCTTATTCTGACTTTATTCTTCTATACAAGACAGAACTGTAATCTTCTTTTATGTATTTTGGATCATGGAAGTCAAAAGTTAAAGTAAGAGAAAAGAAACTCATCATAAGTAGAAACACTTTTAACCCAGGGCCAGATTAACCCACCAGGAGGCACCACTATTAAATGTTACCTGTGGGTCCCCGTTGAGCCATGCCCCCAATAGGTAATAATGTAGGTATCTCCTTAAAGAGAACAGAGTTTTGCTCTTGTCCAGCACACCATCACTCACAGCTTAAGGTGATGCTTAGTTGCCCTAACAACGTTTCTACAAAAATCTAACAGTAATCCTTTAACCCTCACACAGGATTGGACTTTGCAGGTCTGCAACTCCAATTCACTGAAAACAGCTGGCCAGTTAGAACATCTCACTTAGCTGGCAGATGGCCACCAGGACCCCGTGACTGTGCTACAACAAGTATTACAAAGGAGAATACTTCATGGAAGCTTAAGGCTTTAAGAGAGCAGATCGGTTTTGCTCGTAATATAAGGTTAAATGTGTTTGTGTTTCCTTAGTGTTTGTTCCCTGGAGGTTTTGTTTGATTTTCAAGATTTCCAATGCAGCAATTTTCTTGCTTATCTCACTTGAAGCCTGATATCTTTTAGTCTATCACATAAGTACTTTTAAAGTAGTTCTCAAATAGTATACAGGCAAATTTAAATATCATATTTGTATATTAATGGCTGATGGAGGGCAAAGCCATGGCCAAGCTCCTTTCAAGGAGACTTTGGACTGCTGTGCTTTTTCTTCCAGAAGTTAAAAGAATCTTTCAGTACAGAACTCTTTCACTTCGTCACATTAGATTTCACAAGACAAGCTAATTTGGTATTAGGAGCCTAATCCCACACTACCACAGTTATGGAGGTCTCCGTGATTGGCAGACGATCAAAGATATCTGAGCTACTTTGCCTTTAATTGTTCACTTCACTGTGGTTCATGACACCTTGCATGGTCTTATTTGAAGGGCTTTAAACTTAAATTCTTTTTGACTGAGGATGATTTCTCAGGATTTTAAAGTTTGATAAAAGGCCACGCTGATCCCTTTGTGCTACCTTGTTTGGTTTTTCCTCTGTATTAACCTCCCAGCATTGCTGCCTTCAGCTACCAATCCCTCACTGCCCCTGAACCCAAACCCTGATAAGCCCTCAAAAGTTTGTACGTGTTGTCTAACCCCGTCTGAAGTGTGAAAAGTGTTTATAACTGTTCCAAACACCCGCAGTGGAAGATAGGGTGAAAACAGTCTCTTATTTGAACTCCAGACAATGCCTGGAGAAACAGGTCCAAATATTTTCCAAAGTTTTTCATCCACACATTAAGCATAAAACAGTAGATTGTATGTGTCAGAAGGGTTCTCACCCACTGGAAACATCTAAGCCTCGTGATAGAAATGTCACCAACACGCCCACACGCTCGCCGTGAATTCTCCAGGCAATCACCTGCATTATTCACACATGGGCTCAATCGGACATTACACAGACTTTTCACCAGTGACCTTGCAGGATAAAGTATGTTTAATGTCCCATCTGACTGATTCAGACATTTGCATTCTCACATACAGCTCCTTCAGGTAATGTCTACATACTTTCAGGTTTGCAGTGCATGTGTACACATTAGGAGTGAAAGAGAAAGTTGGCCAAGCACTGTGTGAAATGGGTGTGAATGTCAAATTGTTGGTTTTGGAAAGTTACAGAACTTGTCAGACACAGACCTGCCATTTCCAAAGTCAAAGAGGTTTGGGGGTTTTCCGAAACCATGTGACCATCCAAAAAGTACCTCTGGTTAAGTACACTGGCATCTTAACCATGTCTCCAAACCAAAACCTAACCCTAACCCTGCAGAGGGGAAGCCCTCCCTCACCTTAACCCCAGTGCCATGCTGCTGAGACGCTAAAGCTTACCAAGGGCAGCCTTAATCAGCAGTAAATATGGCACATTCATTTGTAATCTTCCGATAGGCAACAGTAGGGAGATTGTTGTTAGCAGAGAGCAGGACAAAAATAAATGAAAGGTGATTTATTTCACACAAAACACTGGTCCTGTTTGTTCAGGAGCAGGTCTGCTTTCATAACCTCCTCAGTGGGATGTGATTTACTGTCTGCAAGCAAAACTGGACACTGAGTGTACTTAGACAGCCAGTAAATTACATGGAAAGGATGCCAAGTTAAAAACTATACGTCAGCTCTGAAACCACATCATGGTCATGCAAGTAGACAAAGCACTCACAATCACAACATCAGGCAACAGCAGGTTTCTCTCCATTCCTTTGTTTCTTAAGCCATTTGATCCACTCTCTCACTATAAGCTACTCTTATTATATACCTATATACCATACATGCGCATTCATGCCTCCACAACGGTGTGACTCTCTGTGTGGAGCCGAAACCTGCTCTTTAAGGATGTGGAGGGTGGAATTTAGGTCTTAGCCATTAATCCACAGTGGAATTCTCTGCCTGCTTGGTTACAGCTTTCGCCCTCCGCAACTTAGCCTGGGTTTGGTCAGATTGACCCCTGCAGAGCCAACTGTTTATACCGTACATATATCTCAGCAGTCCAAGCCAAAATTCACGTTTACAAGACACACGAGAAGAGGCCTTTCTTGAGATGATTTACAACAGAGGTAATCCTGGTTTCAATCGTACTGCAAACATAAAAGTGGTTTTCTGAGAATGTATACACAATAAAGAGAGAGTAATGTTCTTGTTGTTCCATGATAAGGTGTAAACATGTCAGAATATAGATAGCAAATCAAGAGGATGGACCTGAAGCCAACTGCATGTGCAGAGTGTCTCAACTAACATCAACAAGGCAGGAAGTCACCCTGTGTGAAATGAATTCAGTCTGTTTCTCAGGTAAATATTATGTTAAGAGAATCTACGGCAGAGCCCACGCTGTTCACATCCTCGCTTACAGGGATGAGTTAATGATTTAGCAAATGGTTTGTGGAAAAACATGACTTTATTTGGCCTTTACAGACTTTGAACAAACTCATGGCCACAACAAATATACACAGACTGATTTGTCATGTCATCGTACCCCGGTCCAAACGGAGCAGAGTAGGTCTATGTAGCAAAAGCTCAACCGCAAATCAGCTTTACATGTCCTTCGCCTTGAAGCAATGAGCCATTTCCCACTTCTGGAATCTGTATTGTAAAGCTGCTTCACTGCTAAAGCCATATTTAACTTCTTTGGCTGCGGACCCCGGCTATTTTCCCTTACAAAGAAAACCTCGAGACGTTATGTAAAACTACAATGAAGGGTATGCGCTGCATGCGAACCCAGGAACATGCAATTTCTCCTTGTTTGGGAAGCGCCCGTCAGGCATTGTTACAGCGTCCTAGTAGATTTTGCTGTGTCCTTATCAGGACACACAGGGACAACATTGACACAAACACAGAACAGGGAAGGAATGACAGACATGTGAGCACAGACACAGTGTCGGTGTCCAACAGCAGAGAAAAATGTAGAGTAGTTATGTCTGTTATAATCATACTGTCAGCATGTGATGGTAACAGGACAGGATGTGCTCTATGGAGTCAAGAATTTACTGTCCTAATAAAAGGCAGACGGGACATTTATGAGAGATGTGCAAAGTGAGAAATGTGGAGGCTTGTGAAGCAGGAAACGTGGGGGGGGATGTTGTTGGAGTGAAATATATTTGTATAGACTGTTATCAGTTACAGTGCTGAGGGTCCATAAAACTGACACTAGCCAACCACAGGTCCTCACTTAGTGTACATGCTCAACAACACTGAATCAACTTCAAGCACATGATTTGAAGTAATGAGACTCCCTACTGGGCTTTTTCATTTATTAACCTATAAGAAGTCCAATCTAAGTACCTGTGTCCACATCAGATTTTTTTTTCTGACCACCAGCATCTTTTTTCAACTGCTTGTTGTGAGGATGGAGATGCTGGGAGAAAAGGCGCTGCATCCAAGGTCTTTTTTCAGAGCACAGCTGCTGACCACCTCTAGTTTAAAATCTAGGCGCTGGTGTCTTAACTGCCGCACCTTTAGCTACTGTCTATCTCGAGCTGCATGACATGTTTGTCAGAGACTATTAGTACAAAAACAGAAAAGCCAATTGGTATGGGGCAGATGGACCAGACACTGAATGTTACTGACGAGTGTTATGTTTTCATTGCCGTATGCATTTTAAGCTGGTTGTTAACTGTAAAGTCTACCTTCTGTTAACAAAACATTACATTAACGTCAAGATATTGTTGTCATAGAAACAAAACTTGAAAGTAATTCATCATTAAAAATATAGCTCTAGGATCATTTTTAACGAAGTGCTGGAATAAGGACCTCCCCAGCGCACTGCCAGTGCTTTTTTGCCAAAGAAAAATGCTATGTGGACACATGCCTTAAAGGAAGTGAAAGAAGCATTTACCCATGACCACAAATATCGAAGTTCAATGGAACTCGGTGTTCATAGTGGGAAGCCAGTGAGTGATTGTGATCTTGTCGCTATATTACAGGCTTCTGGAGCATGTTTACCCCTGGTATTAACAAGCGTTTCAGTGATTCGAACACAAGCAGACACCCAAGACATATCGCCGTTTACACCTGTGTCTATCATGCGTCTTCCTGAGTGATCAGATAACAACACGTCTTGGTGGTCATTTATACTCACACTTAGCATTGCCCACTTGTGATCGGATCACTAAAGGCACATGTTAATAGCGGGTATAAACAGACTCCTTCTGGCTGTTCAGGGTTTAATTAAGGTTATACCCTCCTGATGAGGCTGCCAAGAGTGCACGTGTAAGGGAGACATATCAACAATCTCCCCAGAGTCGAAAGTGACAAGAATAGCAGTGAGCAGGGATATACCATCCAAAGTGGGTAAAACACATAAAGGATAAAATTAGCTTGCTGTGGTGAAGTTAGGCAGGGAGCGATGTTCGCATGCAATCTCAGTCATTTGAGCATCGCCTTACTTTCGTTGAAAGCACTTTTTCAGTGTGTTTATAATGTGAAAATGAGAAAAAAAAATCCCCAAAAAAACACAACTAATGAGAAGGGCAGCTAGGTGCGCACAAAGCAAGTGCCCAAAATCATAAAACAAAGATTAAATGTAGATGACCAATGAAAGACAAATAAAAAATGTGGTGACACAGATAGAATTTTGTGGGACATTACTGAATGTTCTGGTGAGATATGGGGCAGTCTAATTACACAACAATACGTTTTTACTCAACAATCCCACTCAACCGCCGCTGCATCAGTTTCTCTCAGAGTGAGAGGTATCAAACAGCAGTGATGGCTCATGCTGGTAATGACACATTCAGACAGAGATGGGAATGATGGGGGATTACAGTGCTGGGCAGGTGCAGTGAAGGAGGCCAGAGCAACACACACACGAGCATCGCTTCCCTTTACTTCGGTTAGATTTCAGTAGCAGGTGTTCAAACACACATACACACACATGCAAGAGATGGCCACCTGGAGGAAAATTCCACTCGCAGCTCTTCTTACACTGTGACATTATCACCATTAGATGTTAAGAGCTTTCTTTCATCAGTCCTGCAACAGGTCCAAGGGGACCTTTGTTGCATGTCATAGCCTTTTGTCTCCCATTATTTCTTGTGTGTTTCTCTACACACTGTTAAATAAAGGCAAAATGCCGCAAAAAATAAAACAACGGGATCAGCTGTCAGTCAGTGTCTTTGTGGGCCAACATTTAACTTGCTCAAACACAACTTTAAGGTGCATAGACAAGATGGATTGTGGAAAAAATGCCGTGTAGGCCCTCAGCGGCCCCATGTTTGTCTTTATCCAGGGCCCCCACACATCACAACACTGACTTTCTCTCCCTCCTACTGGGCCATCAGCTGTGGTTCCAAAATCTACCAGAAGGGGGCGTTCACACACCAACTCATCCTCCACATTCCTGTCTGCTCCTCCACATTGCAACTCCACAAGCATATTGCATCGCTGGCAGGCCTCCCTCACAAATTAAAACAGGTAGACTGTACTGAATGGGTGTTGGACTGCCACTTAAGGGGTGGAAAAGTACAGGTGCCACTCATTGCCTAACGAGATCCTTTACATAAGTCCATGCTGGTATTTCTGGCCAGGCTTTGGGACAAACCGGTTTTCCCACCTCGGAAATAACAGTTTTCCATAGAGAATCACAGGGAGATTAAACCAAACAAAACCTGTATAAACAGTTAGTCATGTGACAGCTGTTGGGATCGAGAGGTGGAAGAAGATGGAAAGAGAATCATCATTATAATGTTTAGAAAATAAAATAATTAATTATAGAATACAATACTGTGACAATGATGCTCAGTAAGCTCATGATAATGACCTTGTGATCAGTTACTTTAAACTTCAGTCTACTTTCACTAATAGGAAGAGTGATAGTTTACCACAGGAAATAAGACTATAAACACAATAAGGTCACGGTGAATTTTGTTAACAGACCACAGAATTTTCAAAAAATATTACAGAAATATTATGGATTTCACTTGATTTGGTCTTTATTTAAATAGTTATAAAGGTTTATTTGAATATAAAATAGCAACGCCCAGCGCTATCACTTACTCCACAGCTGATGTGCTCTCCAGCAGGGCTTATCTCAAGGAGAGAAAAAGTGTTTTATTGTATCATGGCAGAGCCTCTGACCTTGCAGTCTACATTATCTGGCCGACACAACACTTTCACTTTTACACACAGTAACCCTGATGTGATTTATTACACCAGCTACAGGCTAAATTCCACCTTTCAGTGGCTGACGTACTGAAAGAAGTGACCAAAAATGAACCTTAAACAATAAGTTAGAGAAAAGTGAGAATTTTAGGAATGCTAATGTTTGTGTTTAACCCTGATGGCTACATACAAAGGTGCAGATTTTGAGGGGGGGGGACACAATATTTGTGCATTTGTTCCTCCCATTAAAAACATTGAAGTAGAAGAGAACATTTATTTTGTCAAAAATGAACACATTTTCACCATGAACTGGTGCATAAAAATTCACCAGAATGCAGGAATTGCAGAATGAGGATCTCAAACGCCCAAGTTCCCCCCCATGTTGAAACTTAACTTACGCCCTTGTATTTAAATAAAGGTCCAATGAAAAACTTGCTTGATAAAAAAGGATGTTAGCTTAAATTAGCAACAACTTTGAAGCTACACATTACTCTCATTTTAAAAAGGCGTGTTCAATACATAATTTAATACCTAATACCGCCATTTTAGCTAATTAACATTAAATATTGGATATAGGACTGCGCTTTAACCCCAAACCAAACAGGTCAAAGTGGTCAGTAAGTGCCTATTAATACCGGCTGGCGCAAGAATATTTAAATTAACTGTACTGCGGCTCCACGCGCGTTCATCATGTATGTTAGAGAGCACTGAGCCAATCAGAAGCGCGGAGCGGGTCTTTATACTTATAAAGTAGTAACCCAATAAACCGGGTGTCCTACCTGTTCCTGTCGGGACGCTCCTCCGCCGGCAGAGCCAGCAGCTGCTGGAGGGAAACCAGGCTGATGCAATACACAGCAAGCGGGAGAAGGGACTGCATCTCCGGGCCAACTTTAACTTTACACCCTCTCTGAGGCGGGAAGGAGGGGGGCGACCACACGGACTGGGCGAGGGTTTAATCCCAAGAGTGGGATAAAAAAAATAAAGAGAAAAAAATGTTTTGAAAATAAAGAAACGAAAGAAGAGTGTTCCCAAAAGATAGGATTGATGTGGGGTCCAGATATCCAAGTTTGGCAGTGGAGATTGTGGATGAAACCTCTGGAGAAAGCAGGAGAAATAAGTGGTCAGTGAACCTGTTGCTCATTAGACAACAGTAACAAAAAAAGAGAGCCGGTGAAAATGTTCCTCATGAATTAACCCCCACTGCATTCATTTAGACTCTTAATGAAAAACTTCAAAACACACTATCTGCACTAAAAATACCCACAATAGATGACTCATCACAGCTTCTGCTTGATTTCCATAACAGCCATTAAACTTGTGCACCACATGAAGAATTTACATTCCTCTGAAAATGTCCAAAAATGCAGCCTCACAGCATTATGCAAATACCTTTAACTGTTACACGTTTTGGATAAACCTACTCATATCATAAGTAAAGAGAAGTCTTACCTTCTTGGTAGTTATAACTCAGTATAAAGGTTTAATTGTGGGCTTTTTCCCTATGAATCCAAACGTGTTGGTCAAGATCAAGTTCTCCAGTGTGAAGCTGAAGTGAAGTGACATTGTGGGTTTAAATACTGAGTGGGCGGTGCTTCAAATGCCGGTGGGCAATTTCGGAGGCAAAGGTGCTGTCATTATCTGCCCTGCTAGGAATATCCTGCATTGATGTGGTCGGCTGAGATAAACCCAGAAAGCACTTTATGACAATTAAGGCTCTATATACCCTTGGAAAAAAAAGTGCTGTGGTATTCCTCTGATATATTTTGGAGGGATTCGTTTTATTAATAAACTATATCACAGAAAAACGTGTTCAGTGATGTTGGTAAAGCTGCCTATAAGGTGTAGACAAGTCATGTGACACCCTTTTTGAAAACCGTCTAAAATGCTGAATAATACCTTAAGTTTTACTTTTAGAACTTGTTGAGTATCTCTGCTATATTTCTATAGAGAAAATATATTGCTATGTAAAATATTTTAGAAACTTTAGACCTCCCCTACCTCACTCTGATGATATGTGCAAGTGAAATGGGACAGATAGGATAAAACGAGATAATCATGTTTGTTTATTAAAAGGTTATATCCATTTATCAGTGCAGTCATTAATTCATTTAATCATTAATGTAACCTAACTATTCATTAAAAATGCTTTCCCTTTTTTTGCTGCCTGTTTCCTTGTTGCCATGCTGTCTAAAGTGGACTTGAGTGTGTCTTAACAATGATGACTAATTCTAGACTACTGTGGCTGACATAGACTCACTGCATTGTCTTTAATATTTTTAAAAGACCCAAATAATACAAATATCTGTAATATAACAAGGTGGGTAGCATAGGTCACAGTTTATGGCACCTGACAGCATAACAACATGCTGGTTTTACTTCAGAATAAACATTTTAGCTTATTTTTTGTCCCATTTTACCTGAATGCATAAAATACTCACTCAAACCCTTTTCCCATAAAACATAAAGTGTATTAAAACTCAAACACTTAATAAATGCAACACCATACAACCATTTTTGCTGTTGTACCCTTACTGTGTTAGCTAGAGCACTCTAATGACCAAAAAGAGAAAATCAACATGCCACGTGGCTTCTCTTTAAAGTTCTGGCACCAGTCATTTTTTGACTCTTTGCTCAGCCCATCCGAGTTATCTCAGACCAGTCATTAGATTGTTTCATGTAAAGCACGTTTGTAGTAACAATGCGATGACATGTTTGGTGATAGGCTGGTAATATGTGAAGATGTAATGTATGTAAGATGTAAAACATTTTTGCCACACTTACCTGACTTCACCTTGTGGACCAAAAAGATGGGTTACTAAACTTGTTTTGCCTGGGGGCTACTTTTGCAAAGGGACAGGAGACCAGGGGCCAGTTAATAAACAAACATTCATAATATTTATCAGTATATATAATGAATTAATTGCCTGTTTTTGACCTTTTAACATTTGCTGTTCTCATTTCTCCAAGAGGCAAATCTAGTTACAGTACACAGGGCCATTTCTAGGAAATGAGGACATTCAGGGCTTAGCCTGAACCTTTGACGGGGGTCCAGCACCTTTTTTTTAACAAACAAACTCTGTTTTGATGTTTTTTTATGCACTCTGGCACTGTTTTCTTTTTTTAAATAAAAGGACCTGTGTCCACTGAGTGCTCTTCTTCAGTAGGAAAGCAGTGGCAGGGTGCTGGGGAGCGTGTCATCTCTGGGCTTCATAAAAAGTACTTTGAGCGCTTTTTTTTTAATGACGAGCTGCATGCGGATTCAGTTTCTATCTCTTGACATTAATATTGGTTAGGTTGCTAATGCTATATTAACAGAGTGTTGACTACACAGTTAACAACAAACTTACAACAGTATGGTGATGAAAGTACAACACTCACAAGCAACATCTAGTGTCCGCTGGCTGATCTGCTTCCACAGTCTCCCACTGTTTATGTTGTGACAGTAGCCTAGCTAAAGGAGCGGTAGGGATATAACCAGCACCTTTCTGAAAAGTTGAGAGATTTTCAACTAGGAGCACTCGGAGGAGCTGCACAAAAAAGGTGGAGCGCTCTGAAAAAGACTCTGGATGTGATGCTTTTACTCTAGGCGGCCAGGTGCGGCTGCATACAGTTTCGTCATTGGGAACAATTGAAAAAAAGAAGCTGAAGAGAAAAAAGTCTACGTGGACACAGGCCCTAAAGTACCAAAAAAATAAACAAAAAAATTCCCCATGTGAGTACATTTATTTTCACTGTGAATTAGAACATGGTCAGTGGGCCCACAGGTTGTAAGCTGGGTATCACTGTCATAATGTATGTCAAGTTCACTATAAAATTATTGAGCAGCACAAATTCATTGTAAAGACAGTATTATAGAAATGTTTAAGTGAAACATAAAGTGCAAATAAAATAAGGTAAATATCACTGTAAATTTACTATTAAGTAACACAACATTAAGGGTCCCATTAGGAATGTTATAATATATTGTGGTGATACAATATGAGTTCTAAAATGCCATAAAACATGTGAAAGGTCATCGTAAGGTCACAGTTAAGTACCACAGGGACATGATAGTAAGTCTCTACAGGAATATGGCTGATAGCTAATACTGTTTATACGCGTCATTTGGCGCAACATACTTTACGCTATCTTAATCACCCACGTACATTCTCAGGAAAATAGCCTCAATTTGCATGAATTTCTTGAGCAGTTTGTCTCACTGACCAAACCCTCCTCCTATCTCTTATCACTGCTCTCAGCCAAGTGTGTGAGATAGATAGAAAGAAGTAATCCTCGCAGAATCCCCAGAACCTTTCGTCAAGTCACTGTCCCATCATGAAGCATCATTGATACGTTTTCTGAGCTGAACACTTCCTTCACACAGTTTATTGCTGCTGTTCTCAGAACTGCCATAGTAGTTCCTGGTAGGAAACACACTATTACACAGTATAAACATGATTCATCAGGCAACTGTAAATAAAGCAGAAATTTTCCAAAAGAAGACTGCATGCTTTGTTACCAAACCATGACTCTATCACTTACAGTTGTGTTTTGAAGCGTGTTATGACAGATAGGAGGCAGATATGTCGCAGGTCTGAACATGTACCTCAAAATTCAGTTTAATGACTCAGATGATTCCTATGCAGCTTATTTCATCTCATTAGTGAGGATTTTTGTACTGCGTCCAAGCTCCCTCCTTCCTTTCTAACTCAACTGACTGATGTAGCGACACACTAATACATACATACACCTGATCTGCCTCAAATGCAGTTACGCAACATTCATGTCCCAGAGAGCGCGTCGAGCAGGTTGTCAACAGTTGAGTGAATGCCTTTAATAGCACTGCAAAAGAAGCTGTGCATCTATGTGCAAGAGAAACAAAAACAGAGCCTGAGACTCCATGAGGAATGTAAGGATGTCATGTTTGTTATTTGTCTTCTTGCTGACGAAAAAACAGCTCAGGCTCATGTAAATAAACATCAGCATGCCTGCCACAGAAAACTGCTCATGTAGTGGACGTAGAGGCATGTTTTTCAATTTAGAATAGACCGACATAACTATGACCGCTGGGATGAAATTATATCCCGTCTGTTACATGGGAAAAAAAACGTTTTAAACCAATTTAAAGTTTATATGAAATTACATGCTATATGTTCTTGCTCAGGGGCGTAGCCAGATATTGTAAACACTGGAGGTTCAGCCCAAACATAGAGGGGTTCACGGGCATGCTTCCCTGAGGAGATTTTCCCCCATTCACTGCAGCTATATGCATCTTTTTTTTCAAGCTATATGAGATAACAGAATGCCTAAAAACCTGTACATCATTTTGGAAAACATGAAAGGTACCAAGGAAAAAAAACATCCTGCAGGGCCTCCCATTTTAATTGTTCCCCAACTGCTTTCATCATGCTGAAACCACAACACAACAAAGTTAAAGATTACTGGGGATGTCATAGGGAGGGGGGAAGTGTCTTATTACTTTGGGCCCCAATTGGAGGGGGGCATCGAAAAAGCGGGGATGAAAAGTTTGGTTTTGTCTGCAGTTTTTATTTCTAAGTAATTAGTGCCATAATTAAATTAAAATTGGCTGAATAAATTCCTTGAAATACTGAACTTTCTATAAAAAATAGTGGAAGCTCTCTCACCCCACCCCTGCCTCTCAGCTGAGTGAGAGCCTGCTTATGCTGCTCGAGCACCAACTACAGGGTGATGTCTTTCCCCCAAAAAAGGGGAATCGGGTGCCAAAAAAGCAAACAAAGAAAGAAGGGAAAGGGAAGGAAAGCAAACTGACTTTGTAAAAAAGATTTCAGAGGGTGTTTATCAGAGACATAACTCAAGAGAGGAAAAGCAAGGGGCCCACAACACTGACCCAGAATTTGGTGCTACACCCCTGCTACGGACACAAAAACTTTTATGATGTTAACTATTTTTAAGTTACATATCACAAGTACGGTAGGATGGGGTAGGATTTTGGCATTAACAGCATTACAATCCTTGAGACCTATTTGTGTTATACTATACTGAAGTGAAGTTCACAGAATTAATGTTTAGCTGACAAATCTGCTAAATTGGAATCTGGACTGCTCTGACTGCAAATCAAGGATCCCCAACGATGCCAGATACACTGTAAATGGAATATTAGGCCAACAGAAGGACATTAACTAGATTTCTTTAAGGAACAGTATAGACCAAATCACAATTAATTTACAGTAACTTCAGGGTAGAAAACCCTCACATCCCGTACATAAAATCAAACAGCACTGAACAAACTTTGCCTAAATTAGTTTTTGGCCATCCTAAAAGAGGCCCATCAAAAAAATTTATATCAGCTTAAGTCTACGCTACATGTAGAATATTTTCACCGCGTCACCTTGCCATCAGACAACCTTTTACAATGGGGAATAGAAGCTGTTATATCAAAGCCCCCAGACTTTTTACTTTTCATTTGACCTAGAAGAACACTGAGTTGCTGGTCTATCACAGAGCAGAGCAAATATTCAAATATAGCGTACACTTTGCTGCGGCCCCGTCCACAGCAACACATTGTTTAGAGTCCATGTCAGTAGATTTGGTTTACCAAAGATGATAGCAAAGCAACAAGGTACATTAAATAAGCACAGCAGAAACATCAGATAGGTCTCACCACAGTGTTTAACTATATATATTTAAAGGGTGCAGATATGGTTTAAAATGTCAACAGAAATCAAAAAGTTTCCCACATTTATCTGTCTCTGCAACTGTAATCAGCTGCTAGTTGTCTACCGAGAAGTGAGTTTTGTTGTTAGCGTGATGTCACAGTGATTCAGTCTATAGCAGGATAAAAAAAAGAAATATATTATTATCTGAATGAGACATTATTTTGGCTATTTAAAAAAAAAACCTAAAGATTTATGGCTCTTGATGTACATTCAGGGCTGGAGCCCCCGAAACCACCCTCTGATCCGCCTCTGTCCTTCCCTACAATTTTAACACATTCTTTTTTATGAAATTTTGTCAGAAGACAGCAACATTTACAAATATATCTGATAACAATATGTTTATTTTTGGTTCACACTGTAAGCTATAAATTCTGCAAAGACATATGTCATTTTCAGGGGCCATCTTTGTTTGGTTTTGAAAATACATTAACCTTGGGGCGTTAATTTGTGTAACATGAACTACTATAAATGTTGTGTTGTGTTTTCAGTTATATTGGTATATTTTGATTGACTATTTCCATGGTTTTCATTACCATGGTTAGAAAAGTCTTTGAGGATTCTGGAAACTAATGTTCAACAAGAGGAAATCAATCAACACAAAGGGAGTTTCTGGCCAAAATCATTTAACCCCTTAAAAGCATTAAACATGATTTATATCAGTGAGAAAAGGTTAAAAGTATCATGAGGTCCTCACAATTCTGTGTGGGACTTTAGCCTTAATGTGCTACGTGATCCCTGCCTTGCGTGTAATGTGAAGCGGTGCGTGAGTGATATTTGCTCAGACAGATTCATCAGTGATAGTTGCCAACTTCTCACCCCTACTGCTATCGTCTCACAGCGCGGTTCAGGCCCGTCTTTGATCGTCTCATGTAGTTTCTTAGTAGTTATAATACCATTAGAGTTAGTGCCACAGCATGACCTGCCAGTGACACACTAATCCAGGTCTTGGTTTTAATTTTCACAAGCCAATTTGGTCATGTTTCCAATTCATCACCTGAAACATCATGATTCACTGGAGTGTTGTCACGTGAGTGGTGTCCAGACTGTTGACTTTCCTCCTAGGGACAGGGTATACAAATTGAATACTGCATATTGACTGTCACCCACAGACCACAGTGGCACCTATTGATTTGGCTGTGCTGACACAATACTCCATGATATATTGCCCAACACAGCCAGCTGATAGTAACTCATTCATCACTCAGACTTGGCCGTGGAATCGGGTCACTTCTTCACTGATTCTGACCTGTTTATGTAAGAGTTCTCTGGCATGTGACAGCAGCAACTGAATCAGTCCTCGCTGGGCTCAGAACACAGGCTTCCCGCCGGGTTTGATCTCTCAGTCGTGGACTGGTTTTACTTTTGTTTTAGGCGGCAATTAGCAAACATGAGTACATGTACTCTGTGGCGCCAGCCAATGCGGCACAGGGCAGTTTTAAAAGGGCCTCCATCTGTGGCTTTGAAACTAGTTTGAAAAATAAAAGTTGGGGGACTTAGTTAACTGATCAAAGAGCAGAGGGACCTTTGCTTGATTGTGCGGTGTTCTCTGTCTTTGTTATGTTGTTGTGAACCTTTGAATGGGTGAGACAGGGACATAGCCTGCTTTAAAAGTTGCATAAACAGTGCAAATAAGCACTTGTCTCATTAGGCAGGATAAAGGCAAACACTGACCACAGTGAAGTGAACTCACATGCATTCAGTTCACTTCAAGGCAGAAGGGATGTTGCTACTGTTCATGCAGTTGGTCGAGTTTCCTCTCCAGCACATATCCCAAGCGGCAACCTCCAGGGCTGAATAATGAAGCCAACACTGAAGTGCAAAAAACTGCAGTTCCTCTAAAGGCCACTTGAGGCTGGCTCCAAGATTGAGTCAGTCCCAATAGAGCCCCGTGTTAAAATGCCCAACTGTACAGCAGAAATAAACATGTTTACAGCCTGGTACAAAACGCAGATTTGATCTCTATGGCTAATTTCATGACAGCTGCATATTTCAATGTGTTTTCACTTCATGAAATTTCATTGTAACATTTTGGTCGCCTAAAAGAGTCTTGTTCAGTGTTTGAGTGTAAAGACCCTTTAAGGAGTCAGATGTTCTGTTTTTCTGGTCCCAGCTAAATGTAGCATTATCACAATTAACCAAAGCTGTAAATGTCCTTTGCTAACCAAGCTAGCAGCTAGGATCAGGGTTACCTCTATCCTCTCATCTAAATATGGTCACTTCCGGCTACAAAAACCAAGGTGACGACAGCCTCACTGCTTAAGTCCACTGGAGTCCACAAACCGATGGGTTGACGTCACGATGGCTTAATTTATTATTTTACATAGTCTATGACAATGATGAGCTGTTGGCCTTCACTCAGTTTCTCATCTGACATAACTAACAATGATTTGCAAGAAATGCTGAAGGTCACCTTCTTTTGTATCTTACTACTGTCTTTGTGTGTTGATGATAGGCAAGTGTGAACTTTATGCACCGTGGCTGCCAGTCTCACCTTGGTAGCCTCAACCACTACCTGCTAGCCACATCCACAACTAGTGGAAACAAAAAATGTCAAAGATCATTTAAAGGCCAATTCATATGCAAACACTGGCCATGTTTAAAACAGAAGTCTTGTGTTATTCTATACTTTTCTTATTGTCATCAAATCCATGGAAAGAGCAAAATCAAGCCTACTGAAGGAACAGCGCAACAGTGTGGCTCACTGATGCATTTTTAACTGTTTTTGGACAATAGTGGAGCTCTATGGCACATAGGAATGAAATATATAAACACACAACACTAGTAGATACATTCATTGTTGGTTTTGGTCTTTTTTTGTGGGATTTGCTGACAATAAGTGAAAAATAGAGTGTCAGCAGACTTATCTTGTAATATATTCACATTTTTTATGTTGCATAGTAGCTTTAAAAAGCTGAGTAGCCACAAAAAAGGAGTCTTCTCACTACGATGCGTTGGTAACATACAGATAGTTTTGGTTTTATTCTTCCAGGTTTGTTCTCTGAAATGTGTGTACAATGAAGGTGCATAGACTTTATTTTTAAACTGTTCTGTTGGACTTTAGCCTCTACAAAACCTGGTGACACCTTCATTTTTGACCTTAGACACAGTAGTTTGTCATGGTTGCCCTCAGGTGGAGGAGAACGACACTGGTATGGAAACTTGGAGGTATAAGTACATACTGTCAACTCAGACAAGTCCATTTACTAGGGTGGGATGCAGTTGAAAACTCCAGTAAAAGCTACCTTGAGTTAAGTTAACTGTTAATAACCTGACTATCTTGTGGATTATTCAGATCAACATGGACACTGTCTCCAGAAAGAGATGCTGGTGTCGAATCTGCATGAAACTATCTGCATGGCCACCTTGGGACATCAATTACCAATGCTTTGTCACACCCCTCTGCGTATGATATTGACACAAGAGGCACCCTTTAGTATCTTTATGAGACATACTGGGATTTCAACTAACTCCAATGTAAACCCATCTGTGCCAATACTTGAAGTAGAGAGCAACTAACATTATATAAACAGCAAGACAGTCTGCATGGGGCAGGAGGAAGGGGAGCTAGATGGGTCAAACAAAATAAGACTTCAACCAGGAGACCGCAGTTTGTGTCCCGTGTGAAAACAAAAATCAGTGTTGTTGAAACGTATCGTTGATCAATTCATGTACAACCGTTGCACACTGACGTCACTCACTTAGGTCTAGTTACATTGCACAACAAATGTACTTATTTTAACCTAAAACATCTTTTCTCTAAACTTAACCAAGTAGTTTTGTTGTCTACCATTTGTGTTACAATGTGTTTCAGCTGTGTGTCACATAGATACACTAAAGGGTGCCCCTTCCGTTGCTATGAGATGCCGAGGGGCGTGACAAAGCTTCAGTATTTGATGACCTAAGAATAAAAACGAGATACCACAAGTTTTAGAATTTAAGTGAACTAACCCTTTAATTTTTGTGGTAAACAGCATCAGCACGTGTGGAAAGTTGTGCTGTTATGTGTTTTTGGAAAGGTTGATGTCAAAAAAGCACATGAACAGCAGCTTAATGCTAAAGTGTGTTGACTCTGAGTTAAGTTGGTTTAAGACACAAAACAAATCAATCAATCATCTGAGCAGAGGAAATGTGACCTGAAGTGGCTGACTTGAAGGACTTTATATACAAACACAAAATACCTGCAGATTTGAGGAGGTCTCGTGGCTCCTTTGAGAGAACATCTGGTTTCTCCTGTTTTCGAGGAAACTACCAGCTCATGAATCTAAAGAGCACTTTATCTAAAATGTGTGTTTTTCCTCCCCACAGCACCTGATCTGGCTGAAAACTGAATGTTTTCTCAGGTCTCCACTTAAGCAGCATGTGAACAGTGACACTTGTGTTATATCCCCTGCATCATAACAGATCTGTATGTCCTGTACTGTTTCTTTTGCTGATTATTGAAAACCACATTTTACAACAATATTTCCTACATTGCAGCAAGATTTCCTGATTATTATTGGTTTATTTTGTGGTGATTCAAGCAAAATAATCCAAGCCTCAGAAGCACACCCTGCACTTCTTTCTCCCTCCTTACACAAATAAATGATACAGTCAGACAAAGTAGACATAAAGTGAAGCTTTTCTAAATTGACTGTAATGTCTGTGTTAATATCTGTGATGTGCTTGCTGTTATGGGTATTTTGGACTGAACTGAGGACTCACTGGTCAGGTTTATTCCACCAGGAGGATGGTAGTCTAATGATTGCTGCCCCCTAGTGAACCTCATGTTACATCAACAGAATACAGCGTACAGCAGCTCCTGCTTAGAGTGACTCTGTTAAGATGCTTCCCATGAGGACCAGACTGAGTTAACTTCCAAAATACAAAACCAATATTATTCATCAGTATATTTGGACAACAAAAACAAACATATCAGGGCGTCGTCTTGGATTTTGAAGTAATTGTTGTGCAAGTCACTGTTAAGTTCCTATGAAGAATCAATTTGGAGGCATTTTCCCACTGTCGTGCTATTAGCATCCTCTTGGCTGCCACAGTTATCTTTATTTACATTGCTTGTTTGAGATGGTGAACAAACGAGTTTGTTGCCTCTGTCTGAGCCCTCTCAGTCAAGTTTGTTTGGCATGGCTGCTCACCAGTGCAGTGGTGTGTGGGAGGAGGGTGGACCTGGGAGGAGGGAGCTAACTGGAAAGTGTTCTGCCAGTTTTGTGGACAAATGAAAGATTGGATTTCAGTGTGGGAAAGATGATGGCCAAGGACAGAAGTGGCTGATAACAGCAGAGCTCCCAGAAATCACATTGCCTTGTGAGGAAAACCGAGCTTTCACATTTGTGCAGTAGTTTGGGGGGCGGGGAGACCCTTTCCTTTTCAACATGACAATGCCTGTGTGCACAAAGCTAGCTCAATGAAGGAGAGAGTTTCCCAGTTTGGTGAAGAAGAACTTGACTGACCTGCACAGAGCCGTGATGGCAAACCCATCCAGCACACCACTAATGATCCTGTGGTTGAGAGCAAATCTCTGCAGCTAGGTTCAAAAACCTGGTGTTATAGCAGCACATTAATGCCCGTAGTTAATACAATATTCCACAATCACACATGGGTGTAGTTTTCAGGTGTCCACATACTTTTGGTAATACAGTCGGATTTAGTGCCTTGCTGAAAGACTTCAGCAGGGTGGATGCCTGCCCACAACAGTTATGCTATAAAACCACCTGACTGCAAGAACAAAGATACAGCTGATTGTTTTATTGAGTATAAATGAGAGGGGTATACTCAGTGGTTCCCCCCAAAGGGGGATATACAATTGCTGCCCCACAACTGGCACCCCTGGGGAAAGTAACTGGAGGCTGATATAACTTTTTTTTTTTTTTTTTAAAGAGGTTTTGGGGGTGCCATTTTTTCAAGCTAGTGCTAGTAGTGGCATCTTGTGAAACAAGACGTCAGTGCCAACCATTTCAGCAAGCAGGCTACATAATGCTACAAAGTTTGATGAGGGAGCATATGGCAAGGCCATTGTCAGAGGGGCCCCTTGAACTCTCACCTCAAGATATCTGAATGAAAATAGGCTCTATATGTACCCACAAGTCTCCCCTAAACTTGAGAAGCCTTGCTCCCAATAAATGTTTTGTTCGTCACAATCAGTCTTCTTTAAATTAAAGTTGTATATTTGTCTTCTAAATGAAAAAAAAAAAAAAAAAAAAAAAAAAGGACAGCCAGCTTATTTGAAGAACAATGAATCATGTATTATGCTTAGATACAGAACACATGAAAACAGAATTGTTGTGAAATTCAAAATATTGTACTGTAGTGGGTGGTGTTTGACCCCAAATGCAGCACACAGATAATCAGGACCAGCTTGTAATGGCGTTTTCTGAGACAGCTCAGCAGGTACAGAGCAGGGCAAGTCAACAGCACATAAAACAGTTCAACACTCCGGCAAAGTCTCTCCACAAAGTCTTTGGCAGCCCAGCTAATTTGGCAGGCCGAATCGGGCCAAGGGGCAAGCAAGTGAGCAGGGACGCTAGCCCAACAACAAACACAGTTCACTTTAACAGCTGGCAATGGTACCGTAGGGGAGCAAGCAGGGGACGTAGTCGAGGAAGCAGAAAATCCTTAACCAGATAAATCCACAGTCGAAATAGACGAACCAGCAGGGAGCAGGCGGATGGCAGGTCGAGGCCAGGCAGAGGGTCGAGAAGCTAACAGGTGAGTGCTCACAGGATGCACACACAATGGCGAACATGGCAACATGTAATATCTCTGGACCGCAGGAAACCATGTCGTTTGATGAAAACGCCAAGCAGCCACAGGCAAACAGGAACCAAGAACACAGAGGCAGGTCTTGTGGTCAGGGACAGAAGGCTGAGGCGTTTACTGGGAGTCAGACAAAGCAGGCAGGTCAGAGGCAGGCAGGGTCGGCAACAGGAAATCAGTCATGCATTAAGCACCAGAGAGCCTTGTATGAGTGATGAAGAACAATCTGGCAATGAAAGACTGCGAGGCTGGGGTATATATACTAGCTGAGAGTAATGAGGAACAGGTGAATTGAGTTGGCTTGATGAGGTGGGTGTGGTGGACAGGCAGGAGCAGGAAAAGTGTAGACAAGAGATTGGTTGGCAGGTAGGAGTGGTAGAGAGGAGGGATGAGAGGAAAACTACTGGTTGAGGGCTGAATGACTTCATTCAGAAAGGAGCAAGGATCTCATTTATAGACATTGCGTACACACAAAACAAAGCCTGAAAGAGGCATGTGCCATTTCCCACACAAAAGTTGTGATGTATAAAAACAGACTTTAGACTTGTCTCCGAACATTTTGGAGACAGGAAATTGGCAATGCAGATGGTGAGGTGGAAACCTGATTGTAGAAATTGTCAAATATTTTTTTGGCACACATAATTTTTGGCTTGTGTTCGTACATAGATTTTTAGTATGGATCCTATGCATTGTTTTATAAATGAGACCCCAGGTGACCAGCAATGCAAAACTGTGACATGTACTATATGATTGTACTGGTGTTAGTCTATGCACATTAGATAATTGGTAAAATACAAAACCAAAGTCTATCATAAGCGATTCCTTACCTCTTCCTATTGATATTGTGTTTAACTAGCCCATATATTGCAACAGTATAATAGAATTACTGAAATTTAATTATGGCTTTTGGTTTTGGTGATCCAAACCAAGATTTTTAGTGGCCCCATCTGGCTATGTAAAATCTTTTGGGGTGCTACTAGTACTACTCAGCCTGTGAAAACAGCTGTTTTATGCCTATTGTGACACTAGAGACGCTTGCTAAAAAGTGAGACAGTAACAATTTATGATGTCATGGTGACGTTATCTGAGTTATCTTGGCTTGGTGATTACAAATTGTATAATGATAGCCTGCTACAAACCGGTGGTGTGGTGCTTACAAGATGAGGGCGTTTACTCTGCAGGTTGCATGATGGGAAATGTAGGATCCAAGGTTTCACCAAAATAACCATGAAGGGGACAGAATGACCATATCTTTGCTTCTGCTTCTATGATTTTGAGCATTCTTTTTAAATTGGTCTATCACAACTTTTATGAAAGTGAAATACAAAATTGCTGTAAATGATGTTCACCTGGATCAGTTATATTTTCATTATTTTATTTTTTATTTTTTATCTTTTTTATTAATCCCGCAAGGGGGAATTCAGTGTTTTCACTCTGTTGTCATATACATATACAAAAAATAGACACACATGCACAAACAGGACCTATACATGCATTAAATGGAGAGATGTCAGAGTAAGGTAATGCTGTAATGCTGTTTCCATTTAAACTTTCAATTCACACAATACTCATTATTTAATTGCACAGGAGATATAGCCAGTAAATAACACTGTCATATTTTCTTATCTGTGGCCATCTTCCTAGGTTGTTATGGGTAAAAACATATTAGTTACAAATCAGGATTGACAGCAGTTTACTGTACACACAGTTTTTTGCCACATTGCAGAAAGAGAGGAGCTCTAATTACAGCAGTGCGATACATGACAAGGTGAAGTGTGTGTTTATGGTTTATCATTTAAAATATTACCTGCATGAGTGTAACTCACATTGGCAGTATAAAATTAGAACATTGCTGTGACTGTAAGCATCTGCTTGTCTCACCTCTGGGGAATTAAACTGATGGGTGCAAGGCCTGCTTAATGAAGCGTTTTTTTTATATGCTATGCTTCACCTGAGCTGAACGGAAGCCGGCTGCTGGAATAGCCCCATGAAGAGCAGTGATGTGCAAGAGGCCTTCAAACCACTTCCTGTGTGCTGGTTAGTCTGCAGGAAGTCACATGGTTGTTGCATCCTGCAGAGAGTGACTCTGCGCTCTGATTGGGCTGGGTACCTTCGTCTGCTGTCTTCTTCTTCAATCCTAGAAATAAAAGGTGACCAAAAAAAAAAAAAAATGTGAGATGATGACAGAATACTAAAATAGCAAAGGTCTTACATACATTCACTGATAAAAGTCTACAGTGTAGACAGTGTAGCTCTGTACTTGCAAGGTTATCTTACACTCCTTCCTGCCTGAACTGCTTTCAGCGCATGTTGAAAAATGGCCAATATAACATGAGTGAACATAAATGATCCAATAAAATCATAACTGTGTGAAGAGAGTCCAGATTATAGTGAGCTCAGAGTTTCTAAATAGTGTATTTTGTATAGTTTTTCACTGTGGGGTCTGTCAGAGGCAAGTCAGTTTCAATTCCACATGGGGGCATATGAAATGAGGAGGTTTGGGGGTCTTCTGTTACAAAACTTTGAGCATGAAACACTTAATATCCTGCATTCTGGTTAATTTTTGTGTAAAACATTTGTGTGACATTACATGACATGGACATGTCCCCTGCGTCCCTCTGAAATCTACGAGAAAATAAAAGAAAAAAAAAAACTAGAAGAAAGCTACAACAATTAGTCAAAAATCAGTAAGTCAACATTGGTTGAAGTTCTAAGTCCAGCTCCACAAATGTGAGCATTTGCTGTTTCTTTTGTCATTATGGTTAAACTCGGTGTGTTTGGACTGATGGTCACATAAAACAAGGAATGTGAAAGGTCATTTTGGGCTCTCAAATACCACAACAGGCTTTTTTCCCCACTATCTTCTGACATTTTGTGGATGATGAATTGAGCATTTTTGATTTTCTGTCACTGAGTGCATTTTCATGCAGATGATCCTGACCCTGTTTTTTTTTTTCCGGTGGAATAGTTCAACATTGTTTGTTTGTTTTCCTGAGAGTGAGATGAGAAGATTGATACCACTCTAATGTTCATCTGAAAGATATGTAGATGCTTAGCTTGGCGTTTGCGAAATACAAAAACCGAAAACGGGGAGAGATACCTTGCCTGGCTCTGTTGAAACAATACAATATCCACATGAAACCACCTCAAAAGCATGAAGGCATTATCTTTTTGTGCCTTTTATATCATTTGTTTAATCTGTGCAAAATAAAACTTAAAGGGGATCTGCTGGACCACCTCTCAGCCAGGCACAGTAACCACCATGAGTCTTCCTGTCACAGTGTGGTTGCAAGGCAACCGCTACAAATTTAGGTATTATTAGTGAGCTTTTAGTCTGACTCACCGGATGTAGACTATGGGTATAAGCCTGCCATTAGTCAGTTATTTCAGCTGCCATCCTCCTCCTCCTCTGCTATGTGGGTGCCACCGTTTCGTCAGGGCACCATCCTTGCATTGTGGGGTTAGTGCCACCCAAGATGGCTGTGATTGGTTACAAGAAATACAAACAACCAGAGCATTTTTCTCCCGACACCAGATTGGTAATAGCTGCATCCAGACCTTTCTGTTTGAGCATAGCCCAAAGAAACTGACAGTGCAGATGAAAATGTGCATACACAGAACAATGTGCAAGTTCATTTTTGGACTGTATCCCCGCCTTTAGCGATGCCTGTTGGCAGACTGCGCTAGCTTCTGTCAGAGCCAAGCTAGCTGTCTCCCCCTTTTTCCAGTCTTTATGCTAAGCTAAGCTAACCAGCTGCTGGCTGTTACTCCAGACTTACTGCACAGACATAAAAGTCGATCTTCTTATCTAACTCTCAGCAAGAAAGCAAATAAGCAACATTTTGATCTCTTACTTTAAACATATTTTTCTGTTGTTAGAATCCTTTAACTAAGTGAAAGTAGCAATACTGCAACACAAAAATGTTCGATTACAGGTAAAAGTCTAAGTAACTGTGCGTCGTTATTTCTCACCTCTGAAGAGTGGTGTATCACTTTAAACTTTAGTTGCACAAAATGTACAGTCATTCATCACTCCAGTATCTTTGACTAAATATAACTTGCTGCAGAGATGCAAAATATCTCTGTGCATCACTTCAGATGATAAAAAAGGAACAATTAGATGTCAGTTTTCCACCAGAATACACAATATAGCTGGTTAACTCAAAAGCAACGTTAGTGGTAACTCAAGACATGGACATTTGCAGAGTTCAAGTTGGTCTAGCAAAGACAACTTTACCACTGTGCAACCTTGTCCTGAGTGGAGAGTCTGCTCTCGTCTTCGTCTGTCTCTCGGTTTCACCTGCTGTCTGTCTCTCCGGCAACCTGTTACTGTAAGTGTGGTTCAAGGTTTAGATACAGTTAATGTTAACTGTAAGAATCAAAACCAAAGCAGTGACCTCAGTGTGACTCCCCAAAAATAGTACCCACAAACTGGTTTGAGTCGAACGTTATCTCCTGCTAACGTTACTGTGGTTGTCAGAGGCCATGTTTATCACATAGCAGCGCTGTCCTCCACTCACTCAGACCTGAGTCTCAGATAACTGTGTGAGGGAAAAAAAAGGAGAGAAGTTGTTACTGAGTGTTGGGAAAACAAGGCTCTTAAAGAAAAATGTGACATCTCATGCTCAGGATTGTTTTCAACCAGAGAGTGATAAGCGCTTTAGGTCAAAGGTCAGAGCGCAGGAAGTGTCGGAATCCTCTCGAGGCTGTTACAGCGCTGACAGCCAAGGACAGGACACACGGATGTTGGCCATCAGGCCTTCCTCACATCCCACTGACATGTTATCTGTCTATTCAAAGTGACACTACAGCATCATGCCAAGGTTTTCTTTAGCCTTACTTAGTATAATTCAAGTGTTTCAACTTAAACGTTTTTCTGATCATCCACTATATCATCCTGCCTGCGATTACTGGTTGCAACCGGAATGAGGACTGTCAGTGGGAAAATATCTGACATAAAAGAGACGAATATTGGAGTTTGGGAAATTGTTTGGCAACAGAGACTTGCATTAATGCTGCTTAAGCAGTTTGGTGAAATCTATCTTATTGACGTTTATGTTTCCCAAGGCTGTAAAAAGATGTTCCATTAACTAAATTGGTTTGGCACTATGGCCATGTGTTTGGACGTCTATAAAACTTAAGACTGAGTACTCAATTAATGGCTGAATTTTAATTCTGGACTGCACTATGCCTTTAAATGACTACATGTTTCCAACACAGACTACTAATTCCCAAGCAAAATTTATGTGGAATAGATGATCCACATTAGAGCTGGATCTTTCATCAAAGGCCTGGCTACAACACAAACAGTATATATTACAGTTAAACTTTTACAGACTTACACCCAACGAAGAAGAAGTAGATATAGTTTGCTTTCTGAAACATGCAGAAGTCTTTCATGCTGCTATCACTGATTTTATTTTGTCTTTTCTATTTGAGAGAAACCATGCCAAATTTAATTGCACCTAAATATAATGACAATAAGGATCGTTCATTCATACAAACACACAACCCCCTACAAAATTAGGACCATACTCTCAGCCAAGCAATCATACTTGAATTCACCTACCTTACTAAGCACCCAGTACAAACTGTGGGATAAGGACTGGCTTCTCTAAAGCACAATGGGCAAACAGATTATATATATCCCATCCAGTTTGTAGTAAGACTTGCAATGACCCCTGTGATAAACATTCCTGCCATGCTGCCTCCTCCCTCTTTAAGATACTAAACTTGCTTTGCCCAGGGGCCACAAAAATGACAGGAGGCCGGGGGCCAATTAATAAAAAAAAAAAAAAAAAACATTTAATATATTTATTGGTACATGTAATAAAAACTGTGGTAAATCACACAGGTCAGGTACGCAGGGGCATTTCTAGGATTTTAAGACATTTGGGTATTAGCCCAGACCTCTGTTGGGGATCCAGGTGATCCTCCCTTGGCACTTTTTTCAATAGACAAACTCTATTTTGATGGTTTTGATGCAGTCTGGCATCTTATTCACATTTACATTGTGAATCAGTTTATTTTCATTGTGAATTAGAAAATGGTTGACAGGCCACCCAACGCCCTGTCGCAGGGTTGTAAGTTCAGTATTCTGCAGTACAGAAAGAAAAGGTTCAAACTGCAGCTTAACAAAATGCCAAATTCAAAGGGTTTCTTTGGTTGACCAAGGACTAATTGTATCCACACATCAAATGAAAAGGTCAAACAGTCTCCGTGGCTCAACAGAAGTCTGACATTAGTTATGCATCTTTATGTAGAGGAGAAGAAGTAAAAAATAGATTTAAAAGGCACCAGATTTAACTCAGCAGACTACCAAATATTTGGCTTTTGACAAGCAGTATCTCTATGGGACAAGTGGCCACATTATTTATGGACTGAATCTATTGTGGGTTCTCTTCAGTTTAGCACAGTCATACTCTGTGGGCCAAATCTGACCCGCAACAGGTTGCAGGGTGGCACACTGACCATTTTCTAATTCACAATGAAAATAAATTTATTCAAACTGGGCTTACTTTGTACTTTGGGTGTAAATAATGTAAAAGAGTGCACAAAAACTCCAATAAAAAAGAGAGTTTGTTTATTTTTGAAAAAGTGCTGGGGAAAGACCACCCCACTGCACCGGCAGAGGTCCAGGCTAAGTCCCCAGTGTCTTTAAATCCTAGCAATGCCCCTGCATACACCTAACCTGTGATGGGCTGCTGCGACTCGATTTGCCTCATTTATTCCTTTTCTCTAATAAATAGCCCATTGTTAATGTTTGTTAATTAACAGGCTCCTGGTCTGTTTTCTTTTTGTCAGAGTGTCCCCTAGGACAAGCAAGTTGACTATGCCTGGGTTAGGGCTACTAAAATCGCCACCACCTCTCACCCCTGTAGCGACGGTCACGGTACTGTTGGGTTTATTATAGGTTTTGGTCAGACTTTTGGCCCCTGAGCTGGTTTGGCTCCTCACATGGGACATTCCTGCCGAGCAGCCCCTCCCTGGAAGTCCCTCAGTGCGCAGACTCGCGGCTCTCCGCTGTCAGGGCAAGGCAGACTGACAGTATGGCGGCGGGGTGCAGCTGGAAGGATGCTACTGTCGCCCGTGATGTGTCTATCGCCGGTAGGACGTAAATGGACAGTTGACGGCAAAAAGAGAAGAGGATTTAGCGAGAAAGGCTTGTCGCCGTGAGCTCCAAAGATGGCCAGGCTCGCCGACTACTTTGTAGTGGTCGGCTACGACCTCGACAAGCGAGGTGGGTACTTGAGTTAGCCTCTTCTGCTAGCTTTAACGGCGTATTATTAGCTGTCGGTAAACAGGAGGCGGGGAGGGAGGCGGGGACGGGCCGGGCCGCCACTCGCAACTGGCCGACACTAAGTGCTGTCAGCTGGCAGTTAGCCTTCAACTGTAAGCCGAGGACGCGCAGGCCTCACGGGATTAGTGTACTTAAATGCTAGCCTGTCAGCTGCTGTCCCGCATTTCTGACAGGGGAACACATTGAATGCACGACTCCATTACAGTGCTTAACTTCCAGGCATGTTTTAGCTTTAGCAAAACAAACGGTACTACTCTGTTGACAGCAAACTTAGGCTAACTTTATTTGCTAAGAGCTAACCGGGCTAGCTCTGAGGGGGGCTGGCTGGCCGCTTGGTCGGCTGTGACCTAAGACGGATTTATTCACCCGTTTCACAAGGTTCAGCTGCATCCTCCCCAATTGTCTCTCATTTACAAATTGTACTAGTGCAACCGTTGTCATCTAAAAGTGGCATTTCAAGGCTTCATACAGAATCTGCTGGGCTCCGAGTTGTCAGTGTTGTGGCTGCAGGGTCCTGAGTAGTTACTTAGGACAGTCAGACCACGAAAGCCCTGTTTATTTCCGCTTGGACTTTATTTCATTCGTGATTTTAAAACTGGAAATCGATGCTTCTCCTCGGCGGAGTTGCAGATTGTTTTCTTTGTCTGTATTTTGTGTGGATTAACCCAGATGGCTTTGCCCCTCCCTGAGCCCCCTCGGACCGGAGCTGTGTTCCCTTGTGTTGCTGGGACGGGGTTTGGACCGTTATCTGAGCCCCCCTCCCTTCAGCCGGAGCCTTGGCCTAGATCTCCGCAGTATAATGGCCCGTTTAATCATGAAATATTCAACCCGCCTATCCAATGGAAGCATGCAGCTTGTAACGTGGTAGAGTCTTTTATATAGAGTGGATTTTTGCCTATGACTTATTCAGAAGAGGCAAATTGTAACATGACAAGCCCTCTGCGGCTGAAAGCAGGCAGAGAACTGGCTTTTATCTTAATGATGTTGGAGCAACCTACATCACTTTCTGATTGCATGAACGCACTTACTGCATCTTGTAGTTTTTTCAGTGGTGGGGGCTGAATACAGGATGTTATAACGTGGACACTGCAAACGCTGCAGAAACTCTCCTTCCTGTTCTACCCTGCCTGGATGCAATGCAGAGCAGAACAAGCCTGTAAAAAGCATCTGGGAACCAGACATTAAAGCCACAGTGGCTTTAATGGATCAAGGCATGGGAGCCTTGTAAAACCAAACACTTAAGGGTGATGATGATTGTTGGCGTTGCCCCACTACTGCAGCTTCAGTGTTTACAATAACTTTCTAGGTGGATGCATTGTGTTAAACATCTCCGATAGCTTCACTGAGAGTTTTCCCATCGTTATCATCATTGGATGCACTGGCAGCCATCATTAACTTCCTGAGTACATCCTCTGCAGTTAGATCAATACGTTTCTGCAGTCTGAACTTATGATAGTGTCTTATGCTATGGCTGTTTGATCTGGTTCCTCACATGTCATTGCAACACTCCAAAATAAGATGGAGAGTGATTTTGATATTGTATAAGTGGGTATGTTCCCCTTGAAAGCATGCTCACTTATCAAAAATGTGTGTCTGCTACAGCATCAGTTGTAGATGTCAGGGGGTGGGGTTGACATTAGAGTCTGATGCCCTAGATTTCCTTATTTTTGTGCATGTGTTTGATAGTTCTTGCTTTTGTTTAAATTTTTCCCAGCTGTGGTGCTGCTGGCACTAAATGAATGTAAAAAAACATTTGGCTATTACTCGAGAATGAACAGTCCTTGATCATAAGAATACCAGGAATTTTGAAGCACGGTGGAGTTTCCTCTTGTGTTTAAATATTTCATACATCCTGTCTACGTGTGCGTGTGTGTTTGTGTGTGAGTGGTTGCTGGTTGTCACTCAGTCAGTGGAATGTTTTGCAAGCGTGGGCACTGACAGGTTTTCAGGGCTGACATCATCACTGCTCATCTGCCTCGCAGAGCGCCGTCACCAGCAGAAACCCTGTGGGTGTTTACAAACAGAACATGCTGCAGGCAGCACTGTTTCTTGCCTACTTTTCTGTGATTTTTAGACGAGCTCTTGTTCCTTGTTCAAAACCCCAGTGACAGTTTTGCTTGGCTAACAGATGGTAACCTGGGGGCAGAGCCTTGAATCTTCCATTCACCCTCTACATTTGTCTCTAAGGTGTCAGGTTGCTCACATTGTGCTCAACCTAGATGCTAAGTTATACTATCAGTGGCGCTGTTTTAGAGCCAAGATGGCTGCTCTTTGGTTGGGAAGAGTCCATAGTTGCCGGGGTGTGGTTCCTCTAGCAAGGGTCTCTTGAGAAACTCCACAGCATGTCACTGTGTTTTGACAGCGGTTCCTCCACTGCGCAGAGTCCCCAGCAACTAAATGGATATGCACTCCGAGGCCCAAACAGGAAACTGGCAAGAGGACCTGAGGGAGGCTTGTGTTTAGAGCGAGAATCCAGATTGTCTCCCTCTGCGTGTCTGAAAACCAGGAAAGGGGCGTTGTGTTTGTGTGTGCGACTGTGCGAGGCAGTCTCATTCAAGACAGTGAAGAGACACACTCACTTGCATTCACACAAACACACACACAGACACTAACATACAGGCTCTATTGTAGCTCCATCTGTGTGCCTCCGGCAGTGCAGTTTGAGAGTGTTGGTCATTGCAGCGGTGGCTCTAAACAGAATGCAGAATGGTTGTTTTCAGGCTGGAGTGACAGCTCTGGCACATAGATCCTCCACTGAGGCCCTGCCTCTTCTACACACACACATTCACACACCCCTACAGCTTGCAGTCAAACTAGCACCATTCACAACATCAGAGGCCGGCGAGGACACAAAGAGGAGCACCCAGGGCGGACCGAGCATGCATGCGGGCTGTTGTGTTTACAAATCTCAGGTTGTCTCTGTTGCTGCCAAACAGTGCTGTCGTGATTGGAGCATTGTTACACATGGCTAACAATGTGTAAGGGTTAAGGGTGCTATGATACAAACAAAAGCCATCAAGCAGTGTGCTGTTTTGTAGCAGTGATTGGTGTCAGTTGGTTGTCAGCTCTGTAAGCACAGCGGTTTCACATTTTACTTCTGGCACCAGTTTTATCACCAGATTTGTTGAGATTACTACAATGCTAAGATCTAAGTTAATGAAGTGATGCCAGAGGCCAGACTGACTGACAGTGATGTTTCAGCTCAGTCCTGTAAAGTACTGTAAACTTGGTTTTATATTATATTTTTATTCATATCTCATTGTACATAAGTGTTTTTGCTGGTCTGTGAACGCATCTTAGGCCGATCTCTTTGTGAGTTCTTTTTTTCCTCAGCAGCAGTTTGTGGAATTATGAGTTGCAGGGCGGATAGTTGATCAGTCAGTCTAATCAAAGCTGATTAGATCAGATCGATGAATGAGAGGAGCAGCTGCTGCAGAGGCAAACTTTTAGACTCAGTGCAATGAACGGTTAAAAATCACTTTCACTGCACCTGATGTTCTGCTGCTCTGTTTGTGCTCTCTCTGCTCTGTGTTTATATTGGCTCTAGTATTGAAACAATTCAAATGAGTTTTCCAGAAAAAAGTCCATCACAATTTGTATTATGTAAGTATAACCTGACAAAACATTTTATCCATAAACACCCTCTCCTAAAATGCACACATACTCAACTTGGAGATGCAGGGAGATTTTTTTTTGCTTTTCATGGATGCTTGATTTATGTGTCAACAAAAGAGAGATGGCAGAAGTCCTTTTTAACACACAGATCGCACTGTAGGGTTGCTGTAAAGTCCCTTCTTCATGCCCCCTTTTCGTTTTTACACAGAACCACACAACAGTGGCATCGTGCCACCCCTGTATGTGATTTTAGATAGTGTGCTGGCATTGCAGTGGCAAAACATGTGTGACGGGTGTGACATGTAATAAATCCAAGTACAAAAATGGTTGAATGAACGACTTGTTATACTGGAGCAGTTTCTATACTACTTGGTACTGGGTTATTTTGGTTGATACCTTAAAGGTATCGAGTACCAATACCTAGCCCTTGTTGGTGCCTTAAAGCCTGTGTCGGGATAAATTGAACATTCATAAAATATTTCATTCAGACGCTGTAGTATTGAAGTAGGGATTTCCGTTATCGTGACAAAGCTGTGACTAATTCATGCTGTGCTCACAGGTGCACTCAGTAGAGTGTGAACGCAAGAGATGGTCTGCATGAGGCTGCGCAAAGCTCAGAGGGGAAATAGAAACCTCTCAGATTGAAAGCAAGATTGAGTGAGTGGAGGAGAGAGGAGAGTGTGTGATGCTGCCAGCAGTGCCTGCCTGCGGGCAGCCACTTCCTCCATCGCTCCAGAGCAGGGCCGCAGCCTTTCAGGCCCTCCAGAAATAGCCCTCACAATCTGCCTTTCATAGGGGGACAGAGTGACGCTGGGTCGTGGCTGCGGTGCACTGACGCTTGTGTGTGTGTGTTGGCGCGAGCTCCTCTCCCGTCTGCCGTTCAGATGGCTGCCTGAATGTTTGTGGCTGTCTCTGTGTGTTTGCTGCGTTACCACGGCAATGTTTACCCCCCTGTGGGCTGTGGGATATTGACCAGTTTGTGACAAATCATGAATGCTAATATTTTTGGGGTGAAGGTAGCAGTGGCATTTTTTTTGTGCTGATATGCTTTAAACCTGAGCAGTTTTCTACCAAAACAAAGTTTATTGTTTATTTCAGTTTTGTTAGCCAGCATTTAGACCCACCACTGGCACCAAACTCAGGAAGTCATTTTGGTGTCAGCAGCTCATAAACGCAGGTATACATCAGCTTTATTATGGCAGTAAAGCTAAAAAAATAATTTTATAAATCATAATTACTCAATTAAATGAACAGGAATCATGTTTGCAGCCTTTATAGACAACTGTCATTGTGCTGTGGTCAGGGAGAGCCTCCAACGTATGACTGTTGTGGTGTTGCCCTTGTCCTAATGTGTGTGTGTGTGTGTGTGTGTGTGTGTGTGTGTGTTTCTGTATTACAGCAGTCTGTCTGCTGTGCTGAATACTTGTTATTCATGAAGAAGACGGTGGCCCCAGGGCCCCAACGCTGCCCTCATTCCCTCATTCCCACTACACAGATACAGACGAGAGAGTGTGTGTATATATATATATATATATATATGTGTGTGTGTGTGTGTGTGTGTGGCTGGGGGTAGGGGTGCAGATACACACACATGCTTTACTTTGCTCACACATGGCCTTTAGACCACTTCTGTCGGCAGACGCGTATTCTTCTGTCATACCCTTTATACTCAAATTGTAATCCAAGGCGTTTTGTTTGTGTGTGTGTGTGTGTGTGTGTGTAGGTGTGAGTGTGTTTGTGTGAGTATGAGTGTCTGTTGCTAAATAAATGCGATCTGCAGCCTGGGGGGCAAAAAAGGGCTTGGTCTTTTACCCTAGCTTTAGATTAAGAGATACACAGTTTAAGAAGGTAGTATGCACATTTAGGATTAATTGCAATTAGAATCATATTTCCTGTTCTTAAGGTCCTCAACAAAGGTGCCTATTATTATCCTCAGTGTTTGCTACATACAGCCAGACAGATTCAACTTTACACAGAGATACATTTTCAACACATTAGATATAGGACGGAAAACACTTTTTATGTTGAAATCAGATAAGGAAAAAGAAACCAAAAAATATGATATAAACATGGAGATAGTTGTTTTGTATGTGTATGTGTGTGTAAGGGGGTGTTAGGGATGCCCTGCTCCTTGGTGCTTTGATGGTTTCCCTGGAATTCAGAGAATTTCTCTGTCCCCTCACAGGACAAAGGCTGAGTCAGTGCTGCTCACAGTCAGCCTGTTGGTGCTCGAGGGAGCAATCGTTCAAATCCCCGAGGGGTGATTCCAGCGTGTCCGGAGCAGTTTCGATTTGAAGATAGGGGGTTGTTAGGATTAGTAGAGTTGGTTGTGTAAGGCTGGTCGGTTGGTGTTGTAACCACACATCACTGCAACACCTTGTTTGTGTCATGCTACAGACCGTGTATACGCATGTGAAAAACACTTGCACATGCAATGTAATTGCCCTTTTCTCTTATTAATTAGAGATAATGTTGTTAGATGTGTGTATTTCCTTATTTGTTTCATGAATAATGTGTTTGTGGTTTTTTTTGTCAAAGTGTAACATGACTCAACATCTTGATGGTCAGTTTTTAAAATTTTTGTATTGGCACTGGGAAACACTGGTCCTTTTTACACAGAGATCACGCTAAATGGCTGCTACGAAAGCACTTCTATATGCCACCTTTGCATTTTTATACAGAACCAAATAACAGTGGTATCATGCCACTTCTGTGTATGACTTTAGACAGCATGTTGGCATTTTGGAAGCAATGCGTTGGCAGCGCTTTATAAACAATAACAATGGCATACCATGTCAATAACAATTGTTTACCGTATCTGTTATATGCTGGCTTATGTCAACCTCTGCTTAGAGGGTACGGAGCTCTCGGACCTCATTACTTTCCCATTTTGCAGACATATTCAGCTGCTGATCTTCTTTGAGTTAGCTGCTAACTGCTTTCAGTGGCTTTTTAAATCTTCCAGTGGTCGTCGCACATGTAACACGTCATCAAAACGTCACACCCATCCTGTACATGGTCCCGTCCTGCTGGCTGTCCCTTTCACACAAGACATTGGATCAGTGCTGTTAGTACCTCTGCTGCTGGCTTAAAGGCATGACAACTCTGTCCCCCTATTCCATTTTATGAAGAATGGTGAGGCGGAATAACTCAATTCCCGCCTTGAACAGCCAGTGTAAAAGTGGCTACTAACAGATGCACAGTCTTAAACCCCTATCCCAATGCACAAAAAACCCCACTAACATCTGGCTTTTGTATTTGATGGGAATGGTTACAGTTGGCATTCACTCCCAGAACAACAACTCTGCAGTCCTTACAGGTATTTATCGACTCCAGCTCTGATCAGCTTTGATTGGCAGTGATGGACAACACCTTGGTGAACACTTTAATTTTAGCACCTTTGTTGGTGTGATACAGTTATTGCCAGCCACAAAATAAAGTCTGTCTCCATCTTTTATAAGTAAGTGACACAGAAAAGAAGTAACCACTGTAACATTGTTACTGGCCTCCATGCTGCTTTCTACTGTTAACTAACCTGCTTTCTGGCCTGTCCGTGATGTCAAATCTGACACATTACTACTGTCTGCAGAGCCGTGTACATGGCTTAGGTCTACTGGCAATAGGAAAGGTGACTATCATCTATTTTTAACAGGTTTTCTGTGATGAAAAAACCCTTACACACGCACAGATTTTGGTGGAAAAAAATGTTAATTTTCAGGTTCTTGAAAGATCCAAAGTCAGCCTGACATTTTATGCATAAAGATTTGAAGTCATGGTGTCGCGCCTCTATTCCACTAGCTTCTGTAATGCAATGTAATCTCTGATTCGGCGGTTCTTTTATGGGTCTTTTTGCAACAATCAAGCGTGACCCTGGAGTTGACGTTTCATATTCCAGGACAAATTGGCCTCCACTTCTGCAGTTGCTATATGGAAGTCTCAATGATTTTGACAAAGTTAAACAGTAGTACTTTGTGAGCACAGAAAAAAGTACAGCTTGAAAAAAAAAAATACAAGAACAGGAGCATGGCTACTTGTGTAACTTGGTTCCATCCTTATGGAAAAACTTGTGAGCAATTTTTCTGAAACTTCTCAGGCGTTTAGTCCTGTCTGTCCCGCTGTTTTCTACAGACGTATCACCACGACCTCACAACTTGCTCACAAATTTGCCTCTTGATGTTTAGCCTACACATTCTGTAAAGCATATGGGAAAATACCGCTTAACATAAATGCTGAATAAACAACAATACAAGATAGTTTAAATAAAAAAAAAATAATACTGTCCTTATCTGAACATAGCCAAAGCTGGATTTTTGCATTTCGGTGTAGTTGCAAATCCCTCATTTTTCAGTAACAATCTCTGCAGTGACTAAATAAATGCATCAGAAACACCAAGTGAGTGACTGGTGGTGGAAGATTAAGCCTTATCTTTATGAGGACGGCCTCCAAATCAAATCTGGTGTTCAGGAAAAAAAAAGGAAATCTGCCTTACAGACAACCACTGTGCTTGCTGTAATCTTGCATGTGATTAGATTAAATATACAGATTAAAGGACTGTTATGGGTCCAGAATGGGTTTGATGTCTATATCACTGTACTATATTTATGGCACGTCTTTGGTGCTCTCCCCTCCCCCCTCAAAGAGGTCTGTGCTGTTTAAAGGTTACTCAGATTATAGTTCAAGCCCAGGCCTTTAGGTTTGTCGTAAAACTCTGAGTTGCTAAAACTGGGAGATATGACCAAAATATTACATTACGCTGTTAGTAGGTCTCTGCATGATTGTACAACTTTAAACATGTACACTAAGCTTCTTTTTTTGTATTCAGCTTTTTCTGAAAGTAACAAAAAGTGCCTAATAATGCAGACTTTGTTGTATATGCAGTATATTATTTTGTCATCTCAACAGCCAAATGCAGCTCCACATGCAACACTATAGCCCTTTCAGACGTGCGTGTACATGTTAATTTGATGGCACTTTTACATGTTTGTCTCATGTCTGAAAATGCACTAGAGTCAGTTTCACAGTATATAAATGTCACAAATTCAGTCTTACTCATTTGGAGTGAGCAAGATCTCTGTAAATCTTTCAGCACGACACAGGTCTGAACATGCTGTCATTATTAACGTAAAGGCAGTTGCAGATCAAGGTTAAATAAGTATGGAGAGAGATAAAATGTACATCTTGTTCTGCCTTATTAAGAGCACAGTACATTTTATCACTTACTCATTGTCTCATGTGCATAAAGAAAAGAAAATGAGTTTGATGAAACCATCAAACACTGAATGAGGCTGAATGAACCACATCTGTCACATCTGTTTTTAAAAATGATTTCATTCCCATGGCTGTGCAGGGCAAACAGGGAAAAAAGCAACAACATTGTAAAATCACAATATTCACCAACCAGTACTGTTTTAATAGATATAATAATATAGATATAATGTAATAAATGTACATCCAGCAAAACACTTCTCATACAGCATGTGAGCAATGATGAATTACCTGAGAGTCTGGATTTTTGTATGGGTGGACTGACTGGTAGCTGAGTGAATGACAGGTAGCAAGAAGGCTAATTTGGGCCTGTGGAAAACTGGTATAATAAATGATGAAACTGATAAGAAACTTTATCAGGACATTCACTGTGAAAAGTGGTGCAAGCATCTCTTGTGCACATTATGATCATTGGTTATGTATGTAGACCCAGCTGTAATGTCTTAGCATGATACATGGTGACTGATAAGATTTAATTGGGAAGCAAACTTGGGTGTCTACATCATTGTTTTCAAAAGTCTCTCTTTCGCCCGTCCAGACTAAAATGCAACCCACGAATTTTCAAACTAAAAGGGTCAGCAGCATTTTCAAAGGTCTCTGTTTTAGGGGTTCCAAAACACTAGAGTAATGTAGACGCCAGACGTAAATGTAGCAATGGTTGCACGTTTTAAAAGACAATATAATTGTGTGGATATAGCCTAAAAGTCTAATAATAATTTATGTATAGGACACCTACTGTATGTCTGAATAAGCTTAAGCCATGTCTGAAAAGGACATGAGTGTCATGTCCACAAAACTGCAGTACACCGCCAGTGTAGTGTTAAAGGGAACATTAGACTCAAGTGTTGTCTCTGGAAAATCTACTACCATTGTTATATGCTGTGTAAGACATTGTGCAGACCCATTGTTTGGACAGTATAAGTGAAGGAAGCCAGCGTTGCCAACAATTTCAGCAACCACAGATAGCACACACATTGTGCTTTTAAGGGGTTAATTATCTGTTTTGTATTTACTGCTTTAGTGTTGAGGAGAAATAAGGAGAAATTTTAAAGCATGTATTTGGGGGATTCAAATAAGTGAGATAAAGTCAGTCAGCTACAGAACCTAGCTGTCTGCCCCTGTCGTTTTATAGTCTCTTGGTTTCGTTCCTGTTTGGTTATGAGACATCATGCACACGCCTGTTTTTGGCTATTGGTTGCCCAAGTAAAGAGGTGTAATTTCCGGGCCATGTGCGTGGGTGCTGTGGTAGGAGAAAGAGTTTTGGGGTTATTTGCAACTGAATACAATCTGGCACTAGAATAAAGTTGAAGTGATAAGAGAGGAAAGAAGATTGTTCGGTTGAAATAATTATAGAGGGATATAATGTATGGCTGCTCAGTAAAGACAAAGGCAGAAGATAAGTTGTGATTGAGTGCATTAGCCCATAGCTATCGTGTTTCCTGTTGCAGTATTCTGGGGTAGCTCACGGAAGTCTTGTTTGCATCTTGTTCTTGAGGAGCTGCTTGCTTTAAGACCATATTTCCTGTATGTCATTGTTTCTGTGGTGAATTCCCGGGTTTATGAAGACAACTGATATCCTCCCGCAAACTGTTACTGTCCTCTTCTGAATCCTCCCCTGCTCTTGCCTTTACAAACGTTTACAAATGCGGGCTGTATGTTATAATTACAGAGCATGATTGAATAATGTGTTCTTAACATCTTGAAGCTGTTTGACCATAGTAAATTATCTTGTTTACCAAATTTACCATTTGACAAACACATTTTTCTAGAATCCCTCACCACGCTGGCGTCCTCCTTATTCCCCTGTCCACTTTAAGCTCCCTTAGAGCCACAAGACTGAACTTCATCTGTGACACCATCATGTCAGCATGCAAGCCATGTGCCTTCCTCATCATGTGACTGTCATCCACTGATGAGTCCTAAATTCTGTCCCTGATTTATGTCACTCTTGTCCTGTCATTCCAGCCTCAATGTTATTTTTTGACCACAGGACACTCTTTGCATACTGGCAGACATGCCTCCCTTATATAAGATGACCTGCAACATTTCCCTGACCTCTTCTTGACCTTTTTCTAGACTTCTTAGATTTTTCTCTAGGCAACACTTACTTAGATGTGAAAAGAGGTGACTCCGTTATTGCTGTCTGCCAAAGTACGACAAAGCCTGGCAGAAGTTGTTACTTCTTGGCAAATTACCCATATAATCATTGCACTAGTTGACCCCAATGATTCGTAAAATATCTTACTGCTGTATTCTAAGATGTAGTTTACGCAGCCTAGATGTAAATATAAAAAGATGACTTCATCTCACTGTTAAATCCATTCTCCTCAGAATGTTAATGCTCATATTGCAGTGGAGTAGTGAGCTGCTAGGATTCCCCCTCACACTGATTTGTTGTTAACTTTATGAGATGATAACATCTGAATATTTTGCATTAGGTGATTGCTGATCAAATCAATGCAAAACAATGGCTCTCAGTGTTACAAGTGGCCACAGTGCTATATACAAAACCATAGTGTCAAAACCCAATCACCGGCAACACCAGCAAGTGGAACAGCAAAATGAATCTGCACAAAATTCTGCTGGACTAGGGGCTTGTTGAAATGGGGACTACTCACAGGGCTAGTTGGTATGCAGAGCTCACTGCTAACACGCTATGGAAGCGGGAACATGCAAGTGCTAGTCAGCCACAGTAGTTCCCTGAGATCCTTTTTATTTTTCTCTTTACTGTTCAGTCTGCCTCCCCCTGACATATTTTTCATAGGGTTTTACGTCATTTTATTTAATGAAACGTTACTTAAGAGGTGAAAACACTTTCTGGCTAACAGCTTGCTGACTATCAATTAGCACCACAAATTCTCTTTGTCCGATGACATATTTTAACTAAAAATATAAATGATTTCTGTTGTCTAATGTTGGGAACACACTACATGAGAATCAAGCCAGTTTTGGGAATGATTCCCCCAAACTGATCAAGGTCAGCAGAGCCCTGATTTTTCAATTGTTCTAAAGATCATCATGCCAATTTTTTTTTGGTATGAGGTATGTTTAGAGTGTTTTTTTTTACATCCTCTTCTTTGCTCAGAAGTCCATCCTGGCTGCAGATGTTCAATATTCAGCATGTTGTGAGGGGGGCAACCCTGAGGACAACCCAGGATCGCCAGCAGTCCTGCAGGTGTCAAAGAGTATTAATGCAGTGTCAAATGGGATTCAACTCAGAAATTACTCACCTCCAGCTGGTGCTGTAACATGTACAGTCCATGTTCATGCTGCCTCCATGACCCCAACCATATTTTAATATATTTTTCTTTGTGAATTGTCTGTAAAAAAGTAGTACAAAAACTAACAGAAAGTTATTCTGCTCACTTGTTAACTCTAAATAATCGATTGTAAGAGATTTGCAAGATTTCCAGTTTTGAGAATCAGGACTCTGGTTGTTAGTGAATGGAATCTGTTAGTGTGTGGTGTGCTGTTTTGGCCAAATCCTTTCTCTTCACACACTATAGGAACTGAAAAGGAACAGAACTGTTTATCATTACGTGTTGTTATGTGTGGGGTCTCTCACATTTTCAACATCTGTTTTGAAAAGTCTTTAACTGTGGGAGAGTCTTAAAGTTCTGTGTTAGAAACTGTTGCTGCAGACACTGGCTCAGGAGTTGTAGTGAAATTCACATTATTATTATTGCTGTATTGCCACAATCTCGTCAGTGTTATTCCAAATTACAGATGGCATCTTTCATCTCACTTCATCAGACTTCGCAAGTGAAATCAGATATTGCAATGTGCATTGTTACCTGCAGCTTAATAACATTTCCAACTAGTGTGCTGGTATGTTTTTTAGGAGCAGAATGTGAATGGCTGAACAAGCTGATGTGTGTTTGTGTTCAGTGGAAGTTTTATCCTGGATGTACTTAAGTCTAAAACACTGCCCAGAGTGACTGGAAAGTAGATGGCCTGTGTTCTGTGAGCACTGGCAGATTTCCCTACTCTACTGAGTAAGTTCGGTGGCTCACACTCAAGCAGAGCACACATGCAGACAGCCACCTGTAGCTGCGGAGGCGAAATGAGAAGTGAGAGGAAATAAAACTCATGTTATTAATCATCTGTCTTAGACAACTTCATCTGAAGCAGCCTCCTATCTCAAGGTGAAAAAAGTGTAGTCACTCCAGCTGCTGTGTCCCTCTCTGAGGCCATTTCCCCTCCTGGAAAGCCTGCATTTTTGTTTTGGGGGTTCAGGCGGTGGAGAGCATTAGATTTGCAGGAAGGATGTGAGTTTGCTGAAGAGCTTTTGCACAAAGAAAACGTCCCACATTGTCTCCACGGCGACGGCGCTTGCCAGATAGAGCAGAGGTTTTTTTTCACCCTCTATTTGGTCCCTAAATGGCAGCTTTACTCAGACAGTTGGTTTCAACATGGACTGGCTCATTTATTTATGCAGGATTATCATCTTTACCGTCATCTGACACCAAATTTAGACAGCTCTAAATGTCAAGTGTTACTTATTGATGTGCTGATCCGCATGTCGCCTCTGACCCCATGAGGGGCCTCATTCTGGAGGTGCAGTGCTGCTTTTAATCAGAGGGTGACTCACACTTATTCACATTACTCAACAAGACTGTCCAGAATTTGTGTGTATCAGAAAGTGCACAAATGAGTGCCTGTGTTTTTATGTGTAAACGAATGTGTGTGTAATAGCAAACTGGGTGGACACTAGCTGAGGGAGCACTGTCAGAGGGTGCGGTATGCAGCCTGAACATACTGATGTCATAGTTTTTTATGTTTTCACCCCAAGACTTCATCTCTGAATGTTTCTGGAGATGTTATCTTAACACAAAGCAGATAGTGTCCTTTTAAAAAGTATTGCAACGATGGCAGCTCACCCCATGTACACTCTAGTACCACATAATTTGCAATGTACTGTAGTTATGTTGCAGCAAACTGTGCATGAGATTAAACAATGATACATTGATGTTAAGTAGTATTTTATGTTAGCATTACGATTGCAGTATTACGAAACACATCTTTGTTGCAGTATTACTTACCAAAGTATTCATAATAAAACGGTCACAGAGCTTTTGAATAAACGTAAGTAGGAAAAGTGTAATGCCAACAACACAGTGCAACAATAAAACATTGTGTCATTACTATTAAGTCAACTTCCTCTCTCAGAATGGTGTGCAGGAGGGAGCTTGCTTTAGACCAAATTTGATTCCTCGTTTTGTACTTTGTTGCAAATCTGCACACAAAGACGCATTAAAACACACAAGACTCAGAGCTCTTTTGTCCCGACTGCTGCAGTCGCCGTGGAAACCGCCCGATGTCGTGTCACTGTGGTTTGGAAGCCTGCAAACGAGAAGCTGTGGTCTGGTTCAGCACCAAGAGCATGACACACACACACATACTGATCTACACACTCATTTCAACTCTCAACTCTGACTGCCATCATTCAGTGATCACATGATCCAGGCGGTCGCTTTCCATCCTGTGTCACAGAGTATCACGGCTAGTAGTCATCTGTGTGAGGAGTCATCGCCAGCTCTGACACACATGCACACACAGACGCACACACACAGACACGCAACCACTATGTGTGACCCACATTTTCTTCCCTGCTGTCTCCTTCCATCCTCAGGCCTGCCTCTATCTGTCTCTCTCTCCCATTTTAAGTTCTTTTTGGCAACCATTATTTTTGTCCAGGTTATGTCAGCATGTGTATTTTTTCTAAAAAGCAGACTGCTTCAGGTTCAGACTTTTAGCCAGCTGGTTGATCTGTAGCTCTGTTTGGGTTGATTGTGGCTGGCATGAGGCTCTGATTGTATCTGTGGTATTGGTCTGCAGCAAGATAGATTTAAATAAAAGATAACATTTTTTTTACTCATCTTTAATAATAATTGCAGTTTACAATAGTCCATGACTTAAAAACATCTCAAAGTAAAGCTTTTTTTTGCTTTTAACATATTGTTTCTAAAACCAATTAACTAGCTTTTTTCAAAGCTACTTAATCACAGACTCCACTTTTTTTCTCTGGTAACTGCCAGGGATGTTAGTTGTGGTTCATTTTGCTTTCAATAGCCCGACAATCTTTAGGTGATAACTAACCAATGAAATTTTGAAGAAGAAAAATGCAAAAATGACATGAAATAGAAGAAGCCTTTCCTTTTAGTCTGGCACTCCAACATTTCAAAGCTCTATCCATTTAGAGATGATGAAAGTTTAATGTTTTGTCATGTTAATATCTTGCCTTTTATTTTATTTCCGCTGGCTTTGCTAACAGACAGCTGGTTAGCCGCATTAACATACTGAAACATAGTGCCCACTGCCCACCCTCTGGTCTCCACGTTAGCCCTGGCTGCTCTGCACTGTACACCGTCTAATTTGGGTTGAAGACGGCTAGCAACATCGCTCAGTAGTGATTATTGTTGCTAACTGCTGCAGAAACATGGTGGCCACCCTCTGGTCCTCCCACAGGTAGCCTTGGTGAGTGAGCGGCTTTATCTTGAGCCACAAAACCTCTTTAGCATTGTTGACTGTGCTAGCACCATTAGCCGCGCTGATAACGGTAACAATGCTAACAGTTAGCAATGTTAAAGGGGGCGACCTGAGGTTAAAAACGGAGGGTGGGCACAGTGTTTTCACAACAATGCTGTTGGGTTGAGACGGCGTTACTAGTGGTAATCGTTGAATGAGTGGCACTGCTAGCTAACTCCCACCATACCCAGTTTGTGTGCAGTGCACTAAACTGAAAAGTTGCAAAATTTACTGGTCAAAAATATTGTTTGCGTTTAACAGATTAACGTTTAACTGATGACATCCCAAGTAACTGCTCATGTTGTAATAGTGATTATGCTTTTAGGAAAACAATGAACTGTTTGTTGTCATGGAATGACTCCGCCTCACCATCATTCATATTCCTGTATCAGGAGAACTATTGTGTATATTGTTTATTTAATACTTCTTTCACAAACAAGTAGTCTTTGCATAGACAGTAAGTTTTACTTGTATCAGCTGCTGCTCTCTGTAAAGTTGCTAAACCTAGGCTAACTGTATGCTGTCAAACGCAGCCTTATTGTTGAAAGACAATGGCATCAGGCCCTATGTACTGTATTTAGCATAAATTAAAAAGTGAAAAGATCCCTTTTCACTGACTAACAAATGGACTTTCCAGATTCAAACCACTTTGAATGCCCACAATCAACTTCTAGACCATTTTAAAATAGCCAGGCTGAACTATTGTGTATGAAACAAAATGACTGTGGTTGGCAAAGCAGGAAGCATGGAGGCCTGATTTGGCTGTTACTGGCTGCTTAGAGAGAGTTCAGCGGTGGCCCAAAAGCCTGTTCACAGTCCGCACATTGATTGGGTCCCTTTGGTTGCTCAGCACTGTAAGAACTGAATGCACTGATTGTGACTTGCTGATTGTGTTGCTCACGCTGTGAACACACAGCTGCTGTTACACTCCGACCAATTCATGAGGTGGAAAAAAAATAACGAACACAGAACAGTACAGTGCAGAAGCCTTACAGCAGTAATGCGGGGGTGATTTTTTTTGTAGGCTGTACGTTTAGTTTGTAGTGCTGTCAGGCAGCGTGACTTGTGGTCATTGTTCTTTGTTAATGCTGTTTTTAGATATTTGTTATGCTTTTATCCCTGTTGGAAATGAGATGTTATTACATGTGTGGTATTTCTGGTGTTCGCCTAAGCTTTTATAAGGAGGGAACAAGCATGCATGTCAGTCTACACTGCTCTGTGAGAAAGGACAGTCAGCAGGACTTTATTTTTGTGGTTGCAGCAAGACATGGGGAGATAGGCTGTCCAGGAAGAAAAACACAGGTGATGAGCTGATGGAAACCTCTATGTAGAGTCCATGGTCATATTCTTTCTCTGAGATTCGAGGATATGCTGAAGGAGGAAATTATCTAAATCAGACAGAGAGGAGGCAAAAACCATCTGGTGTCACAATGATACTGTCCAAAAACTAGGACTGTGGTGTTTAAGATGCAACAGCATAGTTCTAGAGATAATGCTCATACTTCAAAATGAAACTGATAGCTCTTCAGTCAGTTATCTGTTGCTGTTACAAAACAGGTCCAGTTGCTAGCCAGATGTCACATACCTGCAAGGCCACTCCACTGGTTAACATTCCTCTCACACTGTGGACTGATAGTGAACCTTTGTCTTACATCAGCAGCACAGTTATGCAGTTGTGCCTGCAGAGTGCCCACTACTGTCTAAACTGCAGCACTCTTTACTGAACTCTAACTTTCATTTCACCTGCTGCTTGAACACGCCCAGACTAGACGTTTACCAGCTCTGTGTGTGCCGCCAACCCTGGCTGTATGATTGTGGTTAAGGGGAAATTACTTTAATTGTGATTTAATTTTTGTACTTCTGGCTTTGAATATCAACACCATGATAATGTTCTACAGAAACGCGAGGTCTAAGTGAAATAAAGTGTTTGAGGATGATTTTTGTGTGACCTCTTCAGTTCGTACTACAAGTGCTTAATTAAATATGAGATGCTCGGTTTGCTGAATAAAACATGAGTCAAAAAGTCACAACTAGCTGGAACTAAAAGCACAATCATATTTAGTATGATACATCTCTGCATCTCTGCTGTATCTGGCGACTCCTTTGTGCACTGCCTGCTGGAGCTTTGCCTAGTCTAGAGCCATTCAGCTGGATCTGACTGGAAAGCAGTGGGTGTGACATGGAGGGGACCCATATCAAGAGTGATCTTAGACTGATTCTGCTGCTGTCATTGTGGTACAGGTGTGGTTACTTTCAGGCCTGACTCATTGTCAAATTGAATGTCCCTTGCTTTGAAACACCTGCCCTCTTTGGAGTGATTAAGATGGTGTGTAAAATGGCAGAAGAATAAAAACATGCAATGCAATTTTTCATGAGGTCGAAGACATTTAAGAATTGCAGAATGCTGCACACTCATACCATCATATACCGTATAACCTGGGGAAATTTAGATAGTTAATTAGATACCACACAAGCCTAGTGGCCAGCTTGTGTAACCAGAGATGGTCAATACAGTTTTTGCTTTCCTGATACTGATTCTGATACCTGAGCTTGCATGCTGGCCGATACTGAGTACTGATCCAATACCACTGCATAAAAAAAAAAAATATATATATATATATATATATATATATATGTGTGTGTGTGTGTGTGTGTGTGTGTGTGTGTGTGTATATGTATATATATATTGTGGGGGGTACTGTGGGAGTAAGGGATACTGGGCTCGCTGCTACAAGCCATCCAGTCCCTGTATGACCAAAGTGAGAGCTGTGTCCACATACTCGGTGTAAAGTCCTCTTGGTGGATGTTGGCCTCTGCCAAGGGTGTCCCCTGTCACGGATCCTGTTTGTGATTTTCATGGACAGGATCTCAAGGCGCAGCCGGGGGGAGGAAGGGGTCTGATTTGGGGACCTCAAAACTGCATCTCTGCTTTTCGCAGATGATGTGGTTCTGCTGGCATCATCAAACCATGACCTCCAGCAGGCACTGGGGCAGTTTGCAGCTGAAGCAGTCGGGATGAGAGTCAGCACCTCCAAATCTGAGGCCATGGCTCTTTGCTGGAAAACGGTGGATTGCCCTATCCGGGTTGGGGGGAATTACTGCCTTAAGCGAGGGAGTTCAAGTATCTCGGGGTCTTGATCATGAGTGAGGGTAGAATGAAGCGTGAGATGGATCGGCGGTTTGATGTGGCTTCTGTAGTGATCAGAATCAGAATCAGAATCAGAAATACTTAATTGAGTGATGCAGGTGCTGCAGCGGTCCATCGTGGTAAAGAGGGAGCTGAGCTGTAAAGGCAAAGTTTTTGATTTACTGGTCCATCTACGTCCCAACCCTCACCTATGGTCATGAGCTTTGGGTAGTGACAGAAAGAATGAGATTGCGGATACAAGCTGCCGAAATGAGTTTCCTCCGTGGGGTGGCTGGGCTCAGCCTTAGAGATAGGGTGCGGAGCTCGGGAGGAGCTGGAAAGCGTTGCTGGGGAGAGGGATGTCTGGGGTGTTTTGCTCAACCTTCTGCACCTGCGACCTGGCCTCTGATAAAGCGGATGAAAGTGGATGGATGGATATGTACTGCTTACCCTACTACCATAAATGGTGCCTTTTACTAGTGGAACTTACAGTTTAAAATACTACCCATATTGCTGACATTTTGCTAATGCCTAATGTTAAATTGTTTACCTGAAATCAGTTCCTTTTTGCCACTCTAAAACAGTAGCTGCCAGTGACTGCACAAAACAGCTTTCTATCTAGGCAGTTTATTTAAAGCAGTGAAAAATAATTGATTTGGGGGAAAATCGCTATATTATTTGGGTGTGAAACTTCTTTTAAGTTTATTCATAAATTACATGTCTCTGGATTGATGCTTCAACTAGCATACTGGCCAATACCTGATCCAGCATTTTAGGTGGTATCGGATCATTTCTTATACTGGTACTAGAATCAGCACAGCTCTGTGTGTAACTACATTTTGATCTGGGTAATTTTATACCTGGGAAGTTTAACTTTTTTAACTTCATGTGCCACTAAGCAACTTTCTTAGGAATGAATGGGGTCCCGCCTCCAAGTATCCAGTTCTCTTTATACATCTGTGTTTTGTTTTGGTGTTATTTGAGGTGGATTTTTTTTAGACTTGAACACCTCAGTAAAGGCTGAGTTTGCAACTTGTTGCCTGGCATTTTAGGAACAGTTAAGCTAGGCAGTCCACATCAAACCTATCAGAGAGTTGTGAGAGGTACAATAAGCGACTTGTTACGTATCAAAATGAATTACCAATGGGACATTTTGTGTTATCACATTATCATTAAATGATACAGTATCATTTTCTGATAACAGATATCAGAGCAATTTCCCATCATCTTCCACTTAGAGCAGCTGACCTGTGTTCTTAATATCTAAGCATAGTGTTGAGAAATTATGCAAATCTGCAGGTGCAGGTAGGCATATTGCACAGTACCTTTGTGGAATGCAGCTTGTTCTTTCATATGGTGTTGCAGAATTGTCTACAAACAATCAAGTACTATTTGTTTAAAGCAAACATTTTCATCAGAGCTTTTTTTTCCACTTTCATCATCATTAGTCATTCATTAGTTGTAGTTTCACTCAGCGCTACCTTTATCCGCCCACCTTGTATTGACATGGGTGTGCTTCTTGTGTTCACACTCTGTACCAGGTACAGAACTGTCACTTCATTTCCAACATTCTGGTTCAAGGTCATATTCTAGGAAGGCTGCATGTATTGTCATGAATAATTAGATTTTATAGAACATCAGATTCCTACCTTTTTTGCACTGCATTTGAGCAGAAAGAACTGACTTACCATTGTTAGTAAAGTTGAGCTTTTACTTTGCATATATAAACACAGAGAGACTGTCAAAGTAAAGGATTCATATGAAAGTTTCTGACATTGGCTGGGAGGCCTGGGTGCTGCTCTGGGCTCCAAAGCCCTGCAGGCTATCATACAAGCACAGCTCTTCTGTGTTGTCACAGATACTTACCAAAATAATACTTCATTGCTTGTACAATACTTTTCCTTTCTAAAACACAAGACAAAACTTACCTTTTGCAGTGAAGTGTTGTCAGTTGTTGATTGTGCTGTGTTTGGTAGCACGCTGCTTTGCCAGCAAACTGCGGATCAATCCAGTGACACGCAAAAGTATTTTTGCAGGAGCTGGAAAAAATTAGATTTAATAAGGGGTAGTTTGATCCAAGCAATCTGAACGGCCAAAGACACATGCCAGCTACAGTAATGAATCCCATGAAGCATGACAGTCTTGAATGGTTGAACTCTTGTGGTAGATCTTGATTTTTATTCAGTTTGTACTTGCATTGATTTATATGTGGTCTCAAGCCAATGGACACGTGTAGGGTTGCAACGGTTCACCAGTTGTAAGGTATACGTTAGTCTAAATATTGACGGTTATACCATGTACATTTGGTTATCTGTAGTAGTGAAAAAACAAAATACAACCAAACAGAGAATCTCACATGCATATGCATGGGTGTATTGTAAGACTGCAGGCCCCTGGGCACAAATATGCAAAAGTCCCCCACCACTTCTCCTACGTACGAGCAAGACACAGACTTTATGGTGTTTTTGCATCTCTTTGTAGTCTTAATGCATCTTTTTGTGGTTTTGTGTCTCTTTGAGGTAATTTTGTGTCGCTTTGTGGTCATTTTGAGTCTTATCCTGGTCGGTACATGTTAATTTGGCATTTTACATTTTGCAAGTGAAGGGCAGGGGGCCCCTGAAACTTTGGGCCCCCTTTGAGCGTTCAGTAATCTATCCATGTGCACATGGTCCTCTTCTTCCCCTCTCAACTGCCTGTCAAAGTTTCTATACATACTTCCATTTTTAAAAGATGGATTCCAGTCTCAGTTCTAATACAGTGTTCAGCAATGACAAATAAGGGTAATTTTTACTAATATTGATAAGAATAATTGTGTCATTCCATATGTGAAACTGTTTCTGAAACAAAAATCTCATACTGTTTCAACCCTAGACACATGCATATGTGTATGAATCTACCTTGTATGTGGATACAAAACACTTGCTTTTTTACGTTTGCTTTAAATATTTTTTTAAGTGCTGTCAACCTGCCAGGGATTGTAGATGAAAATTAGCTTCCATCCATTTCCATAACTGCTTATCCTCTTCAGGGTCGTGGGGGGGTGCAGCTCACCCAAGTTAATGTTCATTGTTCCTTCTTAAATAACATAAACATAGAAAATTGAATAAACATAAATGCCAAGCCCTGGTTCTTAGTGGAAGTAATTTATGATGAATGACCAAGTCTAAACATTTCCTTGAAAATGCTCCAGGTCATATGACATGTTTGTACTTAGTGATAGTGTAAACGCAGCTTTTGCATTTCGAGAAGATAATAGAAGACTTTATTTCAAACCTCATATTGTTCCTGTAAGAGCTGAAGAAAAAAAAAACCCACACACTTTTTAAGTGCATTTTAAATACATCAAGTCAGCAGCTGTTTAGCTGTGAGGTGACCTCTTTGCTTGCAGTAACCTACTTAGTTTCACATGACAATCAGTGTGTTGAATTGGTGCAGTGAACTTGGAGCTTTTGTCACATGTAATAGTGTTTCCAAATAAGTTACCTGTACAGCTTGTTCTTAAGATAGCGTCTTTATTTTAAAATATTCAATTTGATTTGTATCTCCATATCTATCACAAAACCAAATGATCTAAACCTTTAGCCAGCCTTTAGATATGAGACATTATGCAAGCCAGTGTTTGACTGAAGTCAGCTGTATCAGTTTGAGCTTCTGTTAGACCTGTACAAACACTCACCTGTCTTATTTCCACTTTCTCCTCACAACAGTGGCAGCAACCATTCTGACATTGCCACATGTAACGTTAATAGTTAATAAAGTTTAAATAGATTTAAAGCTTGTATCTTGCTGATACACCTGTTCCTCAAACAAACTAATGAAGTGATCCTTTTTTGACTTTGCCCAAAACTGCTGTGAACTTAACACTAGTGTTCTTTTTGGCAGCCTGTTTCACTTTTAGTTTTAGTTTAGTCTTTGTGTCAAGCTGTCATTTTAGTTTTTATTAGTTTTAGTCATGTTCATACTCTTTTTAGTCTAGTCAAGTTTTAGTCAACTAAAAGTCTGAGCATTTTAGTCTTATTTTAGTCAGAATTGTCCATGACTATTTTAGTCTAGTTTTAGTTGACGAAAACTGATGACATGTTAGTCTAGTTAACCCACGTTTCACTCTCTCACAACAAATACGCAGACTCACGTTTGTCCGTGTTCTATATCTATGCTTTTGTCTCATCAGTCTTTTCCAGCTCCAGTCGCTAACGTCTAGAGCTAGCGTTAAAATGTGAAACATTAACCACAGCCTCATGAGTTGGCATAAGCTTTCTAAAATAGAAACTAACGTTACATTAATGTCTTGACTTACCTCAATTTCATTATGGAATGCCTTGAGATGTCTCATAAGATTCGTGGTGTTTTTTCCTGTGATTTTGTGGCCGCATTTCTCCCCATCTTTTTCCACAACACATTCCGTTTTCTTCTCCACGTCTATGTAACGAAAGTGTGTCCAAATGTCGTTTCTTCTTTTACTCCCAAAGACAATCCCCGGCTGGCCGGCCATTGGTCCCTTTCTCTGTGTCACCTTTATTTCTTAAGTTGTGCTAACCAAGTGCTAACCCACCGCAGCTGCATCTTCTGAATCCAAATAATACTGCTAGTCGGGATTGAGGAAGTGACGTCGCCCAGCCCCAGAAGAGACACAGGAAACAGAAATACACAGCAAAATAATAATAATAAAACTACTAAACGAGACGAAACAACGTTATAACATTTCGTCACGTTTCGTTTTGGTCAACGAAAATGAAGAGACATTTTAGCATAGTTTTTATTTTGTAAACCACATTTAGTCTCGTTTTTATTCATCAACAATAAGGCATTACATATTTAATTATCGTTATCATCATGTGACCAGCATTTTCGTTGCGTCTCGTCTCGTTTTCCTCACGTGATAAAGGTTCGATGATGAAAGCAACCCTACTTAACACAAGTAACAGCGTTTCA